>OY720633.1:25432065-26090978 GCA_963169105.1 Ceriagrion tenellum
TCTCCATTCACCAGCTGATAGTGGATATATGGGAATCAGAGGAGAAGCCCAAGGAATGGAGTCTGGCTATTATTTGCGCAGTTCATAAGAAAAAAAGATAAGGCCAACTGTGAAAACTACCGTGGCATAACTCTGTTAAGTGTGGTCTATAAAGTCTTAGCCAAAATCTTGGCTAGGAGACTTAACCCATTGGTGGAGCAGATTCTTGGGGACTACCAATGTGGCTTTAGACAAGGTAGATCAACAACAGACCTTATCTTCATGGTTAGACAGATAATGGAAAAAGGCTATGAATATAATGTGGATGTGCACCAATTGTTTGTGGATTTTCGGCAAGCGTACGACAGTGTAAAGAGAAATAAGCTGTTCCAGACTATGGTGAATATGGAATTTCCAACTAAACTAATCAGACTGGTACAAATGACCTTAAAGAATACAACATGTAAGGTCAAAATAGAAGGGAACCTCACCAGGGAATTTGAAATTAAACAGGGCTTGCGACAAGGCGACGTGCTATCCACCATTCTTTTCAATGTGGTACTGGAACGGGTGATGAGGAAAACAGAAGTCAGCAATCCAAGTGGTACATTGTTCAACCGTATATCGCAAAATCTAGCCTATGCTGATGATGTCAATATGATATCAAGAAGACTAAAAGATCTCGAGGAAGGACTGGAGAGATTGGAGATGGAGGCAGGAAAAGTTGGGCTAAAATTGAACTCTGCCAAAACACAGTACTTGTTCTCTTCCAGGAAAAGTACGACTGTTCGAGATAAATCTATAATATTAACTGGGAATAAGTATGAGAGATGTAACAACTTCAAGTATTTGGGAGTGCTGGTGACAAAAGATAATGAAACACATGAAGAAATAAAAGCCAGGATTGCAGCAGGCAATAGGGCTTATCGAGCTTTATTGAAAGTGCTCAAGTCACGCAACCTCAGTCGGAACTTGAAAACAAAGATTTACCGAACAGTGATTAGACCTGTGGTCATATATGGTTCAGAAACGTGGACCATGACCACGGCGGAAGAAGAGCTACTTAAAAGATGGGAAAGGAAAGTACTAAGAAAGATTTATGGTGCTACAAAGGAAGGTGGACAGTGGAAAATACGGAGAAACAGAGAACTCGAGGAACTCCACAAACATCCTAACATAGTGACAGAAATTAAGAGCAATAGATTAAGGTGGTTAGAACATCTCGAGAGAATGCCTGAGGATAGGATGGTGAAAAAGACATTTCGTGGTCATCCTGGTGGTAGAAGATTGAGAGGGAGACCCCGGAAAAGATGGTTGGATGATGTAGAGGTTGATCTGAGAAAGATGGGAATTAAAAGATGGAGAACGCATGCCAGGAATCGTGATGTCTGGGCTAACATCGTCGGAGAGGCCAAGGCCCTACAAGGGCTGTAGCGCCGAGGAGTAAGTAAGTAAGTATTTGCTTTTTGATCGCGTTATCCGAGCGCACGACGTCCATCTTGGTTTTTCTGGTTTGTTGGATCACCGATGTGAATTGGGAATAAAATAGTTTAGTAATGAGCTGAGGGAAGTTCGGTTAATTTCGTTTTTGGTTCATGTACATGTTCATTTAGGACCATGTTCAAAAATACTTAACCTCAAAAATTAATAAAATACAAAGAAAAGCTGCACGATTTGTAAAAAAAACTGCTACGAGCAAGCATATTGTTTCACAACTAGTAGAGGAATTAAGGTAGAAGCCTCTGGAGACTCTGAGACTACACGCTAGGATAGGATGCTTGAGAAATTTAGAACTGGCGTGTTTGAGAGCGACATTGAGAATATTATCATGATGCCTCTCTACATCTCTAGGCCTGATGGAGGCGATAAATAAGAGAGATGCATTGCCGAATAGATAGGTACAAAAACTCGTTCTTTCCGCGAACAACAAGCGACCTTAATATAAATTGAGCTCCGCAAAATACACTCCAATAATATGCGTCACCATTTCACCTCCCAAAACGTTACAACTTTATACGGCTGGTGACCTAACACCCCTGCCACACGCCTATGCGGCGGCTCGCAGGGTAGTATGTAGATATAGCTGATCAAATATTTGGTCTGGTAAATCACTCTAATAACATATGAAGATGACACTTTGAAATAAAATGCCTATAGACGTGCATCAATCAGAATGTTGTGAATGCTATAAAAGATAGTCTTATGAGTAAGTCACCGCAATATACAGAGAATCAGTATGTATTGTTATCACAACAACATTTGCACCTGTTATTCTCCTTTCAGTTTTACGCCGTTCACTATTTCACTTAACTTTTGTTTGTTACCACGACAACCATAAATTGGGAAACATTAAAATTGACAAGAATCAAACCTTTATACAATCCGCTTTCATATAAAGGTGAACACTTTATTTACTTAGGGAATAATTAGACTTATAGCGCTCTCGTGATTTTTGTTCCCCGAGCGTAAATACCAGGGATCGGGTTGGTATGTGGCTAGAGTACTCGTCTACCACACTGGCGGCTGGGATTCAATTCCCTGCAGAGGCGGGTGTTTTTCAGAGGAACCCGATCCCTACTTGAGTGTCTTGTGGAGGGCACTTTAATTAGAGTACTCCATCTGTAGGATGAGATGTTAAGCCGTGGTCCCCTTGACGCATTTCGTTAAGAGTAGGCTAATGCCGACGCCGGGTTTCTATCCACCATTCCTCCCTTACATATCCCCTATAGCGTAAATGACCTTAGCCGTCGGTTGCCTCTCCAAATATCCAATCCAAAAGCGTACATCCCATATTCGTGCTGTGTAAGAATTAAGGCCTCCACACACCTCAGCGGCCGCGCGGTAGCGACGACATCAATTTCGTGCCCGCGCGGTAGCGACGCAGTATTGATGTATTGTTGGTGTGAGCGACATACCGACGAACCTTGACTATTCATGTGGTATATCTGAATTTACGAAGGCATATGTGCATTGGAAGTAGATAATATTTCTGATGTAAAATCACGATCAAGAATATTCCGACACTGTCGCGTTCCCAACGCCCAGTTTCGTCGGCGCAACCCCTTGAGGAAGTTGAAAATTGCTCGGCGTAAGCCGCCGCACAGTGGTCTGAATACCCTCATTTCCCGGAAAAAAGTCCCTTTTTTGAACTTCCCGCATTTTAGTTAAACTGGAGTCCAATTTATTACTAAAAATTCATTCTAAATAAAGCAAGTACATTTAAAGCCAATAAAGTGATACGCTTTACACACATTTAGTATAGTAATGATTTTTTACTATCAATAAACCAAGGACACACGATGTATTTAGCATAACTTAAAAACTACCTCATTTGGAAACTTCGATAATTGGTTGGCCTTTGTGAAACGTAATCTATTGGTAACTTTGTCACAAATGGTCGGATGTCATATCTACCGCTACTCATTTCGGGAAAGGGAAGAGTCAAAGCGAGACCTTGCTTTGACTCCTTCCTCTACAATGAAGAGCGTTGGATTTGACGGCAGATTTGTGTAGACACTGACTCAGTCTCCTTCCCTCGCGTGGGAAGGTAGGTGAGTCGATGTATCTAAATTGTGGACGGTAAAATTGACTTATTCATTCTACCCCTTCCGATTTCCTCACTCTTGACTTGTGGATGATAATGTGAAGCGAGCCGGTGCGAGTGTAAAAGAATAGAAGGGTACCAAGAGTCTATCTTCATTGAGTGCTAGCCACGCATTGTATCTGAATGTGTGCGAGAGTTTTGCATACAGAGGAATGACTACTCGGAAGTAGTTATTTGAAGTATTGAGGGAAAAATTGTCTCAAACTACGAAGGAGCAGGGTGACCACCTTTACCAGTATTTGATAAGGTATTTCAAACTGTTTTCTCATCGGAATCTCTATCTATAATTATCATTTGAGCAATTGGCCACACTGGTAGGTCATTGTAATATCTCTTATGTGTTGCTGTAAAGTTTACAAAAATAAATTTCTACGAAAGCTTATTCAAAACCACACTTTTGTCATTATTACTTATTCAGGACGCATCATATAGAGGATGGCAATGATTCGAGAAAGAAAGTTCCACTACAAAATCGTATTTCTGCCTTCTCCTCACATATTCATTGGAGATGGCAGAAATGTCAAAGGAAGCTGGCAAGATTTCGGCATTCTTATTCTGAGTGGCTTGAAGAAGATGCCAATTTAGTTGTTTTTGGTGAGCTCACCACTCTCGGAACTTCAGATAAGTACAGTTTTATAAAAACTAAATCAGATAAAATCGTAAAACCTCCAGAATTCGTTATACGAAATGATGATGGTTACTGAAATATTTCAGAGATAGGACGTCCTAAGAAGGAATTCAGTGACCTCTGCGATCGCTCCAAGCGAAGACATATATCAGATCTTTGCGGCAAAACAAACCGCGGAGGAAATTTCGTTCGCAGCATGTTCAAGTCTGAGGAATGCAGGTAAAGAAGATGCTGCTCAGGTATTAGGAGAAGCGCTGCGCACTCCTAAAAGGGCGTCAAAGATTAAAAAAGCGTAGGAGTCAGCTCAAGACTTGAGAGAACAAGCGGTTGGGTTTACTTGCGAAGAGGCCCTAGCTTTGTTTGTAGACTTGAATCTCACCAAAAGACAATACGTCTGACTTCGTCAAGCCCTTCTCTCGAAGAATGTTCTTATTATGCCAAGTTATGATCGTCTTCTGGAGGCTAAAACACAATGTTATTCGAGAAGAGAGGACACTATAATCACCTATTTATCTGCCGAGATAAGTCTCCAGGGGTTACTTGATCATACTGTGAATCGACTTCTAACCGTACAGGAGCCTGTGATAAGGACTTTGTCTCCTGAGCAGCGATGTAACCTGTCCTTAGTGTGTAAATGGGGATTTGACGGTGCGTCAGGTCATTCCACGAGCAAGCAAACTGCCCCTGATCCGAATTTTCATGATGGCAGCATATTTTTTACATCATTTGTTCCGTTACAGATGTTAACACGGATAGGACAGGGAGGAAAAGTAATTGTGTAGCAAAATCCGCCCCCGTCATCACCAAGATTCTGTCGACCTCTAAAATTTGAGTTCGTCAAAGAAACAGCAGCTGTTACGGTCGAAAAGAAAATTTCCAGCAACAAATAGACAAATTACAACCTACGACATTTAATAATTTTGAGTTTGACTGCTGTGTTACTCACAAATTATACCTGACCATGATCGACGGTAAGGTTTGCAATGTACTAACGTCTACTGCCTCATCACAGACCTGCAATATCTGCCAGTCGAAGCCATCAGAAATGAATAACTTGGAGGATATTGCAAAAAAGCCTGTGAACACCCATGCATACCACTATGGCCTGTCGCCTTTGCATTGCTGGATAAGGACGTACGAGTGTATCCTGCACATTGCATACAAGCTAAATATCAAGAAGTGGCTCGTCTCTACGGAGCACGACAAAAAGAGTGTAGCTATGAGGAAACATGAAATACAGAAGGCTTTTAGAGTAAAAATTGGCCTTATAGTCGATCAGCCAAAACAAGGCAGAGGTACAGCGAACGACGGGAACTCAGCACGCCGTTTCTTTGAGCATCATGAACTTTCCGCAGAAATTGCCGGAGTCAATGTCAAGCTCATTCAGCGCTTGTCAAATATCCTGCACGCCTTGGCAAGCTCTTACGAAACTAATGTTGAGGCTTTCCGGGACTACACTAGAGAGACAGCCCGGCTCTTTGTACAGTTGTACGGTTGGTATGAGATGCCAGCCTCGCTTCATAAGCTCCTCATTCATGGGGCGGATATCATACAAGTCGCTCCATTGCCTATAGGACTTTTTTCCGAGGGCGCACAAGGAGCTAGAAATTAAGACGCAAGAAAATACAGAGAAATGAACACAAGAAAGATGTCGAGGGTGGAATGTACCAAAGACCTTATCCACATTCTGCTAGTATCATCCGACCCAGTGATCACCAGCATGAGAAGAAAGGTGAGACGGAATAATGCTGTAATATCTAGTGATGTCCTACAGCTGCTACGAGAACCTCATGAGAAGTCGGACATCCCTCAATCATTTGAATCAGAGGATGAAGAAAGTTAATGCTTCGTTTTGTCGTGACATATTAAATTTATATAAAGTTAACTTTAAAAAAAGTGATGTTTTCATTAAACACACCTGCAGCATAGTGACCCACAGTTTGATATCGCATGCCTACAACGTTTCAGCGAGAATGTAGATACATAATATTAAAAACTTGAAAGAGATGCTAAATGTTGTCTGTATAGACAGACAGTATATGAATTTCCAAATATATAGCTTATGAACACAATTCTTAAGTTCCAAAGAACCAACTGTATTCAGTATCTTTCAAAGAATCACACCCGATAGCAGAAGAGCGCAACTGGAATATTGCTAATTTCTCTGCCTGAAAACAAGCAAATCGCGATTCTTCTATTCTCAGGTCTGTAGCATCGGAACAGTCGAAGATGGACATCAAAAATTGTTTGTTTTACTTGGGATGAACATTTAACTACAATTTGAACTCCAATTTGAGGAGCATGCATAATATTCGAAAAATGGACTTTCCTCCGGGAAATGAGGGCCTTTCGACCACTGTGCGCCGCGCCGTGGCCGTCTGCCCGCTGTGGTGTGTGTGCACGCACTGAACGCTCCATTGTTGCGTGCCCGAGTATCGCGCCCACCACCGCGGCCGCTCAGGTGTGTGGAGGCCTTTAAGATGGCATAAATTGCACCTTCGTCATCCTTGAAGAGGGTCATTGTCCTCTATCTGAGGTTCATCTTGAGCTAGGCTCAGTATCTGTCGACCATCCTTACTCCCCTCTATCCCAGGTCTTGTCCAGACACTACGTCTCATACCTTTCTACTGAAAGATTGTGGCGGCCAAATCACAAGGGATATTGCGACAGCAGTCACTAAAATTACATAATCCCGGTCAATCAATAGGAGCTTGGTTCCCTCGGATAAAGGTACATTTATGACGCTAAGAACTTAGTGCCCGCAAAGGTACACTATCGAACTGAGTTACCTGATGTAAATAAATTGCTGCCAAACCTAGCGTCGATTGTCGATACACTTGAATTATGATCGAAACAGCTGTGTCGTTCGGAAATTTTCTGTGAATCAATATGAATAATCGATTACCGTACGGCTACGTATCCATTTCGGCGAACAAAATTCACCGTGTAAAGCGGCCCTAAAACAGGACCCTGGTCCGTTAAACATAAATCCCGGTGTGATTCCTCATCTTCCTTATCACTTTTCTTCTTTCCTCCCAGCTAATTACCATAAAACAAGCATCATCTGTATCAGCTTACCCAGATCCTTATCTTGCCTCTGACTAATTTCCCAACTGCTTTACCGTAGATCTCTCTGCCCTTCTGACATTCTTATTTATAGCCTAAAGCCGTTATTGCCACTAAAAATGCTATGTGGCATCGTTAAACACCACATAACATGAAAAATTCCACGTGAAATTTCTTTACGATAAAGCCATTAAGATAAATTTCATTTTTTATCAATTTAGAGCTACGTACGATGTTGTTTTATTTAATGTTATTATATCTTTACTTAAGAGGAATTCACGCTCGTCAGTGTGATATTTGAAGGCAGATCTTTACATTGTACTGGTGGAAGTCACTCTTCACTTTACAATCCATTGTAGCGACTTCCATCTTCAGACCTCTGAAATTCCCATTCCTGTATTTTTTTCCAGCTATCTACACATCTCTCTCCACAAATCTTCCTTAGTAATTTGAGTCTTCTCGAATTCATCCGATTTATTTATAATAAAGGATGTTCTGTACGACATTTTACTCGTAGTATTCCATTGACTTTCGGAATGAAATATAATATTATTAATTTCCTCTTATTTTCTCTCAAAATTATATAATATTTAAGCCTTAGGCCGAAAATTTAAACAGACAGGCTCGTAGGATATTGCTCCGTAATTTAAAAAATGATACTTGACGAAATGATAACCTTTCAACCGAAAATGTTTACTCTAGACAGGTTTATTAAAGTGCCTCCGTTGGCAGCACATTATAACGAATATCACCATAGACAAAACTCATAATTATAATTCATATATCTGGGAAAAATCAGCTTGAATTACACTGTATTTATTTTGGAGGAAGTTATGTAAAAATCATACGGTAAAATTATAGCGAGTTATATTGATTCCGCCGCCACATATGCCTCTAGCGAAGAAAACCTTACCTTGCTAACAATATTTCGCCAAATACTCGCATGACGCTTACCATTAAAAGAATTAAACGAAGGTATTTAAAGCAATTACTGAGACGCAAAAAGGAACTTCAGAGAGGTGTTTACACACTTCAATAATCCAGAATATACTTGAATTGATGCTTTAAATGACCTAAAAACTGGATTGATGGTAGGATTCACTTTCTGATGATTAAAGATAGGAATCCTAAGTTTCTAATTCCTATTATTTCGCTTGAGATTGCTAACAACTCAGCAAAATGTTTTGTTCATCTGGCTCTTCATCTTGTATAAAACGCTTAGGTCTTTTAAGTTTCAGAAATTCCTGATTATTTTAAGTTTGGTCCATGAAATAATAATCCATGGTAACGATAAAATGAAATTAATTTTTTTCAACTTTAATTCCCGCTGGATTACTATTCTAGTCCGGTGTTTTCCACTCAATAGACTAAGCATTTTATTGCCTAAATGCACCAGCTCCTCTCAATCTTTCCCTCCTCTTTACTTGAGTTTAACGAGAGGGAAAGGGGGTCTCGCTTCTTCTTAGCTCAGGCATCAAGTTTTCAGGCGGGTATGACTGCGGAGCACGGGCGTTTGTCTTCTCTCGTGCCTCGTCCAAAACCCTTCTCCTGAAGGGCCTCACAAACTTTTAACTTCTCGTCTCCCTTTCACCCTCTCTCTGTCTCCCGTCAACTCTCCAATCTCTTTCCCTCTCCTCTTCATAGTTCTCTACCTTTTGGCTGACTGAGAGATATTTCGACGCATCGGATGAGATATTAAGGAGATGCTGGGTTGAAATGCCAGGCGTAGAGTATCTACCGTGTAATTTGTTGTAAGTGACAACAGTTTCGCTGACACTTCTGTCAGCGTCTTCAGGTCGAAGAGGGCAAATGTCTGGAAAGGCGTCCGACGCGACCTTGTATTTTTCTTTCTTTGATGACGGCGGTGAGGAGCCGTAATTTTCGATTTTCGATCTTCGACCTGAAGACGCTGACAGTAGGATCAGCGAAACTGTTGTCACTTACAACAAAAATACACGGTAGATCCCGAAAAATGAAGGAGATCAACGTAGAGCACCACGAAAGCCTTCGTTCTCACCAAACGTACAGGCTATATAATACATCACAGTGCGAACAGATGCGATAAGCCACACAAATCTGCATCATGACGTACATCATATCATGCGATATCATGCAATTTCATTTCTCTCTTACATGATATGATACCACGTTACATGCAATATCTTACAATAATTGAGAACCTAATTGAGGTATAAGTAACAAAATCGTTCTTTTGAGAAAACTGAAGTCATAGTTGAAAATGTTTGGTACAACCCACTAAGTAGTTAAAAGGCATTACCCTCGATAGCATCACCTGTCAAGAAAATCACTTGGATTCCTTTACCACTTAAAGATTCATATTTTCACATCCCATTCCTGTACTTAACTTATTTTTTTAAATGTCACTTATACCCCTTGACTTCTGGGGTCTACAATTAATATAAAGCAATATGCTAGATGACGTAAAGCTGAGCAATGAGTAATAACGCCGTGGCATGTAACGTGCAATACATTGCGCTCCTAGGCGATATGCGATGCAGCGCAATATAATTCGATATATTATATATTATAATCATGTCATGCGTTGTGAAATGTCACGCGACATGATGTGCCATGATTGCTTTTGATGTGCAATACACTTAATCATGCTATTGATTCCTCTTCTTTTTTTATTAAAATACGGAGTCAACCTGCGACGGTCGCACCTCCCTCTTCAACTATCCGTTGTGCGTAAACCAACCCTTCTCTCACTCTGCCATCCTCTTATTTTGCTTTTATTGCCTCATTTTATTGCTATTCTCTCCTTTCCCACTTCCCTTTAGCACCTGCATTCACAAGATCTTATCTCTCACTTGTTCCCGAAACATTCACATAACGATTCAATTCTCGACATTCCAACCGTCCCGTGTGACGCTTGCGACCGAAAATTACGGCTCCTCGCCGCCGCTCTCAAAGAGAGAAGAATGCAAGGTCGCGTCGGACGCCTTCCGAGACATTTCCCCGGCGACTTTTCGTTTTGCTGACTCGACTAGATGGGAGATTAACCCTCGAGAATCCAAACTGGGAAATAGTCTATAGGCCTACTAGTACATGCTGTGCCACTCATTTCTTTGCATGAAAAGGGTGAAACTCATATCCATGGAAAGTGGCAAGAGCCTTTTTTTTTGGGATCATGACACTTTAAGACATAAGATCATTTGAATTCAAGTTGGCCACTAAATGTTTCCCTTTGCTTTCCGCTCAATGCTTCAATAATCCATTATCAAATGGCAAAGTGATTACGAATTTTCAACAAAATATTTATGGGCCGCCACAGTGAATACTTTGGTCTGCGTGAGACTTAGAATGCATGTTTTCCCTCACATTCAAATAAGAGCTGTTGCTGAAAACTGGTAAGTAGCCAGGACATATTATACATACCGCCAACTAAAAATCACTTCTATTACCAAATGCGTGTGGTTTAACGGTTGCAATTGGTGCGGTGAAATTCATAGGAAACCCTTCTTCTCGGAAGATATACCTAATAGTTAGGGACCAAGTACTTTTCCCATAACGCCTGAAAGAAGAAGTGCCTAATAGTCCTACATTCCCTTACGTAGAATGGCATGTAGGGCACTGGAGTTCTTTGTTTACGCAAGTATAGCGTAATAGTGGTAAGTACGCATTTCCCAGTTTGTTTCTTATGTCTTTAGCATAGAGCCAGTGCCATTCGAAAACTCTTCCGCGTATCATATGACACCCCCGAGATAATTCCGTATTTCCTCCTTTCCTCAATAGAGGAAACGTCTAGGTAACAAAAGATATGTAGAAAGAATATCTAAAAAATGACAAAATAATATTTACAAAGGACAGAGGGGTTTATTACTTGACAAAACCTTACTAGATATGTACATTTGACTACTCTAACAGAGTCAACGAGAATGGTCAAGAGTTATTAATGAAAACTAATGATTTTGTGCATTAGAAAGCACAAAAAATATTAGATTGAAGCGACTTGCCCAAATTTTTAATTTGAAAGGTATATCCACTTAGAAATACAAAAGCTGCTTTGCAGGGAAGTGGAGTTCTTTGTATACGCAATTGTAGCATAATAGTGGTAAGTAAGGCCATATGGCATTGATCTTACAGCGTAAAGGTAAGCTTGAAAAAGTAAAAAGTGGGAAATCAATGCATTCTGTGTATATCATAAATCGTAGGGAGCATTTTTTGGCTATGATTGAAGTACAATCTCCGACTTCAAATAAAACCAGCGCAGGTTTTTGGAATATGTACATTCCATAACACTTAACTTTTCCCAAAATTTCTATGACCATACCACGATAGATTTATAATCAGGACAAAACTTTGCGATTAAAAAATGATAAAAATATTTCGTTAACCGATACCATGCTCACTAGTTTAACACACTCATCCGAAATTTTCCTAAAAACTCTTCATCAAACAGTATGTCACACATTTCAGGCAGAGCTTAGTTATTATTTTATAATTCTAAATGTTCATACAAAAATTTTGCAGATGTAATAAGGTGGCTGCGGAATAGAGGACGATTCCTTTGAAGCTCGAAGACGTTTGTAGCAATTTTAATCAATCAATCACAAAAAGGTATACATCCAGAATATAGTGACATTAAAAATCAAACTTCCACACACTACCAAAAAATTATGATTTTTAGGGTATTAATAAATACGGTAAATTAATTTTGCTTAATGAAAGCAACAATATATAAAATTGGGCACTCTTAAATCGGTTAATATTGGAATCACTGGCTCTGCCCTCTTAATATACCGAAGGATTCAACAAAATAGGTCTTTGCAATCGTTACGTGCTTAAGATATTTTCGTCCTATACGAAATCTATAGATAGTAGTTGAGCACGGTAGATGATATAATCCATCAAACTCTATCACACCACAAGCCTTAATGGCTATCAATCGGGCTCATTCAAATTAGGGATCGTTTAGTTAAACGAATTTCTTAAATAAATGGCTGGAAGACGATGTATAAATCCATGCTGACAAGAAAATACTTGTGCGGACTGCAAATTGCGATGACGGCATTAATTGAAGTTACACGGGGGCATCATTATCAGGTTAATTTCTGCATTTTTGTTACTCCTGTCCCCAATTCCTGCTTCTCACTGACCCTTTATTTATGTTAAATGTGGCTCCTTCGAAACTTTGGTTCTGCGATTTGTCGTATGAAGAGAAATTTTAAAGCAGAATTCATATTTTCCCTAGCTTGTCTCGCCTAGAAAAAATGACGGGATAATACGCTTGTGTACCTTATTTCGAACCGGGAATGTATTGAGTTGAATCGCAGCTGTATAGAAATGAACCACAAACGATGATAGCGATTACAAAGTGGACTAGAAAATGTGAAATGAGGAGTTATAATAAAAAACTCAGAATATTTCGTTAACAAGAGATGTTTTCTATATTGCTGAGCTATTCAGCCGTGGTTTTTTGAGTTTACACATGAAAATTTAAAATAAATACTGACGCACCATAGACAAAAGTGGAGATATTAGCAACTACTTTACGAATTTGCTGTCCACCATCTGGTACTGAAATTTGACATGGTAAGCCCGTAAAAGGTGAGGCAACTTCTTAAAACAATGTCTTCATAATTCGTCAAAAATAATAGAATCAAGAAACAATGTTTGCACTGATGGAGCATTTTTTCAATATTTGGCTAATAATGCCTCACAGTTGGAACCATTTGTTTGAGCATGTAAATCAACAAGTGAAAATTAATAGCATAATTATAGAAGATCGTAGCTCCGTGTTAAACCATATATCATTTTAAAAAGGGCGACCAGTGATGATACGCCGTCTTTGAAAAAAGAGGTCCCAATTACCATCCATTAACGACAGCTGTAATGTCACCTTCTATTAAAAATTTTGAATGTAATGGCTCGTTTTGTATAAATTTTTCGCGCGATGACTTCTGATCTCCTTGAACCATAGGCTTGCACAAAGTGTGGTGATTCTCCACTTGATCCTTCCCCTTTCGAGAAAAAATGAATACAGCATTCATCTAAGAAGCATCGCTTACCTCGTTTTTCATCAGAATTGTGAATAGAATGCCTATACTAATGATATATAATCACGAGTTTTCATTTCATTAAATTATTTGTCTCATAATAATGGCTTCGATTTCCTAGACGTGATAAACGTGTTTTCTTGTCATTTACCCTCTTGGGATTTCAAACAGGGAATTTAATAAAATTAAAGTGGCATTATCAGTTTTTACAACTGGAAAGTTTAGCAAAAAATAAATTTTAAACCAAAGGAACTCGAGAATATATTGAAAATGATATTCGTAAACTACTGTTATGCTGCATATAGTTGATGAAGTTCACGGTAGAATTTGAAAGTTTTTTTACTTATTCTAAATTTTATGCGCGGTCTAGAAAAATTATCCACATAAAAATAATAGTTAAGCAAGACAAAATGAAATTTCATAGAGAAACTACGTATATTTCATTATAAATTATCCGTGATGTCAGAACTAAGATACATTCGTAACATTGGGGTAAAAGAAAATTTACGAATTTGAAAATAAAATAGACATATTACTACGGCATTTGTCATTCAGAACTTTTCGCTGAAATTTTAATATTCGCTTTACTTGTAAAAAGAAACCTCATTACACTTTGAAACCTAAAGCAGTGATCCAAAGATTTTTTAAGTTATACCCAAATTTCGGCGCCCATCCGGGAGGTAATGTGGCTGCTTCGCCGTCCACAGACATTACTATGTGCACACCTATGCTTTGAACTATTGGTTGGTCGCAGAACCTATCTGATCTTCTTGCTTCTTGTTAGCTGAACTTTCTACGCCTGAATTAAGCTACGAAAAGTTTACTCGCAAAAAATTGCATACACGTTAAAAAAAAAGTAAAAAAAAATGGAAGACACGCCGTACCCAGACCAGGAAACCAAAATTAGCGCAATGAATAAACGGTGGAATATGCTATAGCATCATCACTCTCAGAAATAAAAAATCGAAAAATATCCAGAAATCTCAATTTACAACAAATAAAGCTGTCGTTTTATCATGTTCCTATAAGGGAACTCTAATCCAGCTAACTGAAGTATCAAGCTACGGAGATATGAAAATATGAAATTTTGTCATGAATAAGATCTGAGGAATCTGAGGATGGTTTCCTTGTGGAAAATTACATATTCAAATGATTGTGAACTCATAAATCTGTATATAATGTTACCTTTTGAAAATTATTCGTGTTATCGCAAATTCAAGGTGTACATTACAAAATTTCCAGTCGTAGGCGTGAATAAAACTCCTAAATTTTAAGTTACTAAATAGTTGAGATAATGCATATATAAGAGATGGAATATATAGAAAAGTGGAAAAATTCTTCTATCGGACTTGGATGGAGCAGTTCACCAAGCTCATTTGGTTTCTTGATTACTTTTCAAGATTTTGCAATCGCCGCAGGCGGAAAATCCTGCCCAACAAATATTCAGTTCCTAGCGCTGCTTCAGGTCCACCTGCATCCATTTTCTCTCCCTTACTAGTCATAGTAATGAGATGGAATTGGAGCGAAACGCCACAATTTTTAATAAGAGAGTGTGACTTTGTATGGTATCCATTTTTAATGCGACAGTAATGTAAGGCAACGATGGACCTTTATACGGACTGAGGTAATTAAAGCCCGAGTTGAGCAAAGAGCATGAGGCATCCAAATGCATGCTACCTTATGTGTGAGGCCAGCTTTCTCTCATCTCTTTGCCTGAAAAAATTCCATTCGAATATTCTATCCCTTTCCTTCGCTATCTTGGCTCTCATCCGAGTTGGGTGTTTACCGAGAGGGGCAATGGGAATATGGCGACAGAGCGAAAAAAAATATACCTCGGGTACATCCAAAACACACAGTTGGCGCACGGAATTTGGGTTGGGAGGCGAGGATATCATGAAATGGAAAACCTTAAGAGCAGCTGATTTCATCAAAGCATTTGTTAATGACGTGAGAAAAAATACGGGGTTATAATGATTCCGCCGTTAAACTGAGTCTAATTTCCTCTTGGAGACTCATCTCGAATAAAGGCACTTCGTAAACTCCGCAATATTTACGACCGAAAGATTTTTTCAATTCTTCGCGTCACTCCTCAAGGAAAGGCTTTCTTAAAGTGAGGAGGTGAAGGTATAAAAGATCACTGTTGTATCATTTTAAGTACAAAATAGACTTAAAGCAGCAAAGAGATCATATAAACCCTTATAAAACTAGAGCCTTATAAAACTCTTCAAAAACGAACTTTTATAAAAAACACGAAAGTAAGAATTTATAAAACAAGGGTCCAACCTGTGATACTATATGGTTCTGAGACATGTTATTTTGCAAAAAAGTCACAAAAAAGACTACTTTTGAGAATAAAGTATTAAGAAAAATTTTCGGACCAGTAAAAGAAGGAGACACATGGAGAGTAAGACAAAACAGAGAATTAAGAGAATTATACTAAGATCCAGATATTGTGGGTGTAATCATGAGCAGGAGATTGAGGTGGCTGGGTCATGACCAACGCAGAATCACAGATACCATGATAAAACAAGTAGCAAATGGAAAACTAGAAGGTATAAGACCCGTGATAAGACCAAGAATGTGCTGGACTGATGAAGATAGAAAGGACCTAGGGAAGATGGGAGCAGAAATTGAGCTGGCGGAAGACAAAAAAGCATGGAAGGCTTGGTTGTCGAGACCAAAGACCATTTAGGTTTTCAATGACCACAGGAGTAGGAGTAAGTAAGTTTGTGTCATTTGTGGATCCATTCTGCCACCGAGAATTTTCATCTCGTAGGCTATTTTAAGACGGTTTCACTCAAAATCAACTACCTAAGCAAAGGAGGCTGGTCGCAAAATGAAGCTATTGCCAGTCATTGTGGAAGACTGAATATCATTCATATTCTAGAATGGCGTAAAATTTCAACTATATTAGTTTAATAAAAAATAATCTGACTTAATAATTTTCATTATTTTCAATAAGCTACAGAAATACTTATTTGTAAATCGGGCAACACTTACTAAGAAATACAATCACAGAAAACCTAAAATGATGCGACGGTCGATTTTGAGGATAGAATTAATTAGATTACGAAGGTGATCAATTGTTGAAGAGGCACAATATTAACGGGACGAAAACTTTCAGTGACATGATAACCAGGAGAAACGGTTGGTTATGGTCGCTAGAGTTCTGGATTCTCATTGCGAGGGATCAGATACGAAACCTCGCAGAGGGAGTGGTTTTTCACAGCCAGTATCCTAGTGTGGTTTCATCTGGAGAGAAATACGAGTTTAGTACACAGTCGGTCTCATGAGACGTTAAACCGTGGTCTCTTTGACATGTTTTACTACGAGGAGACCGATGCTAAAGCTGAGTTTTCTTCATCCCTTCCACCATAATCTCCCGATTATCTGGTAAAACATCCATCCCTAACCGGCACACCTACTCATCTTTGTTTGTGCAACAGATGTCAGTAGTCTGATGTTTGCCCAAAACAACTAGTGTGTGAGAGAAAGAGGAGTTATCGTCAGGCGAAAGAAATTGAAGACCATTCTCTTTGTAACTTCCAGTATCTATAGCTTACGGTTTCTTCAGATTTCTTTTCAATTTTGTTATTCACTCAGCCTGGTATTGTGTCCAAGTGTTTTACTTAGTCAATTTAAACTTATTTAACCAAATTAATTTTCTATGGATAGCCTATTTGGAAAACATTTATCCGATATGGTCAAATCTGTAATTATAATCATGTTGGTTTTGGAAAACAGAGGGACCACTCCATCCCCTACCGGAATAAATGAATAAATCATTAACCAATTTCCATTTCAAGACGCCGGAGCTCTCCTCCTCCTAATAGCACTCGTTCCAACTTTCCCTCTCGTTCCATCTTTACCACATTTCCCTGACACCCCGTCGCCCATCCACTCGGGTGTAACACGAAGCGTAACTTGCGACGCGTGGTCCACCGTTAAATGAGAAAATATATTTTTAAAAAGCCGCTTCCCTCCTCACCCTATTTTAACTCCTCGTCCGGATAATACCTAACACTCTCGACTATATCTTTCGCAGCTTCTTCTCCAAAAGCCACTCCTTCCCCACCGTTTGCCTCTTTATACATCCGAGACCATTCAAACAATCCCCTGATGCCGTGGCAGCAGAAGCAGCGAGCGTGCGAGCGCTGTATGCCTCAACTCTCCAACCTCACCCGACCGTAGGCCGTAACACACACGCCCCCTTCCCTTGCTATGTACACCTTAAAAACTCCGCGTCAACATCCCTGCCGAGACGACGCAACCCTTCGCGAGTTGCGCACCGCTCCTATAAATCAAGAGCGCCGTACGGAAAACGGTCCGACCCCCACCTTCATCCGCACCCCTTTTTTGAAATCCCCTTTCGGAGCAAGAAGGGGAGCAGACAGAGGGGAGTCCACGCAGGGGTTGGGGAATGGGGTTTGTATAACTTGTGCATGTTGACGCCTTTTCTTTTTTTAACCCTTCAGCGACAGTGCGCTGGAAACTTCCAAAAACAGCTGTGTGGGGTACTCGGGTACCCAAACTCTTTTTTCTCGAATATTACAGATTTTAGATTGAAATACTAGATATTAAAGTTCTCAAATATTGCAGAAACTGTATACGTGTGACCATATTCAGATAAAAATGGAAGAAAAATTTATTCCCACAGAAATTTGCTTTGAGTAGGTCTCTATATGACCTCCGCTCGGAGCTTCGATGCCAACCCAGGTATACACTAACACATCCCTATATATGGAATTTGGGATCATAATGTGATACAATTACAGTTCCTGCTAATAATGATAAATTAATTGATAAATCTGTATGAGTAATGTCACTGAATTGCCACACTCACACGACAAGGCATTATTTATAGCAACCCGAGCAAAAATGGCTGTGCGGGGTACTCGAGTACCCCATTCAAAAACTAAAGATAATTTAGAAAAAAGCAGGTGAAAAAACTTTCTTTCATTTCCATAATATAAAAGTAACGTTGATGCACGAATACGTGAAATAAGACACATATATGGTCGAAAATAAAACTTTTCTATAAAATTTAGTTAATTTTGGGTCCTCAAGTACCCCACACCGTCACGGAAGGGTTAAAGGTTTAAACCCTGGCCGTCATTTTCTGGCAAGTTAGGCGACACCTTTTATTTATGATGGAGGATGTCTCGGGTGAACGGCAAGCCGCAATTTGGGAAGCTCCTCCCGTCCCCCCCCTTGCCCCCCAATTTCGGTTCGTCTCCTCGTAAATTCTCCACAATCTTCCCTCTTTCCGATATTCCAGTGCATCGACTGCGATACAGAATATCCATTGGATATCGTACACTGCAATGTTGAGGGCGGTGATTATTGTAGCTACTAGTCGCGCTGCAATACTCATACCACTGCGGCAATGCGATACACCACGTGGTAGTTTGCTATATCCTATGTGGATCCGATTTACAAATTAGCACAGCCTGTAATTTTAATGATATGCAATGTCAAATCCAATACACAGATTATTTTTATAAAAAACCTTAGTCCATTTAAAGGAAACACAACATTTAACGCCCTGAACTTAAAGCATGCGATGACATTCAATCGACATCGGACAACGTTGAAATTTGTGTAGAAACGCCATACGAAATATCGTCACTCGTGGAGTGAAATCTTCAGCTCATTGAAGTTCTTAGCTTCTGCCACAACCGGCGATGAAATAAGTACCTATGTCCGCCACAGAAAATCGGCGTGAAATAATGGGATTGAACCACGGACCTTTGTTTGTCCAGTAAAAAGCACCAATGATTATGTCACTTGCTTTTGTTCATATAAAGAAAACGGGGCAAGTCATCATTGATAACTACGGTTTTCGACGAAACGTTGGCAACGGCCGCTTCCTGAACCAGCTAGAAGACCAAAGATATCTTCATCAGTCTCTCCAAATTTTACTGTGTAGAAGCTAACAACGTCAACGTTAATTTCATGCTCATTGGTTTTAAAAAGTGATAGGATAGTAGTATTACGGTGTCTTTATTTTTTAGCCAGCTCAGGACTAAAAAACTACGCTTAATGTGATCGCAACAAAACACAAAAACCCATCACGGTTATCCGTCGAAGAAGTATTATATCCGCGACCGAGAAATTTTTTTGTGTGCATACGATTTCATAGCGAAGTTTGAGCCGCAGAGCAGAGTGCCAAATGCAATTCTCCATGGAAGAAAATTTCAGCACATTTTCATAAACAGTGTACAGATTGACAGTGTATAGGAATGCTATGTTGAATATTCAAGCGGAACAATATGACCTGATTTTCTCGATGTGCAAGCAGAAAGAAAAGTAACGCAAAGTATGTTTTTAAAGGAAAATGACGCAAAATAGATTTTATTTGAAATTATGCAATAAGGATAGTTTCTATGAATTACGGCAGACTTTATTAATAAAATGGCATTCAAGAAGTGTCCTTTCATACTATGCACATCCCACGTTTTAAAACTTGAAATCCATTTTGTGAGTTATATTACCGGATGAAGCGAAACAAACGAGCAACGGAGCGAGCGGACCAATTATCACAGTTAGTAATCATAGCAGAGGAGTGTTCTGTGCTCCAGAAGAGGCTAATATATCGTAACTTACTTGAGAGCAAAAGACGATTACCGGCCAAATTCTACATCATAAAATTAGTAGTACAACGCGATAGATAGTACAGCGTGTCATTTTTCGCCCAATGCTCAGGTGGTCAGTTAGAGGGTTCTCTGTAGATATCTAAAAGTTGATGAATTTACCCTCATCTGAATGAAAAAGATCTCACATTCTGGTATTGAAAAATATCAGACTCTTATAACATATATGAATAAATGAAGCCATTTTATATGAAAGAGGCACAGCTGTGGTCTCCAGAGAAACAGATTAAAAAACTTCTGACGCATAGATTGAGTCAGGAATGCAATAGTACAGAGTTGATATGATTTCTCAATTTTTTAAAACTAGTTTATTCCTTATGGATATCACTTATATAAAATCGTTAATAAAATTTTCGTTATCAAGGTGCATTAGCTTACGGTATCAAATGAATGAGTGAAGTAATTGCCTCCAGTATGCGAGTACATACTCAATGGCAGTTCGACCATGCAAAAGAACGTGTTTCCTTAATTAAAATTCACTCTATTTTATTCTTCGTCGTTAAAGATGCTTAAATTTACATATTAAGTTCGAATATGACTTTTATTTGGATTGGAGAAAGTTTCGCTCCTACAAGCGAAATAACACGATACGATACCACATCGCCCTCCATACTTCTTCGTCGCTGGAGACCCATCTTTCGTCGCTCAAACCCCACCCTTTGACTACTCCCCAACTCCGCAAATCCCCACCCCGTCCCGCCACCCACCCTCTCTCTCCCTCCCCTCTCCCCGCCGTGGATTCTCCGCCACGCACCGCAGCCGGGAGACGACAGCGACACAGGAAATCGTAAAAAGGGTGAAATTACTAGGACCTAATCCGTGGAGGGATGAAAGACCTAAAACAGGGCCGGATATAAAGACCATCCCATCCTCCCGGTGAATGAATTAAAATTAAAAACCGCTCGCAGTCTGGCCGGGCGAAGGACGGAAAAGAAAAACACTGCATAATGCGGAATAAACACGATCCTCGGGTGATGAAAAAAAATTCCAGCGAATTCTGGAGCTGGAAACGGAGGGAGCAAGTGTGGAGTTGCCATTCGTGTTTAATATCCGTGCCGTTTAACGAATAAGTAAATATTTTTTTTAAAAAGAGGTCTCCAAACCCGACACGTGGGGGACACTAGGAATCTTTTTCAAAAACAAATCTCACCGCTTATAGCGATATTACTGTGCTACGCACTAAGATGCACAATACTTTGGCTAGAAACAGAAATTATATAAAAAATTGAATTATCTTGAAAATATTACCGGGAACAACTCCTGAAGAAAATGATGTTAGATTACCAAACCTAGTTTTAATTCATGGGTATATAAGCCCGAAAAAATCAAAGAAACACCGTGCACTCAACGAGCTGTTAACACATCCGATTACAGCAAACCTTAAATATTGTGAAAGCAGAAATAGCTTCGAAGTGAACCTTGATTAAGAATTTACAAATATTCTAATTAATTTACCATATTTTCTCACGTTAATGTTGTTTAATTAGATTTAATCGAAATTGTAAAATGTTTTGTGACTCTTGATGATTCTAAAATTATGTAGGTTGCCTACAGAGAAATCAAACTCTCAGAGCTGAAAATTTAATCATTCAAAATTTGCATAGTTCAAGGATAGTAATGACTAGACTTCAAGAGTAAACCTAAATTCCGGCGTAAGTGTCTGAAAATAAAGTGAAACCAAGTATTGGACCACTATAAAGTAGATTAAAGACTTCTTCACCACCACCAAGAGCAGCACTCAAGCCGATTTCAACGCAAAATCTGCGCCATTTTCACTTTTTATATCATAGGGTAAGCTATTTATTCGATTTGGATCGATAGAGTTCAAGTTTAATATTTTAAACGTAAAGGTTTTTACGGCCTCCTACGTCGTTTATTCCGGTTCCATGATGTTGCTATCAAATGTAACTGGATTGAAGTCTCGTTAGCCATGAATCCCCAGAGAGTCCTCTATATTCTCCCGAGATGAAGCCAATGTTTGTCGGTCCATTATCTTGCGTCCCACGAAGAACGGTGTCTCAGTCGACGAAGAAGAAGTCGTAAGGACCAGGAAAGAAGATAAAGCGATTGAAAATCTCCCTTCAAGGGTACTTCCCATCAATGGAACTTCAAACAGTTGCCAGGGGAAGAATATCCACATTGAGTTGATTTTTAAAACGTCGAAGAACGTGTGCGATTCAAAGTGATTCTACGCCTTTAAAAATCAACACGGGAATAAAAATGAATTCAGAGTTTCAATAACTCATGATCAAGGTAAAAATACGCCAATCTAAAAAGGCAAGTGAAAAATGCACGAAAGTCAGAAATCAGGCTTG
Organism: Ceriagrion tenellum; assembly: GCA_963169105.1. Lineage (NCBI taxonomy): Eukaryota > Metazoa > Arthropoda > Insecta > Odonata > Coenagrionidae > Ceriagrion > Ceriagrion tenellum. The sequence continues at coordinate 25,454,331 of OY720633.1, forward strand.
TTACTAAGCTGCTTACCCTTTTTCCCTCTTACGAAATCTGAATATAATGAACTTAGTATCATGGATTTCCAAGAAACAATTTTCCCTTCGTTTTTCATATAATAGCCGACAACTATTGATTGAAATTGGCCCTAAGAGTATAGTCATTAAAAAATGCATATCAGATGGGACAAGATGTTCCAGTGAAATTAATTCAGCTAAGGCATAAGAACTGAAAACTCTTACGAGATGTACATTGAAATATATTAGTTAATTTATCAAGGTAACTTAAAATCATCCAAATTATTCAGCATACACAATTTGCTCCTGGGCCATGTGCCATTTGTACTGAAGATATACAAAGAAAATTACTAATTTCATTGACATTATAAAGGACCCCTAGTTTTCGAAAGAAGTATAAGTGTTTAGTTAGTACTTATTGAATTGTAACAGCCAAATCAATACGTTGGGCCAAAAAAGATATCCAAAATGTTTAAAGCAAAAAATCCTGCAATTTGCTCGTTTTTATATTTTAACCGTTTATGTACTCGTTCCATAAGTATCTAGGCAATCAAATAGTTTCAAAGCCAATAAAAATCGATTAACTTGACCGCGTCAGGCGTGACGCGGAAGCATTGTATACCAGCATCCATAATCAAGAATAAACTTTATAGTTTTAGGCAAAACTTGAGTATGAATGTGTAGTAGAGTATTTATCTTGGACATCATCATGTACACTAATAATAATAGTATTCTATAATAATAGATGATAAACTACTAAATTAATATATATTATTAAGACTGATAACGAGATACCACTGATAGAATAAAAAATGGAATCGAGGTCGAAAGAGGGGAGAGGTGAAAACTCACGAGTCGTGGAACAAAACACATTCCATTACGTTCCTTTCAACGAGATAAGATCATATAAAGGGATGAAATATTCATGGATTTAGCTTTTCGGTTGATAGCACGCAATCAGGTAGCAAACGAAAAGATAGGATGGGATTATACGATTCACTTTCTTGATAAAATTCACATCCACACATTTATTTAAAAATTCATATTCATCATTCACTGCAGAAGAATTACAAGCAGCCTGGACCTGCTGATGCAGTAAAAAGCTGACTAGAGGATGAGATCATATAGCAAAAAAAAATTTGAGAAAACTCTTGAGTTATTGTATGTTTTTTTCGCTGAACCAAAAATTTATGTAACTAATAACTTTTTGAATGGGGGATACCCATGAATACCATCTCCTTCCTCTTTCAGCCATTATTCCTGACAGCATTATTGACGGTAAAAAAAACCTCCAGGAAAATGCAGCAATGAAAAAGAAGCAAGCGAGAACTATTCCAAACAAAGTTACATTCCGCTTTAGCCAAGGGAATAAAATAAAGTACTGCTGGTGCTTAATTTTTCAACATTTAAAATAAATTTAACCTGACAAAGAAAATAATTATAAGCCAATTGCCATTAATTATGAACGAGAAATTCAGGACTATACGATGTTTGCTTTGAAAAAGAAATGAAAATTTCAAATTTAAATAAAAAAGGTTCGATTTACAATGAAAAGGTAAATGAAAAAATAAATAAAAATCAGCTCTCAGAGGTAACAGATAAGTACTTGAAATAATACAAACAATATTAAAGATCGGAATAAAGAAATATCAATGTGATATACGGATGAAAATTCGATGTATGTAATTTTTCGTTTTCCCTAATTCTTTATCTACGCACCGCGCTGCCAATTGGGTATCTGAACTAAATGATAACCTTATTACTTTATTGAACTGCGCTTTTCTCTCTCATTGCTACCAAGAAGTTATTTAAATTTTAACATAAGCAAAGTAAAACGTCTATCAGGTGATTTAAATTACAGCTTCCAATGACATTTTAGTTAAAAATGTTAAAAATGACCATCTAGGCAGCAAACACAACATATCTCATTCTCAGAGAGCCTAATCTGTGGTTAATGAGACGAGGTACTCTTCAGACGCAAACGTTGCAGCAAAAACTTAACTGTGTAAAAAACAGCATTAACTACCCCGAGTGATACTTGATCTTTTACAGCTGATGACAAACTCGATTAGGCGCAAATGAAGCGTAAATCAACCTGCGGGAAAACTTACCTGCGGGAAAAAAATACAGCGGGATAGATTACAATTTTTGATACCATTGAGGGGAAAGGATAGCAATGAAAAGTGGGTCTTGGAATTCACCCGGACGATGGATAATTCCTCCGACGTCGGCGTGGCATTAATCTGCGCATCATCCCCTCATCTCACACGAAATCAGCTTCCCACCCAACGCACTTTCCATTCACGCTCCATTACAAGGAAAGGACGCCGCCTTGCACTCCCCTCCCCTCCACTCATTCCGAACCCCTCCTCCTTCTCCCCCCGATATCCCTCTCATGATCCTCCAACACTCCTCAACCCCTATGCTCTCTCTTGTAAAACTCCTTTTTTCTCAATATTTTCTCGGCACAGAGAATCCTCCTGACCCGCGGCCTTTTGAAAACATCTCCCCTGAAAGACATAGCGAGAAAGAATGAGAGAGAAGAGACACTGAGGCAGGAAAGAGGAATGCTGAGAAATTTGGAGGGAAGAGCAGGACTTGGGAAGGGAAGGATTGAGAGAGAGAGAGGGGGGGGAGTTTTAGGCCAGTGAAAGGGAAGGAAAGGGGGAGGAAAAAGAGGGGGGAGAGAGTTGGCATTGGAGGATAAGTCGAGGGGAAAATAAATTGTTTCGAAAAAGGGGGTTGTTTTTATTCTTCGCTTGAAGGAAAATAATGGCAGACGGGGGCGCGTAAAGCCTTCGCGGAGTATTATACGGGTAAATAATGAAAAGGGGTTTTGTCATGAGGTGAGAGATTATGGCGTTAAATATATTTCTCTAACTTTGTGTGAAGAAACTTCCGACAAGGGATGAGCAGAGCATTAATTCTGAGAGGAAGGTCGGACGAATGAAAGGCAGCTTTTCAATGCGCGGATGAGGAAAAAAAGAAGGCCGGCAAGGTAAGGAGTAGAGTGGAAAATGGTAAACACGAAAGCTTGGGAACCAATTAGAATACTGCCGACATTATTGAAAAATTAAATTTCAGTGAACTCCTTGCTAATAGTCCTTGATGCCTTAATTTGTCCATTTCGCAAGATAATCTATTTCTTGTGTTACATTAAGTAGGTGGTTGATGAACAGCTAATAATCACACTCATTAAGTGGGAGAGAGAGTAAATCTTGGTCTACGACAATCGAACTAGAGTTATTAAGGATGAATCGATATCACACCATAGATTTAAGATATTAGATTGTGAAAATATCTCCATGCAGACTGAGAATCGAAAACTATCTTTGAAGTCTATTCATGAAAATGTCCGATGGAGAGCAGGAGATCGAAAAATCCGGTAATGAAAGCCGTTTGGCTCAATTCGAAGTATTTTGTGTGCATTTCTTTTCCGTGAACCAACCAAACACTTCCTTGGAGACTGTTCTTTCTTGCGAAGCACTTATAGTAGGGAGCCAAAGACGAAGGGTATGAACAAGTAGGTAAAATCCAAAGGATGGCGGATTTGGTGCACTCATCTGCAGGGAATTTTTAAAAACATGCTACAGAGGAATATCTAAGACTAAGTATATAGACATATTTATTTCCACGGAGAGGAAGAGGGAGATACCCGAGACTCGCGGAGAATGGTCCTAAAAAGAGCAGTCACTGTGAAGTTAAAAAGAGTATATTGGTAATCGGATATATATAAAAAGCGTAAACAGGGCAGAAAACGTAAACAGAGGCTAATGAAAAGCAATAAAACTCACCAATGACTGGAAGATAGATGATGCAGTCTCGAAACTTAACAAGTAACAATTTCTGGTTAATGTTTTTTATTTCATCCGTTTTCACGTCAACAGTTTCCACTAAAAAAGTAATAGATATTCAACAGCAGACCAGGAGGTACCACTTAAAAATCCAATTTACAACCATCAAAATAGCCTCCTCCTTTCAAAAGTACCGCATTTTTACTCCAAGAGTCGAAGCGGGAATAAAAAACATGAGCATAACATGAGGCATTTCCTATTGAACTTCTTTATCCAAAACTTGACCAATATATCGCCATTGTCACGCACTTACGATCAAACACCTTTGTCCTCGATATCTTAAAAATTATAGGATTAATGGTTGGAGAGTGAAACATACTTTTTCCCTCGGTTCTTCGGCAGGGATGGTGGGAATTACCGGCGCTCATTCTAGAAACATGAGAAAAAAAGATGAATTTGTCTCAATTTTTCACCGCTCCAGATTTCGTTTGAAATTTCAGGCGATTTCCGCGATTCAACCCGCAAAGCACAAAAAAATATTTTAACACCATTTAATACTTTCCTGAGAACTATGCAGGTGACCATCCCGATTCTGTTACTGAAATAAGTAAATTTGGCAAAGAATAATTATCTCATTACCACCGTGGTTCCAGACTCAATAATTCGGTCTGCGGGCATGTACTCATGAAGCAAGGGTACACCTCTTCGCCCGCATCACTCTCGTTGGTCGGATGACCCATAACTCATCACGTGAAGGTGGCTGTATCTCGAGTTACCCCGCGCTATCCCATCCATAGGCACGCTTATGTCATAGATCTGCTTCTTCGTGCAAGCTATCGGTGCGGCATGGCGGAGTTCGACTTTATCGTAATGCTGATCAGTCCATGTCTGCTGTCGAAGCATCGTTATTGGAAAACTGATTCGGTGATTTACCACACCATCTTCTCCAATGTTTGTAATTGACAGGGGAACTCGATTGAAAGTGACCCCCAGTCTGTGTTCAGTAGATATTCAATCGTCTGGTAAGTAAAGCCTCGGAGTGGCGGTGAAGCGTGTGTCCTCGACTGAATCTGGGGTATTCCTTGCACTGTGACGCCGCGCCACAAGGATCACCTAAACTCACCTTCATCTAACGTTAACGTCGGAGTCAGTCACCATGGAGAGGAGAATATTCTTAGGGTGGGTGAAATAGGAGTAATTTTGCAGGAATTCATCTACTACTGACCGGTGGTTAACTGGTGGATACCGGGGAAACTTCAACATGGAAAAAAGTGAGTGCCACCCACACTCTACACAAGATGACTTTGAGCTCATCCTGAGCCACATAGATGGTTAAATTTTGAAGACAAAATTGGGAAGTGTTGTCATATAAGCGTGAAGATCCGTTATCTACGGTAAACTAACCTTAGTGAGCCAATGTTCCTGGTTCGGTAACAGCCACTTCAGGTGAGCACCTACCTGAATTGATAGTCTGTATACCTTCGAGCCTTTTTTGCCCATGTTAACCTCATACTGATTCCTAACTTTCGGAAGTAGTACTTCGATGGCTTTAAAAGGAACCACAGGTAGTGCCTCAGAATTCTGTCACTGGCCTTGGATCGGACCTTAAAAGTTGCATAGACCAGATGTTTCCTCGTCAAATTTCTGGAGCAGGGTGAAGGGACAGTGTATTTCCGCGCACCGAACAAAACGCCTTAGTTTTCGCATGTTGTTTGATGGGACACAAGAGGGCGACACAAGAATTACTCGGTGAGAGATATGGCTCCTTTTTTCCACCATATATGGATATCGATTGTCTCATCCAATGACTGGGATCGGTTTGCAACAAATAGGATTCAAATCTTTACTGTTTGCAGCTTTTAAACTGATCCCCATTCTTGAATGTTGTGTCACATATCTCAGGTACTTTCGATATTGCGTGGAATTTTTGTTATACATCCATCAAATATAGCTGATTTGCAGAGCATACGCGCTTAAAGAAGTCAAAACATGCTTCCTGTTAGTGTTACTGGACACAAAAGAGGAATTCCATTCGTGCTGCTGTCATATTTAAATTCTGTTACAATTCAGAATAGTTCACGTATTCATATATCTACCTACATCACTATGTTCTATTACTATATCTACCTATATCGGCGTGTTAGACTCCTATTTCGAGGAACGCAGGTTCATGACCAAGCGACGGAAAAGATTTTCCAGGCTTGCCAACCAACTTTTGCATCCCACTACTGAGAGACAGCAGTCTCTGCAGAAGGCACTGATGGTGCAGATCAAGAAGATCGGACAGGTATCAATAGCAGCGGTATCACAGCTTCGAGCGAGAGTGAAGTTCACGGAATCGTCCGGGGTACTGAGATGTAGAAGGCAACGGAGAAACCACCACATTAATCTCCCTAGAATATGCAGCCCTACATTAACTATGTCTAAGAAGTGATACTCCCAGTAAAATATTCCGGAGATAAAATAGTCCCCCAATCGGATCTCGGGGTGGGGACTCCTGGGGAGGGGTACATCAGTCAGTATGGACTAGTGCAGAATAGGAGCATAGAACGTGAGATCTTTACGGGTGAGCGGGAAGCTGGAGACTGTGAAGATAGAGATGGAAAGGCTAGGGGTAGATATACTGGGAGTTAGCGAGATCAAGTGGGCGGGGGCGGACGACTACTGGAGCAATGGATACCGTGTGATAAATTCAGGAGAAAACCAGAAGATATCAGGTGTAGGCATCTTACTGAAGAAAGATTGAAGCAGGAGAGTGAAGTCAGTCAGGAAAAACAGCGAAAGGATTCTGTTGGTGAAGCTGGAAGGTGAGCTTGCTGACACAGCGATCGTGCAGGTGTACATGCCGACGTCTAGCCATACAGAAGAAGTGTAAGGGCAAATTGAAGAAGCCCTCGGGGCAGTGTTGGGAAAAGATAACATCATCATCATGGGGCACAGGAACGCAATGGTAGGAGAGGGAAAAGAAGGAAATGTAGGATATTTCGGACTGGGCAAAAGAAACGCCGAGGGAGAAAGGCTGATCGAGTTCGGCAATGAGAAGAATATAATAGTAGCTAACACTCTCTTTGAACACCATCCACGTGGGAGGTACATACATATGTAAGATGTCAGGTGATATTACTAGATACCAAATAGACTACATACTTCTCAGAGTCAGATATAAGAACCAAGTCAAGTAGTGCAAGACCTATCCGAATGCGGATATAAACAGTGGCTGTAGAGAACAATCGGAGAAGTAGCAGAGGAGCAACTGATGAGTAAAATAGCCAGCACGAAGAAGCCATGGATAACGACGGAGATCAGGAAAATGGTAGAAGAAAGAAGAAAATACAAGAATTTCTGAAACGGAGGAGAGGCAACCCTCTCCAATAAGCTAAGGAATCAAAACAAAAGAGAATGCAAGAAGGCTAGCGAGGATTGGATCGAAAGCTGCGAGGAAGTCAACGAAAACATGAAGAAGGGAAACACCGAGGCAGCATACAAGCTTGTGAAGAAACACTTCGGAGAGAGAAAAACGAGAAGCAACAACATCAGAGATGGAATATATTGATAGAGGATGAAGATATTGGGAATAGATGGAAGCAATATATGGAAGAACCCTATCGAGGGCCGAGGCCGCTGGAAGAAAACCTAGTAAATGACGAGAGGGAGATTGACGAGGAAGATCGGGGCCATCTCATGCTGAGGAGTAAATTCGATAGAGCAGTAGAAGAACTCAAGAAAAACAAAGGACCTCGAGAGGACATCAATGGAGAAATCATCAAAGCGCTCGGAAGTAAATCTGAGGATAACCTGTACGAGATAATCAGAAATAACTACCAAAGCGGAACACTTGCAGAGGACTTTCAAAGGAGCGTAATGATTGCAATACCGAAGAAGCTAAGGACTGTGAGATGTGAGGAGTACCCAACCTTGAGTCTAGTGTTATATGCATAAAAAATACACGAATAATAGACCGAAGAATGAAAAGAAAAATTGAAGACCACCTCTCGGAAAGCCAGTTAGGATTTAGGAAGAACAGGGGTACCAGGGAGGCCACACTCCGCCTGAGAGCAATCGTGGAGAAAACAATACACATGAACAAACCATTGTTTGTTGGTTTCGTGGACCTGGAGAAAGCCTTCAATAACGTTGAGTGGAACAAGATGTTCAGAATGCTGGAAAAACTCGGAATGGAATACGCCAACAGAAGAATTACCCATGAGCTATACAGGTAGCAAGTCGTCACAATGCGAATGAAAGACGGAAGTCAGATAGAAGCTAAAATTAATAAAGGAGTAAGACAAGGATGCAACCTTTCACCAGCACTGTTCAACATGTACTTGGAGGTAGCCATAAGCGAAGCACAAGAAATTGGACTGAGTGGAATAAAGATAAAGGGAGAAGAAATAAGCGCCTCTTCGCAGATAATATCGCAGTAATTTCTGGAAATCGCGATGATCTTCAAAGGTCACTAAACGTAATGGATCAAGTTCTCCAAGGATACAACATGAAGATAAGTAAAACGAAGACTAATATCCTAGTATGCGGAAGAGAGAAACTAAATGCAGAAGTCATCCTGAAAGGAGAGAAATTAGAGCAGGTGGATTCCTTCGCCTATCTTGGAAGTACCATCACGTGGGTCGGAAGAAGTACAACGGAAATCAAGCGGATAATAGCCCAAGCCAAGAAGGCGTTCATGGGAAAAAGATAACTGCTGTACTAAAAAAAAGATAGGACTATTAACAGAGAAGTAATATGTGAAACCCTTCGTGTGGAGAGTAGTACTCTATGGATCGGAAGCATGGACCATTGGAAAACCCGATTAGAACAGAATTGAAGCCTTTGAAACCTTGAGCTGGAGGATGATTCTGAAGATAAAATGGTTGGAAAAAATAAGAATGAGGAAGTGTACAGAAGAGTAGAAGAGGATACGACCATATGAAACACCACAGAGAAATGAAGAACCAGATGGATTGAACACACCCTGATAAACAATTGGTTTTTGAGGAAAGTAATTGAAGGTAAAATAGAGGGATAAGTCTCCCGAGGAAGACCCAGGAAAAAGTCCTATGGATCAAATAAAGAGGAAAGTACATAAGAGATATGAAGATGTTAGAGAACTAGCATAAGATAGGGTAGGGTGGACGGCTGCCGTCAACGAATCTTAGGATTGAACGACAAATATCAGTTGGGCGGCATATACTTACGTGTTAGGAATACCCGCTCGCTGATTGAAAATCAATGGGTCTGGAACCATGTTAACTACGAAATGAGGAATTTTTTCCATATTTATTTACCTATATCAATCCCAGGAGCTCGATGTGCACATTCGGAGCTTCAGGAGAGCAATGATGGGTGCAAATATAAAGTTTTGTGGTTTTCCTACCCGAAACTGGCTGAAACTTCAAACCTAATTCGGAGCGGTGAAAAATTGAGATACTTAAAAAAATTGCATCGTGTTTCTAGACTAGGAACTCGGGATTTACCCCACCCCAATCAGAGATCCTAGGGAAAAGTTTATTTCGCTCTCCCATATTGAAGGTGATGTTTACGCAAAGGCTTACAAAAAGGTCTAATTGCTCTCCAGCTTATATGACGCACGCCTCGCACTCGAGCCTGCTTTTAAGAGAGAGAAAAACTTTATATTTGCGCCCATCATTGCTCTCCTGAAGCTCCTGAAGCTCCGGCACCGGGCGGTGAAGCAAACAGTCACTCAGTCGATTGGGGGAAGGGAGGAGAATTTCCTGCAGCAAGGTGAGTGGCCTTTTGCTGGTGATGCTATGGATTTGGAAAGACGTCGTCCTCCATGAGAGACAGTTCGTGGAGAATTTACATCTCATCCGCTCAAATATTCCAAACTAACGATGTTGTTTTTGGTTAAAATTGATTGTAATAATTATATCTATTATTTAAATACCACAACCGTAAGGGTAGCAGCTGCATTTCCTTTTCGTAGAACCTTTTATGTCTAGCAACCTTAAGAGGAAAGGAAAAGGCAGAACAGAGAAAACAAAAATATTTAAAGGAAAAATGCCCCTATCAAAACTAGCCATATTTTCCTTGATAAATGATAAAAATAACAAATAAATGGTGGAAATCATACCAAATCAAGAGTAAAATGTGTAAAATATATATTTGAAGGATTGAATATTCTAAGGAGAAAGTCTTTCGTCATTGGTAATAGGCTTCTATTGATCCATAGGCTGATTTTTACAATCTGAATCTGAATCACCTACATCTGATGGAGTGAGCTTGAGGCTATCCCTAACAACAATTTTGCATGTAATCACCCGATCTCAAGAGTAAATGGAAAATGACTCCGCTGCTGCGGATTAACATCAAAGCACAGCCATCCACCCCATGAAAATTACTCCCAATCTCTCGAAAGACACCCCTACCGTAATTAGGATCGGACTTCGCACTCCATCACAAGGAACCGAACAACGTGAAAACGTGAAGGGTACTAGTTGGTCGACATAAGCTCTCTGATGAGAAGTTAATCCACGTACGAAACGCTTCGGAAGCCACTTGAATTCTGTCATTTCTTCCCAATAAAACTTTATTCAGCAGAGCACAAATTTTTCACTGGGTGATGAAGAGCTCAAAAAAGATGTAGAAAGAGACAAAGAGAGCGAAGAGACTGATTCTTTTGATAGTTGACAAAAACTTTCTTCTCCATTTCCATGGTTCATGTGACAATAAAATTAGAAAAAAGTCTACTTACCTCCGTTGGTCTCATTAATTGGAAATTTAATTTTAAAAATCATTATCCGCGAAAGAATAACTTTTCCAATGGTAAGCTATTAAGACCCTTATATTCATCATTCTTTTCCAGGCAGTTCTTCAAAATAAAAGCATATAATGTTCTTCAGCTGAAAATGGACTAACTATTGGTTAAATAGAATAATATAGAAAATGATCATGCATATTGATGTTAATACCAAGCCATACATTTTAAAAGACATATGAGGTTCATTGGAATTAATATTTTTATATAATGTGGCTGTTATGCTGATTTACCACTGGTGAAATTAACTTGATCTCAATCTACAGCGACTTGTTTTCCTTAAGATCCAATCTTGCTGTCTCAGTGAAAAATTAGGTCACAAGATCATGAAAGTGTGGCAAAAATGTTCTTTTTGCCACTCTCAACCAACTCAGTGTATCCGGCTTTGTGAATGAGATTTCCAGCAGAAATTAATTTAACTTTTGTAATGAGAAGGTTATTTGTGAATATAATGAAGCTTTTATATGAATATGGTCAATTTTAAAAGGAGAGCAGCTGAAAATGTCGATGTGCTCATAATGCACGGGTCATAGAAACTCCAACAAAGGAAGTACAAGCGAAAACTTAATGAAGAAATTCAGAGGAAATTATTTTGGCCGCCTCAACATGGACAACTTTTGATTCAAGTGCAAGTTATGCCAGTTCAGATATTGAGCGTTAGAAAATGCTTCTAACCGTAGAGGTGGCTCGCAGTATGTTGTATGTTTGTAAGCATCAATAAAATTAGGGTTGCATGCACTATCACAATATAGAGTAAATTTAATTTTGATTTGGCTACAAGACATATCGGAGGAACAGGAGCATATTTCCGTTATTTGATTCCCAGCCTGATCAATGAAACGAATGGCGAATGACGAATACTTTGAAGGACACTTGGTTTTGATACTTAATACAAGACACATTTTTCACTATCAACAAACTTCCATCGGAAATACGGATTAAAATACTAAAATAACGCTAGATTAATAATGAAATATCATTTAAATTGATTACTACGCATTGAAGGTGATGGCCGAATGGCATATACAGAGAGTAGACTATGGGAAGATAAATTTATTCACTCCATTCTCCATCTTAAACGAACAAAATGACAATGGTTCTAAAAAAGCAATTCAAGTAACTGCGAGCACAACACCGTTAAAACTAAAATATGCTAAGTAGTCAAGAGTAGCATTGTTAACTTCATCGTGGCCAAGAACTATTATGAATAACGCATCGCAGAAAAAAATTATGCACATAAAAAATTAGGTCACCGTTGATAATCATGCCAGAGGAGCCAATACCGGACTCAAAGGGTATCCATCTAAATGAAGAGGAATATCAATGGAGAGACTATTTGGGAAGGTGTTTTACTTTTATTGCATGACAAAAGAGAAGGTTTACATGAACAAGTTTTGGGCTATAGGAACGAGTGTGTGGATTTGATATCCTAGCGAAGCCTCTTTGGGCAATATCATTTTTTAAAAGTTAGGTATTGAGCGTTCCACATATAGTTGGCAGCATGTAATGGTGGTTCGTTTTCTGTTGAAATCTCCATGAGACCGGAGGAACGAAAATTCATATTTTGCGAGGAAATACATCTAGGAGTCTGTCAATAACCGAATGTAATTCTATTTAGTAACCTATTTTAATCAAACGCGGTAAAAGAAGTGGTTTCCTTAGTGACCTAAAGGTGATTCCTGGGAACCGAAGTATGGCAACAGTGTTCTCCAAAAGGCACATTCTGACAACAAATGTGTAACTCCTTATTCTAGAATTTGATTTTGACCTGCTTCCATGGCTAAGGTCATCAAGCAAACACTGTCTGTCATTCACAGGCAGGGCTCACACTCACAGCACTTGGGTGAATAAGAGGAACGCCCCTCCGAATTCGAGGTGACCCTAACGATGCTTCACTTCGGTGACTAATTGGGAACCGGTTTATTCATCGTGGTAGGCCGTTGTGAATAAAACAGACTTTCAACACTTATCGAATCGGAAAATCGTAGACAATCTCGAAAATTCCATAAACTCCATTTCTTTTGAGGATAGGTTCAAAGAAGTTCAATTCTCACCTATAAAATAAAACTTGGTTTTAGGAACTTATCAATTTATTATGATTTCAATGTCACCGAAAGGCAGAATTTTAACTGTGATTGACTTTGCCAAAATTAAGAAAAATTATTCCCAGCACTAGACAAAATCAACACCAAATTAACTTTACAACTTCAGGCGTCACTTTGAGGAAGTATTTTGTATTCAAATCCATATAAAAAAAACGGGATTGTATTTTTTCACAGTTATAACAATAAGTTCCACAGAACTGTGAAAAAGTATTTTCATTTTTTATATGGATTCGAATACAATCAACATCATTCTCCTCGCCTATTTTTTCAAAAGGAAAACAAAAATTTGAAGGATTTATTAAGAGCTTTTTTTTGAAACCATCGTTTATCACTAAATTTTACAAAATAAAAGAATACATTTTATTTTATAACTGGAGGAAGGTAACCGTTGAAATTCGACGGGTGTGAAAAACAATCAACTTATTTCATAAGAAAAGCACAAAGTCTGAAGAATACTGTCAGCCTGGTCATTTGAGGAGAATAGGAGTAACCTATTGCGTACGTTTTAGGGCGTTTTTGCGTACTATTAAGTTCGTTATAGTAGACACGCAGACCGTTTTCCAAGAGCACGTGAAGACACGTGACTGCCGGTCCCCTTTCATGCATGGGAAAGCCAAAAATGGACCTCGCAGAATCATTACTCCTTAAATTGCTCCTAGGTTGATAGATAGTCACCTCGTCCCTCCATCTCTTGAGCCGTCTTCTGAGTGAATTAACAGCTTGATCAACTCCCTTGTGTATACATATTTGCATTCAATGACTTAATTGAGTTTCCCCATTCAACGTTGCTATGTGCGTTGAGATTCTTAATCAGGATCGGAGAGTATGGTACAATCCAGCGGTTGACAACGTCAAAAGGAGCTTTTGCAGCAGCAGCCATGTTTATTTGACCTGTGAACCCTCTATCACCCGGAGTGAGCCTTCAGCGTAAAGGGTAGCCATAATCATTGGTTTCGGTTTCTAAATCAAAAATCTATGGTGATTCTTCGTGCACTTGCCAATTTTCATACACGGATGCCCTTCATTGAGCAGAATTTCCCATTCTTCTTTCGGGTATGAAGCATGAAGGTAGGTCATTATAATTTCCGCCATCTGAAAACACATTGAAGTTTCGAAACAGATGGGACTATAATTAAAGATTTATAGCTGGTTACCTGTCCATATATTGGGTTAGGGTGAAATTGAGGTGGTTCTTAGCGTGATTCTAGAAACACCACGGAGATGTGACCGACTTCGTTTCCCATTTTTCTTCTATATATATCCTTTTTCTGGATTTTTCGTTTAATTTTTATAAATACTGGTCATCATTAAAGAATCTGCATCAACTCATTAGAAAATAGACATGTACACTATATTGACAGCCTATCCCTCAGGGGTGTTGATGAAAAGGTTGTTGCCGATATAACCGCGGGATCAAGCCTGATTAAGTTGCCCATATAGTGTTTCCAATTGAAGCCCAGTCACTAAATAGGTCTGCCCATGTGACTTATTTATTGTCCTAGAAATCAGAAGTGTCAAGCCCGGAAACCAGAGAAATGACGCTGGGAAGCGTGTCTTGCAGCATCCTGCTCCCGTCGCGCGTGCCACTCTTCAGGATATTCAATAGATAGCTAGTGGTCATGTTTTTCAGCATACAAGTCTAATCTTTGTCGTTTTTTCTTAAGAGGGCTCATTTTCTCATCAAGAAGACATTCTTTTGCTTAAGAAGATTTTTTTGAAAGGTAACACTTTTTTCTATTAGGTATGTTGATCAATATATTTTTAAGTCCAAGGATTGGAAACAAAACGGCGAGTGAGAGTCATGAATAGGCACCTCGATGATTAAGTGGATGTAAGTTAACTTCACTTTAACACTTTTAAACATATATAAATAACTCGAAACGCTTATGATGTGGGAATTGGTCTAAAAACAGTTCGCAGTCATAATGAGAGGTAGATGGTTCCACTACGTGTAATACCTCTGAGTATTAACCGATAATTAACAACGCTGTTTGTTGTAGCAACAGAGGAATTATTATTATTACTATTCGCTGAACGTATCTTGCACATGTAATACGTGTATAGTCTATTTGATTCCTTTATGTGCATCGTTTAACACTAGAACGACGAACCTAGCCATTTTGGATATTTTTGATATTATTTCCTCCGCTGTGCCCATAAATTTATTGTCATAATTTTGTCTTTTCGTGACTTTTCATCCATTTTAGAGATCTTTACTTTTGTGAAGTTACAAATTTATCTTGCGTATATTTTAAGAAATAATTTGAGATATGCCTAAAGCGACGAACATAGCCATTTTGGCTGACACATATTTACTTTCGATGCAATGTGTTTCAGCCATATAATTGTGATTACTAGAGGAAGCAAAAATGAAAAAAAACAGAATAAGCCAGGATAATCAAAAATTTATTACCTAGTGTTACCTTGTTGTAAATAAAAAATATTAACTCATTCATTTAAGGTGACATTTCACGCGAGGGAGACTAAAACTGTTCGCTTTTTCCGGCAATATTGAAAAATAATACTCATAAATAAGTAAAAAAACAAGTATTTTCCGTAATTCTCACTAAAATAAAAAAATAACATTTTTCATAGTCGAGGAAAACACATCCTATTTTATGATTTCGTTTCGTAACCATGAATGCCTCGCGAGATTCGAAATTCTCAAAGCAGCCCTAATAGGTTAAGACTGTCCTTCTTGTCAGTACCAAAGTCCCGTCGTTCTAGTGTTAATACGTAAGTGTTCTCTCATAAACATCCATTGCACCTATGAGAGCTACTTTGAGAATAGACATTGAAGATTATACTCGTTGTAAATATGCATAGAATTTATCGATTATCCGTCAAGCAATCTATTAAGGCCCTTGGACTTTAGGCTCTTGTTTTACAGATTTCCTTTCTACGTGCTATCATGGGCTTGCAGGATAACGTGATATTTAAATGCTGGGCGTCTAGATCTCTGGTTGTCCTGGAAATATGCTATTGTTGACTTCAGAGAAAAATGTGACATTTTTCCGATAAAAAATTATTTTTAGACAAATACGAAGCGTAAAAGAAAGTCGATTGAAAAAATTAGAAACATATTTATTCAGTCATCCGATTAAAAAAATCCCAGCCCTCCATCTTGAGTGGAAGTACTTTCAAAAAGCAAAAAATGAAACCACTGCACCGAACCCAATGCTTAGCATGGACCACCAGGGGGGCCTTTGGGGGCCCTGAGGGCTTTTTAAAATAGCCTATTTTACGACCAGATATATTTTATATCTATATGCCAAAAATCAGCTCAATTTGTTCAGTAGTTTTTGCGTGATGAAGCAACATACAGACAGAATTACATTTTTATATATTAGTAAGGATTTGCCAAGAGATTATTTTTGATGTAATCTATGAAGTTTTTGAAGTACTACCACTGAAAATATCACACATGAAATATGGACATGAAGACTGCTGAGTTTGAATATTCGAGGTTTTTCATCTATAGAAACAGCTATTTTGAACTATGAAAGCGTGATATAATTACAGGCATCTCAAATTGCATTACTTCTAGCTATATATTTTGTACAACGGATAAAAGATACTGTCAATTTCACTGGGAGCTGGAGGTATAAAAATGGTCTTTTAGAAACGGCGTTCAGTTAAAATTGAAAAGTTACATTGGACTGATAGCTTCCGCGAATGGTCTTGAGCCAATATAATTTTCGAGAATACTTTTTGCAGAAACTGTCGTCTACAGTGTGGATCAAAGCGGAGGGATTCCCGAAAATCATCTAGGCTCAACAAACAGTTGCAGCTCATATATCACGCTGATGAACTTTCTTCAGGAAGCAGTATTCTAAGTGACATCTTACAGACAACTTAGGCCGGTAACGAAAAGAGACTGGTAATTATATCTCAAATCTTTGCCTAACAACCAATGCCGGGGTCGGGAAACTAGAATTCAGCGAGATAGTGGGCTAATTTTATGCTTCCCTTGGCATTTTTACGCGCCCGGCTCTATAATTTACAGTCTCTCCGAGTCTCCTCTGGAAACATCTTTTCCACTCCGACTGCTTTTTCTCTGGATGAATCATTTGGCAGAACCGGGAGATTGCTTTTTCACTCCGTTCATTCGCATTGCTCTACGAGTCAAAAATGCTGAAACCTCCCAAGGCCATCTAAAATTATAGATATTGGTGAAAAATTACTTGAATGAATTTTTACAAGCTTTAAAAGAGTTCTTGCAAGAGAAATGTCTAATTTCACCCTTCAAGTTACACAGGTATTATCTGGAGTTGAATATCGCTAAATTATCAAAAAATAAATACGTTAATGAAATGACTAATTTCACCCTCCAAATTACACTGGTATTATCTACAGTTGAATCTCGCTAAATTATAAAAAAATTAATTCGTAAATGAGATATATTCAACAGATTATTTTTATTTCTCTTAAAATAACTAATTCAGTATACATTATGGAAAATTTTGAAAATCTTGATTAGTTTATACAGATTATTTATTGTCAATATCTTTTGTGATTATAATATTTAATAAATTAAAAAATTGTCTAGTGATCGAGATCTTTACCTTTACCTCTTCCAACTGCAGGTCAGACAGATACCTATGTGATCATAGAAAATGTTCACTATTGCTGCCAATAAAAATTTGAGAAAGACGGAAAATAAAAATCTAAACAGTAATGGTACCATTACAATGCTTTATAAGAGAAATAACCACTCCGTATAAACATGCTCGTAACTCTTAGAATAATACTCTTGATGTACGTAAGGCTATCTATATACCCTTTAAGGTCCAAAATGTGCGCAAACGGCTTTTAGAGCTCAAAAGATCACTAACGTTTGATGGCACCCATTCAAAAATTTATGTGTTTCCCACGCTCTCCCCATCTTTATTAGGAACCTGTGACAGGCCATAACTCTCATCCAACCTAAATATTTTTGTACGAGCGAAGAAAGGTTTGGTCGAGGAGTTTGGTCGCAGGAATGTTTGAGCAGTCTTGTGCTGTCCAAATAATCTGGACGCCTTCAATCTTTCCCCCTCCCCCACAGCCCTCCCCCACTCCTCATTCCCCCCTTCCCCTTCACTCGCACCCCCTCTGTTCCTTCTCTCTCCACCTTCAGCTATTTATTCTTCACTCTGCACAAGGAATTTACATCAGCAGCACGCACTTGTGGCGACGAGACGACCCTTAGTGTTAGCAGAGTTCCAGCTCGGTGGATTTTTCGCCACTCGCAGGACGTGGGTGTTTGTGTTCGGCTGAAAATGCCCATAAACCTGATGTAAAAGGCCAACGACGCTGTTTTCGGGATTGTGGAAATAAATAAATGTAGAATTACACGAGGACGTGAATATATAATCTGGCAGCTTATCGTGAATATCATCCAATCTCAATCCAGGTGAATGTTTACCTTATTTGAGCAATTTGCAAGGCCGTGTACCCAAAAGCAGCTGGTTACTCTTGCTCAGGTTTGAATTCTTGAAAGACCTTTGTGTACTTATTTCTACCTTTTAGGAGGTACCATCCCTACTCATAAAAATCCATGATGTCCATAAATCCGGTGTAAAAGGCCAACGACGCTGTTTTCGGGATTAAGGAAATAAATAAATGTAGAATTACATGATAATGTGAAGATAAATAATCTGGCAGATTATCGAGAATATCTTCCAATCTAAATCCAGGTGAATGCTTACCTTCAATGAGAAATTTTCAAGGCCGTGTATCCCAAAGCGGCTTGTTACTCTTGCTCTGGTTTGAATTCTTGGCAAGACCGTGACGTACTCAATACTTACCTTTTAAGAGGTACCATCCCTACTCCCAAATAATCAACATCGACATACGAACTACATTCTCAGGCGCCACAGACACGTGAGCACATCATCCTTGAAAAATAAGAAATAGAGGGTTGGAAGATGAAAAGTTCGGAAATGGAAGTGGGTGTTAAAGGAGTAACTTCAGTGCCCTGGTCTTCCCGTTTCCAGCCTAATGAGAAAGATAACCCGCTTTATTCTCTCTGAAGATCCACTCGCGAGTGCGTTCGAGTGGCAAGCAGTCATTGACTTCACGGAGGGTTGAATTTCCCTCTCTCTCTTTCAGCCCTTGATTCGCTCCGAACTGAGAGGAGCAGTGGGGCTCCATTCCGGTCGCCTTAGGCCCTCCAAATGGATGGCGAGAGGGAGGGAGGCCGCAATCAAACGCACGGGGCGAAGCCTGCATTCATCGCTCGCGAAAATTAGTCACCCGGGTACGAGCGACGAGTTTCTTCGCGATCTCAAGACAAGACCGAATGTGTCAAATTAGATTTTGGAATCCCGAAGCGGAGGGACTAGATACAAACCGAGGGAAGCCGCCGCAGTTCCTGCGAATCGACGTGCCACCTCCTCGTCAGAGAGCTAAGCTCCGATTAACCACTTCAATTTTCTACCTCCGTTCACGCGCCGTCATTCAGAATTCTTCTGTTTTTCATCCCCATTCGAAGCAAACGTAGGAATCCGACGGTACGACAGTAACCGGCAAACATGGTGACCGAGCAAAGCTTAGGAATGAATGCATTAATGAGGAGAGCTACAGTATATGAGATATCATGCAAACGAAGCGATCAATTGTATTCCCCTGACTAAAATTATCGAGTATTTAATAAGGAGAGACTTGGAGGATAGCGTCAAGCGCTGAAGGACCGACAACTACATACCCACGTGTCATTTTTCTATCGTTACGAAGAAGCTGCGAATCTGAAAAGTGCCAACTGTTCCGGTAGGTTAAAACTTATTTTACAATTCTTCTGCCAAGAGTTAGGTCGTGTTCCATGCCACTATTTATGCGCCATCCACACCCTTATCCGATCTTTTTGACTGTCACTTTTCTGACGGAACGTCACGTGGTGTCGTTCCGTTCCGTAGGGCGCATGTTGAGAAGAGTGCAAGGACGCTAGGGCAGAGAGGAATTCCACTAAGTTCCCTTATGTGCACGAAGCAATTGAGCTACCATCGACCGCGGATGCAAACAAGAGTTATTTCAGTTTATACCGTGGAATCGAAGCAGAGAAGGAGTTTATGTATTTTTTTAGCATGAATGCCAAACAACAAAGATTAATATTTTTGCAATATTTATATTTATAAGTAATTAATTATGTACACACATCTCAAGAGTATTGCATGGAAGTAAAATTACCGATATATCTTGGAAAGATGCACCATGGAGTTGAAGAATGAGACGGAGTTTATCTTTCCTCACTACAATTCTTCGTGAGGTGAGGCAGGGGTCAATTCACTGAATAGTGCATTTTATTATTTTCTTAGTGGATACTTCCTCAGAACCTTTCTGATGCTTTGACTTTCCGTTAAGTAGGGACGGTGAGGTAGGAAGTCTCATGGGTTCTATGTTTTCATTGGAATAATATTGAGTAGTTGATCGCTTAAAATGTAACGGGACTTTTAAGTCTCTCTACAGGCTTCAGGTATTCAGCGTTTAGTTAACTGGCAATTACTTGGGTTTTCCTTAAAACACGATTTTAATTAATGGAAGAAACATCATCAGTGTGAATGTATAGAATATAGAGGGAATATATTTATTATGTGGTGTTTCATTACACGCGGATCAGCAACTCTAGTGAATAATGGAAATATTGGCAACGAATGAATATTTCTTCATACATTATTTAATTCATGACGGCTTTCGCATTGCAATTCATTCAATGGATTTTACTGGATCTTAAAGTACTACCAAGTTCTGTGTGAGCATAGTTTTTTGGGTAGCAATGGAATCAATTGCGAAAAAAATACCAGTCAGTTTACAGTACGGCACTGATTCTGATGGTTTCTCTGAGTAATCATTTCTTCAATAAGTGACAATGACACTTATAGTGAAATATCTAAATGGACTTCAATAGATTTTTAATACTTATAATGGTACTGCAGAAACTCTTCAGCTCGTTTTCCGGATGATTAACAATAATGTCGCAGTAGTGACTAGGCGTCAATGCGTGCTGGTAAAGGGCAGATAAATCTCATTTTTCTACATCTGACGGACATTTCACTCACTAAATTACCAGATGAACACCTTTTTGAAGCATTCATCAAGGACATGTTCTTTTTTTAGATGGATTTTTCGAGTGATCACGGGATGAATATGCCTGTTTATAGTTGTCATAAATTCCACTGGAGGACTATGGCGCCACCCCTCAAAAAAGTGCAGAATAGAGCGTTGGGTGGACCCTATGAAACGGAACATGGCCTTAGTCTGTTGAATATAGTATAATCTAAAGTTTATATATGAGGTTAATTGTATATAAAAATTATTTGCGTAGTTGTTGTCAGCGATTTAATTTTTGTATTTTTGGCAGATTCGTAACTTAGCCTTTTTCGTGAAGATTATGTTTTTATGCGAGTACATTTTCCAGAGGGGTACTGCTAAGACATGTGTGACAAAGGAAAGGGAGTGAATAAGAGAAAAGATTTACGAGGAGGACGAGGGGAAAGGAGAGTTTTGAAGTTGCATCGGCAGATCAGTCAAAATCGCCATGAAAAAAATGCGCCTGAACTGGGAGTCGAACCACGACGGACCTTTGAATTTACATAAACTGATGCCTCATCCTGTTATCGCTGCAATCCTGAACGATGTGAGAAAAGAATGAATCTGATTTAAGTATGAGCCTCTTATTTTTTAATTCAATCAGTACTCAATTGGCTTAAAGTAGGTGTGTTATTATCCTCCGTGCCATGCTGACACCCTGGACACCTGATATTTTTTGACCTCATTATCTCGAGTTCACTTCAGCAATAAACCTCCTGTGACTGCAAATAGAGTTGAATCAACATTTGTTACCTTTTATCGCCGCTCCTGGAATAAAAAAAGGACGTATTGCCCTTTCATTTTCCCTTAATACGTATTAATGTTTCAAGTCGGGTGCAAAATGCTCGCAGGTAGCTCTTGATGATGCGCACCATAGGTAAAATGATATCTGTTTTGCTCTTTTTCGTCCCTATTTTCCCATTGAATTCTATCGTTTATAGTTCAATTTTGAGAATCACCGCTGATTTTTTGGCCACGGTGAAGAATTAGTCACTCCGTTAGGACAAAGAGGCGCTATTCTCGCCTAAAAACATACCAAATACTGGTGCATGAAAGGTTCTATTCCATATTTAATTACAAAAACAGTGTTAGAGTGAATTAAAGAAATCGGCAGCACTAGACTCCAATGAAACTAATAAATGTGATTAATAATATCAGAGGTTCAGATGAGTAGGTCGTCAAAATGTTCGTGGGAAAGAATACTAAGCTTTATCATGCCATTGGACTGCAGTGTATATAATCGGTTTTCAAAGTGGATATGTAACCGTCCCGTGTCACTATGCGTAGCACGTTTTATACTGTCCATCGCAATAGGTACTTCAGTAACAAGTTCGTGTCAAAATGTTCGTGGGAAAGAATAGTAAGCTTTATCATGCCATTGGACTGCAGCGTATATAATCGGTTTTCAAAGTGGATATGTAATCCCGTCCCGTGTCACTGTGCGTAGCACGTTTTATACTGTCCACCGCAATAGGCACTTTAGTAACAAGCCGACGGGGCAATACTAAAACTTCTGTTCCGAAGCAAGAATCTAGTATGATAGACGTCACTGTTTAAACATGATACGTAGATACTCCACAACAATCGCTTTATTGCAGTTAAAAATCGACATCTCCGGTTTAAATCTGAGAAAGTGGAAAAATAGTACGCTTTTGGATTACTCTTTTCCGAAGTGATTTTGTAGCTGTTACTCATAGGCGCAGAAACATGACTTGGAACGGAAGTTTCTTCTTTACCACTGAAGCTGTGATTGGAGTAAAATGAGTGATGAAGTAAAAGACAACCTTCAATGACCTATAATGGTATTTAAGAAAAAAATTCGTTTGCTTGGACGTTCGACACGATGACAGAAAAGAGGTGTTGATTCATTTATAAAAGCGATGATGCACCTGCCTCTGAGGAAAAAGAGTTCCCGCTGCGCTACTGACGGTCAGTGTAAGCAAGAAATTTTCAAACACTAATTCATCGCAACTTTTCGTTTAAAATTCACTCGGCGGGAGGTTTTTGGATTACTTAAGGCAACGATCGTGCTCTGCATTACAAATAGATTTCATGAACTTTACTGCACGTGTCGCGCAGTAGCAAATAAGAATTACTTTATTTGTTTAGCATTTCAACCCGCAGATGAATTGGCGAATTTCCTTTATCAGATGAGATATATTCCCTTTTCAGTTCAATATTTCACCGGATGGACTCATCATAGGAAAATAAAAATGTTTTAAAAGTATCTCACCTTAAAATATTTGTCAATTTTTCATTTCTTTGAACTTCATCAGCAATAAATGATACATTATTTCTGAAGATATGCTCCTGAGGTGTTCTATCAGGGAGAGAAATCAAAACACAAATTTTCTGAATTATCGGTTTTGTTGCCGTCTGCCTCTCCCCTCAAACAGCCTCCAGCTGGTGCCTGGATTATCTCATCTGCTGCTATAATCACCACATAGGTGAGGGAGAAGAAAATCTAAAACTTACAAATTACCACGAATCCATAGCTCCTGTACAAGCGCAGATACTTGCTCTAAATAATCCATCGTGCATTCAGTTAGGATAAAATTTATCGTATAATTGCTCTTTCCGCAACGGTATCGGATCGGTAATCATACATTTATTTTCAACCCTAAAAAAGAAAAAGTAACCTTATTTCGTTGCTGTCACTTACTACCACAGGCTTCAGACGGGCTTCTGGAGTCAAAGGATTTCAATTAGAATCATCAGAATTTAGTTAACCGCCACGTACCACAGGAAATCTTCTGAGGATTATCTCATTAGCACCATCCAATACGTGTAAGCTGAGGACAAATTTACGATTCAGTTAAGTCATGCAGCTTTTTCAGTTCATTTGTACACGTACTTCCTTATGATCATTACCAGCAACGCTTATCTCATATTGATACCAGCCAAAAGGTTCCAGACGGAATTCTGAAGTCAATGGAGTTCAATTAGAACATCTACATTCCTCTAAATTACCCTCCACGTGCAAGTAGTGGGAAAAAATAATCACATCCTTGTTTTCGATGCCTCTGCATTACCTCCTTCACAGGCCTATTCGTTTCGAA
The DNA here is from genome assembly GCA_963169105.1 of Ceriagrion tenellum. NCBI lineage: Eukaryota > Metazoa > Arthropoda > Insecta > Odonata > Coenagrionidae > Ceriagrion > Ceriagrion tenellum. The sequence goes on from OY720633.1 coordinate 25,478,128, forward strand.
TCATTACGAGCAACACTTATTTTATTTTGTTACCCCACCGCGCGCTGCAGAGAGGCTTCAGAAGTCAATGGAGATTAATTAGAATATTCGGCATCGAGTTTGCCGCAGACGCGTTCCGAATTCTTTAAAAGAGGAATTTCCCCCAACAATTGGTTCCTTTCAAGTGATACTACAAGAGTTGCTGACGGAAATTATCCCCACCAGCCTTCTACACCTCTCGAAGCACTTTAAGGTCACCGTTTACCAAATGCCCCCGGCAACACCCGCCTTCCCTCCGTTTCCCGCTTCGCCCCTCCGCTCCGAGGACTCCATTTACACTGCTCTCTTCCCTTCTCCACCCACGCTTCTCTCCCCCCCCCCAGCCTTATAAGGGCCCTCCATCTCTGGGTCGCATATAACCTTCCCGCCATGCGCCCCGCCAAACGAGGGCACTCGCTCTGGGCGTCTTTTGAACGCCTGTGGGATTTTTTCGATGGATTTATCCCTCTGGCCTCTTTAAGTCCGCTCTTTGGTTGCGTGGAAATTATTTTAAAATAACGCTACCACCAAAATCGCGAGCACCACCCAGCAGACTAGGTCGGTCGAGGAGAATTTTTTTTAAGGGCCAAGGACGCTATTAAAAGAGTGTAAATTGGCGTTGGTGGGGAAATGTGAAGGTGAAGGTATGTTTGGTGCTTTAGTCTGCTCCCTTTCCATCCCTGATGAAACTTGTGTTTCCAGGCTCCTCTCGTCCCAGCACCCCCCCTGGAGCTCCGGATTCTCCCCCAGTCGTTATATTAACAAAAGATGAGCATCGCAAGAAAGCCATCGATATATTGTAACGATATACAACAAAAGATGTCGACATTTATTAATATATATCAATAGCTGAATCGGATATGCTACCAATCATTCCACCATTAAAAATATGTACTTACAAGCAGCAGAAATGATCATCGACATGGCTGCATTTGCTCAAAATTTAAAGTTGGAACTTAATAACTGACATTAATACCTGGCAAAACTCTTAGGATATTAAATAAGGAACTAAGTAATGTCAGTTGCAAGACAGAACATAAAGATAACGGCGGCACATCCGAAACTCGGATTGGTATATCACTTGCTAAATAATTTAAGTGGCACTGTCATTAAATTCCTTTCCATTGCTTTGTTTCTTCGTTCAAAAATACCATTAAATGAACCAGATAGTGATTGAAGTATTAAGGACGAAATTCAACTTTTATGTGGCTTTTGAAGTAAAGAGGCGATTTCATAGAAATTACTATCATTATATCCAATTTTAAAAGTTATTTAAAAGGCGGAAAGTAAATGCTGCCAAGAATTAGAATGATAACAATAGTTCCATAGTGATTTGAGAGTTGTTGCGAACTTACTGTGGTAAATGTGTACCCAAAAATTGTTTCAAAACTTTTCATTGAGAAGAAAACAAAATCGAAAGGTTTTAAGAAAACAAACGTCGGAGCGAAAAAGTTTTGCTTTCATAATACTTCAATCTTGAATTAGTTGATTTTTTAAAATATCTTGTTTATCATCGAAAAATTATACCATCAACTGCTTCTTGTACAGAGTAAATGAAATAACAATTTGAGTTTTGCATTATAAAATAATATTGCGCCATATGTATACCTGTTGGAAAAAAATATCAGTAAGTAATATGAGAAAAACATGTTTGTATAAAAAAGACAATTTCTTCATCAAACCTCCTTCCGAATAGTGTATTTCATTCAGTTCTACCTTGTTATTAATGAAAATGCATAAATTGTGCTGAAAACTGAATATGTAATCCAAACATTATGCTGATAGACGAAAGTGGATAATTCCTCGATAGCCGATTAATCAAATTTATGATTTAGTAAAACGATGGATGGTATAACATATGGCAATATATTGCTACATTCCATGAAAAACATATAGACTGTAGAATAAAAGAATTAATGTTTCCACTTTCTTGGTCATCGAAGTCACAAAACTATCGATTTTTCATCGACTGTTTCTTGAATACGGGACATAAGTATATCTATCCTACTGGTCATTGACACTTTTAAATATCGACCATCGTTGTTCCTGTGATTGGATTGGATATTAGGGGAGGAGACCGACAACTAAGGTCATTTGCGCCATTTTCGTGATTGTAGAGGTTCGATTTGAAGCATCGATTTTAAGTATATTATCAAAATTACATAACGTTTTCAGGCTATCAAGAATTGATACTTCCAGTATATCGACCATCGATGTTTCTCAACTATCGACCGTTACCGCTGCGTCTAGACTATCAACCATCTTTGCTCATCCCTTCAAAACTTCTCGACTGTTTATCCCTAACCTCTCCCCTCTCTCTCTCGTCCTTCGGCCTCTTTTTGTCTGTCTCCCCTTCTCCTCTCCCATTCCACTCACCCCTACGTGGGTTATATATTTATGTGTCGGTGGCCAGCAATGCCGCCGCTAATGGATCCCATTCAGTGGTGATGGTCAACAATGCCCGGGGAGGAATTTCGGACTCACTGCGCGCAGGAAGAAAGCGCCGAAGAGTACCTTTTGCGATTCTTTCCCACAGCCAACACGAGACGAGGGCTCCCAAGAGTTCTTCATCTTCTAGAGTAACCGAAACCTTGGCATTGTGTCCGCAAAACAAGCGCTGCTCGAATCTTCTACATTATGTCATCCATGTCCTTCCGGCATACAAGTGCCAGTAATTGCCGCGGTGTTTACAATGGAAACTGGGAAATGCTCCTAAAGAATGTCTGCTTTATTTACTCTCCGCCACATCGCACTCTTTTACTCTCGATTTTGGATTTCTAAGAATAATGACGCGTAATATACCAATTTATATGTAGTCTATGTGGGAACGGTTTCTTTATAAACAATCAGAAAAACGTTTTTAGTTACCGCATGTAATACAGGCAGTCAAAAATAAGATCAAGTAAAATTAATTCATAGTTAATTTTTTCTTCCAGTCTCAGTATACCATTTTCGGTCTTCCTTGGTATTTCTTCACATTTACTGATACCATGATCATTGTTTTCAGGAGGTAGTTAGGTCTTTGAATATGCCATGATTTCATCACAAACAGAAATTAGTTTCATCGTTCAACTACCGTTCTCAATAGTAAAATCTACGTCAGTTCATACAAAAGTTAAAAAGGTTTTTTTGTTTAAAATATATTAATATTTTTTCTCTAAGTTAACACGAATGGCATTCAAAAACCTTCAAGAACTTAGCAAACGTCGCATTAACAGACATCAATCGCCATCCAAAATCTTGTTCTTTGGATCGATAGGCACAATTCTCTCGAAGGGACCAATCCTTTAACCATTCTTTTACCGATTCACAAACATACTTCTTCTTTCCCAGCTTTCAATAGCCCTCCGTCTTATTTTTCTTCCCCTTCTGACTATTTCACATTCCTTCCACTGACTTTCTTTCATTGACCACAAAACCAACCAATTTCATTTTTCTTCGCCTTCGCCATCATTCTCCAGTGTTACTTCCCAAAGGCCTCCATTTAAACGAAACTTGAGTTCTGAGTTTTCCTGAGTTCTTCTGAGAGATCGCGGATCCTTTATGATTGTTAACGCTACCGTAACCCATTATGGTTACCATTGAAGAACAACACTCTTTGCAAACGCTATTCTCAACTTTTTCCATCATTTTCCCGAGAGAGGAGAGAATTTGGAAGTGCGATGTAGAATGTAGGTAATGAATTACGTCTTCTCAATCCTGTTGTTATTCTTAATTAGTATCGGTGCACGCCTAGTTAAGATAATAAATTGTACACAATGCATCGCTGTATAAAAAACTACAATTTAGCATGTTAGATATAGTTTTTTAAAATCTTTTGCATTTAAGTCTTATTGAATAGGCTCTCACAATTGTTTTCTTAGTGCAGTATAGAGAACGCAGAAAGCAAAAATGAAGCATTTCTTTGGGAAAAAAATTCTAAAAAGCTAGTAGAAGAAAGGATGGCATCTAATGAACATCAAAGAGAAAGAGATAGAGGGAGAGCCCTAATGACGGAAAATGTGATCCGCTACGTAACGCTGTTTCGCGGAAGGGCACGTGACAATTGAAAATCAAGGAAATGTCTTTCTTATTCTACTTTTTATTTTTTCAGTTATCATGTTTGAAAGAATGAAAGAGATTTTTTTTCAATCTCAGCTTACTCTTTATCCTAACAAATATCATCCACCATGTTTTAACTCATTACTGAATGCAACTTGAAGGTGTTATTTTCATCGTTTTCATGTCACTAAAACATTTTTACACTCATGATTAGTAAAATCATGACATTCTCCAATGCAGAATAATTACGATAGACTATTCAGCAGCTTTGATGATAATGCTGTCAAATAATACCAAACACTGAATAGAGTTTTCACGCGATAATACTACTTCTTAAGTATTTTTATCATGACTCTTTTTCCTTTTGGACTCAACCAAATGACTCAATTCATTGCTTTTTCTTTTACGATGGACAACCTTGTGCGTAATAAATATAATTTTTATGATCTCCTTCGAATAATTTTCTAAGAAAGAGAATGCATATATTGAAAATTTATTTAAGAAAAACGATTATATATGTATATATATATATATATATATATATATATATATATATATATATATATATATATATATATATATATATATATATATATATATATATATATATATAAATACGTTGATGGATTGGAGTCAGCCATGCGGCGATGAACACACGATGTGGATAGGATGGAGGAGATAGACACACAAAAAAAGAGACGATCACACTTACATAGCTAGCTTTCGGAACTAGTCCGTCTTCAAGGCGTATCACGGAACAAATGTCGTGTGCGCTGGTGAGGATAGGGGTAGGAGGGGCGGTAGGTTAGGGGAGTGGGGATGGGGGAAGGGGAAGGGGTTTTTCCCAGCGGTTGACGAACGGTTCTTGAAAAGGGGAAATTTTTACCAGCTCGTGTCTTGGCCGGAGAGAGCGGAAGGGGTCGCAGTGAGGGTGGGGGGGGGAGAGGGAAGGGAAGGGGGTAAATGGAAAACAACGGGGAGCGTGCGATTAATGTATTTTATTTAATCCGGGCGCGGCGTACGATTTTAGCAACCAGATTATGGCCAGCTCCTTCTGGCGCACTTCAATTAACGGGGCGTCCGGGGGAAGGGAGATCAATATTGCCACCTCAAAGCACTTGTCAAAGGACAAGCCATGCTTCCGCACATGAGTAGGGACGGGGAAAGTGGAAGATGGGTCTTTACAGGTGCACCGATGGTTATTCATTCTAATATTAAGGGGTGTAATACATTCGCCCACATAAAAACCGGGACATAGTTTACATTGTAACACATAAACTAAGTTGTGGGAGTCGCAAGAGCCGGAGGCTTTGATGTCGAACGGCGTCTCTGTGTTAGGACTCTGAAATGAGGATAGGGGGCGAAACATGTTGCACGTTTTGCACCGTGGTTTGTTGCATCTCTGTGTGGTGGGACGGGGAGTGTCATTCGATGTACCCTCTCGCGAAGAATTGGAGCGAAGAAGATTGGCTAAGTTAGGTGGACGTCTGAAACATACTGTGGGGCATTTGGGTAGGAGATTGGCTGTCGATCTGTTAGTATCTAAAATTGGGAATAAGTCTTTGAGGATGGTCTTGAGTTTTATATAAATATATATATATATATATATATATATTTATTTTATATATATATATATATTTTATATATATATAATATTAGAATGAATAACCATCGGTGCACCTGTAAAGACCCATCTTCCACTTTCCCCGTCCCTACTCATGTGCGGAAGCATGGCTTGTCCTTTGACAAGTGCTTTGAGGTGGCAATATTGATCTCCCTTCCCCCGGACGCCCCGTTAATTGAAGTGCGCCAGAAGGAGCTGGCCATAATCTGGTTGCTAAAATCGTACGCCGCGCCCGGATTAAATAAAATACATTAATCGCACGCTCCCCGTTGTTTTCCATTTACCCCCTTCCCTTCCCTCTCCCCCCCCCACCCTCACTGCGACCCCTTCCGCTCTCTCCGGCCAAGACACGAGCTGGTAAAAATTTCCCCTTTTCAAGAACCGTTCGTCAACCGCTGGGAAAAACCCCTTCCCCTTCCCCCATCCCCACTCCCCTAACCTACCGCCCCTCCTACCCCTATCCTCACCAGCGCACACGACATTTGTTCCGTGATACGCCTTGAAGACGGACTAGTTCCGAAAGCTAGCTATGTAAGTGTGATCGTCTCTTTTTTTGTGTGTCTATCTCCTCCATCCTATCCACATCGTGTGTTCATCGCCGCATGGCTGACTCCAATCCATCAACGTATTTGTTTGCTGCCCGCTGCTCATCTTCTTCTTCATCGTTACGCCTACGTAAGTGCGCTGTTCCTGTCTTTCCTTATCCTATTTAAACCCTCCCATCTTTCTCTTAACTTTCCCTCTTGTTTTTACTCCAGTATCGTGTCTAGGCATATCATCTTAATCTCGTCACCTCCCACCTAATTTTCCTCCCACTCACCATCGTGACTATGAACCAACCATTGGCGCATTGGATTTCCCAAGTCAAATTCAATTCCCGAAAGATATCTATGTGCAATGATCATATTTTCTTTTTAAATTCCTGCCTTTCAATGGGAATAGCCCCCAATGGCCTCACCATTAAAATTCCAATTGACGCCATCCCTCCACAATTGCGCTCTCCAATCTATCAACTGAAGTTTCAAACTTCATTATCATTTACCCGGGTACTCCTGGCCCAGTATACTTCAATGCGAGAATTCCACATTCAGAATTGGCTCTCTTTGATAAAAATTATCACCTGCTCTTTTCCGGAGTATATTACGCACATTAACAATATAATTTTTGTAACGCTGAAAAAACAGGAGTTTCGCCGTAATAAATTATTAAAGAAACTATCCGCCCTATACGTTTCACATTTAGCGAGAGGTATCTCTCTTCCCGCCCAAATACTGCCCCCCACTCCCCCTCCCCGGCCTCTCCTCTCGGAACGGCCAGATCTCGCCACCTTATTCAACCTCCCGGCGCCGCCCAAGGGGCCGCCAACCCCTCCTAAATACAAACCCCCACCACCCCACGGCCACTCCATACCTGACGGAGGGCAAGAGTCAGATGTTCTCAACCTTTCCTCTACTGCACTCACTAAGAATGATGTCTCTGTTTTAAGTAAAGGACTCACTTTCTCACCGACTCCCAAAGTCAATCATATACAATTACTCTCGGATGTCATCAGTTTCTGCAGAAACCTCAAATGGCGGCACTTTTGGAAACAAAACGACGGCCACACTTCAAATTTAAACCCCGCCATCAACAAATTTCGTCCTAAATCCAACTATGAACCTAAACCTTTGGCCAATAATCACCCAATCGAGGTATTCTGCAACCAACTTCTAAATCGTGTGTCAGATCCTCAATTTCTCAATTCCCTCACTCCTGCCCCAAACCTTAACAGAGAGGAATTGTCATCTCTCAGTCGCCTCCGCCGCAATCCCAACATTACCATCAGTAAAGCGGATAAGGGATCAACCGTTGTGGTTCAAGATAGGGAGGATTATGTCGCCGAAGCAATGCGACAACTCGGTGATGTTTCTTCCTATCTCCCACTCACAGAGGATCCAACTGCGGCGTATCAAGCGGAAATACATGACTTCTTAATTTCAACAGGCCCTGATGAAGGACTGTCCAAGTCCGACATCAATATTCTCTCGCCCACTCACTTCAAAACCCCGTATTTCTATCTCCTTCCCAAAATACACAAAGAAGGCGTCCCCGGACGCCCTATCATCTCCAACTGCAATTCCCCAACGGAGCGCATATCGGCCTTCGTGGACTATCACCTGCAGCCTATAGTTGCTAAACTCCCTTCCTTCCTTCGTGATTCCTATCACTTCCTAGACATCCTGAAAGCAGTAAATATTCCCTCCAACAAAAGCGTCATCATGGCTACGGTGGATGTTACTTCATTGTACACCTCGATTCCTCACCATGAAGGTCTAGAGTCCATATCCCATTTCCTTTCGAGAAGAAATCACCCTAGCATTCCCTCCACCAACTTCCTTATCAAGTTAGTTGAATTCATTCTGAAACGCAACGCCTTCACTTTCAATGGGCGTTTCTTTCTTCAAGCCAAGGGAACGGCTATGGGCACAAGAATGGCCCCTTCTTATGCCAATCTCTTCATGGGAAAGCTCGAAAGTGATTTCCTCGCCACCCAGGAATTACAACCGGAGCTCTGGGTTAGATTCATTGATGATATTTTCATCATATGGACCCACGGCGAGGATACCCTAGCGAACTTCCTCAAATCTCTAAATCAGTTCTCATCCATTCGCTTCACATCGGCCACTTCTCCTTCTCAAATCACCTTTCTCGACGTAGACATTTCCATCACAAATAATAACACCTTTGAGACTTCGGTCCATATCAAGCCCTCCAACAAACAACTGTATTTGCATTACAACAGCTGCCATCCCAAACACACTAAGCACTCAATTCCTTATTCGCTGTCGATCCGTGGCCACCGGATTTGCAACTCCAAAGAAAAACTTCACGAATACCTTGATAAGCTTCACAATTCTTTATCCAACAGAAATTATCCCGAGCCACTTCTAAAAAAACGTATTTTACCCTCCTCTGCTAATTTCACCCCACGTAAAAAAGACACCCCCCTGGACGCCCTAAATCTTCACATCACATATTTTCCTGGCGTCCAAAAACTCAAGACCATCCTCAAAGACTTATTCCCAATTTTAGATACTAACAGATCGACAGCCAATCTCCTACCCAAATGCCCCACAGTATGTTTCAGACGTCCACCTAACTTAGCCAATCTTCTTCGCTCCAATTCTTCGCGAGAGGGTACATCGAATGACACTCCCCGTCCCACCACACAGAGATGCAACAAACCACGGTGCAAAACGTGCAACATGTTTCGCCCCCTATCCTCATTTCAGAGTCCTAACACAGAGACGCCGTTCGACATCAAAGCCTCCGGCTCTTGCGACTCCCACAACTTAGTTTATGTGTTACAATGTAAACTATGTCCCGGTTTTTATGTGGGCGAATGTATTACACCCCTTAATATTAGAATGAATAACCATCGGTGCACCTGTAAAGACCCATCTTCCACTTTCCCCGTCCCTACTCATGTGCGGAAGCATGGCTTGTCCTTTGACAAGTGCTTTGAGGTGGCAATATTGATCTCCCTTCCCCCGGACGCCCCGTTAATTGAAGTGCGCCAGAAGGAGCTGGCCATAATCTGGTTGCTAAAATCGTACGCCGCGCCCGGATTAAATAAAATACATTAATCGCACGCTCCCCGTTGTTTTCCATTTACCCCCTTCCCTTCCCTCTCCCCCCCCCACCCTCACTGCGACCCCTTCCGCTCTCTCCGGCCAAGACACGAGCTGGTAAAAATTTCCCCTTTTCAAGAACCGTTCGTCAACCGCTGGGAAAAACCCCTTCCCCTTCCCCCATCCCCACTCCCCTAACCTACCGCCCCTCCTACCCCTATCCTCACCAGCGCACACGACATTTGTTCCGTGATACGCCTTGAAGACGGACTAGTTCCGAAAGCTAGCTATGTAAGTGTGATCGTCTCTTTTTTTGTGTGTCTATCTCCTCCATCCTATCCACATCGTGTGTTCATCGCCGCATGGCTGACTCCAATCCATCAACGTATTTATATATATATATATATATATATATATATATATATATATATATATATATATATATATATATATATATATATATATATATATATATACATATATAATCGTTCCTTCATTCACTCAGACCGCTCAGCGGCAAATACACACATAAACATTTATACAGAAAGGTAGAAAGACAGTGGATGGGAACACAAAATAAATAATAAAATTTTTTCTGCTTGGAATCGGCCATCATTACATCTTCACACCACCACTGTATTCGTCAATTTTATGTGTTCCTATCCACTTTCTTTCTACCTTTCTGTATAAACATTTATGTGTGTGTATGTATATATACATAGCATATAACCATTGGAGTAGTAATGATCGCTGAACCAGTTTCTAAAAAAATGTCAAAGGTTTGAATTAGAACGGAAGAAAATACACTTTGGGTAACAAAATGAAAAAAAATCGCGTGTATTTTCTCAGAGTGGTGCTGACATTGGTCGAAAACTGGCATAGTACATGATAATTTTCTATGAGGTGTATAATTGTTGACAGTATCAAAAGTATGAAAGGACAAAATGCCACAAATCATACACCGTGACTGGAGTGTAGCCGTGCATTGTAGATCGTGAAACGAGCCAATGTTTGTCTACAGTCCACAACAGCGGTAGTAAAACTAATCTAGGACGACAACTGCATGGTGCACATAACAAAAGCTAGTCGATAATGCAAAGGGCTGGAATTTGTATCCATGCTCCAGTTTCCGCTTTACAGTATATGGATCGCGTTCATTTTTCATCGATCCCTGCTCAAAATGCGGCACGGGATGGAATCCGGAGATTCCGGTGAGGGATTTTGGACTCGGGACGCGAAGGCAAAAAGAATGAATATTTAACAACAATTGGGGATACGGAGATAGCTAAAATGTGACCGCAAACTGCATGCGAAGCGAATATTCTCCTTTTTTTCACCCGATGCTGGTGATCCGATTAGTTTTTCAATGTGTGTTTTTGTGTGCGTGCGAGCAATGCCATAGGCGTAGAATAATAGTTGACCGCAGTTGGGGAATCGGTTTATCATTCGGCCCACGCTTTTGGCGTGGTCTCCCACAACGCGTTCTTTTTCTGGCGTAACCCGAAAAAATTTCCCCGATTACTCCTCCTCTCTTCCTGGGTCACAAGCATGGCTAATTTGTTCGCTTCCTTTGCAGCGGTGGGGGATGGTTTGCAAAGAACAGCCACTTCAGCTACGGAGTAAAAAATAATAAGGGTGGGCGGAATCTGAGAATTAGCTCATCGAGCAGCTACAGAAAAACATAAAACCACTGCCAAGGGTGGCGTTTGATTAGTTAAGTCCTCCAACTCTTGGTGGCTATTACGCGACAATGATGCCGATATATTCGAGTATTTTGTTATCATATACCTACTACCACATTAGTACCCAATAAAATTATGCATTGTCTTTGATATCCCTGTTTGGAGAGGAAGGAAATGTGACAACTGTGGGTCTTAACACATTGACACCTAATGATCGTTAAGTTCCAAAGGGCTGATCCAACATGATTGGGAGAGTTAATGCTAATGATGCTCTTCTATACATAATCACTTTTTAAAAGTCACCGCTTCAAATTGTTACATGCCTTAATTATAAAACGAAATAATATACGAAATCAGATGAATATTTGTCGTTTATATTTTTTAATAAAGCTACTTCCAGCCATGACATACAGCCAGAACGCCAGTTCTGATGAGGAAATGCATTTGACTTCAATTGCTGTAGCTATTCGATGATAAATCTAGTATAGAATAAAATGTTACCATACATAACAGATTTCGGTTCAATGAGATATTTCCCGAACTTCTCTTTGGGAAATCGCTTAGTTATCAAATAGAAAAATACTATTTTGCCACAAATTTTACTCGTTATCGCGTTTAACACCACGAGAATTCAGATTTCAAAAGAGAAAAAGCTGCAAGACTGAATTCACGGTAAAAAAATAAATTCCACAAGGGTAACGATAAAAAAAAGACTGTGAGAGACCTCGATTACTAAAATTTTAAATTCAATAAATTTAGATGAGATGGTCGTACCGTCTTTCTTAAGCATGAAAATGTGAATGGCTTGAGTGAATCTCTCCCCTTGTGTTACTATTTCCTCCAACGGCAATCCTTGTGACACATATAATTATATTGAATATGCCCTACATTCCCTGTACCAATTCTTCTTCCCTCAGCGTGAAATCGATAGTAAGTGAAATGTAGGCATCCTTGCCTCCATACTTCCTTTGGCCTGAAGATACTTGAGCAAGCATGCATCTGGAATATTCAAGGACTATCTGTTGCTGGGATCTATGGAGAATACCAATCCTTTCTTTCTCCATTCCCTCACCTACTCACCTCCCTTTCCTTCTCTTCTTGAATCTTTCCAAATCTTTCCCGATTTCGCTCTCAGCTCCTCCTGAAGATGACGAGGTCTTTGCTTGTCAAAAATTTAAATTTATACGCGTGGTTTCTTATTATTTTTATGTGCCATACCTAGTGGCTTTCCGAATTACATAGTGCAATTTGTAAAGGAGCCGACAAAAACGCCAAAAATTGATATTGACTCCTCTAATTTCGCTAATTCACATCCTTTCCGATCCATCATCCAGGTGATAACTAGAGGTATACCTGGATACCCGATCATTTCACACATAATATACACTTGTCATAAAACTACATTCTTTCATTCGCTACACTTATCACGTCTTAACGACGGCAACATTTCTCTCCAGCAAAATCACCGCAACGGCTATGGTGAATATATCTTCCCTCAATACCTCTATCTTTCAACAAGAAGGTCTAAGTCCACATTCAATATCCTATCGAGGATAAATCATCCTTACCTTCCCTCCTCTAACTTTCTCACCAAACTATTGAAACTGATTTTGAAACGCATCGCTCTTTCTTTCAATGCCCTGTTTCTTCCTCAATCTAAATGGACAGCTATGTGCACAGGAATGACCCTTATGATGGCAATATTTTTAATTAACTGCGAATTAAAGGCCACGTCAAACAATTTGAAATTAATGAGGACCGGTCTTTATTGAAGTACATCTACATACTACCCTAATAGCTTCCTAACCGTAAGCGACAGGTTTTGTTACGTAGATTTCTGCTAGGTAGCTTAAATAAATCGTCAGGAGACGTCATTTAGATACGGGGCGAGGAATGAAAAACTTTTACGCCTCTGCTCGGCAGTCAACCTCTCTAATCTTATCTTTTTTATGGATTAATCATTAGCCATGATGAAGGAATAACAGTTTCGTATCAGCATAATTCTCCGCCCATCTGGATACTTTAAGGAACATTTGTCTCGTCTTTGAAATTTGAGTCTCTCGAGGTTCTCACACCGAAGCCTTCAAAGAGCTTTGGATCACATGATCTCAAATAATTGATACTTTGTTAGATATCCCCGCTATTTTATTTCAACACACCGACCAAGGTTTCGACACAACTCACGTAGTTCTTAAGGTGAAAACATTACATCATCTCGTAAGAAATGCTCACTGAACGCGGGAGTGTAACAAAAATGCTGTTTATACATCAATTCTAGTCTTTCCGAGTTGGGTGCCATTGGAAGAACCGTAGAAGAGAATACCTAAGATGTACCTTTTTTTACTTTATCCGAGGATCTTTCCACGAGTTTATAGATAAATCTAATTCTGTGCAACCAAGGGAAGCAGGTGCTTTGAATGTGCCTTGATACATTACCTCAGAAGTTATGGAGAAGACCAAATGCTTTTTTCATAAGCGGAGCTGATACTTCTTCCCCGGAAAAACTCCAAAATGAGGGTTTGAAATGCTTTCCAGAACAAAAAGTAATTGACATTTACACACTTAAGAACAACACAAAAAGTACATACTATTTACTTTTATAATTATTTCAGATCACCAGTCTTGACACCCAAAATATTTTGTTCGAAATTTCGCAGAGGCTGATGGCTGAGTTAAAAGAGAAGCCGTTTGAGGGAAGTAAATTGTGGAAGGTGTACAAACGCCATAAATGAGGCCAATATATAAACAAATTCCTCCCAAAATCCCATTCAAAGAATATGGTTGAGTCTACAAATCGTCTACAAAAATACAAACAGGTAAACTAAATACTGAGCAAAGTTGACGTGTACCTATACGATGTATATTTCAGTGGAAACTTATTTTGAAATAACATAAAATTTAATGGTTAAGTGAAAACATAAGAACAGATTTTTTCTAGTTCTAATTGAAATTGAATAACTGGTATATTCAGTGATGCAAATGTTACATTAGTTGGAGCAACACACAATTAAGACCCTCGCAAGGAAATATTATCCTTGCTATTTGAAAATGGGGGGTAACTGCGTGAGCAAGCTCTATAAAATGATAAGAAATGATAACCATGCTTTGAGATCATGTTTACTATACGCTGCTAACATCCAGTATCCTCATATAACTACTCAAGGAATGCAAGACACGTCTTGATTAATCAAATCTTTTGAGGGCTGGAAAGAAATACCAGCTAGAGTAAATGAAAACATTTCTGCCTGAATAAAAATGCTTAAAATTGCACAAAAAGCATCCATTCATGCCTACTGGAGACAGAATACCATATTATCCAATAATACCTACAAGTAGAGGTTCAAACATTTTCGGGTTAGTAGAAAGTTTTTTTTTTAATATGAAGGTACCTCAACGAATGAAAAAAAGAGAAAGTCAATTGCAGCGAAATTTTAATTTTGTAACTGCAAGGTTGTTGCTATTAAAACCATTTTAAAATTCACGTTTTCTTGGTACTATGGGAAAAAAGTCCAGCAAGTATGGGATACACGAAGCCGATTTAGGTCATGGTCAAGAAACTCGTAAATTCTGGTTTATTGCTTGTTGGCCCACCCATAATTAATATTATACCATTAAGTCATTATAGCTATTTATATCTGGATAACTTTCTTCGGCCATTAACTAGAATCTTAAAACATACATGGATTCTGATATTTCATTGAAGCATTAAAAAACCATAAAACCAGAATTAATGGCGGATTCCGCTGAGATTGATGAGTGATAGAGTGACTACCCGAGGCAACATTTTGGATTGTTTCGAGAGACGGATGAAAAATGAATCCTAATATCCAAAAACTATAATGAAAGAAAACAAAGACGAGAAAATCTTGCATAGATTAAATCTCAAAGACAGGAAAAATGGCAGCGATATATGAATAACAATAAAAACGACATAAAAGTGACTTGAAGAAGGTGAAGGCTATAGTTTGCAGTTTCGCATTCATATTATAAACGGTTGAGATATTTAATAGTCTCTTCAATGTGTGAGGCAAACAAAAGACAAAGTAACACAGGTGAAAAAACACAAATAGGCTCTTAATGTTTCCTACTGTCGAAATATGTGTTTCCGTCTGTGTTTTTTCACCTGTGTCGCTGTTTGTCTACCTAGCTTCGGTATATTTTTATTTACATTTCGTCACTCGAATGACCCTTCATGAAGTTTTATATTTATACATAAATATGAAAAAATTATATTTATACTTATAATTAACAATTTTTAGGAGTAGAGGGCTAATCAGTTCAGAAGAGAAAAAGCATTGGCGTACCTGCAATGGTCAGCAAACACAAAAAAGAGAAAATGTGAGTCTCATTTAGAAAACTATGGAATATAAGTGAACCAAGTAGGCTGGATGAGATGTAAGAAAATAGTGGATAAAATGTCCAGGAAATGGTTATTTTGCCCAAGCTACACAAAAGAGTAAGTAAGAAACATACAATGACACCGAGAAATGCAATAATTGGGAAATTATTCAGAGTCGAGATATAAGTTGAAAATGCCTACGGATTCTACAAAAATGTACTTGAAGCTCTTCAGATACAACGAGATAAGAAATTTTTATAGCAAGGCAATGATTCCTATGGTTGAATCTTGGAAAACCGGAATCATTAGGTCCACCCAATGTTTGGCCCAGATGAGATGACACTGATGAGTCAATTTGGAACTGATGACGATAAATGCAGTAGTGATAGATTTGGCGGAATATTTCATGCCTCAACCACCCTGGGCTGAGCTCAAAAAGCTTAAATCTGGCATAAAGAAGCAATTGATTCGCTAAGAAATACTCATAGGCCCATGGCCATCCATAGCCAAACTGGTAAATGGCCTCACCCACAAGCACCCTCGATCTTTCTCAGTTCACTCTTCTCCAAGCCGGTGGATATCTGACGTGACTACATCCCAACATCTTCGTCTAGGTCTTCCAGGAAGTCTTCTTCCCTCTCGTCTCCCAGGCCTACCTCCTTCAGAACCCTGCTCACTTCCCTTCACGTGGCCATCCAATCTCATTCTTCTTGCCCTTGCGCACACCACTCTGTCATGGTTTTTTTAAAAACCTCTAATGCCATAGTTGTGCTTCAATCTTCACATCCCGTTTTCATTTGTGGGGCCAAAGACTTTTCTTAGGATTTTGTTTGAAAAAACGATGAGTAATATTTTTTCTAATATCTTTATCATCCAAGTTTCTGCATCGCGCAAAACTACTGAACAAACCATCGAGTAGTAAATTCTTATTTTTTTCTTCTGAGATGATATCTTTGAAGTTAAACTGTTATTGCAAGCATACTAACCTTTAATGTCTAGATTTATCCTGATGGATACCTCAGATCCTTCGTAATTTGTGCTTGATATTATTACTCCTAGGCATTTGAATTGTTCCATTTTCTCAAAACTATACCCATCTGCATTTGTTGTATCTGCTTGGTGATGATCATTTTACGTGAAGTGCATTCTTTTCATCTCCTCATCATTGATTTTCAATCTCCAGCTTCTCTCTCACTCTAGCATATAATTCATAAACTAACCCTTCCGCTCACACTGAATACTTACTCCACATTTACACAACTTAGTGACATTTTAGGACCTAGAAAAGGAGCACTTAGCGCGAGAAAATGTAAAGATGATGGATAAAAGGTCAAGTCACTCTTGTGAAAAGAGATAATGATCGTATCGCCGTGCCGTTGGCACTTTCAGTCAGCGACCGGTTTCTGACATTCCCTATCCACGTCCTGGGAGTGGTTTGCTGAGTCGGACCTTGATGTAAATGTCATTCAAGAGAATATCGTATTCAATGCATTTACTGACCGTTAAATATTTAAGTTAAACATATTAATTCGTATTATATCTTTTCTGCATTCAAGATGATATTCAACTTTGGTTCAAGTTATGTTTTTAGTTTAGATTACACCTTTACAGGCTTATTTTTATTCAGTAGGTATATAGCTTTTTAATTGTATAGTTTAGATAAGAAGATGGATTCCAATTGACTGAATAGGATTAAAAATTCGTCGTGCAATTTTGAATAATTTTTATACTGAAAGAGTTAATAATGAATGCGTTTATCATCGAGAGACTTTACAATGGTTTTGATTTCGAAATTTGTGATTTTTTCACCAGGAAAAAATAATACGGCAGAAATAAGCAGCTTCTTCATCTTACCAAATGATTTTTACCTACAAATTGGGATGCTATTGTTTGCAAAACTCAGTAATATGCTTAAAAGAGAATAAACCAACTATTTGGAAAACTGGAATGAGGGAAGTTCATCCACTGTGTCCTTTAAATTACTCGGATTAAAGCCTGTTCGATTTTCGGTCGATAATAAATCCAGTCTCAGTGAGCGTGGTTATCACCCAAGTGCAATATTGATGCTCCTTAACTTTACAAAGAGCATCGTAGCGCTGTTTGATTCCACACTCCTCCGTTACATGTGGATTTTATCCTCCTTTTCGCGAAATTCGAGAGTCTTCGGTTTTCCGATAGAGTGTAATGCAGCCGGGTCTCTTTGTCAAACAAGAGGTCAAGCATATTCCTGGATCCCCATCTGCAAGCGGTCGAGGATGCAAAGGAAAACCGGTTTTTTTTGGCCAATGTCATCTGGGACGTACTCATCGTCCTTCGTGCCCCTTTCGGGAATTCTCTGCGAGAGAAAAAAAGAAATAAAACGCAAGAGTACTGCTTCGGCGGTAAGTATCGCATTTGATACCGCTCAAGAAATATTCTTCCCGCATGCACTCGTGACCTTTCTACGACCAGCAAAGTGAGTTTATATGCAATGTACTGTGCATATATACCGAGGATTCAAACTCACCGAGTCATAACTTCTACGGAAGTGATCATGCTCGATCGAAACTGCGACTGCAACCGTGAATTCGAGAATTGCTCTTACCTTTATTTACGCGCTGAATTTCATACTGGCTTGAAATTGACTGAATGTCCATTTAA
Organism: Ceriagrion tenellum; assembly: GCA_963169105.1. Taxonomy (NCBI): domain Eukaryota; kingdom Metazoa; phylum Arthropoda; class Insecta; order Odonata; family Coenagrionidae; genus Ceriagrion; species Ceriagrion tenellum. The sequence goes on from OY720633.1 coordinate 25,496,083, forward strand.
AATAATTTTTTTTCGGAAAAAGGCTGAATATATTTTATATATAATTTATATATATATACATCAATTCAGTATTTATAATGTAATCATGTTATAAGAAAAATCAGTTCTATATATTCAATCATTATAGCTTAGGTTTAAGTAGCTCACTAGCTCACCCACTGATATTAATATTATGAAGGTTTACTCAGTTATAAATACCAACAATCGATAAGATTAAATTTTGATTATTACCAAAGCTCAGGCATGATAAGATGCCTGGACGGATTAAAGCCAATTAGATTTTCAAATCCACTCGAAACAAGTTCGAAGCCAATTACCACGCTTCACCCACTTGAAACAAACCTTCAATCATATTGCGTCATTGCATATCGTTTCGACACTCATTAGAGGAATAATTTGGCATTATCATTCGAGAAAGATTAACCGCCTAATGTCATGCAGTGGGTGGGACAGGAGAGTAGTAATTGCATGGAATGAGCTTCGATGATAAAATCATATCATTGAGTTCATTACGCAGCCTGAACGCTATTCCGTCCGAACCAAAAATCAAAATGGAACAGCACACCTCGAATTAGTTTGGTGGTGTCCGTTGGTTGCGCCGTGCGTTGATAGCCCATCCTTTGATTTAATAAAATGCGCAGGGAGGTTTTATCTCCATGTCCATCCTAATGAATGGGTACGCGGCTGTAAAAGAGGACGAAAAACGTATAAATGAGTAACCAAATTTTGCAGCGAGAAAAATGTGAGGTAGGCACGGAAGAAGGAGAGAAGAATAATGACCGGCATGGGATGAGACAGAATCTGCGAGGCATTAAGGAGAAATTTAACGGAGGGAAGAAAAATAAGATTGTTTACAACCATAGATGACATCGAAATGAGGAGACTTAAGTTATATAGAAATTTAACCCTCTCAGTAACTTAAAATTTCTCAGTTACACAAGAATTAAATTTCAGATGCCACATCAAATGGACAAGAAGTTTATGGATTGAAATAATATATTTTCAATGATACCTATCTATCAATTAACAGAAAACAAAGCGATGTCTACTTTTGCAAAAATCTCTGCTGGAATTTTCAAATTAGGCTGAAATAGATAAATTAACAGACTCGTAATTATCTCATGAGCGAGAAAAATCGGAGAGCTCCATGTAGCGCCATTAAATAATTGAGAAAGCTGAAATGGATCGAGAACGACAAGTTGGAGAGGACAGGAAAAACGCTCAAGATATAATATCGCTCCGTAGCAGAAGTATTGGACGGATTCTGAGCCAGCCCAGCCTCTTGACAATGATAACAGAATGAGAAATGAATAAGGAGCATAATCGATGAATGCATAGAACTGAATACTTAAACGATTTCCGAGGAACGTTAAAATGAATATGTGAAGCGGTTAGTATCCTGGAATGGAGAGCTCCATGCAATCCATAATTCGGGTTTAGGACTGCCACCGGCGATTGTGACTGGCACCAATAAAGAGGACATCTAGATTTAATCGTTAACATCAGACACCGTGAATGGGGATCATTTGAGTTGTTCATCTTGGTGAGTGAAATTTTACAGTCAAATCTGTACACCAGTTCATTTTCTCAGCCGATGACTTCCGCTAGATGTAATGTAGCCGCTGTGCCTTGATAAGGGTGAGCGATCCAGCGTCGATCTCTAACCAACTGAAAGACCTATTTCTTCCCAATAAGAATGCTTTACCGACTAAAAATCAACAGAAATAGAAGGAAACTATGTTCTCATTGATGAAATTACTAAAATGATATTACTATATAATTCGAATTCGCCACCTCCGCTCATTGTAGCGGGCGGGCCACGGGTTCTAAAGATCGGATCGAATCGGCCCTTTTTTCCAGAAGCAATAAAGAATGGCAACTTTTCCTGCTTTCAAAATTCGTCAGATTTCCCACGGTGAGTCCTTGATTAAATTTTAGGCATCATTTCTGGCTTCTGAGCCTGTGGCAGGCAATAAAAAAAGTTTCGAAGCGTGTTGAATATGAAAAAAATGGCTTAGGAAGGCTCCTCCATTTCATCAAGCTGTTTCAAGTCCTCCCCTTACACTGCTTGCTTCTTGTTTCGCCCCACTCAGCCACTTCGAGCCCTTGCTCTCTTCCCTTCATCCTGACTTACTCCTTCTCGTCCCCGAGGAATCCATATACACGCACTAATTCTTTCACTTTCCCCAATACCCCAACATTTCCTCATTTTTATCCACTTCGTCTCTCCTCCTTCTCCTCTTCAAGAGACAGGAATACAAGCCTTTCAAGCCAACAAGATCTTTTTTTCGAGACAACGGCTTCAAACTAGATTAATTTTTCCCCTCTTCAGGACATTGAAGATGAGATATTGTTCGCTACATACTACATAACTTCTCAAGCCCACCCCTTGAGGTATTTCCGCTCCCCTAGGATCATTCAATAATCTAGTCGAGGCCAGTTCATAGATTTTGAGAATAGACCCATCAGGAAGTAACTAGGAAATTAACATAAATTTTACAACAGTCCCTTTGAATTATCACCTACTCGGACGTTGCCGTAAAAATTCTAACGCACGGCTAATAATTAGCGTGCCATCTCCACCCAGTGTTAAACTCAAATTGTATGCCTGCATCATTACGTTATCCCACAGTTCAGAGCCTACTATCGTCCTTTAATAGCTCACCGGACACCACCGACGACTTTTGAAAGCAATGTAATGACCGCACGTATGATAGTGCTTAAGGAGTAACATAATCATTTCGACATACGCATGAACGAAGTACCGTGCAGGGCACTCCTAGGGTAAGTGGCATGGGGTGATTCCACGCCAGCCATTCAAGACTCATCCCAATAGAAATAGGGACCTCGCACCTTCCCCCGATCACTGGGCACAGGCCAAAAGCATTTTTTACAGCATTTACAACTGATCGTGCAATACTTAAATTCGTGCACTTTATAAGATGATTATTTTAATATCGGAATGGTCGTGAGATGATGGAAAAATTTCCTTGCCTCATGTCTCCGAAAATTTCTCTTGTTCTTTACCTCCATCCTTTCCTTTCCTTCATTTTCGCATTTTCTTCCAATCTCCTCAGTGACCATACGATTGAGGGAGGAATCTAAGTCAACTCCTCGGGCTTTTTAAAGTTGTTAAAGAAGATTGAACGGGCGAAACTAGGAAGTGGGAGCCAGAACACTAAATTATGACTGTGGTCTTAATGGTACATTTCCATTGACTCTCTATAAAAAAAAACTTCTTCCATCAGTACGTTTCTAAAAGTACTGCGAAAACAAGCTTTCTTCTTTTACTCCACGTATTACCTGATAAAAACATAAGCAAACAGTTAGATATATTCATGTCATCTAATGAATATTAGGCTGAGACTAAGCTGTTTTCATTGATCATTAAAATATTTTTATGTTCCAACAGTTTGGTTTTAAATAGGCTCCCTGTTTAACCCACGTAAAAACGATTGATTTTAGGAATTCTACAATTCAGAAAGTTGATATTTTTTCCATATATCAATAGAATGTATTGAATTATTTCACCTATTGTTTCTAGGATATAAGAGTCAATAAATCGACGATTGGATGTTGGTTCCCAAAATTTTACCAGTCTTTGATGGGGTTTTCGATGCAGGCCAAGAACAGACTCTCGAAGTCACCCTTCTTGCAACACGAATCAAATAAGTGAAAACATCATATAGACGTACACCTCCATGCCGCAATGATTCATTAGAGACCACTTTTTAGGCGGTCAGGGGCAATAGTTTTAGTCGAAGACACACCCCAAGTCCAGAGAAGTAGTGTTCCATTGATGTGTTGACCCAACATCTGACGACTAGAGGCAAGGGTAATGACTAATCTCATGAGGTGATTGTTGATAGGTTAAAGGAGCATAGAAGGGTCATAAAAATTTAAGGAGCCAAGGGGAAACAATATAGCCATGAAATGGGCAATATTATAAACAGCCAGTCTAAAAACCAGTAAATTAAGTGAAAGAATGACACTGATAACCATGGGAAACATGCAAAACACAATTACTTTCAAGACTCGGGGTAAAATACTGATTATTAGTTCAGCGAAGACTTTCACGGCGCTCTGTCCTATCTTGTTCTATCTTCCATTTCATCTGCGTAGATCCACATTTTGTTGACATTTCAACCAAAGGAGGAATTTTCACGCCAAAGTTCTTTTCTTAACTGCGACCTGAATGCACCCCTTGTAACGGGGGAGACACTTCTACGAAAGACTGGCCCACGAGCTGAACGGGAAAATGGAACCAGGTATATGATTTATTGATTAAAATTCCATCTTACTTTAAAACGGTTTTTCATTTCAATATCGTACACTCGTTGATCTAACCATCAACTATACTTTCATCGAGGAAAATGACGAACTAAAATCTCTTTATTACATTAAAATGACCCGTCTACCAGAACATTGATGAGTAAGCTGGGAGGATCGAGGTCAGTAAGACCTACGCTCTTCGGTGGAGAGCATCACGCACGTAGATCTGGCAAAAGGCTTAAGATTTTCATGAAATAAACCCAAATAGTTTGATCGATCAAAAAACAAGGATATAAAACTAATTTTTGAGGAGTAAAAGCAAGAAGTTAGGAAAGATGAAAGCTGTAACATGAAAGGGAGATGAGTGGAGGGCTGAAAAAATTCCACATTCGGATGAGTGATAGATGACGATAATTCACCATTGCTCACATGCCACCATCCGTCGCTTCGATGGTATTAGGAATGGTAACAGCCCGCAAAAATCCGTATTGATTGTTATAAATTTTAGCAACTTCATCCAATGTTGGTAGAATGTACTTTAGTGTCCATACAGGAACAGCAAAATAATGAAGAGATAGTCTGTGTTTATCGATGATTAAACAGCACAATGAATTTTGCTGCAGGAAAACTTTCAGTTGATTTCTTTATTGAATAATGCTTATTCACATATTCATCCACTTTTCAGCAGTCTCGATTTGCATTAATATTTACCCGGCTAACTCTTCCACTATTAGTTCATCTTCACATCTCAAAATCATCATATCACGCACAAAAACGTTGTTACCATGAGTTTAACATTCAAGAACCAGAGATTTCACATGAGCTGTCCCATACCGGTTACGTGGTCTTTTAAATATTTTTTTTATAATTTTGATCTCCTCCTCTTTCACTGCATCCTTAGTCAATGAGTGCATCGCAAAATTTTCTGCGATTTCATAATATTAAAACAGCTTGCAACCGTATACATTTGTTTGAATAGCCTGAAGCAAGAGCAAATTTTCATAAATATTTACACTGAGAAAGAAAATTCACTGACAAGGAAGAAAAGAGAGAATAAGAGAAAGGAAAGGAAATCCGAATTTCAGATTTTTTTCAGCGTCAATATATGGCAGGTAGCATCGAAATAACCGATTTCATGATAAAATATCAACTGGGTTGAGTCAGTGAAATAAGAATTTTTCATCTCAACCGCGAAACTCCTGCTTCAGATGATGAAATGACCGTTAAATGTTCAATTTCCGATTGAATGTCATCGTTTTTCGAGTTTAGTCTAGAGGAAGATCAATATTATAATTGAGGAAAAGAAATTCCAAAATTCCATTCTTCTCTAACGCAGATTGATTTTTCGTCTACTGAACCGTTAAGTCTTTCAATCGGACATTCCACGTAGTTTCCGATCCCAAATGGAAAATAAGCTAATCAAACTCGTTACAAATCCAAGCTCGTATAAATTCGCTACAGAATTCAGGCGAAATGGAATTACAGGTGATTGATACGCATGAAAACTTCAGACGTACATTCTTTCAGTTTAGAGGAAACTCAAATGATATAAAACTTAAGAAGAATTTTTTACGCTGCGCAGTTGTAGCAGAGTACTTTCGGAAAGGCATAGTAGCATTGTGAGTTTCAACAGCTTTCAAGCCTCAACGTTCTATTGGGATATTTCACTACGCAGAAATGTAGACCGAAGAAATACTTGGAATTGAGCACCAAGAGGGAGAATGCCCTGATTATTAGCTTTTTGCAGCAAGATTCTGATATCTCCTAATTTACATTCACTTTTTTAGACACTTTTTTAGGCAGAGTTTAACTTCATTCCCATAAGTTTAAAATGCACTTTTCTCCAATTGTTGTTTGGAGGATATCACCGGTGGAACTGTATCAGTTTTTGGAAATTGACCACCTTGTAACAGCGATATTTACATGGTAAACAACAAATAGCATATAAATTGGTAAATTGATACAGCTCGATTAAGTATTATACCGAAGAAAGAATGGATAAAGCACAAAGAGTTTAGGGTATGATCCAGCATTAAAACGAAATACCTGATTAGGCTGACATTAAAGTGGAAACAACAGTGTAGACCCTATTGACTTGAAAGAACTGGAATACACACTGAATAAACAAAGAATAGGAAAGCCGTCGGTATGGGTGGAATAGATTCAGAGCTGACACAGTATGGAGGTAGAACCTTAATGAGAAGAATCCTACACTAGTACGACATGTATTAGGTAATGCATGAAACTCTAGATTAGTGGATATTTTCCAGAGATGTTTCGTTGTTTAAAAAAAGGAGAAAGGAGTAACAAAGGGAACTTCATGGGTAAAAATCTAATTAATATCGTACACAAGGTATATAGTTTAGACTAAAGCTACCTTCAATAATATATTATTAGAAGAACAAGCTGGTTACAGGAAAGGAAGATCTTGTATTGACGACTTTTTCACGTTAAAACAAATCATATGCAAGTGAGGAGAATACTACCTCTAGACTCGTCTAGCTTTTCATTCATAGATTGTAAAAAGAATTCAATATTGTGTCAACAGAGAAATGTCAGAGTCAATAAAAAGGATTTCCCAAACATTTGATAAAATTTACTCAAAGCCTGTAAAGAAGCACCAGAATGGTGATTAATATTTAGAGGCGGATGATACAGGAATATGTCATTAAACAAGTTGTTAGGCAGGATTTGAGTAAGACCCCGACTTGGTGAGATCTGCACACTAATGAACTTTTGAGAAAACAGGAGGATAATGTAGCACAAGGCATAGCATTGGGACCTTCTGGGTATTTAAGTACAACGTTATTCGCCGAAAACAAAGTTATGATGAAGAAAAAAGAAGATGAAATGCAAATGGGGATTAACTGATCAAACAAAATGATTAACTCGAATAATCTTAATATATCAATGACTAAAATAATAACTACGACAATTTTAGGAAGGATTCCGCCATCATCATCATCAGTTATCATTTGTCTGATGATTATTTTGCAGCATCTCTCCACTCCACTCTCCTCTCCTTCACTTCATTCCTTCATAACTGTTTACATGGACGTCTTTCATGATTTGTTTGATGTATCCTTTTCTTGATCTTCCTCTACAATCCTTAAAATTTATTTCTCCTTCCAAAATTGTTCTCATAAGGCTGTTGTGTCGTAAAATATATCCAATAATTTATTTGGGCATCCTTTTCGTACTTCTTTCCTTAATTCTACTTCCTCAACACTTCCGTCAAATTTAATCACTTCCAGTTAATTCTCATGCAGCCTGCAAATTACTCATGCTTGCTCATTTCCATGTATTCCAGTGTTGCCAGTATTGTGTTCAAATCCACACTTTTAATACTTTCTCTAGGTTGATGAAGCAAATACAGGTAGGCTGATCCTTTAAAAACCTCTTCTCTACCTCCTGCTCAGTCCATTTATGGCGGAGAAAATCTCTATCGAAATCTCCGTTCATCATTCTTCGGTAACACCACATCCCCACTTCATTCGGTCTCATTTTTTCAGCTGCTGTTAATGCCCAGGCTTCACTACCACATCAGAATACGAAATATCAATGTTGCTCAAGTTCTCCATTGCCATCAGGCTCGTGCTACCAGTTGTCAGCTGACCCCTCATCCGGTTAAATCCCTAATTTCCTAGATCCTTCATCTCACAATTTTTTCTTTTTGCTTCATCCATCGTTAGAGACCCTGCTTCTCAGATGACAAAACACTTCCACTTGCGCAAGTTTTTGCTGCCGAAGTTTAATGGTGATTATCAAAAATATCATCATCAAAAATAGAAATTTCTCTGAAAGGAGGTACAATGTAAGACAAGTAGAGGAAATACTTTTATAAGAGAAGAACTAGACGTTCAGCTTATATTATATTAGGTTGTGGGATACAAAAATTAGTTGAAAGATCATGTACTACGAATGCCTAAGGAAGGTTATCTAAAGCAGGCTTTAGAGTATAAGCTGTAAGTATAAGTAAAAGTAGTGATCGAAGACTAAGGATGAGATGGTAAAGTGAAGCCGGAACAGGCTTAAAGTCAAAACCAGGAAAGGAGAAGTAACAGCGGTTGACTTTAATATTTTCATTGCAGTATTGAGCATCACAAATTTTGATTCAATAATTAGGAAGTGCACATCTTTCCGTGGATTTTTAACACACATTATGATCATCCAAATTCACTTAACGCCGTGAGGTATTAGGACTGGCTCTTGATTTTGATATAAGCACAGTTTCCGAGACTTTCTCTTTTCCATTGATTCACGGGGGAGCACCACGATATCAGCCCCCAGAACCGTAGAGCTTCTAACTTTTTGCGGCGTTGTCTTTAATATACATCACATAACTGTCCTATTGTTTACGAATAATAAAAATGAAAAATATTTTTCATGCAAAACGGAAGACAAAAAGTTCATAAGTTCACTTATTATCTGTCATCTATTGACTTTTGTCGTTGGAACCTGAGGAAAAGACGATTCATTGGTTGATGGAGACATGACAACATGGGCAACCATCCCGTTCAGTAAGAGGACAGTAAAGAGCCATACGATGACGGGTGATTAATGTAACGGTATCTTTCTAAACAAAACAAGTTTTGTGGAAATATTCCTACGAGAATTAGTTAATTTAAATTGAGTACGTTTAAATGAATATCCTGATACCAAAAATGGTAAAAATCAATGAGATGACCAGAAGGAAATTCGAATCTTTCAAATCTAATGTTTGTCCCTTCAGCGAGGTTTTCATTGACATCTTCGTCGGTGCATGGCAGAAGTTGTGGAAAGTTCAGTATTAAATATTCTAAAGAAGCAAAAGAAAGGTATTTATTAATTTGCATTTTAAGTCTTTTAAAAGAAAAATTTCTTTTTTTTTTCAAAAGCCACAAAATATTACAAAGTATGTTGGGCGTGAAACAAGGTAGTTTCCGATTGAGTGTACTGATTGTTACCGGGGAAAGTCAAAATCATTGAGCTTAAATGAGAAATAGGACATGCATTTTCTCATTCAAAATTACTATTTACACAAGCGGAAAATGGTTCCAAAGCATAATTAAAATCGTGAAAGTTGATGGCCCGGACTCTAATTACCACTGTGACTTGGGGAACAGGATAAGCACTAATTGATACCTGGTGACACACTTCAAAACAACCAGCCTTTATTTTTTATCCAGCCTTCGATCGCGCCCATGGTTGGCCCACAGAGATAGAGGAGGCATCGAAATGCCACGGAAGACATACCCCCAGCGCGTTGTGGCAATCCCAACGAATAAAGCCACAGCGTGAAAGCCCTCGGGGGTGGGAAATGAGGAGGGGGGAAGGCGAAAAGGAAAACTCGTAATTAGAGGGTGAGGCTATCAGCTTTAATGCATAATAATAATTTAGCGTGGGATATTAGACGGTTCTCCAGGGGGGTAGAGGAGGTTGGGGGACTGGTCCCGATAACCCGGAAATTTCCCGTGGGAATCGGGGCTCCCGTCAAAGGGCGGTTTAGCCCACCACGCGGGTTTAGAAGCGTGCGTCGTATAATACCGCACCACGGCCTCCCATCCGCCGAGGGACACCCTCTTTCCTTGCCTTTCCTCACCCATGACACTCCCCCGCCCTCAAAAACACTACAAAACCGCTCCACCGGCTCCATTATCCCTCCTCGCAGCCTCCCCACGATCTACCATCTCCATTTCCCTATCCCTTTGTTCGTCCTCTCCTGGTTACAACAAAGCCGTTGTCGCCTGCTTTCAGATTACGGGCGCGATGTTAACATCGTGGCCTTCACCACTCAAACGGTGCTTCATACGCCGAGGAGTTAGAGGGGGCTAGTGGAGGGGGAAGAGGGGAAGGGGGGGCAGGAAAAAGGAAGGAACACGTACTCCGAACGAGCCCTGTAATCATTGTCCGCTGGCCGAGTCTCCTACGCTGAAGTCTGGGAAGCACATCAACCGCAGGTAGAGTGAGCCTCAAGGTTTGGGCATCACTTGGACCGAGTGAAACCCTCACTCACAGCTGGAGGAAAAAGACCACTCAAGAGTGTTCTCGGTGTTCATTAAAAAAATGCGTCCAGAATTGGACCTCTTTCTCAGAGTGGAAATCGAAACGAAATCGTATCACGGAGCAGACGGCTGGCGGTTTACCGCCATTGTATACTTTCTAACAGATTTCGTCATTCTAGAAATCATTATCTTAATCCAGAGAAGAAAAAATGTTCAGTGGATAAGAATATTATGGGAGTCAAAATACCATCAAAACATAAAAAAGTTGCATAATCGTCACAAACAGCTACCAATGGTTTCTTTCTCTCCGTTATATTTTGTTTTGAAGCGAGCCCTTCATTTAATATCTGTGTCATTTGTTTGATGCATTCTATTCCAAGTTTTCCTTGGTCATTCTTTCCATCCAATTTACTTACTTATTGAAGACGCTGACAGTAGTGTCAGCAAAACTGTTGTCACTATCCAACAACATCCGGTAGATCCCAAAAAATGAAGGAGATCAACGCAGAGCACCGAGAAAGCCTTCGTTCTCACATAACTTACTTACTGTTACCATCCATACCCAAGCTGGGTTTTGGCCTAACCCACAAGTGACCTCCATCTTTCTCTGTCTGCTGCTTCACCCACTGTCCCTCATGCCGGTTGACATCTGAAGTCACTCCATTCCACCATCTTCGTCTTGGTCTTCCAGAAAGTCTTCTTCCCTCTAGTCTTCCCTGGCCTATCTCCTTCAGTAGTGCACCCTGCTCAATTCTTATCGTGTCCCGCCCATCTCATTCTTCTCGTTTCAGCGCATCACGTCTTGGTTCTTGAAAATATCTCTTTTTCCTTTTAGTGCTTGATTCTCCAAATTTCGTATTCCTATTTGGGTCCAAAGACTTTTCTTAGGGTTTTGTTTTCAAAAACGATAAGTTTTCTTTCTTCATTCTTATTCAATACCCATGTTTCTGCGCCATCCAATTCCATTCAATTTACAATTTTTAATTTCACTTCTTGTTTTCGTTCACAGATGATTTTAGGGTAAGATAGCGCCGTAGAATGTGCGCAGTACCTTCAACTCTCCTAATTCGGTGAAAGTTTCTTAAAGTAAAAAAAATAAATGCTTTCCCAAACTCATTGAAAGATTCATTCTTTCGATTCTCCAACTGTTTTATCTTCGACATTTATATTTGATATCCTAAGTCAAATAGTCCACGTTCTGCTGTCGCTATCAGAATATGTTTTCCTCAGCAGTCGGAAAAACTAAGTGAAAACTCAGGAAATCTGCGGAAGCTTTAGACAAATTACCATTGGGAGCACAAAAAACATTAGACGCCTTTCTTCACTGGAGTGTAATGCTAATTAACTTTTGCTTCGTACCCTTCTCTTCTTTTATTCCTCACTACTAAATAAAAACTGAGCTCCACTTAAAGCCCACCCATGATACACTTCATCATTTCACCTCCAAAAACCTAACATCTTTACACAGCTGGTGACCTAACACCCGCTGCCACACGCCTATGCGCAGGCTCGTAGGGAATTATGTAGATGTAATGAAGTACAGAGTTCAACTTCCTGTAAGTAAAACTCCTGGCGTATTACCAAGATTCAATTGAACATCTTCCGTTTTCCTCCCATGCTCAGTTCTTTAAGTCCTCTTAGGAAAGTGCCACAAATTGAAGAGTTAAGGAAAGATTTTTTTCACGTCGCAGTGACGCAAAAGTGTCGAAGAATTTTTTAAACTGGACTTACAAAGCCTTTTTTCTTTTTGCACGTCGTCTAGCAGGTTAAGTGAGCTCGTATTCCAAATAATTTCAACAGATTCAGGCGAGGTATCGTGGAAGTTCGTCATATTACAAAAAAAACAATTTCACTATTCCATAAGGTTTAAAACATTTTTACTGACAAGTCAAGAAATAGTTTGGCGCGATATTCTTTCCTAGCATTCCGAATAATTTCAACAGGTAATTTATACCTTGAGGAATAGTACAATTGTTGTTTCTGTTTTTATTTTTAACTTAGTGAGATCCACTACTAATTGAAATGCTGCGGATTCAAGTCTCGTCTCGGGAATATTTAGTGTGTAAACCCTCGTGTTTATACGACTAACAAAACTGATTAGAAACAAAGGCATATCTATGACTCGACGGAGCTGACGTCACCAAAAGAATCTGCAAGATAAATAGGCATACAAAATCATTATTTTGAAACAGAGGGTTGGTTTTATTAGTTTTGGTGCACTCAATCACTTAGCCAGAGGCCACGTGACGTTTGCTTTGGCGTATCCGGAGCTTACAAGGGACGTGTCCCCGTCATATGGAAAACCGCACAGCTTTGACGCAACTAGGAAGGGCACTAAGGCAACAAACAAATTTGGACTCGGGACCGTCTGGAGACCAGAAAAGAAAGAAGCAAGAAACAGTGTACAGATTCGACTTAGCAAAGAAGACGTCCAAACAAAAGAAAAGCCTGCATGAAAGAGGTTACACGTGCGTAGAAAGAGATTGCACGTGCGTGGGAAGCACAGGTATAAAGTGTGGTCAAATGTTGGAGTGAAGCATGAACTTCCGGCACCTTTGGCAGTTTGAGATCCATTGTTTACGGATAGTATTAGCGGAGATGAACGGTCAATGAAGCAGATTTTAAACGGCTTAGCAAAATATCTTTTCTATCCAGGAAAATGAATCACTATATGGTCACCATGGTTGTCACATATGGTGAGAAAAATACCGCAAGGAAAGAAGTCATTCAGCCAGAATAAGATTCTAAAGCTAACCAGAAACACAAGCCTGGAAATAAGATAAACCTTGAACTGAATGGTTTATTCAGCAAACTCTTACATGGCATTATATGATGAAGAATAACAATTACAGAGGAAAGATAATTTAGCAATGGTTATGCGGTACTATCGAAGAATAATCTAGTCACCTAGAAGTCCTACAAAGAATTGAGAAGAAAATATGTGTAATGTAAGATGTGTGAAGAAGAGTAGAGATATGAATGGGAAGCATTAAAGAGTTCAACCAAGGGCGGAATACATCAATAAAATTATGAGGGATGCCGAACAGATGAAATGAGAAGGATTGAAAAGGTGATGTGTTGAAAGGTGAGAGTTACAGCAATCCAATCTTTGAATTAAGTACAGCTGAAGACGAAGAAATAACAACATATGTATGTCAAAAATGAAACACTCCTAAAAAGTTCTTTTCGACAGAATCTTTTTATAAGCCGGCAATGGTTTTGACGGCAAACCACATTTCTAAATTGACTTGGTGACTCTACGATTGACAAAATAATGAGGTAACGTTATACAAGTTAAATGTCGGTGTACCTAAGGGATCCACATAACAATATTTAGAAGCTGTGATTTCAATAGTATGATAATACGAGAAAAAATGAAACCATATAAAGGAAAACCGTCGGTCGTCTACAGTGCTAAGACTCTTCTTCCCCATAAGTGACGCGTTACTATGGCATGTTATGCCAGGAGGTATAACAAACAAATTACATTTGATTTATGCAGCACATATGCTATCGTCTTTGAAAGATAACTTTACATGCCGGGATATATCTTTCTTTAATGGTGTAGAGATCACAGTTATCAATGATAAGAATTTACCTAGAGTTGATTATATGGAAGAGAACTCGGACCTAAAATGTTCTTATTAATGTGGCAAAATCGTCTTATGTCATTCATGTCATTATTATTCTACCCTGTATAAGGTGTGAAAATGTGAAGTAAAGACGTTTTGTCTAATTGCCGATCCTTCCGCCATGATACGCAAACAAAGCGGACTAATGCCGTCTCCGATCCATTTTGTCCCCCATTACTTCCCCGGTTGCTCACGCAGCTGAAGAAACACTTGCATTCGCCACCACGAATGACTCAAGGTTTTGACTACCGACCCGGCCGCATCAACCTTGCATCACAATGCATCATCCGCCTACACCATTGTTTTCTCTTGCTTCCCTTCTCCTCTTCCATTCTGGTTTATTTCTCGTGTTCTCTTTTTTGCCATTATGTATTCGTCCCATCTACTTCACCTGTTTACTCCCCTTCTCAACCTCTCTTTATCCGTCTCCTTCCTCTCAACGCCTCGCCATCTTACCCCTTCATATTCATGATAGCCCTTTAGCAGTCCCTCACGCATCTCTCAAAGCAGAGATTTCCCACGCGCTTTGGGAATCTGCGAGAAATGGAATAGAATAGAAAAATCTATTGTTCTTGTACAGGTGTTATCCATTATGAAAATGAAAAAGCTGAAAAATATTTTCATGAAGCTCCAACTATAATTACAGGTAAATATGCAATTAAACCGCGCAACAAAACCTAGATATATATGACATAACAGATATATAAAATAACGAAAATAAGTCAATATTTGAATGACAAAAAGACAACTTATCTTTGAATTAATCAGTTACTTTTTTGTGGCTGTAATTCTTCGCATTCCTCCATTACCATATATTTTTTGATTCGCTTTTTTTCTAATTCTACTCTTGTTTCCACAGCATTACCTCAATCTTTCTCCTTCATTGCAGGATCCAGCTTCCACCGTAAAGGAGATCCTCTTCAACGTCGTCTGTTCTCCTCTATTAATATTTATATGAACATGAGTTGAAATCAGACTTTCTCTTCGCGATCAAGTTTAGTGGACTTCGTAACCACTCTCTTTCAAAGTTTATCTTTCTTTATCACGCTAATTTTCCATTACATAATTATTCTCCTTTATAATCATCCTAAAACCAGAAATAAACACCTTTCCTTAATTCTCGCTGCGCAATTTTATCAGGTACGTATATCATCCCTCTCTTTATGCAACATGTGGAAAATTTCTTCTGCAGCTCAGAATAAAAATTTCCATCTCTAAGGCCTACCCTGGAGCAGTAGACTGCTTTATATTTCCTCAGCGTATGATTCATTCTATGTAAATAGCCTTTATTTTTTTTCCGAACATCCTGTTGCGACACTTATGCGTCGTCATCAGGTATAGAAGCCGATTACATTGATTTCATCTCAGTATTCCCGCCTTGTCATTCTCCCAATACTTATAAAAACTTATCACTCACATTCCGAGTTATTTTATTTAATTTTCGATTCCTGTATGACTTGCATCTCTATTTTCCTCATCCACTGCCTCTTTTTTGGTGCGTAATGTTGCATGGCTATCATTCTCCCATTTCTACAGAATATCAGCCAATAAAACTCTTTAGAATCGAGCGAGGTCTGTTCCTACTCTATTCCTCCATAGACCGGGTGTCATATCCAGATAATAAAACAATTCTCCATCAGGTGGTGGTGGGATGATAAATATATATTATTTGAAATTTATTTTGATATAAAATTTAACCTTGTTTACTGCATTTTGTTATGTAAATATGGGCACAGTGATCAAATCCTTGCATTCAAGTCATATTGTTTAACATTCACAACCAAAATCAAATATTTAATAATCTACCTCTTACATATTTTAATGATTACGGTTTCAGTATGAATTTAATTATATCGTTTATTGTAATATCTAAAATGTATCAATTGCTAAATTCAAATCTGTATTCGACAGAGTCCATGAAACACTCATAATTCTACCGATTAAAATCGGTAGAATTATGAGTGTTTCATGGAAAGAACAACAGAAAGCCACCGCCGGGCCCGAATTTATAAAAAAACTTGAGAAATAAATATATATCACGATTACGGAGAGGCAGAAAGCTACAATTTCAATTTGAATCCAAACGCAATGGGGCGTATTGAGAGATCCATACCCACATTTTTTTATGCAGAAGATTCCAATCCGCTAATTACCTTTCCTAAATCAATTGTTAAAAACGTGGGAAAATAAGACCAACATCAATGTAAAAGCGCATTTATATTTTTTAAATTTAGACGATATGGTTATAAATATCAAAATTCATTACAATTTATGCATCAAAAACGTAACTTGGTCAAATGTTAGAACGGTTTATACTGTAACTTTTGACTTTATTATTATGTTTCCATTATCGTTTCACGGATTTTCTGGACATCAATCACTAGTCCTAACAAAGCAAGTGAAAATTGATACAACGCCAGCTGCAGTTTTATGATTAATTCCCGACTAAGACTCCTTTATCCAAGAGATTTTTCGTTTTCAAAAATTTTTGTATAATTTTTGGCGGTATTTTGGTCAATGAATTCTAGGTATAAGATTCATTTTTCAATACCTAAAAAATAGTCATCACACTTAATACGAAACATAATTCCTTACTTGTGCTCTAAATTGCCTGAAAACTCTCTCACAGCTATTGGTTTGTCGACACCGACGGTGGCGAAAAATTCCCAACGGGAATCATCGCTCAGCTCTCGCGCCCCCTCGATCGGCCCTTTCTTGTTTCCCTTAGAGCCGAGCCCCCACATCCTCGTTCTTTTCCTCACTCCTTGGTCAGATGCCGACAATTTTGGTTATCAATTATGACAAAAGAATTGACAAGGCAAAAAAAATGTATATATAAAAAATAATTTGTTTATATATGTATATATATGTATATATACATATATAAACAAAACCATAATCATTGGATAATCCCAAGCGTATCAGCAAACAACGATAAACTTCACCTAGTGGTAACCTTGCAAGTATCCATTCATTTTTTTTACGTGAGACGATGAAAAAAATTTTTTTTTTGTTTTTTTTTATAAATGAGAAAAAAAGAATTTAATATCTAGGTAATTACACTGCGCGATACAGTTTTGATGACTTGAGGTAATGTGAACCGAGGCCACCCCGAAAAATCAAGAAGTCTGATAATACCGGGCATATTTACGCGCACTAATTGTGACGAAAAAAATGAGTATATTTTGTCCTTTTTCATTGATACCCACGACCGGTTTGCACGCCATTGCGTTATTCTAGGGGAAACTTGACCCACAACAAACTCTAATTTGTACTTGATCAAACCTAAATAGGTGGTTAGTTAGGGCAATGGTGGTTGAAATGATGAATAACGGTGGAGAAGGTAACAGGATTTTTAAAGGAAGAGGATGAAATGGTCCAATTATTTAAAATTTGTTCCAGGATGTGATGTACAACTATGTGATAAGTTGACGTGAATAAATTTTAAATTTGAGCTCCTACAACCTTGAAATAAGTAAAAATTTTGAGGATTTTTAGAAAACCCAGCCTTGCAACCTTGCCAATGATATGTGTAACATCAACACCGGCATCAGACATGCGGTTAAAATACATAAACGACTTGAAAATACAGCATTTTTGTCGCAATCGATAAGCATATTGGTACATTTATGGTAAGTGAGTGAGAGGATTAAAAAAGTTCTGATTCTATCTTGTTCATAAAACTTTTGGCCAGAATTGATGATACTGGTGATCCCATAGCGAGGTACCGTCGTGTGCTGGTAAAACCTACCGCTGAAAAGGAAATGATTTTGGCTCAAGCATAATTCTAAAAGCGCCTTTAGGTCTTTCGTAACTTTCGGATCACTCTTAGTCTTGCTGCCAAAATCAAGGGAAATGTTAGATGCTTCAATAGCAGGGGCTGACGTAAAAAGACTGGTTACGTCAAAAGACACCAATTTACCATTGGGCGAGCATTTTGCAGCACAAAGTCTCTCGGCCAGTTCCACAGAGTTTCTAATAGAATACTTGGCATGGAAGGCTTGCTGAAACCCGGGTCGGTTTTAATTTAATAAATTAGTGTTGAATTAAACAAGCTGTATCTTTTCATCATGATTTTCTTATTCTGTCCGCCATTTTACCTTCAGCATCCTCCTCCAGCACCAGGTTTCAAAGGCATCTTGTCTATTCTGGTCAGCTTTTCCAGTGGTCCATGCTTCCGATCCATAGAGTGCTACGCTCCACCCGAAGGTTTTCTCATACTATTTCAGGTCTGTACTCCTATCTTTTTTGAGGATAGCAGTTGTCTTACTCCCATGAACGCCTTCTTAGCTTGGGCTATTCTCCTCTTGATGTCCGATGTTCTTCTTTCGTCCCACGTGACGGTACTTCCGAGATAGCTGAAGGAATCCTCTTGCTCTAATTTCTCTCTTCCCACGGTGACTTCTACGTTCAGCTTTTCTCTTCAGCATTCTAGGATTTTACTCTTCGTTTTATTTATAATCATTCTGTAATAGCATTAGTTATTTAACGTTTTCGACGCACAACACATGTAAATAAATTAAGCTCCGATGAGCATATGAGTCATCGTGGGCCTTGAAGACATGGAATCAAAAACTGAACTTTCAGAGCACCGAACGGCGGGCCATTGCTGTACAATAGACTCACGTAGAGCGAAAAATATATACGCCAAAAATCTACTATTTGCTCGGCGGTCTGCTTTCACGCACGGAATCAGCTCTAATTTTCTCACGCTCCTGACAGAGAGCTTGAGGAAGGGTAGACTAGAAAAGTAGAGTAATATGGAGTTAGGGCAGAGCAAATTTGGAAACTATGTGTTCAACACAGAAAACTAAAATAACCGAGTCACATGTTAAACCGTGCCTATAAAGGGGCAACCGCTACATCGTGCTGAGGCGATATCGCAAGTGGTGACGTATACCGATTCACGGAAAAACATCAAGTAGAAGTACACCATCTAACGAATCAGATAGACGAGCACTCGACAATCGTCTTCATATCCTTCCGCTGGAAATCACAAATTTAAGCTCGTTCAACCTCACACTCTACGTAATTCATCTCATTCGAGGAAAAAGGCAAAATGGTATTCAGACGCAAAAGTTACGACACACAGTCCTAAGGAATTTGCTAATAACGCCAGCACTGTAGCCAGCAAATGGTCGATTCAGGAGAATATGATCGACTTATCCATCGTCGATAAATCGTTACATGGCGCTGCCTTGGCCCAAGGGAGTTGTGAGCATGAAGAGGGGTTTTGGGTGCAGGGTTAAGGAGGCGCAAACATTTTAAACTCGCTCGCTCGAGGAGTACGCAAGAGACAGGGAAGGGAAGGAGAGAGGGGGGAAGGGGAGTATTTCCGATAGCGGAGGGTGGGAGGCGAGGGGAATATTTTTCATGATGAGCAGAGGAGAACAAGTTTAAGGGGGCCCGAGGAAAAATAAAAATGGAGAGGAGGACGATGGGGAGGGAGAGGTCGAGGGAAGGAGGAGGGGGGAGAGAAAGCGAGTGCACAGGAGAAGAGAGAGAATGCTTAAAGAGGAACGAGTGGAGAGGAACGAAAAATATATGTATACGGTAGCGTAGTCACGTGGGTGCACAGCGGGGAAGCAATGCTATCCGGTGGGCGAGGGGGCTTATAGTACTATGGCTTCCCATTCCGATCTTTGTATTGATGACTCCTGATCATCAGTCCATTCATGGATCCTTGATCTTTAATAATAGGAATTTTATAATTAATAATTATTTGTCTAGGAAAGCCACTTCTTTGTAACAGGAATGGAATACACTTCAAATGAATGTAAACAAAATTCACTTCAATGTTAAATAAGTGAATTGAAACAAGTAAAAGTGAGGTGATTGGGAACAGATACACTTCAATAAACGGAAATTAAATGGTAGGAAACTTTATCATACCAAAAAAATACCAGTGAATTAAAAATAAGAATAATATTCGTAAGTCAGCAAAATATAGTGAATATTTATTAGATACCCCAAATAGAGTCACAAATTGATTTCGCTTACCAGATGGCGGAGAAACCTTTTTTTCAATATAGTAGGTGGAAATCGTCTTTAATATGCCTTGGCAAAGCATTCCATAGCTTAGGAGCAGCAACAGTGAATGACTTCTGAAATATGGTCACCCAAAACGGAGGGACACACAGGAAACCTGGGTCAAGTCTGGTAAACACACTTGAGGATTTAGAACTGAGGATAATGTTCATTCAAATACTGTGGACTCTAGTTCGAGAAGATTGAACATGAAGCAAGCCATATTAAATTTTATCCTGGAATTAGAATCAAGCCAAGAGAGGTTTTTAAGTTGGGGTGATATGAATGTCTCCCCGTAGATTGAAAGCTTATCTTGAGCAAGAATTAATTAGGCGTTGTAGTTTCATGCTAAATTCCTCAGTTATTTCATGGTACACAAGGCTACATTAGTCTAAGTAAGGAAAAATTATGTAACAAACATGTTTATGAATTTTTATTTGATGCTAATTAGCAGTGAATTTATTGGATACATCCAATATGTGCTATATAGGAATCCCTCAATGGAGCATAAAGGATTTGGTACTTTTCCAGCGAATTAGTTGAATAGAATCTTTTCTAGTCTTAATCAAGGTAACAGGTTCCATTTTGTATAACTTTCACGACCGTATAAACATCACATTAAAGTTCGAGCCACTATTTCTGCCACAAGTTTATTTTATAGTGAGGACCATTGACGACTGAAACACCTTTCTCCGTGACATATTCGGTGAATTCCTGGCATACACCAATGCACATTAAGTGACGATCTCGGCCCAATGAAGACGGACAGCTAAAGATAAACTTATCACTCTTTGGTGCTAATTAAAACATTTTCTCACGCTTGTCTGTTTATTCCATCTATTTATATGTACTGTATAACTACCTTTACCGCTGGAAATGTAACATTTCTCTCAAAAAAGTAAATAAAATTCAATTAAATTAAAAATTGACACGAGGGAGAGTAAGTCTTGCTCAGAATAGCACTGAAGAGGAAAACGTAGCCACAAGGTTTACCTGATCATGCAGCATAAACTCGTACTCAAGTTTTTACATCTATAAAGAAGATAACAACCTGCACAAATTGTTATTCCTATCCAGCTAGCCGGAAATAGCTGCACAGTGAATCAAGAGCTTCTTAATCACTCCAAAATACCTAGGGTGTTAATACAAAAATATCGAATGACATTGGTATCCTCCTTGAGGTCAACCGCTTAAGCAAATCTAGTTTTGAGTTTTTTTATGACGCATGTCTGTGACCATCGCCTCCTTCAGCAAATTTATGACATCTGTGTAGCAATAAAAATAAAATTCATAGTACTATTTCCTGTATGAGCATTGACACCGCCTTTCCATGATGGAAAGACCTTTCCTCTCTGTCAATGAAGTTAAAAAATCGTTGGGCTCGGCTCTAATTCCAAATGATGTTCCTACTAATCCTCTAAGTGCTCTTACCCCTGACTGCAAGTGACAGAAAGTAAGGGAAAAATGACTTAAGCACTCTAATGCGGAAGAATTGAAGTGATACGGCTATTTAAAAGTATCCACATATGCCCGAACTTCAATCACTCCTCTTATCCAGCGCTCTCTGTTCAACAACGGTCTTGAGAATACCTACCCTTATTCATTTGTTCTGTCCTCTTGCTGTACTTCCTCTTAAATTTTGTTGAGCGTGTTCTTTTCCTCCCGCACCAAGCCCTCTTCTATGCCCATTCTTCTTCACACCCACATTTTTAATTCTCAAATTATCTTACCTGTCCCCTCATCTCTCGGTAAAAGTTTCTGGAATTATGAAGCATTATATCTAATGCTTCATATTAGACTCCTTACCAACATTTTCTATATATCCCTTGACTTTCACCATCAAATTACTTTCCTATTCCTGCCATTATAAGCACTTAAAAATGTTTTCATCTAATTTTCCTTTGAAGTCAACTCCATATCATATCACTCATTCCCATACTTTCACAACTCAAACGCAGAGAAAAAGAAATGGAGATAATGGAAAACAATTAAGGGTCGCGCGTGGGAGGCGGGACGGTGCGTGGAACAGAAAACAAAACAAGACAAATTGTTCTTTTGGCCCACTCACTCATTTTTTTCTGACTTCCGCGCAGCGCTAACGATTGGTTGGATAGTTAAAAGGGGAGGCGACCAGAAAATACGCAGTTCTGCGCGGCTGGAGGAAGAGTCGGTTAGTTTGTTCGCAGGGAGCATTTGTTTGAGTTATGGAGGATGAGCGAAAACGCCAGTCTTAGTATTCCAACAATATTAATTTAACAAAGGGCCCTACGTATAAAACAATAGACGCCATTAAAGCCAAACTATAACGAGTTCATATGTAAAATTAATGTACAGGTATATATTTGTAGCATCATCGAATTCGACGAAAGCACTTATCACGTCATCGATGGACTCCATAAGTGATCTAAATTTCACTAGAAAATCACCAGCACTAAACCTCCATCCGGCTTCGAACTCCGGTCTTCGGGATGGAGAATCTTATCCTTCACACATCCGCCCAATTTCTGAGAATATTCAAGGTTGCCGAGGAGGTGGAGAGACCGAGTGTGGAGCGGTAAAAAAACCAAGCATCGTTTTTTTCAGGCGCGCTCACTCATTTTTTTTCTGACTCTCGCGCGCCGCGTTAACGAGGGGAGGGAATGGGAGGTGGGTGTGGACTGGGAGGCTCGGGGGGCGGGGGGGAGGGAGAGAGGAGGTGCGGAAGAGGCGCAGTACTACGCCCGCCCGAGACGGGAACGGGAAAGAGTGATGATCGGGGGGCGGGGGAGGATGTTTGCTCTCGAGCACGTCGTCAACAGTGTGTGAGGCGGTCGCGGTTTTTTGTGGGAGGAGGGGTAGTTTTATAAGAATGGAGCGGGTTCCATCTACATCTAGGACAAGCCGTGCAAGCCACCATTACGATGCGCAGCACGGGGTGACTCCAAACCAAGCATACAGCACGCGTCCCAGTTCAAATCAGAACTTAGCATGTTCTTTCGGCAGCTAGGCGGAGACAAAAAGGCCTCAGGAGAACAATTGATGGGCCAAGCGTAGGAGAGCGTATCGTGCTACGATACAGAACGAGCAAACAAACAGTACACTCAATAAGATACCACCAAATAATGATATTATTGATGATAATAATATAAATGACTACTACCAGATCCTAATTCATGCATAAAACTAGAACAAAAAGATGCATGGCACATAGCGTCAGGTAAGTTATTAATTATAGTTATAAGTCATTGGAACAAGTACTAGACCTACTCCACCTTGCATAAGTTTCACAGAATCGATCGATCGCAAATATTATAGTAATATTCTTCATCTAGCAGCCGTAAGAATTAAATATTGTAATAACATATACGTCAAATGTTGTGTTTTACGAATGAAAGTCTGAGAAATCAACAGAATGTGCATACATAAGTATTTATTTTGGCCCCTTTTCTCATGCCGAACGTTGAAAAAACCCTCACATCTGTTTTTACGGTTCTGTAAAAATTCTGCAGAAAGCCTAGTTCGATTTAATTTTAAAAATTGATGAGAATAAGGGAAAACCACACTGTTAATTTTCCGACGAAATCGATGCGCAGTAAATTCCTTTCCTTTTGAAATAAAGACTCTGGAGTGCAAACACATTTCATTTTCTTTGGAAAACGGCATTCATTTTTTTGTGAAAATATCCCGTAAATAAACTTGGTAAGTAGCCTATATTTCCGTATTTGTCCTTAAGTTGATCGCCAATTTATTGAGTTTTATGCGAAATGACATCCCGTTCATACTACCTTAACCAACGCAGCGACGCGTGAAAGTCTTCACCTCCACAGGATAGAGCGATTCAATCATGAAATATTGACTAGGGAAATAATACAGCTACAGTAGGTAAAATAACCACGCATCATCAGGCTCGGCGTTTAAATACTCGAGTCTAAGCCAAAAAGTTGACTTGGAACTCTCCGTATCGTATTGATGTGTGCATAAACCGAAATTGCAATGGATTGGTCGATCATGGTGGTGTTTTAACCTGAGGAAATTCTAATGCTAAGGATGTACAAAGAATTCATATCACGATATTTTCAGGTCAGCGAGGAGAATTTTACTTAAAGTCAACACTGCATCTGAGAAACTGACTAACGGGATAAAATAATAGAGAGGCACTGTAACACAGATATCTAAATCCGGAATTCCTAAGCACAAATAATGATTATAAATTTGTTGGTCACCTCTTAAGGAATCATCTCAAGAAGAATCAATGAGAAATGCAAATAGGAATTCCACTGCGAATGACTTTTTCAAAGACTGGATTCGTTGCTGAAGACCTAGAGATGTAACGAAAAAAAAACAAACTCACCGTTGAATAAAATCATACAAAATGAAATTGCAAGGATTTTTTTGTCACTTGCAGGCAGATTCAGCTTTGCTCAGATGAAAGTGATGGTTTGTTTTTGGGATTTCTCCGGCGTTCAGTCGCATTGTTATTGACGAAGTTTTAGTTGCAGTGCAGAATTTATCTTATGGTCTGAAGCAGAATCAGCAACATCTATTTTTTACGAACTTCAGACGCTAAATGTTAAACATTCCACACGAATAAGGGACTAATTTTAGGGAAACCGGGCCATAAATATCTTCCATGCGCCAAATTTTGTGCCTTAGGTGACGGATTTTTGGACTTCGGGTACATTTACCCCAAAATATAAAAATAGGGCTATACAATTTTGGTTTAACGATAAGACCTGAAAATATTTGCTCGCACTTGAATTTAGCAGGGATAATATTAATAATTCCCAGGATTTCCCCATTTGGAGATTTGGGTTCGAATCTTGGTCAAATAAAATTACTTTTGTTGACGAATTTCATCCCTTGGTCCCTAAATCTCAGTTAGATATGAAGCGAATATACGACCCGGAATATGAGTTCCGTCCCTGCCCGAGATTCATATTCAAATGAAACGTCCTACATTTTCCAAGATATAAAGCATTTAATTAAAATATTTTCCTAAAAATTATGCTATGAAAATTCATTCAGTATGTTCAGACCGGTTCAAGTAAGTTTGAAGAAGTTTTTTTTTTAACATTTCCCGCAAGTTTTTAGAGCTTGACGGGGGCTGCAAAACGCCTCAGCTGCTGGTAACACAGCCGTGGTACAAACTGGAGTACGAAAATGAAAATCTTTCTAGGAAATATTGAACGAGCATGTCCGTAGTTTCCTGATTCGAGGACTTCCTCGCAGACGCGGATTAGCGTCCGCCCAAACATCAAGCGGTTGAACCATATGGCCCGCTCCCTCCGACAATTAATGATTGATTGCCGAATATTGTGCCAGCGGGATCCGCTAAAGGGCACCGACCCACTCAGATTAAGAGATTCTTCCTCTCGGCAGTCCAAATGCAGCATAAAAAAGGAATACCTCAGATAAGGTATTAATTGCGATCTAGGAGAGAAAGAAATAGCCATAGAACTAAAACAAAAGACGCTAAAACCAAATAAAACCAAGACAGCACAACCAAACTGGAAAGAGCGAGCAAAAAAGGGAACACTTCTACTGAAAGCATGGGTTTCAGAGACGTTCTGAGACTGGGAGTTTGTATGCGAGTCCACGGTTAATAGGACAAATTCGATCAGACAGTTCAGTTGGAAGTTCAGACGGACAATGAGGTTAATACTTAACATCAGAACTACAAGTGCGGAGTGGATAACGTTGAAAAAATAAGAAATATACACCCTCGTAAAGTTACGTAAAATAGTTTCTTTTTCCGATGCGCCACTAACGGCTGAAACTGTACTTATAAAATACTCTAATCGACCCAAAAAATGTTCTATTTCGTCCCCTACGCCTCCTGGTTTCCTTTTCTTTTTCACTTTTCACGGCGAATGCCATTAAACATACTTTGGCACGAGTCTTAGAGGATGCTGTAAGGATTTAATGGAAAAATATATGAAGAAATAGGATTGCAAAATAATCAAAGGAATACCAACGTTGATAATACCCCAAGAATATGCGAATTTTCGGTATTGGATAATTGTGATAGAAAAGATAATATAGGTAGAAGATGGGACAGGCTACTAATAATAATCGATTCTGCGTTTATAAGTTACTTGTACGTCACTCACATGCGGAATGTTGGATCACCCTGGTATCAAGAGCAATATTGAAGGAAATATGAGCACGATTATTTACCTATGTTATATATTAATAAAAGAAACAATTAAACATTATGTAAAAGTTTTTTAGCAATTCACATTTGTTATTTAGCAATGAAAAAACAATGCAACTCTATGTAAAAACTTACCACAGATGATTATTGCATTGATTGTGTTAATGAAGGCACAAGAAAAGGAAATATAGTTTAAAAAGATATTGATATCTCTAGCTAATAATAATGTAATTCAGGGTTTTTGAAAGGTAGCCTTTAAAAATGCTCCATAGTGAAAAAACATACGCAAGAATAGCTATTTATACTCAGAGGAGCTGTAATGGCGGTGATAGTAATCTAAGTCAGAGCGAATGTGGCAGAAGACGTCGAAGCCAGCACTACTACTTGATCACGACGCACCTATCACAGTACAAAATATTAAAGATATTATTAGGAAGGGATTTACATCAGACTGTCAAGGAGTTTGGATTAAATGGGAGGAAATGGAGGATTATAGTGAAAATCTCCATGTTGGCAATATGGTGATGACGTGAGTGCGGATAAAAAGGAATCAGTGGGGTCGCGGCGGCTGATTCACGGGTCGTTTTTTAAGCAATTACCGTCCTCAGGCGGCGCTGCCACGGAAAACAAACGCCGAATCCGTATCCTTCCGGACGACCAAGAAGCTGCGAGATGTGGGCCATCCACCCACCTACCCCTCTCGACGGGAATCGCCCGCTGTAGTTGAAGATCCTCCTCCGTCCGCCCGCGACCGCGACGACGCCCTCCCGAAGAGCGGCACTTCGACGACTTCTGTTTGCACTCAGCCGCGCTACAACTCCACTCGGAGGCGGAAGACAGTGGCGGCGAGGATGAGTAGGAGACGCTGGAAAGAAAGAACCAGCTGTGGAGAGGAAGTGTAGGAGACTGTGGAAATTAAGAGATGGAGAGTATCAAGGGGAAGAAGATAGCAGCAAACTAACGTCCTGTTTCTTGCGCACTGCCACCCACTCACATTCCATATTTGCAAAAGCTGGCCGAGTACAATGCAAGGTCACTACAGCATACCTCAGGAAGAACAAAATAACTGAATTTACATGATGTTTGTCATAATTCATGCTGCATATCATTATCAGGTTCCCGCGAAAGTGTAAATACTCCCAAAACGTAATTAAAAATAGTATAAACATGCTTTATAGTATATTTAACTAAAGGAAAAGTAAAATAACTCGAGAGAGTGAACTACGTTAAAAGGTAAAGAAAGTTTTTACTATATCCCGCAAAGTAAGACAGATTAATTACCACACATAGATTAATTACCATGGATAGATTTATTACCACATATGCTTTATCTTTATTTTGTTCACTGGCTCCATTTCATTAACTGGCTATTTGATCAGATGACAACATTTTCACAATGGTTGGTCTATAATAAAAAATTTCAGAAAAATATCACAAACAATAGAAGCTAATTGTTACCCGGCAGACCGCACGGCGTCAACCCTGAAAGGGAGCCAGGGAGATACCTAATCCCAATCTCTTGGGCAACGGGCTCTCCCGGTTCTCAAAGATGTGCGGTAGGTTTTTCGCAAAAGCGAGACCGACGGTTACTCGTCTCAGTTGTTTGGGTAACCAAACTAATACGAGCACTTCGGGGGGCGGAGGCCCAATTGAGGTCCTTTTGACCTCAACCCGCCTCATTGGTGTCGGCCTCGAAGTTTTAATTTGTTTCGCCTTTGCGGTTGGTTTCGCTAACCTTCCCTTCCCATTCCTTCCTTCCCACCTCTTCCTTCCCTTGGAGATAAGCGAAAACTTCCAGTCCGAGGGGGAAGTTGTAATCCTGCGGCAAGAGCCGGAACGCCAGTTACTTACGGTAAGGTCACCAGCAATTCTGCCCCGATGAATTTTGACACATGCGAGATGTAAACAGGAAATATTTGAGATTACAAACTGCTACTTTGTGTGGAGAAGGAGAAAACACTTTTCCCTTAAGTGAGTGGCGAAAACAAAAAAGAAATAACGCGTAAAAAAATAACCTCCGAATACATTTCTCAAAATTAAATAACTCATTTATCTATTTCTGCAATTAAAACTTACTCGCGTAGAGAAAATATGGAACAGCAGATACGATATCAGTAGGAGAAACAGCTCATCAAAACGGCCGTACGCTAATAAGAGGCAATTCAAGAAAGGGCAAATGACAAGTATACTAAAATAATGAGATTACAAATTGGTCCTTATGAAACTATAAAATGAAATATTGGCGGAGATGTTTGTCATGAATCGCCGGGCAGAGTGGGCTTGACACCTGGACACGAAAGGAGTTCAGATCGGAGCAGCGTGTGCGTTGAGGGAGATGAGAGAGATGCGGGTGTTTGGGAGAATAGAAACCGAACAATGGATCAAGTGGATTATAAAGAGAGAACGGCGAGTGATGGTTGAGGAGACGAAGTTGAAGAGGAAATTACGAAAGAGCAGTGACTATAAATTAAGCAGGTACAAGGTGGGTTCGTGACGGCTACTTTAAGGCCTCATGTCTTAACCCATTTCCGCCCAGAAAAGTATTTGTTTGCGATTTTGGTGATTTTTTTTGTATTTTACTCATATGCTCACCTTGAACGATACAGTATTGACAATTGCGATAAAGTTCGCGGTTCCTCCTACAGAGCGTCATAACTTCGACGCGTCAGGGTGTAGCCACATGGCAACGGTGGGTGGAAATGGGTTGCTTGGACATTGCAAATAAAATTACTTTGTCCCTTCAATCAGAGAAAAATAATTTCTGCCTTATTTCAGTTGAAGGAAACAATAGTTCTGTGTTGTTGAATATTTGATGTTAAAAAAGCCTATAATTAGAATTTTTGTAACCCTATATATCATGTCCAATGCTTTCTTCTCCCAAATGAATTTTGGCTTCCACCTTACCCTCTGGTAGAACACCGTAAAGGAAAAACTTGCCATGCCACGCTTCAACGCGAAGCATCCACTGTAAATTATAACGAAAACCTTCACGAATTAAATACTGATGTTTACATAGTAATCCTTTTCCATGTCAAAATTAATCAGTTAACCACATCCAGAGATAATAATGGGTAGTTAATTTGTAACGCTTCTACATAACTACAATGTACATTTGGAATATTTATCAATCGGACATAAATTCAAACCTTTCCCTAAGTCATTTTCTCTCCCAACTGGAAAAATTTGCTTCATTAAAAGAACACTGCCCACGAAAAAATATCGCTTTTCGCGCCAGCTATTACTTCCTACTACTTTTACAGCGGCGCGCCGCGCGCGCGGCTGCTGTATAAGCCAGGGAACGAACAAGAGGAAAATGATAAAAGTGGATGTGTTAAAGAAACTTATATAAAGTTCAGAAAAAGCTCAGAAATCATAGATTGCCATGAAAATAAACCGCATGCATATTTTTTGTTCCTTAATTTTAGGAAGGTCAGCTTGATCCAATAAAAGAGGTATAAGAAACTATTCGTATGTCATGGGGAAATGGTTATCCTGGCACATATGCTATCTTTTCTTCATGTCACTTCGTCTCTTTCACTGGATGTTTAAAACAAACATGAATTTGAAGGAATCGGAGTAGTTTCCAAATTTTATGTCGTTTTTATATTTTTTCATCAGATCAAGGGGTAAGTACCAACAATTTTAAATAGAATTTTTCAAAAATATAAGTTATTCCTTCCTAAAATATTTGAAATACATGAAAAAATTGACAAAATCCGTCATCACGACCTAAACACAAATTTACGTATGGCATCATAATTCCAGTGTGCTCTTTTTGCGTGTTGTCGAATTTCAAAGAAAATAATCGGCTATTTACCGCAGGCGGTCGGTTGCTTGATGTCCTGAAACGGCGTGGAGCCTTTTGCTTGTCACACATCGAATTCATTTTCAACAGAAGTTTATACATTTAGAGACAAAAATTCGGTCCACATCACCGAAACATGCGCGTTACCCTTGATACACGGATTAAAAATAAAATACAAGGGGATCGGGTTGGTGTGGTGGCTAGAGAACTGGCTAACCATACGGACGGCCAGGGTTCAAATCCCTGCAGGGGAGGAGGTTTATCTTGCGGAGGGCACTTCAAGTACAGTGCTCCGTCTCTCGGATGAGACGTTGAGCCGTGGTCCCCTTGGCGCTTTTCGTTAAGAGCAGACTAATACCGACGCCGGGTTTCTATCCAGCCTTCCTCCCTTACCTATCCCCTATGGCGCAAATGACCTTAGCTTTTGTCCGCCTCCCCCAATATCCAACCCAATCCAAAAAAATACTATTCAAATCTATTTATCCAAATCAATTTTTTTCTTGGACAGTCGGCTGGTATAGTGGAAAAAAATTCTCTTTACGGCGTCCGCGGAGTGCGGGATTGAAACACGAGGTGAAGGAAGGAAGAATGAGATGTGCGCCGAGAATGAAGGCGATGTAGATGGAGAGTGAATGACGAGAGAAGGAGGGGGAGGTTGTTGAGAGGGAGGGATGGAGGAGGGGGAGCGAGAAGGCGGAGGAGGGGGGCGGAGAAGGAACCGCCGGCGACGACGAGTGGCCTCGGCGAGCCCGCCGCTCAGTGAGGCTCCGGAGCGCCGAGGGGGAGGAGCACCATCGCGGCACTCCTGGCTCATTTGGCGGCGCCTGGCGCGCGAGCGCGGACGATTCCCCGGACGGCGGCGGCGGCGAGAGAGCGGAGTTGGCGGCCGGCGTGTGGACCTTCCCCTAACCGAGCCATCAAACGCTTAAAACTCGGGCGTCGACCGAAAACCCGCCCATTCGGAGAAGACACCGACGTCACCCATCGAACTTCCGGGAGAGGAGGATCACGGGAAGGGTCACGCAGAGGGGGGAGAACGTGAAAGGGGAGCCCGGCCGGCCGGCACACGCCCGGGGAGAAACACAGATCCAAAAAAGCCTGACAACTAGCCAATATTACAATATATTTAAAAAATTGGAGGGAAGTTGGGAGACACGCTTCTGGATATATAAGCCGGATTGAGACAGTAAATCATTCGTGAATCACATATATTTCCCCCATTCATCCCATATCGCCCCCTTGGAGTGTGAGGGTATTGGAACTGTACTCAGTTAACTAACGTCGTTCACCAATTTCCGGACGAATTCGGAATATCCCCCGTTCCCGCCGTGATATCCGTCTTGGTGTATTTAATCACGACACGAAGAAAAGTTCAACCGGAGTGCACGGTCACCCTGGGAGGGGGCCGGTCACGGGCTCTCTGCCCCCTCCCGTTAACATCCGGTACCATCGGAAAAGTTCAAGAGAGCCAAGGAAACCAATATTCTACGTAACACGTTTCTTGTGGTGGATAGAGGGAGAAAAATTTGATGCGGCCAAGAGTTGACAAAAAAAGCTTAGGCCAAGCGCTCGGACTACAGGGGTCCAAGTGATCCGAGGCTGTCGTGGACACGGAGACTCCCAACTGAAGTAGAATCAACACCCGGCAGCGGAGGACTCATTTGCCGGTAAAGAAGGATCACCGTCTTCCCTGAGGGGGAAGCTGAATTAAGACACCTCATCGCGGAAATTCCCCGTGGGCTGGAGAGAAACTAGCGGCATCAATCCCCTTAAACGGTGTCAGTTGTCCCCCAAGTTGTATCCCTGTTGCGTGCACAGAACCCCCCGCCCCATTCCCCGCCCTCCATATCAAGAAGGAAATAAACCTCAAGGGTTGTTCCCCTATAAACATCATTCTTTCCCATCCTCCGCGCGCGCGAGGAGGAACCCCACGAGAACGGCGAGCCCCTCCCCACGATCACGAGAAACCGAAGGAAAACTCGCCTATTGTGGTGTCCCCCGGAACTCGGAATGGGTCCTGATGGAGATTGGGGTGTGGAGGATGGGAGTGAGGAGGAAGAGGAAGTGTAATGAGTGAATTCGGGCGGGGAGTGGAGTGGAGGAGGGGAATGTTGGTGGAGGGGGAATGGGAAGGAGGCAGACGGGTTCTCATCGTGAGAGGAACGCCACCTGTCCCTAAAATTTCCGAGCGCCCTGAGGAAAGAATGAAAGGAGGACTGAGGAAAATGATGGTGGAGGAGTTACCCAGGGCAGCCGAGGAGCAAGAGTGATCGACGGAGTGAAAGAAAGGAAGGAAGGAGAAAGAAAGAGAGAGGGAATACAGAGAGGAAGATTAGGGCAAAATAGACAGACAATATAAAAGGAAAAGATACACCCACCCACACTTGTTCACGAAATACATATGAAAACACTCGTATCCACGCATATTCAAAAGTACATGACAAAAGTGAAATGAGGGGATAAGCCATTCTTTGTTTATGTGCGCAAGAGGAAAGTGTAACGGTAGATACAATATAGCATTTAGGGGTCAAGACTCCTTTTCGCCCTCTAAAGGCAAGTGATATGCCAACTGTCCCTAGAATCGCTATCGCAATCTCTCCAGCGAAGTTGGTTGCAGCAGTATTTCAAGGAGAGGATAGATAGTACGGCGATTCCCTACGTCGCGGAAAGGGGAATAGGAAGTATAATTACACTTTGGGAGTTAGATGTGGTAGCAAAGAATTCTCTAAGTCTTCTGGATTATGGTTTTGAGGCGCCGGCAGTCCTAGGAAGTGGCGTTCCCGCATCCTTCACGAGTGTGGTTCGGGCGAGGTGGTAGATATTCTGGCTACTCTCCCTCC
Organism: Ceriagrion tenellum; assembly: GCA_963169105.1. Classification (NCBI taxonomy): domain Eukaryota; kingdom Metazoa; phylum Arthropoda; class Insecta; order Odonata; family Coenagrionidae; genus Ceriagrion; species Ceriagrion tenellum. The sequence goes on from OY720633.1 coordinate 25,528,776, forward strand.
ACCCCAAAAAAAACCAGCCTCCCCCTGATCGGTGGAAACTTATATAAACGCTGAGGGTGGGTGATTCATTTATTTTCGTTCCGTTAACGCACACCCCAGCCACCCGACGCGCCATTTCCTCTCAAACTCTCTCTCCCGCCCACTCGCGCCGGTGCTCGTGGATGTCAGTGTTTGTACAAGTGCGCCCCGATTTCTAAGGCCTCACTCTCTCTCCACCCCATCAAAACTCGCCCTGTTTTCCTTTCCGCGGCGAAAGTAATCCTCGCCTCTTCTTTCCTGCGTTATCCTCATTCTGTAAAACCCCTCAGGGCCTCGCCTTACTCCCCTTCTTCCATACCCTTTTCTACTCCGCCTCCGCATTTACCCTCTCCCTTTTCTTCCTCGCGCGTCCCAACCACCCCAAACAGATTTACCCAGTTTAAAAGGATCGAGGATGATATGGACGAATGTTTGAGAGGTGGTGAAACTCACCATTCTTTCCTTCCCAAAGCGTCTTATTTACAATATTCCTTCCCATACTCGAAGTCCCAATAGTCTCCTTGGTCACGCGACTCTTTTTCTGAGTATGCTTGAGACGAGTGAGATGTTGAGAAAGTGAGATAATAATTTATATGTAAGAGAGAGAGAGAGTACAAAAGTTTACGCGAGCGAAAATATTTCATGAGAATCTTGTAACGCCACATTGGTACTTACGGGATGCGCAATATGTATATAAGGCTCTGGGGTTAGTGTGAGAGGCAAAGAGGAAATAAATTTTAAAAACTTTAACACGGGAGGAAATTGGAGAAGATTGTCGGGGTGGCAGGGAGAAATGTCTCCGTAGCTTCTCGTGGAATTTCTCGATACGAAATTAATGGTCTGAGCCTCTCTCGTCCGGAGAAGTGGGAGCGGTCAAAGTAACGGAGGTGTGTGAAGGGAGAAAGGCTTTCAATCGGAAGGAGAGTCGACACATCCTTTTTAATTATCTCATTTCGCCTCTTCTCCGACGTGAAGTAAGTGGTTTCTCCGGAATACAAACCAAAATAACTTTTAAAATTAAATGTTTTGAAACATAAACTCTCGTCGGTCAATATTTACGGAGTGGCATATTTTCTGTGGAAATAAAGATTAAAAAAGATACACGGCTATTTTTCATCTTGATATGTGGCTCGTTCCTCGTCTATTTTCTTAACACACGTGTAGGGAAGTCTTCTTAAGAATTGCGTTTCTTACTCTTCGTCTGAAAAAAGCTGATGCCTCGTTAAGGTAGAAACAGTTTTCTTGAGAGTAGCAGTCTTTCAGTCGAATTCCGTCGCCATTAAGGACCCGTTAATTAGTTGATAGAGACCATAAAACTGCGCACTGGATCAATACGTCGAATAGATTAATTGTATATCTATGGATAATGAATATATAGCCGGGAGATAATAACTCACCTGAAACGTCGTTGTCAAATTACAAGCCATATATCGCTTCGGATACTTAGGCGCCCTAATGCTACGAGGGCACTCATTTTGACCAAGGTCGTGTTTCGTTTTCCATTCAGTGTTGTAGATTATCTGCGTGTTGACTTGCACGAGCATGCGCCGAAATAATGCCATTTTGTAGCCGGAAATACTTGCGACGTACAATGAGAACTCGAGCAGACTGCAAAATATTGAGAGCTTTTGAAAAATCAAAGAATCGTCTTCACAGTTGCGAAATTCTTATACCGGATACTCAATAACATTAGCAGTCTTAAATATTCCGCGCAAGTAATGCCTGCGCTAGCTATTGTCTTATCCGTTCCCTCCATTGTAGCACTGAAGCGAAACCCCGCTATCAATGGACGATTCAAAGCGTGTGCAATGCTAACTTTTTTCCAAGTTTATTTGTGAAATTGCATTAAACTTGCACTTTAATAAATGTGATATTCCTGTTAAATGTTCGTCAACATTTTCATTCCAAGTGTTAGGTGTAAAATTGAAGCCAATTTCTCTTGGAAACCCATAAAATAGAGAAAATTAGAGTTTTTTAAATGTGGTAGCTTACTTCAGTTAAGAGGAAGTGATCTCCTTGGTTGCAGCAGTTATTACGCCGAAAAAACGCCAGTCACGAGGCTTTATGTCAAGGTGAACGAAGACATCGGCGCCTTCCATTGAATTTTGCCTTTCGGAAAAGAAGCTTCCGGATTAAGGAAGGTGAGCGGTTCCACTTTACTCTCGGAGGCGGTGGAATGGGGTTCAATGTGACAGAGACGTCGGCCGGGACGGAGGTCACCTACTTCGATGCCTCTTCGCCATCATCTATCGCGTGGTCGCCCACCTCGTACTCTGTCCCGGCGACCCAACCGACGGCCCCATGGTTCCCCGGAGGAGACTCCACTTATAGCCCGGCAGCCGCCATTATTATCGCCCTCATACTTCTCGGCGTAATAGCCGGGACCGTCGTGGGGAACATTCTCGTCTGCGTGGCAGTTTGCCTGGTGAGAAAGCTCCGGCGCCCGTGCAACTATCTCCTAGTATCCCTGGCCGTGTCGGACCTCTGTGTGGCACTCCTAGTGATGCCGATGGCCCTCCTCTACGAGGTGCTGGGCCGCTGGTCCTTCGGCCCCGTTGTTTGCGACCTGTGGGTGTCGTTTGACGTCCTCTCGTGCACCGCTTCCATCCTCAACCTCTGCGCTATCTCTGTGGACAGGTACCTGGCCATCACGAAGCCCCTCGAGTACGGGGTGAAGCGGACCCCAAGGCGGATGCTGTGCTGCGTATCCCTCGTGTGGCTAGGGGCGGCGTGCATATCCCTACCGCCCCTGTTGATCCTAGGGAATGAACACGGTGGTCTCGACGAGAATGGGAACCACGCTCCCCACTGCATAGTGTGCCAGAACTTTGGGTACCAGATATATGCTACCCTGGGATCCTTCTACATCCCCTTAACGGTCATGATAGTCGTTTACCATAAGATCTTCCAGGCGGCGAGGAAAATAGTTCTGGAGGAGAGGAGGGCTCAGTCGCACCTGAAGCTGACCGCCGCCGCAGCCACGGCCGCCCAGGACGTCGCGGCCCCAGGGTTGCTGACCCACCACCTCCTAAATCCACCTTCCACGAATCAGTCTTCTGGTCAAGACTCCTCCTCGATGGGCGGTGGAGGAGGTGGTGGGATCAGCAATAAGGCTTCGGCCGTCACCGAGCTGAGCCGAAATGGAAGCGCCACGGAGACCAGGCTGTCGGTTGGTAGCGTGGTCACCGCGTGGGCTCCTTCGACCCAGAGAGACCGAACGAGCACCACCAGCACCGCGACCACCACCTCCAGCTGCACCGGGGTGACCCCGACCGTGAGATGCTTCGGGTCCAAGGGCAGGCTCGGTAAGGGAAGGAGGAGGAGAAGGTCGCCGCCCCCCAGGGGTTCAAGGTCATCTCCCGCGTCGTCCGCGACCCCCTTGCAGCTGCACTGCGCCGGGGAGAAGCAGTGCCTGACCGGCGGCGGCCACAAACAGCAGCCCATGGCATCCGTACCGTTGACCGCAAGGTCTCCGAAGCTCCGATTCGCTCTCGCGAAAGAACGGAAGGCCTCGACTACTCTGGGGATCATCATGTCCGCCTTTGTGATCTGCTGGCTCCCGTTCTTCGTTCTGGCCCTCGTGAGGCCCTTCCTCCACGACCCCGACACGATCCCCGCCTCGCTATCCTCGCTCTTCCTGTGGCTAGGCTATGCCAACTCCCTCCTCAATCCCATCATATACGCCACCTTGAACAGGGACTTCCGCAAGCCCTTCCAAGAGATACTGTACTTCAGGTGCGGATCGCTGAACCACATGATGAGGGAGGAGTTCTACCACTCCCAGTACGGGGACCCCATCCACATGACTGGGGGAGGAGGCGGCGGGGGCGGAGGCGGCAGCGGGGGCAGGTACGGTAGGGACGAGGACACCGACGGTCTGAGGCACCGGGGGACGGACGAGAGCGGGGTCATGTTGGGCGGAGGCTCCGGGGGTTGGGACCGGAGGCGGGACGGAGGTAATAACGGTGGTTTAGGTGGTGGTGTTGGTGTCAGGATGTGCGATTCGGACGACGAAGGGGAGGAAGAAGACGGGGAGGAAGAGGTGGTGCAGTTGGGACCCTCGCCGGCCTTGCGGAGGTGCCCGGATGAGCGAAGGGACAGCAGCGGAGATGGCGGTGAGTTGAATAAGTTAAGAGCAAAAGGACCGGTGGAACCAGAGGAGGTGGTGGAGGATTGAGGCGAGGGTCGTTCGTCACAACCACCTCAACCACTCCCCCATCCACTCACGTCCAATCTGCCCCCCTCTACTCTCTATTTTCGATGACCACAATCGATCCTTGGCTTCAGCTTTGATGGAAAGATCCAGCGCGTAAATGCCAGGCGAGGGGATCATTAGAATTTTTGGGAGCCAGTCCTGCGTTTGCTTTCCCTCTTTCCTTTTTTTATAGGAGATAGGAGCGTGAAAAAAACCGCAGCAGAGGCCATAAATACGGGAGTCATTCCTATCTTTCAGCGTCCCTATCGCTCTCTCGGTGGAGTCATAATATTAATCAAGCCCTCCTCACGATATAAATATGCGCCATAAATCTTAAGTGCTTGGCTTTTGACTACCGCAAAAACACACGCAAATATAGATTGAAGCAACACGCGAAAAAATATGCCATTTTCCCCCACAAAATCCCATATATCCGCTCACTTCTTTCACTACCTTTGCCAACTGCTTAATTTTTCAGCTTCAAAATCGTCGAGCGTTGGCGAGAGGAGCCTCAGCATGCGTACGTGTCATTCCTGAGGAAAATCGATGCCGTTCGCGCCATTTCCGTGGGTTAGGAGAGCTTTCTTTAGGAAAAACGTCTCGGCTAGTTTTTGTATACTGTTTGACAGTCAAGGACACGACTGCTTATACTTATTTCGGTTGGAGAGAGATTAGGTGTGGAAAGGCGAAGCGAACGCCCGACACGGTGCTTTAAAATAGCGCTCCGACATCTTCTCATCCAAACGCTACCACACACATACATACCCAGAGCTAATATAAATATATGTATCGCAGCACTCATGTTTCGCATGCATCATTTCTCCTGTTGAACGTCTCGCCTCTGCTCACTCTAGCAAGGCATAACTTGAGCCACTATCCCCTTTCAATTCTCATTTCTTCCATTTACCTCCTTTAGGTGTTGTTCATCACACATCTTTCCTTTTCTCTTTCCAACTTACTCATTTAATTTATGTCCTGCTTCTTCTGTCACTCTACCTTTCGTTTATCATTTATTGATCTCTCTCACAATACCAACTGCTCAGTTTTCATGTCTCCCCAAACACTACATGCAATTTATCTGCATAGATGATGAGCCATTGAACCACAATGATTTTCTTTGCTCAGGCAGAACTTCTTATCATGGTGTTGCCCTGCTCTACGGCTTATTTTTAAAAGAGATTTATAGTGGAATCAATAGTCACGAGTAGTAGAAAACGTTTTGCATAAGATTAAGCAATACGTCCTCTTAAAAAAGATGGTGATACGGAAAAGTAATCTTAATAGAATATAAAAATAGTGTGCTCGTACAAGGGATGAAAAAGGAATTAAACTGACTAAAAAATAACAAACGCCTCATTGTGGCTCAAATATCAACAGGTTAGGAGTTTCTTCAAAACGACTCTCTTTTTGTAAGAGAAAATCACAGTGAAGCTAAGCAATTAATCGCTGATTTTCTTAATCGATGCGTACAAATCTTCAGGCATTTTCACACTCAGTGGCTAACAACAAGGATCCAAATGGCAGCAAGCAACTTTCAGAGAGAGCGTTATGACAGAATTATTTTGCAAAACTCTTTGAGCATTTATTGTTGCATCTTGGTGCACTCTGTTTGCTGTGTAGCTCTAATTCCATTGCAACTTCATAAAATACTCCACTGCAATTCAAACATATACTATCGAATGTATGTTCTTTTATGGCTTTCTCTGAGAAGATTTTATCCATGGATCTTGGGTTTTATCCAAATCTTGGATCATAGTCGGGTAAATAGTACAAGATATAATAAAAAAAAGGCGCGTAGGAATTGGCATCTCGCCACCCTTCTCCATGCACACCACACATTGATTCAACGTATCTCTTCGCGATATGCAATGATTCTCATTAGGAGTAAAAACTCATTACGTCAGAGATAAGAGGGTGCAAATAATTATAAAGAAAACGACGAAAGGGTAGAGACAAGAAATATTTCCTGGAAAAGCTAGTGAAGATTTATCACTTATTGCATGCTTGGTATGTAGTGTTTTTTCAGCGAATCATACGTAGGTGAGGTACGGATGTATGCTTCAAGATTATTCAAGATCAGATCGAATCTTATCTATTCGAGTGGAGGCTCGATAAATGGGGCTAGTTAGAACTATATTCAAATTTAGGATGCAGTGATAACATTCCTTGGGTGCGGTCTCTGCCCTCCATAATGCGTGCCTTCGACTTTTCGTTATTTTCAATAGCACTCATGAGAGCAAAAACGTGTTAATCACTTCAAAAATTGTGCAAGGAAGTTCAAAGCACTGGTCTTAATTGACGGAGTTTTTTTTAAACAACAATGGACCTTCTGCAGCGACTTTGCGTTTTGGATGACGATAAAAACAATGAAAAAGAAATGGCCGTGACCGACACACGCCTGACAACGCATCATCAACATTCAGGTTAAAGAAAAGAAACGAGTCATAATTGAGAATTCATATTCATCTATTCCCTTTGTCTTCTTCCCAAATATTATACGAATGTAACCATACATTGCGTCTCTAAAAAGGTTTCCCTTACACAGGGAGAATAAGAACAACCACCTTTTTCATAATAATAAAGGCAATTCATTTTTCTTCAAAAGATATGCCACTATGGCCTTACAGGTTGTCACAAACAACCATGCCTCACTTTGGAATCAACCGCTTGTGGACTAATAGGAACCTGATTTCAGAGATTTTGTGAACTCTATTTGAAGCTTTCACGTGATTATATTGACGTTTTCAGAGAAGGGTCTTTTCACGAGAATTTTGGTGACACTATTCTCATGAGATGAGCGATGCACACTTCAGGTAATAACGGGAAGATATACTGAGTGAAGAGTGGCTGTGTATCCGAGCACGAATGGCGATTCTCTCCTAGTCGCCATTTGCATGAGTTTTCTGTCGGTAGAACTTTATATACCAGCACATGTAATGCAGTACTAAGGCCTTGGCTATAAAATATAGTTCAGAGAGTATAGTTTTATGCCGGTCCCAACGCTTAAGATACCTCACTGGCACTTGATTAACAAATCTGAAAACATTTGTGGAAAGGAGCGCTACTCCTAGAAAGAATGGTCAAAAGTATCCAACGGAAAAATAATAAACGTTTTGAGTGAAAAGCATACTTTTAATGAAAATCATAAAACTAAGTTCAAAGTCCATGTCGATTTGATACGTATTTTGGGTAATGGACCACATTAGAAAGTATCGATTATATCATTAGGCATGGCTATAAAGATTATTCGCAGGGTTATTAAAACGGAATGAAGAACAATTATAAATACTGGAAGAAATAGGATGGGAAAAGATACCTTCAATCCTGTCAAACCTTGCAAGATCGAGATTCAAAGTCAGGTAGACGGGACCCGATATGGCTTCCGACTCTGAGAATATTATTTAATTCTCACACTACAACGTTTGTGTCACGTACCCTTAAAAAGTAAGGAAAATGTATACCAAACAATACTTATAACACTCATTTTGCTTTGCACCATTCCTAGCCAAAATATGTCACGGAATAGTAGTCGAATGTTTTGAATATAGCGTACTTGATTTCTAATCAAAATCTTGTTTCGTTCTTAAAAGTATTATCTATCTAAGGTTCCTGCCAATAGCCCTCACGGAAATTCACTATTACTTTCTTATGTGCATATTTTGGTAGCAATTTTTTATTGGATGGTATTCTTTTCCCTTTTCTAATATTCAGTTTTAGAGAATTCAGTTTCCTGTTTATTATACCCAGAATATATCTCATTTTAAAGTGTACAAAGCATATCGATGTTCAAGACAAGATATTAATCAATTAAAAGCTTGAAAATGATCGACGGCAAGCAATTAGAGAGACAAAATGCTAATTTTTCACCATGGATGGACTTCAGATAAGTCAGCTGAAAATTGGGTTGTAAACGGTAAATATAGCTATGAGGCTTGGACGAAATTTGGCATTTTTATCCACAGTGAAAGAAGGTCGAAATAATAATCAACAATTTGGCAAACACAGTCGCAACTTTCTACAAACCCGCACTTATTTTTCTGGATTGTTTCGAGTTTGTTGCTTTCTATTTTAGAGGAGTGAATCTCGGGAAGGTGCCATTAGTGTCCCGTATTTAGTGTTACCCAATGTTGTCGAGGAATATCTTGATTGCAACATGGGAAAGAGCAACCGAGGGGTAATTTTAGTTTGATGGAACGGAACGCAGCCTCTAATCTTAGTGGGCGGTAAAATGAATCTGAAAGTATATCTTGGGCAACATTGATTTCAGGCGATCGTTGGAATTGTTCAAACAACTGTGTCATACTTTCATTAGCAAAAGTAGGTGAGCTCAATTTTTTGCTTTTTTCAGCAATGATGCAGGATGAGATAAAAAGTAGTCCACCAGTAATCGAACAAAAATAGATATTTCTCAAAAATATAGCCAGGCTTGAAATACTTTCAAGGTTTTACAAATCCATAATATTTTTTTCCTGTGGAACTCAAAATATGAATCTATTTCCCCTTTGCTTTAATGTTGCAATTTTAGATTGTATTTAAACTTCTCATGGAAACGTGTTATACATCATGACTATTTTATTGTGGCAACTCAGCTATGCTGAATATCACTACAATTCGTTTGTTTTGACCCATTTTAGTTAAATTTTACCTATAAAAGAGAACCGTATTTATGTTTTGTGACTTATGAGATAGGAAGATCTCTCATCATCCTTTGCAAATGGTGTTTTTTCGGCTACTACACTGCAATTGTTCGCTCTCAAGATTATCAAAATCAGTGCCAGAATCTAATTGGATGCCATGCGCAAGATATTTCTTAGAATGAACCAAGAGCGTAGGTTGAGAGGTCACACTGTATGAAAGGACACTTATAGTCATAAATACATGCTTCAAAAATGGCCAAGGGTGACGAGCTAAGAAGCTATTTACTTTCAAGCGGTAGCAATTCACTTTAAGCATCATTTCCCAGGAGTGCCTTTCAGTGACACGTCTGTGGGTCAAAGAAAAGGAGCGTCTTTTGAGTGACACTTCTGAAGGCAAACGCAGAAAGAGAGGGAGAAGGCAGTTTTCCACATCACTTATGTCTGATGGCGAAATATGATTACTCTTTGTATGTTCGTAGGTAATTCGGAAAATTTAGTTTCTCCAGAATACGTAAATAAACAACCTCGGTTGATAGTACCCAAAAACAATTGGTTGGTCCGGTGGGGAGGCGACCTACAACAGGTCATTTTCAAACTCTGGGAAAGTGTTGGTTAGGGAAGAATCCATTTGGTAAATGGCGGAAGGGTAGAAAGAAATTTGGTAAATGAAGAAAGGGTGGAGGGAAAGAAAAGAAAAGGGTGGAAGTGTCTGTACTACTCTTAACGACAGGTACCAAGGAGGCCACAATTAATTTTCTATTCAATGGACGGAGTTCCTCGCTGTAAGTGCTCTTCACATGCAAAGAACAAACAGGATGTGATCCTAATTCTTTGCTTGCTTAAGTTAGAATACTGCAAAGCGATTGAGTGTTCTTTAAAATGAAAATACTTAGAATAGACTTAGTTTGCATCTTTTTTTAGGAGTCGGAGGTTCTTAAGAAAAATTAGTATTGTAATAATATTGAGGGGAAAATTCTGTCAACCTCAATATATGATGAATAAAATATTGAATTTAAAAGAAATAACTGCGGGGGCTTCTTGGAATTCTCGGATGAAAAGTTCAGTCTAGGGTTGGGCTTATCACACTTAATTTTTCAGAAATATTGAATATAATTTGTTTTGCAGTATGCAGCAAAGAAATTTGCATAATTTACCTGGATTGTGAATGTTCGAAGATGAAAGCAGGGTTTGAATCCTGATGTATTGAGTCAATGCGATGGGATGGGCAGTGAAAATATAAATTCGCCATTGTCTTCTTGTTTGACCAATTACTACTCTAGACGCATAGTATGCTTATTCTTGCTCTTCATGATAGATATTTACACATTCTTGGCTTGATTTTCAAACTGATCGAGAGGAAGTTTTCTTCTGGAATCACTGTTCCTTGCAAGAATAATTATTAACTAACGAAAAAGAATTCTAACAATGTAAATATTAAGGGAGCGACAATTAGTAACTGCAAAGTAAAATCAGCGAGCATTGTTTTGAATATTTTCTACTTTCTTTGTTTCGTTACACTGAAACAGATTTATAGAGTCAAATATAATAAATAAATAAAAACCTTACCAACTCGGAAAAACTGATTACTTAACACCTTATTTGTAGTCGTCCTCAGCCATAAAAATGTCGGCAGCACAAGGTAATTTTTCTATTACTAATTCATTAAAGCCTCGTTTATTTGTTTCTATCTGCAGTCACTTTAGTCATTTTATCAACGAATGTAATCCAATTGTTAGTATATTCTATTGGACTCATCCACTACTCGTCTTTCATCACATTTATCTCGATCAACTTGTTTAGATATACATGGTATCTGTTGGCCATATCCGGTTCCTTGTAGTTTTCTTTCATTCAATATTTGTAACGTATTCTTTACTGCATATTCTTAATTTATTGTACAAGCCCTCCCTAATACACGATCATGTAACTTTATAGTGTCTTCAGCCAGCCCAACACATTGTAATTTACATATCATGAATCGTACATTTATCATTTCATTGGATTTGTATGTTCATACGTGTAGATTGGCATGCAAATCAGGAGCAAACCACAATTTGTGAAAGACCACGAATAGGCTCAGGGAAAGGGGAAGGCGTTCACTCTGATAATCGTATGAAATTACTGTAAGATTACGTCAAATACTATTTAAAATACGCTGGGTTTTATTTGGTGGAATCTATTTTATTTCTTTCCCTTAATATGTATTAGATATTTCTTGTCGTTCGTAGCAGGTGTAGTTTATGTGACCACGGACTCTAAGATTGACAAGTAGAAAGGAAACATTTGCCGAGGAGATTGCCCGAGGGGACACTTTTAAGGGAGCTCTCATGGTGCCGACGTAAAATATTACATTAATGACGGCCCTGTCTGAATAGCGAAACACATGCCCATGGCGCAAGAGTGGCAATTAGCCGAGCAAAAAAAATACAAGGAAAAGCAGTCTGCCTGCCTGGAGTTAGGAACGGGAACATTGCCAGCAGATTGGGTAACTAGGTAAATACCTCGCGGAAAATGTGTTATCACGCCGGTTACTTACAATCTATTTTTGGCACTAACACGGACGTGCAGCAGCCATCGGACGTCCATTCTCGTAACTTTTATTACCAAGAAGTTAGACTTGATTAAGGATTAATCTTCTTTACGAGAATTTTACCTCCATTATTTTTACGCCTAGAAACACGTAAAATGTCTCAACTCATCTCGTAACATTGCATGGAACGCGGAGGACATTAGTGCATGCTAACGTGATGCAAGAGGAGCGAACATCTGTCCCGCCTCGGAATTAGGTTGGATCTCATAAGTCTACTACAGGCGTTGTCGTTAGTGGAAGATGGGGATTGAGAGCAGAGGCGGGAGAAGGCGGTATAAGAGGGAGATGTTCGTGGTGGGAGGGGATATGGGAAGTGGAGGAGGGGTGGAATGACTTGGGGAGGGTGGGTGAAAACACAACCCCAGAACGACGTCACTCGACCATCAATTTTTCCGCAGGTGAGAGAGGAAAATAGTTGGAATCACACAGTGGGTTATTGCTTTCATATGCCGTTTTTTTCGGATCAGCATTGCTTTATTTTACTCCTTAACAGAAAGTTTTTTCCAAATTTTCTGACAGATTCAGTAATTTTCCCCACACTTAGTCTATCTTTAGTCTCTCGTTGCTTCTGCCATTAGATCAGTCGTCCAAAACTCTCACTAAATTCCTATTCATTATAGGCCCATGTTTCTGTGCTTGTCTACAGTCCGTGTTTTATAGCTATACCTACCTTCTGATCTTATACTTATTAAAATACGCCATATGCCATATTAGATGCTTGTTTTTGCAGTTTAATACTTCGAACATGGAGATTAATTCGGTGAATCGCCACAAATTAGTTAATATTTTGCCAAAATCCCAAAAAATAAAAGAAACAAATTCGAAGATTAACATGTGAATTAATGCTTCTTTGAAAATTTTGCTTGATAGTCATGTTTAATGCCTCACTTCTAACAGAAACATTCTCCAACATCTTGTGCCAAGATCTCATTTATAGTTTATAGAGCAATGCTTTCATTCCAATTTATGCTCAACACATCAACAATGCCTTCACAGTAAGTAAATGTAACATCATTTGGAAATAGCAAGGATAAGGAAATTTATCAAGTGCCTATTCTCAGAGGCCAAAAGAAAATGTATGTATCCGCATTTGTTTCCCACCTTGGAGGAATGCGTGACAAAACAGTGTGTGGTCAGAGAAGTTAGCTCTGATACTGGATATGAAATATCTTTAGCTCAATAGATGCTCCCGGGTTCAGCGTGTGCAAGAGGTTGTTCTCAAACCACAACACATGGGGATCCCACTCCCGCCATTCCCATTCCGCCGCAGCGGGCGACACAGCAGGCGGCGGAACAACCCTCCCTCTCCCCCGCACGTCAGCGACATTTCCGCTCCTTCTATCCGCCTCAAGGAAAGCATCGACGGAACGCACAGAAGTTCCCATTTATACGTGGAAGTTCAAGTCAAGCCAAACATAATAAATCTCCAGTTTATAAGAAATGGTGCGGTCTTGCAATAGCAGCGAGAGGGATTTAGCAGTTCGGTTTCCACATGGGCTAATCTTATCTACGCACAGACCCAATACTGACGTAATACCCATCACAGGGGAAATGCTTCCGCGTGGTGAGAGTAAAAACGGTCCTTTGAGACCAAAGACACTAAGAAACTCACCGTGACAAGCATCAGATGATCGGATCGAACCTCTTCCCTTCTGAATGTCAACAGTTCAACGACGCTGCGGTGAAGATATTACTCCCACGAACGGTTATATCTTCATAGATATCGTCATTTGATTCCCGAGCTAGTTTACTCAATAACAATAGTATAGCAAGACCATATTCAAAATTTAACCTAAACATAAAAGCAAACTCGGTGTTTTTTATGTTCTAAGGGTACTAGAAATATACATACAGAAACCCACAGAGAATCATTGAATGACGAGTATAAATCAATTATCCGTCGAAACATATTTTAAGAAAAATGGCAATTATTTTTAAATGGGTTAAAGTTAGTTAGGCGCACCAACAGTATTTCTAGGACATTCTTTCTTCGGAATTTCTCACACTGAAACATATATGTAGGATCTTCACTTAAACCTTTCGTGCATCTAAACCTAAAACACTCGTTTGCGTAAGTGACGACATGGAACTTCGCTACTTTGATCAGCCTCATAAAAACACCTGATTAACCTGATTGATCAGGACTAAAATCATTCAGCTGTCAACAGGTATCGACGAAAACATCACTTTGCTCTAGCTATTTGCGTCACTACGTCATACCCTTAACTTTAAATCCTCCATGTCTTCTTTAGAGAACCGTTTTCGATGTCACTCGGTGCAAACGATTCACTGTGAAACTAAGCTCTGTTTATTTTTACCGCACTTAGCAAAGATTTAGAACTTTACTGATGATTAAAACTTTGGTGCCATAAGGCAAGAGAAGTAGGAAGAGATATATTGCACTCTGACGGCTCCCTTCAGTTATTCCATCCTTAATCTTCCTCGAAAATTGATTCAACTTGCCTCGAATTATTTTCCTTCCAAATAAAAAACCATAAAATTTTTCTCACCTCTAGTTAATGACAAGTAGCATGCGTGGATACTCCCACAGATAAATAAAAAAACCGCCCTAGGAATAAATCTTCTACAGTTATTTACAAGGTCGCACATTTTTTTCTCGACGCTTTCCGTCAAAAAATGGGTGAAAATAAAATTCCCAGGAAGGAAACTTGACAGCAGAATAAAATAGACGAGTCAAAAAACGAAGGAGACCCTTGGGAGAGGAGCGGCATAAGGTCCTTCTCCGTCCTACCCTGTGCGACCCGCCGCGCCGCTCTCATCGACGGCGGCAAGGAAGGAAGGGGCTCGCTTTTTCCACCGCGATTCCTGACCCTTCTACGGCGCCCAATTGTTCCCGCCCCCTTTGACACCACTCAGTCGACGTTGTCCTGGTCGTGGATAGAAAAGTGATGGAGGAGGTGAGAGGCAGAGAGAGAGAGGGGGAATCACCATTTTCGCCAGCACAAAAAAGAATGGGGGGAGGAGGCCGAATATGGAGGAGGGGGGAGGGAGTGGGAGCAGCCGAGTGGCATTGAGTGAAGTGTTGGCGCACTCTTTTGGAAGCCGTCCATTTGACATAGATTTACATTCGTGCGCAGAAGGGTTAAAAAAGAGAGCGGTTGTGAGAGATGGGGATAGAGAGAGGGAGAGAATGGAGTGGACGTTCTAGTGTTGAAGGGCCGGTCGTCGGAGGGCGTGGGTGGCAACAGCAAGAGGGTAGGAAGGAGGAGGGTCCGGATGGAAGGTCGCCCCTGCGATGGCGGAGGGATACGGAGTTCTGTTTTTGGCGCAAGGATACGGTCAAGGAGATTTTTAGACGGCGGGGTGAATGGCGAGGCGGTGTTAAAAAGATGACGGGTAATGCGAGCGCGGGGAAAGAAATAGGGGCTTGTGCCCTGCACGAGAATTCAGTCGCGTTTAGTCGGGGCCTATTATTCCATTTCGCAATCTTAATTGATATTGGTGACCCACAGCAGGAATCCTAAGGAGTTAAGTCCAGCGAGCACGTCATCACTCGTAGGTCTCGTATCAGTTTTTTTTTGCCAGACGCCATAAACACTCCTGAATTAGTGAGCGCCGGCTGGCTATAACCACGAGACTATAAAAATACAGCTAGTGTCTTCACAAATTCTTATTTCAACTCTCTATAGATGCCCCTTTGTCTAAAACGAAATCTATGAATCGGTTTTTAAAGTTTTTATTTTCGATGAAATAAATGCGAATATTTAACGAAACTTTATTATGCATAGTAATTCTTGCTTTTTTTAAACATTGCCAATATTATAACAAACCATTGGTCAGTAAAGGGGCAGCCTGTCACCAATAAGGTCGAGGATTTTATTCCCATTTCAAATATGTATGCTGTGTTTGTCTTTAGATGAATGTCAGCGAAGTACGGAGCAAGCCACCTTCGTGGTGTGTGGCATGGTGTGATTCCACAGCAGGCATCGTCTCAGTTCAAGGGTTTTGAACTGATCGATAGGGGCGGACTAAACAGCCGTCACGAGAGCTGTGTACGGCGGTCAAGGGCTGACAGTACATACTATCAAATATGAGCAATTGCATTGCCTGTAAATCATAGCCGATATCATAGTTCGACAAGCTCTCCTTGCGCAATCACTACTGTATATGACACACCATGGGATTACACCAAGTACCTTATCCGATATTCACGTATTACAATAGCGGGCTCACGCGTGGCATTCGGGCAGTCACCTGTTGAGCTCGACGCATGTGTGTGCATAAGCGCGTTTGCGTTAGCCTGTTTTAACCAGTTTACACGTATTCATGATTCGGGGAGGCAACTTCAAGCGGCCTTCTTATCATCGTTTTCATTTATGATCAGTTTGGATACACTACTCTGAAATGATAATGTACTACACTCAAATGTGTCAATATTAACTCATGGTAGTAGAAAAAAATATTAAGAAACCTTAAATACTTATTAGCGGTTACGAACGCCATATTAACCACCATACTACATCTTGCCTCTACCTTTAGAATGATGCGCGTAGAGAACAAAGAGCTTACACGAAACAGTCAACTGACGTTGGAGCCGACTACATTGCATTATATCTCCACAAATAAAAGCGCCCTATTGGGCATGAAATGAGTCAAAACCGCTACAATCTATTTCCCAGAATCGCATCGACGGTGAAAACTTGTGTAAACAGAATCTTGCGTGCAAACACGGTAGCGATTGCATCAATGAATGAGCAGATACGGGATTATGCCCTTGGGACTGTATCAACGGGTGCATCACTTTCTCGAAAGGCAGCGCCTTTAGTTTGATAACAGATCCCACAATGTTCGATTGCGATCACCCCCGCCCCAAATCGAAATGCACTCGCAATGCATAGCAACAATACATAATAGTGGAGCTTCAAGGTCAACTCTGATGGGATTCTAAAGCTAGGCGCGTATAAATCAACAAGGAATAGCGCTATGATTGCGATATTGTGACATGAGATGACATCCGGTCCATTTGCATCGCATTCTTGTTATGCCTATATGTCTAATCGCGCATATACGACCGCATGTTCGCTAAATTTTTATTTATAGCGAGAAACAGAGTGATAATACGGATGCTACTATCGGTTGACGGGAAGGTTACAAAAATCTCGCCTAATAAAGGACAAGGAAAGGGTGTCCCTCGAAACTCTGGGAGGGGCTCCAGAATGGGGCGCAAAATTGTTCAGCCTTTGTGTATTTTCTGGGAAAAGTAGGCTGATACTGTCGACGGTTTGCTTTTCATCCTATTACTTGCCAAGTGCTGAAACCTTTTTTTGTTCCATCAATTTATCACCCTTGAACAATTATAGGCACTATAACGTGTTGATCCATAAAGGGAGAGTAAGAGGACTGAATATGTAAAGGTTTTAAAAACCCTAACCAATTTCTGCTAGTGAGGATTTCTCTAAGCATACTTAGTTAATTTTAACGAATACTAAACTCGATATATATAATGTTGAATACACAGATTTATTTCTAGAATCGCTGGGTGCGGCAACTTAGAATAAGGCTTTATTATTCTAAAGGTTCGGTTCCACATACTAGCGGAAAAGGTAGATTTACAAATGAAAACCGATCAAAACTTGAAAACCATTTAAGGAACGGTAATTAGCACGTTGAATGGGGCACTTCAGCATGGATTTTTTAGCTTCTGTCCCGAGGGAATGCTAATGGCGACGCCGGGTTTTCCTTCACCATTCCTCTATTTCCCAAGTTATTGTAAGAGCATATCCTCGAAAGCGGCAATGTACTTAGCTACCGGGCGACCACAGTAATCTCATAAATGGAAGATTTTTTATTGCATAACAATCCCGATACATGCTCGTCTATGCATAGGATGGGGCGCAAAATTGTGCAGCCTTTTTGCATTCTCAGGCTAAAGTAGACTGATACCGTCTACGGTTCGCCTTTCATCCTTTTATTTGCGAACTGCTGCAGCCTTTTTCTTATTCCATCCATTTATCAGCCTATCCTCTTTTCTATGATGGCGTCCGGCCAAACTTTAAATGACTGCTTTATCACTACGAGGCAATTTAAATTCGCAGGTTTTTTTTTCTCAGAGTTCCCCATTCCTTAATCTTTGATGGTAAAACTATCATTCGTCGACGTTCGTCCGACATTAGAGTCACCGGGACTATTTACTTTCATTAGTGCGGTTTTTACAAAAGCTATGGATTTAAAATGATATCATCAAGATTCTAAATTTGAGCTCAACTCGGCTTAAAAATGTCGAGAGTGAGTTTGGCGTCCACGTTATTTAAAGCGCACATCGCGATGAACGGGATGTGATATAAATTCACGCCATTCAAACTCGAATAATATCGCGAACAGAGCTACCCTCGAGTTGGAGATAGCACGTACGGCAGGGGGAGGAGAGATGGAGGAAGAGGGAGAGAGAGAGAAGAGGAGTGAAAGATAAAGAGTTGAGAGGGAGGAAGGGGAAAGGATTGAGGTGTATGGGGTAGGAGTGGAGATAGTAGAAAGGGAAGAGAGGAGGTTTAGCGCGGCGGAAAGGGAGATTTGGAAGCGCGGGCTCTGTGCGTCCGTGGGGAGACTGACAGCCGGAAAATATTCCTCTGATCTTTCCCCGGCGAGGTCCGCGACAGAAGGGCGGACGCATCCCGCTCGCTCGCCCGTATCACGTGTGCCAAGCGCACGCCGTCCGCCGCGGCCTTCCTCCCACGTACGCCCCCCCCCCAATCCATTCAACTCTTCCCCCGTCTCTCCTCCAGACTTTCCTCCTCTGGCTCGTCTTCCCATTGCCGCACATTTCCTTCCCCCGCCTCCCACCGCACGCACCTCCCGACGTCTCCTCCTTCACAAACGCCCCTTTCCCGTCACCCATCTCCACTTCTTTCATCGCTTCCCATCCCCCGCCTCGAATCTTTCATCTTCAACACTCCCGATCCCATCCGTCCGCTCGTGCATACTATGCAAAGCCCGCCTACAAACACCCTCGTCCTTCCGTTTTCCTCTGAGACAGAGAATATCAACGGTTTGCGAGACTAGGGATCGGGTGGGTGAGATGGCTTCCCATGCCGAGGGCCCGGATTCGAATCCCGGGCAGTGGCGTAGTCTTCTTGGTGGGTCAATAATCCATACTTTGCTGCCAGGCGGTGACTTCTTCAAGGTCTTTACTCCGTCCGTCCCCTATAGGACCCTAAGGGACAACCAAGGGTCCCCTAAGGAACGACCATTTGGCGTATTTCACTGAAAAAAATTATCTTTTGTGCGAGACTCAGGCACATCGCTCAATGCAGTGAAAGTCGGTACCCAGGCCAGCACACTGCTGAAATTACCCCGACTATAGACTTGCGAAACAGAAAATGTACTCGAAATGATGTTCATGGTAATGTCAGCGGCGGAGGCAATTATAATAGCTGCATGGATAACAACACTTGAAATTTATTTTCAAGGAAAATAGCTACGGTTTGTTAAATTATAATTAACATTGATGAATCAGAGTAAGTTAGCTCTCAAGGGTTTTCCTCAAAACTCTTCCACTCGGCTGACTGATGGTTTAAAGCTAAGGTGGGATTGAAATTAAATTATGCGCTTCACCAGCAAATACAGAAAATTGCAGTCAAATCATCTCTTGAATGCGATTTTTACCATCGAGTACTACTGAATGCACATCAAATTTAGCTTTGATTATGTACTGATGTAACCATTCTTCAAACCGAAGTAGTAATACCTAACCTGGAGATCCAGTACACTTTTAGTCGAGGCAACGGTGTTGGTGAACATGAAACTTAAAACAGAGAAGCTCTTTCTGCTTTTCCCTGGAGGTGTCGTTTCTTCAGATATTTTTAGGAACAGGAAAGAAATGTGAATGTGAAATGCGATTTTTACCATCGAGTACTACTGAATGCACATCAAATTTAGCTTTGATTATGTACTGATGTAACCATTCTTCAAACCGAAGTAGTAATACCTAACCTGGAGATCCAGTACACTTTTAGTCGAGGCAACGGTGTTGGTGAACATGAAACTTAAAACAGAGAAGCTCTTTCTGCTTTTCCCTGGAGGTGTCGTTTCTTCAGATATTTTTAGGAACAGGAAAGAAATGTAGAAGGAAATATTTAATATGACCACCCTGATATCCACCGCTGGACGAAGCAAGGATGTTTAATCTATGAAGGGAAACACCATTTTATCGCGTCAGAGGAAATTGCAGAACACTCGATTTTCAAACAAGTAAATCCACAGTATCCTATTCCTCAGAGGAACCATTTTGACCTTAAAACACCATCCGCAAAACAAGCGATAAACGTCGAGGATCAAACAAATAGCATAGAACAAATAAAGTAATAACACATTATTTATCGCGAAAATATTTGAATTCAGCGAAAATAATACTAGTCGTTTTTTAAACAGAAGAAACGGTTGATAAATATGTGCATCCACCCATTTCACCCATATTCCCGATAAAGCATTGAGGGAATTTCAATAATGATACCAATGCAAATTATCATCAGAAATAGTGATATTTTAAAACCGTATTTAAATATTAGGGTTCGTTTTGATCGTTTTTGGTTCTACCTTTACTCAACACAGTGACCATTTTGCGCTCCGATTGACAATGATTACGTCAACTTACTAACAGTCTTACGAGTGTACTTGAGAAAATTCAATCCTTCCTGAATACCAAAAAAGGTAAGTTCCTCGTCAAATAATAGATAACACTGAAAAGGGATTGTAAAATTTAAGCTTGGGAATCAAAAATGGAATAAGTACAGAAAATAATCTTTGTTAACTTATCTGATTTCGGAGTCGTTTTATTTTTCAGTTCTAACCCCGGAATACGAATTTTTAAGTTGAATGGTTTTTTTAATGGAATGCATAAAACTATGAGATTCCTCACTGGCTTAAACCTACGCAGTCGCTTATACGCTTTCAAGTTTCTCAACGCAGGATGAGTTCACTCTCCTTAACTGCGTCTGAGTCGGAGGGTTTTCCTCGCGAGGGGCAAAATCTCGGCCTTCTTCCCCGCTACCTGTAGTGTGCTAGATTGAGTCTTAAGTTCACGGCTGCTGCTGTTGTCCCTGGAGAGGGTCAAGGGGGCGAGTTAGATAATGCCTCGCCCCTTTGGCCAGGCCGCGCCCTAAGGGGTGTCGGGCCCCAAGTGGAACAGGGCCCGGGGAATACCTCAGGGCCGGCGCGGGAAGGGGAGGAGTAGAAGTCTTTAGCCTCCCTCCAGTTCGCCTCCGGGGCAGGCTGAGTTCACGCAACGCTCAGCCCGGTTCCCCATCCTTTGCTTAAGGAACGCGCACAATTTATGACATCGGGTTCTTTTCCCCGTAAGGCCACAACCCAAGCGCGATGGTTAATTGCGGTGCTCTTGGGACAAGATTAATGAGTATCAGATTTCCCTCGAAAATCGCTCTTTTCCCAACTCGAGAGGGCGTTCATACATTATAAGCGGATGAGGGCTTCTCGGACACGCTACATCATCCACATCGATCGTTTGCCATCACCGCCACAGAGACTCTTGATTGATTCAGGAAGGTACCGCTGTTTCCAGAATGATATGTTTACTCTTCCGGTAAGATCACAGAGAGATTTATACGCTGAATTAACCTGCTTCCAAGGCTGTACAATTACCTGCTTTCCTCAACGGACGTCCGGACTCCTTAATCGGTTAAAGCCCGCGGAATAACGTCTAGGGACATATGTTCACAATCAGTTGTATGATACTTTTCGGAGAGAATTACTCATAAATTGTGCCCTCATCAGGAAGTGAATCCATTACATTACTATCCTTGGCTAAACCCATAATAACTCACTCTTATAAACATGACGATGAGAAAGTTAGGCCCGTATTGCTTTAACATTTACATGATGAAGCCTTGCGATCACGTGGTGTTAAATGTGATTATAGGTTTAACAAATGGCATCGGATAGTTATTAGTTGACGCGAACGCTATCGGCGGGAGAGCGTGGCTGCTCCCGTTATCTAGTGGAAAAATATGCAACTATTGATAATAAAACCGATATGGTAGGTTTATCATTTATTTCGTATCTGGGCAGTTTTTCACCGATAGGAGTAAATTAGTCATGAGAGTTTGACCTTTATACATATTCAAAAGAATATGAAGGATTGATCTTTGGAACATTAATTTTTCATGAATCGATAAAATTAAAGTCGTGAAACAATTACTGGGAAATCAGCTTCTAAAAACTAAATAATGTCCAAAACACATAAGAAATGAAATTATACATAAAACTCAATAATAAAAAATGAATGTAATTGATTTTGAGCGATAGAAATACATTGAGAAAGCAGAAAATAGCTGTATGAGATTTATACGGTTTCGAATTCTGAAGAAGAACGACATAGTGCAACAAATTTCCTGACTGATGTCTTCCTGCCCTTCTTCCACTATCTTATATCGCTTTCATTCTGCCCGCAGACTCTCGCGGTTTAAGTGGACGGAAACATAGAAGCGTAGAGCTTCTCTATTATTTCCTAGAGAGGCTTCCGTCATAATCGTTCACTTCCCTGCAGACATCTGAGTCTGGCTTTGCTCTCAAGTCCTAAATGAAACCCTTCCCTACCGCTTATTTTCTCGTCATAAAAAACCTCTGATATTCATTACATGGATTTAGGTTGGGACACTCTCGTAGGGAAAGCTTATGATTAACAGAACTAAGTTCATATTTACTAGCGCAATGTAAAATTGTTCATAGCCTAAAGATTCTTTTCCAATTCATAAATCTCAAATTAATCTGATATAATAGCATCCATGGTGTTATCTATCACAGATTTACAACACATCGGAACCGTAGATTCTTAAACTGATTACCTCCGTTATTTTTATTACGCTCAGTTAAAAAAGTATCTTAAATTGCTTAAAAACAAGGATACGTCTGTAAAATGTATGCAACATATTGGAAACTGAAAGATATTTTTCAAGATGTGATATAAAAGCAATTTTAAGAAAGTAACATAATTGGCCAATGTTGAATTATCTAGTTACGAGGAAAACCTCTCCCCACGCTATTCCATGAACGACATAAATATTTGAAAGGATGGCAAAGAAAATATGGTTCCTTTACTACTGTTTCAACGCAGCAATGATAGGTGGGACGTAACTTGAATTATGCCTTTTATTTTTAATTTAATATACTCTGAGTCACATGTAGCATTGAAATGCAAGAAATAGTTTTGAAAGGTGCAAAGTTGTAGCATTATCCAATTCCGCCATTCACAATACGAGCATCAGATATATTTACTATATCAGATATAGAGACTTGTAAAGTATTATCTTTTTTTCTTGTCTTTTGAAACCATTCCAGCATGTTGGACTATTCAAGGCAATAAACAGCATTCAATAAGTTACATTTATTATTAAAGTTTACAACGCTGCCCGACATTAACGGCGAAGAAGTAATTACCGATTTCTTGCTACAACAGCGCTCTAAACTCAGTTCCTATTGACTCTCCGTCACGATTATTGCTAGCACTGCAATTTTACACTTTTGCTACTCGCTCACTAGGTACTTAACGTACTTTGATTGTTTAGTTACCGAATGTGGTTAACACCATAGATTACACCTGACTTTTGGCGTCATTAACATAAAATTACGTACTTTTTACGATATATGTTTATTAACGTTTGGTGAACAAGCATTTACTCAAATTAGTGAAAAACAAAATGTTAAAATAACATTAACATAAAACTACGTCATTAACTTAAAATTACGTACTTTGTACGATACATATTTATTAACGTTTGGTGAACAAGCACTTACTCAAATTAGTGAAAAACAACATGTTAAAATAAGCTCATATTCATGATACTCCTAATTTATGCAATACTTAATCGTATGAATACGTCTGAATTTTACCTTTGGGACACATTTTTTATGCCACACCCCCTCTTTAAGGGAGATTTATCTATTTAGGACTATAGCATGTTATCTAAACAGCCCTGCCAATCGTGTGTCTCCCTCTAGACTGGGCTGTGCTCTTCAACTGACGCGCGGCCATTTTCGGTCCCAAAAGGATTTAACGCGCACTTTCGCAAGCCGCTGGGACTATCCGTGCGGTTTCATTTCCTTACCACTGAACCAATGTGGTAATTTCGGAAAGGATACTGACATTTTATTCCAAGGTTCCTGGACTGATTTTCGACGGAGATTTTCGGGGAAAATTCCGATCACTTCTCGTGGGATATGAGTTAAGTACCTCATGTGGCGTGCTTTTTTCCGGCAAAAGCGACGTTTAATTTAAACGAGCGTAGATCTAACCATTTCGCAACCAACTTGTTATTAAAACTAGCCAATACTAAATTATACTTGAAATCCTTGTGTCAGGGTTTGTTTTGTTATTGTCCTACTGTTCAACTATGCTGTGAATAATTTACATCCTGTTTTTGCTCTTAGGTGGCTTCCTTGAGAACATGAACATCTGCTATAATTAAACTTTTCAATCAGTTGGCACCTTTCCCCAAAAGTATCATGACGCTGGGTTTTTGCCCAATCCTATCCTATCGTCTCAATTCTCATGCTCCAACCACTCCACCCTTCTATCACTAATGGCTCTAAGACCTCATCTGTTGGTCTCCACCGTAACTACAGCTACCTCTGGAAATCGTCTTTAATAAACCATCACCATGGTTCACGAAGAAGAAAAATGTTTTGTGAAGCAGATAAATAACATTTCTTTTGTCTTTAAGGATCGAATTCATTTCCTTAAAAGTGATAAATTACAGAGTTTGGGGGTTCGTATAAGACCCTCATAACTCACGTCAAATGTTCCTATGATTATAATACGTCGTGAGATCTTTTGAGCTATGATTGTTTCTTTCTACTTTCCTAGCAATGCATTCGTCCGCTTTCAAATTATCAACGCGCGGCTCTCATTGTATCCCGCATGAGTGTCGCGTACGAAGCTGCAGGAAATACGCTGGGTGTCGCCCGCGAGCAATTGTGTAATATTTCGTCTCCTTTCTCTCGATTCTTTGGACTCGACGGGAGAGGAGATTTTCCCCCGGCCGTCATCTCATTCTTCCTCCGGCGCATACAAGAATTCACTTCCCTCTTACCCTGCTTTAATTATAAATCTTAGGTTTGTTTACATTTGGCCTCCACTTCTCCACCATATTTCCCCCGAAGACATCTTCTTTTATCTACTCTCCCATTCTCCCACCCATTCCCCCCGACACATTCAAAATGCCTTCGCTCTCCCCCCCCCCCCACCCAACACCACCTCCCACTATCCCTTAAACACTCTCTCCGTCTCTCCTATTTACCTTTTCATGCGCCAGTATTTTCAATCACCATGATTCTCCTTCCCTACCATGACTCTCACTCAGTGCGCCTCTCTCCCAAAAAACCGACGGTAAACAGATTTTCAATTTCTTTCCCCGCGACCTTCCCATCTCCCCATCATCTTGCCACACTTTAACTTTCCATCTTCCGGACCCCCTTTCGCGCCGACCCAAGTCCTCCGCATCCACTCCTCTCCTTTCCCCGTTCGCTTGGTGCTCCCGCGTGCGATCAAGTCCTTCTTCCTCCCTTCTGCGATCCAAGCACGCGCCGCGGCCGCATGCTGGCGCCAAACGGACCCTCCGCAGAAATTTCAGCTACTCAAAGGTAGTTTTACCAAACGAGACGTTCTGTTTCTTTAAGTACGCGGGAATAATTTTGTTGAATATTCCTTGAGGTCGAATTTCGACTTACTTTTTTCTCGAAATTGAGTATCACCTCAATTTATATCCATGTATAACTGTCGATCTCCTAGTTTTTATCCGTAGGAATGAACTCATATATAAGCGCGTACATACAAATTTCATAACTAATACCAAGATAGTTAAAAATATACACACATAAACATATAAATGCATGTATAACTTCATGGAGGGTCACTCAAGTGACAACTTATAGACATAAAAATTCCACAGGGAGGCAGACATAAAATACAGCTACACAAACGAAAAAACACAAGAAGCTCCTAATATTTCGACGAGTCGTACGTTGAAATATTAGGAGCTTTCTTGTAAGTGTTTTATCGTTTGTGTAGTTGTATTTTTTATCTGTCTCCCTGCGGCATTTTTATATTTATGCATGCATGTATACACATGTACAGCAGAACTGTTTATGGATCCAAATTTACAACTATACACTTTATGTGCATTATTTACGGGAGAAAACATGAGGAAACTATAAGGTTTATTTTCTCTCTCACTCTGTTTATAAATACACTTATGCATGAATATAAAAACATGTACTTATGTAATTTTGCGTAAACATATGTTCAAATTTATTGTTATCGGTCGTTAAATGTGTATGTATGCTAATGACTACATTCCTGATGATAAATACGATGTGATTGAATTTGTATATAAGTCATACTTGAGTAGTGATTGAATTTGTATATGTCTATAATACTTAATAATACTTGTATATAAGTGAAATTATGTGATTGAATTTGTATATAAGTCATGATTGAGGAAGTGCTTAAAGGTCAGCACAAACTGGCTCGGGACGCGAAAGCGGTACGCGGGAGCGAAATTCGCGCGGGACAATACTACTCGGCGGGATACCACTACGCGCAAACCGACGCGTATCCTGCCCGGCGGAACGCGGTACCGCCGCGAAATAAATCCAGTCCGCTGCATTCAGCGTTTCCCGCGTTCCGCGACTCTAGTATAGAGCGAAGTTACAGCGAGAAATGTCGACAGAGGAGTTCATTGAAGCGATTAAGAAGTATCCGTTTCTCTACAACTTAGAGCACCCCGACCACAGAAATGTACGAAAGAAGGTGCAGGCACGGGATAAAATTGGAGTGCAATTTGGATCAACCGATTAGTCTTTCACTCATTTCTTAATTGTCATATTTTAGTGATATAACCAAAACCATGTCTTCTTTAGGCTGCAGCCTATCTATGGTTTAAGAAGTGACAAAAAGAGCAAACGAATATTTCCTGAGAAAATTAAGCGTATGGCTGTTATCATTGTGAAGGTGCCGGGTCCCACCCAAGAAAATGTAGCCTACTGGCGAGCTAACTTTCTTTTATGTGATATTGCTAATTTTACATTAGTGACTCATGGTTAAGGTAGTTTGAGCGAAAAATCATTATACTTAAATATAAAAAAATTTGGTCTCATTTTAAAGAAAAATATCTCACCCTTCTAATGACACCAAAAATTTGGCCCCTTACCACATTACTTTCGGAGATATTTGCCAAAAAATACCAGCCCTTTTACATGGGAAATGGTACATGTATGCACTCTAGAGAGATTTTATTTACAAAATGAGGTATTTATAACACTTAGATGTCGCAAAAAAACTCACAGCGTGTAGTTTGTATGTTTTCTCAACTATATTTGAAAATTAATCATATTGTCACCGCACTAGGTTCTTGGGTATCGCAAAAAAACTTCCGTTTTGAAGGAGTATTACACGCACCGCGCGAAAAAAATGAGCAAAGTTAAAGAAGTTAAAGACTTATTTAGATATTTTAATTTAAAAACTTACAATTTCTGTCATATAAAACTATATTGTTGCCCCAATAATAAAGCAATCTTTAATTGATGTGTCCTACAGCTGGTGAAATTAAAACGTATTATTCGAATATGGTCTCTATTATGACTAGGGAAGTATCGGACTTCCTTAAATTAAATGGTATTAATTTTAGAGTTAGTCATAACAAAGGTGTATCAGTCTGATTTCGCGATGTTTTCGTTGGGGGAGGTAAAGCTATACTTTGTTCTCCAGCATTACGGATTTCAAAGTTTGAATTGAAGGACTTTCTTTATGAGAAGTTAGACACAACATTGTAAGCCGAGATTGAGCGCATAAATACGAGCTCTGAATCTTTGTTTTTTGAATGAAATACATTTTCATAAACTTAATTTTATTAGATAAGAAAGTTTCAATATGTTTACATACAAAGGTTCAATATTTGAAATAATTGACAGGTTCTCCCGTACTTGAAATAACTATCCTGCCGTTTAATGTACCAACAGTTGGCTCAGGTGATTCTAAATATTCATAATACTCACAATCTCCCACACTATTTTTTGATCTTAAAAATGTATGTAAAACACAAGTTATTTTCACAATTAGACTAATATTTCTGACGTTAATCTCCAAAGGACGATAGTATAGATATACATTTTCCATTTTGGTGCAAGCATTCCAAAAGTATTCTCTACGTCTCTCTTCGTTCTACAGAATCTGTAATTATATTTCCCTTCTCTCTGATCATCTTTAGATTGTCCGTATGGAAATGGTCTAATTAAATATGATTTAAGGCTAAAAGCTTTATCACCTATCCGTACATGTGGTGTCGGCGCACTTTGCCCAGAAAGTTTTTTAGCATCTTCACTAACACTGATTAGAATCTTTTTCCCATGCCAGATTCTTTGAATATTCCGCCATCACTATTTTTTCCGAACCCATTTACATCGATGCATATGGATTTGTATTCGGGTCCAACAACAGCAAAAAAAGCAATGGAAACTTTTAAGTAGCAAAAATGTTTTGAGCCACTCTCCTTGGGGCATTTGATAGTAACATGCTTAAAATCCATGCTCCCAATGCAGGTGGGAAATTGGTATTTTTCAGAAAACCCTAGAGCAGCTGTTTTCCAAAAATCTTTTTGTAGATTTAGGCATATATGTGGGTTGCATTATCTTCTAAGTTGCCTCACAAACCTCCTCAACAATAACGCTGACAGTTGAAAATCCTACTCGAAAACTGTGCGCAATTGTTGAAAATGTATCCTCAATGGCAAGATACCTGAAATGAAAATGTTTGAGCAATTTTTTAAATTTGTTAATTTTATTGAGCGATTACATTTCTCCGCAGGGGAAATTTTGAAGAAGAAATGAAAAATCTAAGGGACACTTGCGAGAAATATTTGAGGAGTTTAAATACAACAACCGGGCAAGGCTACAGAAGGCAACGGCTGTGGGCTAATGCAATGGAGGGATTCAAACCGTTTAGTGTTTGCCAGTAAAGAATCCAATCTCATTGATTCTGCTACAGAGAGTACATCAAATGAAGATGCGAAGACTGAAGAGACAAATGATCATGGTCATTCAAGCCAGCCCGCCAATAAATCAAATTGCGTCCTAATCAATCCTAATAATCCCATTTATTGGGATTTATTAGAACGCAATTTGATTCATTGGCGGGCTCCAATTCCAAAAGTTTCAACAAAGAGAAAGAGGGCTCACTATAATTCACAGGTAGGAATATCAATGGGCATAGTTCGAGATTATTTTGAAAAGAAACGCCGGCACAATGACATGGACCCGTTTGATCTCATATTTCTCGGTTGCACAAAAACTATCGAATCATTTTCCCCTCGGAGGCAGGCGGAGATTAAGATGAAAAAGGCTGTAATAATAGTGCATGAATTTCGAGGGCACTTACATTAAGTAAAGGTCGAAAGACCAGCGTCACAATCCGCCGCAACCTTCAGCAATAAAGACCATTCCGTTGAAAATATTTGGCAGGACAATGAAGAACAGTTTGTTGTCCACAGTAGACCAGAATTCATTGACTTGTAAATCTTATGGTATATGACGGTTTAAGTTGCACATCTTGTGTGTTTAACGTCGTGTCAAATCTTCAGTGTTATATATTGATATTTTATGGGCTAAATCGATCTTCAAATAATTTTTTAATACATCATATTCCATTTTTCTAGTTTTTTAAATGGGATATTTGTGATTCAATCAACCTATCAATGGAAATAAAAATATTTTTTACCATAAAACTGATAGTGGCTGTTTCTTACCTTAGAGTAATTGCCAGGCATTCCTCAGGAGAAATTGCTTCCCGAAAATTATTATGCTCTTTTCGAATGTCGTTAGCGATTTAACTAAAAACCTCGTCGATGCTTTCAACAGTCATGCGAAGGTAGATATAAAATCGCTTTTCGTCCTGCCGTAGTTTTGGCATTCGTGTGTTAAATTCACCCTCATTCCCCTTCTATATTTATCTCGCGCATCCATTTCCTTTTCTATCCGATGAAAATCTATGAAAATCACCAAGTCAAATACTTATAGGCACGCTTTGGAACATTAGTGGTAAATAGTATATTTTTAAATTATAAATTATTGCAGCATGCTAAGATACCTTTCACGGTCTTAGTCTTCTGCCAATGCGAGTAAGAAGAGAGCTTCCTCTTCGTCAGATGACACTTCCACAGTCTTAACACTGGAAGCGTCCACTGAATCGGAAGTACTGACGCCCGCACGCTCCCTGTAGTCCAGGGAATGTTTCGTTTTAGTCTGCGGGATATAAAGTTCTCCCCCTGGCAAATTTCCGCGCGAATTTTGCTCCCGCGTCTCGCTTTTGCGTCCCGCGCCGGTGTGTGCAGACTTTAATTTATAGAATGGGGAAAATCAAAATTCGCTCTCGAGACATCTTTTATAAAATTTCTTTCACGCATTTTATAAATTAAAATGTCTCAATCGGTCAAATAATCGCCTTTGAAAAGTTGAAACGTCCACAGATAGTCCGTTTGGCGCCAGTTTGCGACGTCAAAGCGAACGTGCGTCCATGTTTATATTTAGCCTTTACAAATTGAATGGAGTGCATTTAGTTCCGCCCGCGTCAGTGACCGAGCGTGGCTCAAAACCTGACTTTCTATTTCCTTCTCCACACGTCCACCCAACGACTTCCTTTCAACCAAGGCACATTTTTTCCTGCCCCCAGCCAACCAATCCACGCTTTTCAAGTTCCCAACATTTTGAAACGCTTCCGAATGTAGACCGGGAGCTTCTACGAATTTGCATCGAGGTAACCCGAGTTCCCACAATTTTCCTCCTTTATCATCTGGAGCTTTTATCATCTGCACTCTTAGGTTGAATCTTCCAGAATGAAAAGCCTGACCATTTTATGAATTTTGCACAAGAAATCACCTTTTTATTTATTTTTATTTTAATTTCATTATGAGTACGACTCTTAGGGAGCATCGGTTTGGCTTAATGCGGTGTCCAGAGTACTGGATTCCTATCACGAGGTCCAGGGATACCGAGGGAAGATTTTTTTTTTTTTTTAATATTGAACCGTAGTTATTTGCGCTTATTTAGGAGCCCTTAGAATTAAGCACTTCGCCAATCGGATGGGAAATGAAACAGTGAACTCCTTGAAGCCTTTTGCTTTGCAAACGCAGTCGACGAATTTCCTCCACCCATCCCTCCATGCCCATATCACTCAAACCACTTACCCTAAATTGGGCAAATGACAAAGGTAGTTTGAGCGAAATATCATTTCACCTATATATGAATGAATTTATTCTCATATAAAAGAAAAATATCTCATTATTCCTAAGATATCAAAATATCATGCCCTCACCAGTGTACTTTCAGAGGTTTTTGACGAAAAATACGACAGCTGCCCTTTCGCATAGGAAATAGTACGTGCATACACTCCAGAGAGACTTAAACCCTTCATCCTTAAATAATTTTTAACCCTTCGATCTCTTTTAAAATAAACAGCATGTAGCAAGAATGTTTTTTCAACTATTATTGAAATTAATCATGTTGTCACCGAAGTCATTTTTTCAGAGACGCTAAAATCCTTCCATTGGGAAGGAGTTTTGAACGTACCGCGTGAAAAAAATTAGTCAAATCAAGACTTATGAGGATGTGTACATTAATTACTCAGAATTGCAGTCATACAAGAGTATATTACTGCATCATCAATGTTACAATACTTAGTTCATGCTTTCTACGGCTGTTCTGGAATTAAAACGTAAAATTCGAATATGGTCTCCATTATAACTAGGAAACTATCTCGCTTCAACTACCTTAAGTTGTCAGTCACCTCCAGAAATAATTAACCATCGATTACTGGTTCGTTTCTGTTGTAATTGGTAAAATCATTTTCGATAGGTCCCTACTATTTTTTCAGTTTCCTCAGAATGCGCGAGTCGCAACATAATTTTTAGGATGAACTATTTATATTCCGATCAATTTTCTCCGCAATTTTGGGAAGATATATCATGGGAAATTTTGGAAACGGGCGGGAAGGGGTTTCCCTTTCCAGGAGCACTTCACTAAACCATTGTCCCCTTTTTATTTCCTCTAATCGCCAACCATTTGAATTTCTAAGCCGATTGGCGATCGAAAATTCCCATCCCTTTCAAATTTCCCTCAATTTTCCGTCCCTGGCGTTCACTGCACCGACTGGCAAAAGGCAAAGGGCGTGACTCGTGAATTTTGCGGCGGACGTGTTACAATTGGGGATGGTTAACGCGTCCTCCCGCATCGGTGAAGCCAATCGAAAACCCTTTTATCTCGGCTGCGGCGAGGGAGAAACTTTTTATCCGAAAAATTTCACGGCCGCGCCGCTGCAACGGGGCTGAGTTCTAAACAAAGTTGACGCCATCGTTGCGAACGCTCGTGGCTTCAACCGCGATCGATTTCCTTCATAATGCATTCTTCCAATGCTCGCGTCACTGAAATATTTTAGAGGCTGAGCCATCCCGCTACGGAGTCGAATAATCATTTAATGTCGATTAATTAAATTTAATTGGTAATATGAATTTAAAAAGGAGTTGAAATTATTTCTTCTCAAACTCTTTTTCACTTGAAAAAGGCGGAATTCTAATTAAGAAATGAAAGAGATTTAATGACGGCTCTCTCGCTTCCGCCGTTCTCCATGAAATTCGTCATCATCCTCACTGACGTTAAAATTGTACTCTTTCGCAGAGCACGCGATAATTTTAATTGAGTTGATGGCTTTTATTATACGTCGATAGAATTAACTGAGAAGTGATGCTCCTAAATTAGAAACAGATAAATATACGATCCAACTACTCTCACTATTCAGGATAATATTTCTTAGTTATTAATCACTTAATTAAATAAAAGTGCATTCATATATTCTTATGAGAGGAAGGCCGTAATTTCAAAATAATTTTTTTCAGTTATCACGTACTGTGTTAAATGTTGTGCCTACTTTTTAAAATTCATAGAAGCAAGCAACCTGGAGCTGCAAGGATCGTTACTCAACCTTAGCCATTTCAGTTTTTAAGAGGCGCTCACAAAAACCCTCTCCTGAGTGGCGCGAATTACACTCGCTCACTTGCATTTGAAATTGTTTCAATTTACGAAAATACGGAGAGGCCAGGTCTCGCAAAGATTTTAAAAAGAAAAACTCTCTTCCTCTCTCTGTCTGGCGCAGTTTTATTTTAATCTTTTCGGAATTACCTGCACAATCCTACTTTAAAAGTAATTGAAATCACGGAGGCTGAATTAATTCCCTCTCACCAATTCTATTCCCACAGCCCTCTCTCCGAGTCGGTCTGCATATTTCCCCCAGCTTGCCACGGTGGCGTTTGCCTTTTTTTATATCAATCCTCCCTTGCTCTGCTAAAACTCCTCTCCCTCGTCCCTCCTTTTGGAGTGGAAAGACGGAAATTGAGCCATTTGACTAGCTATATTAAGAATGCCCAACCTTATTTTAAGTTGAGGAGAGATTTCCGTCTCATTTTCGGAAATTGAAAGACAAAGTTCATACGGATTTAGAGAAGGTTTTTTTCTCTATTTTATTTATATATTTTCAAATTCCGAGAGCGGATAATGCGACCGAAGTGCTGTTTCCCTCAGTGTGAGCCACTTCCATCAGAGCCCTCTCCGTGGAGTTATCATCGGGAGAGAACATTGGAGTCGGTCCAAAGACCACTGTTTGTTGTCCATACTCTTATTTTATTCAGGAATGGGTTCACTGTCTTCATCATTCTAACTCTTCTATTTCCGCATTTTGAACTCGTGGGTCGATTGCAGAGATTCAGAGGAAAAAACACAAGTCAAAACACGCAGTATTTTTATTTAAAGGTCAAAAATGGCAAAGGTTTTGTGTTAAATTTATTTGTGAAGACCATTTATCTGTACGTATTATGAATAATGTGCCGCAATATCATTAAGACAAAAATAGAATTTGTAATAGACCAATTACATTATTAATGAAAATTTAGCTCTCGGTAAATAATTTCCATTTCTTTCATCAAGTATTCAAAGCTAAAGCTACGCAAAAATTCGAAGCTTACACAAAGAAAAGACTTTCAGAGACTGCCAGCTGCAGGAGTCTATCCCTGGAATAGGTGAAAATGCGGCTCATAGTGATAATGAGGACGACCCAGAACCGACGCTTGTCGCCCCTGATGGCACGAAGTGGACACTTATTAAACATGGGTCGCATGTTCAAGGAAAGTGCGCGCAGCAGAACCTTCTTAGGGAATCACCTGGCCAAACTGGGTACGCAAAGAGAAGTGTTTGTGCTAGCAGCCCGGCCAGCGCTTGGTGGTTGATGATGGACAATGTGATACTGGAACATATTAGAAAATGTACCATTGCTAACGCACGTTGGCAGACAGGGTTTGATAATTTTGATCTAACTATTGAATACCTCGAAGCATTCATTGCCATTATGTATGCCCGTGGGACATCGGGTGCGCGCGATCTTCCAGTGCACGGTATGTGGTCAGATGATTGGGGTATTCCGTTTGTGAAAAAAACTATGGCAAGGGACTGCTCTTGTGAAATTTTACGTTATCTTTGCTTTGACGAAAAGTCAAGTTGCCCTGCACGATTGCAAACAGAAAAAGTTGCCCTGTTTTCAGATGTATGGAAGAAATTTATTGAATACTCCATTGCATGCTGTAAGCCTGGACCGTTCATTACTATTAACGAACAGCTGTTTCCAAGCAAAGCTAGATGCCCCTTTACGCAATACATGGCATCAAAGCCTGATAAATATGGGCAAGAATACTGGCTTTCAGTAGATAAGGACAGTAAATATTTGAAAAAACGGATTTCCCTACCTTGGCGAGGACGACTCTCGTCAAGCTGGCTATCGCGTTGCAGATCATGTTGTGATGAAACTTATGCGGCCTGACTATAGCAAGGGCCGAAAAGTCACAACTGACAATTATTTCACATCACTTGTGCTAGGCAAAGAGCTGGAAAAAAAAGGTACAAGCCTAGTAATAACTGTTAATAAGGTAAGGAGAGAAATCCTTGCTGAAATAAAAGCTTTTCTGGAAGAGTTGCACTCAACTACATTGTACAAAAACTGTGACGTAACGCTTACCATTTATCAGGACAAACTGAGAAATTGTGTTGCTGTTCTATTCTTTCTTCACCCTGAAGTTGACATTGGTGACAACTCTAAGAAGATGCAAGAAACTGTAGGGTGTTACAATGAGACCAAGTATGGAGTGGATATAATTGATCAGATGGGGCGGAAATATTCGGTTAGATCAGGAGCCAGATGACCAGTTCATTCTTTCCAGAATACTCTTGACTTAGCCGGTATAAATGTCTGGATAGTGTTTAAGGAAATAACTCTATAGAAGATATCTCAACAGGATTTTTGGCCAAAGTTAGCAGAGGAGTTTGCAAGTTCTTATATTGCATCAAAAAAGTTTGTCAACCTTCTGACGAGAGTGATGGAGTTCGAGAGCCAGATCTAGCTAGGAACTGTCAAGTAAAGATGAAATGCAATAAAAACAGAACTATTGGATTTTGCAAGCTGTGTAAAAAAGCAGTATGTTGCTCTTGTACGGCTAAAACAGAGCAAAAGTGCCAGAAATATGAAGCAGTTTAGACGAAGTTTTTTGTAACTCTGTATGGAAAAGGCCTTTGATTTCTTTGTGTGTACTTCACAAATTTGTAGTTAACATATAAATAATAAATGATTTCACGTAACAATGAATGATTGTAAAAATGTTCAATGATTATTTACCTACTACTTATGTGCGTCCTCCAACGTTTCAGCACAATCTTCGAAAAATAGTGCGGTCGAAAGAAAATTTTTGCAGACAATACCGTTAATAATTATTTTTGTTAATTGAAAAACCGGAAAAAAAACAAAAGAAAACACAGAAGTTGCCGTATTAACACTAGAAACCATAGAACCATACCATAGAACACTAGAAACCATAGATGCCAAAATGACACCCTCCCGGCATTCTCGGGGGTTCCAAATTGTCCGGCATTCTAGTGTTAAAAATATTTTAGGAAATGAACCAAAGATGAGCCAATGGTCACTGAAATAAAGCCAAAAACTCGAGGTATTAGAGCCATGGCGACGGAAGTCACATTTCCAATTTACTCACGCGAAATAGAGCAACGGCAACTAATCATACGAAATATTCCTAGGGGGCTGATTCAATTTCTAGTGACGACAATGGTGCAAGCAGATGCAATTAGTCACGTAATACACCATGGAAATCATGCGACTGCGTCACCTCCTAGGTCGGAAAATGCAGCAGTGCGTTTTTGTGGCACATATTGCCCTCATTCAGATTCTCATTAAAGTGAAGAGCAACAGATTTAGTCATACCTGGTTATTCTGTCAGTCACAAAGCTATTAAGGTCAATTTCGCTGTACAGTTATAGGCTTTATAGGTTCCAACTGGGCAAAATTTAGGCGAAGAGAAACAATGTAACCCTTTCAGAGCCATAACCCCTCCCGCCCCCCGAAATAGCACCACAGATATAACTTCGATTAATATCGTGACGTAAAATTTACAGCCATTATTTTGCACTTGATATTGGCATTGAACATTGAATACAGCTACAGAATGGGGAATTTTTAGGTAATCGTTCGTGAACCATTAGCATTTGAGAGTCAACGAATTAAACACTACATCAATCTTGTCAAAATGCATGCAACTCACTTCTGATAGGCTATTTTACATTTGCAGATTATATGTACTTAATATTTTCCATTTTATAAGACATAGCATAGGCAAAGGCAACGTCACTTTCCTACTGCGCAGTTTTATCAATGCAAAACTGAACTCGTAAATATAAGTTTCTCCTGATTTAGAAAGCATTTAATTCTAAATAACAATCAGCAACACTAAGTTTAAAGGCACAACATCTCTTAACTAGCTGCCTCCACTATCAAAACGCTACTCCTCTATCGAAAGGTTAAATTTCCTTTTCCTGGAAACAATATGCTCTGGAAACAAAAAAATTATGATGCCTTAAAAAGCATAGAAATCAGAGGCAATCGCCGATGAAATTGAAATCAATGGGAACTGTTTACGTTATGGATTAAAACAATCGTTGTAATAGATTACAACACAGTTTAACTATTAGCGTTCAGCTAAACAAGTTTGGTAACGACTCGAAATAATACCTACAATGTTTCTAGGACCATACGTCCCCTCACTGACTGTTCAACCCGAAGCGTACTATGCTTCCTTCAGCTATTCCTCCAGTCACAAATGAGGATACCCTATATCTTCCTCCTTACTCGCCTACCAAGTACTTCCTGTTGACTTAATACATGCGTATAATATCCCTCAAATTTACCTGCCCCAGCCAGCAAACCATGTTCTTTCAGTCATTCAGTCCACTTCCCTAAAAAATGCCCTCCATCAGCTACCTCGGCCTTTTCCCGAAATGCCGAGACCTTGTCTGTGTTCCTAACCACCGCAGTTTCCCTTTTTTCTCTAAATTTATTTCCACGGAGTATCCGCTTGGTCTCTTAATCCCCCGCGTCCTCTCCCGTCATTTCTAGTCGAACTATACCGAGCAGGAGTGGAATGGCTCAACTTGAAGAAGAGCCACGCATGTGACGAATGAGGGAGAACCAGCAACAATCTGAAACTGAAAATTAATACTGGCCTGGGTCGTATAAGCAGTCACATGACCAGTGATTATCAATACCATTCCAAATATATTCAGACGTTTTCACTATTAAAAGGCACAAATTGCAAAAATATTAGCTCTACTTTAACTCTTTATCATAAGGACAAAAATACAGACTAGACAAATTCACAAAATTACATTATCCGTTGTGGCGATTGGAAACGGGGTTGCCTACTCTTGGGACACTAGTTCTAGCTACAGTTTAGACAGCTTAACAACGACTTCAATAGTTACTGTGATATTAGCTGTCGAAGCAGCGCCTGCCAAGAGTGTGGCAGGATGAATTTTCGCTCGACAAATGTTATGCTACCCGCATAATGATTTCTTAGAACAATCTAATTT
Source organism: Ceriagrion tenellum (assembly GCA_963169105.1). NCBI lineage: Eukaryota > Metazoa > Arthropoda > Insecta > Odonata > Coenagrionidae > Ceriagrion > Ceriagrion tenellum. The sequence goes on from OY720633.1 coordinate 25,566,205, forward strand.
GCAGCCATTTTGTGAAATGCTTGCAATAGGTAACTGGAAAAATAATAATAATAATTTTAAAAATATTCCATTTGAGTGAAAGTTTGGCAATCATTCAAATTAAAGCATGTATGGACGGTTCAGTAATATAAGTCAATGAGCGCCCTTTACCAAGTTTTTAGAAGATGAAAGATAAAGTAAACAAAAGACTTAAAAAATATTGCAGCTTTCAAAACCCTTGAAGGTGGCAACACTTCTTAGGCACAACAAGGCCTTTAGTCACGTTTAGCACGGAATACTATCTTTTCTGACCATAAACATCACAAAATGAACTGTGATGGCGCTCAGTTATCGACGGCAACATTTAAACTGCTCAGCCAATTCTAGATACGTTTGAAGAAGAAGCTCAAAGGTTCGGAATTAATTCCTGCGCCGAGGTTTTGCGGGAGTGTAACGATTAAATATCAATCGATAGATGTTGGGAAAAATCCAGTTGGGACTTATAAAAAAAGCCATCCATACCCCAAATATCATTCTAAACCGTGGCAGTCTTGTCGCGTAAATTTCGTCCGCAGGGTTTGTGGTGAGATATGGAGAGGTTCTGGGTGCACTCATCTGGAAGGTAGGATGCTGGGCCGGCCGACGATGTTGCGGTCACAGACTCGGCCGGCTCTCCCTCGAGGGCGGCGCCCGGAAGATTTGTCTGAGTGGGACAGAACACCAGCTACGGCTGCCGTCCTCCGTCGTCGGAGGCGTGAGAGACGGCAGCGGTGGACGAAGATGAGGAATGAGGCCGGAAAATAGGAGGCTTCTACTGAATTGAAAATCCCCAGACAAGCAGGTTAGGTTAGGGCTTGTGGGTGATATGCGAGTACGACTTTGAGGAATGGTAACGAAAAAAAAATGTTCCGGTCATTATTGCAATACATTGCGACACCAGAACGGCTGTCGCAAGAAAAATATGAAAAATGTAAAGTACAGGGGAAAATTTTTTAAATCTTAATCCAATGACGAGAGGGTTTTATAGTTTCAGAAACATTTCGTACGCACGAAACTGACAAAGAGGTTGGTAATTTTTCAACATTTTCAGTCATAGCAGTGACTCAAGGAGATGTTTTTTGATAGCTAAGGTAATTTTTTACTTACGCTAGCCATTTTCTGGCAAAAGCTTTCAGAATGAATATCCAATCACCATAGAGTGATAACATGAACACTCTGTGCCATACGCTTCCATCGTGGCTAGCCTGTATTAATTATCATATTCTTTGCAAACTAATGAGCATGACAAATGCTTTACATTTCCGAGCATAATTATTGTCGCCAAATGAGTTTTAAAAAGTAGTGATCAGTGAAATTTGATCTAACTCTAGGTTAGTATATTTTTAACGTGATACGCAGATATAGTGCGCAACAAGCAAGGTATGAGCTAACTCCATCAGCTTTCTCAAACCTAAATGGTGCACATCACGCAGTATACATTTCAACTTCGTGATTACATTTCTTAAAACGATGGAACGTCTGCTTTCAGCAGATTAACGCAGTAGGAGGGTATGTAACACGAAGATCTTTCTTCATTTTCAATAGAAAGCGTTTGTAGAGACTTTTGAACAATATTATAGAGCAAATACTTTTCAAAACAATTATCCAATTGATTTTCAAATATTTTATCACTTCAAACAAGAGGCAAGAAGATTTGAAACACCTTTTAAGAAGAGCTTAATTTCCTTCTCCATGGCACCAATCAAATTAAAAGCTTCGTAAACACCTTTAGCTTGGATAAACATCTAAAGGCACGGGGTCTTTTAAGAATTCTGTTGGGTGACACTTAGATATCTCTTTAAAAATTTGAGCGAATAGATTTCGAAATAAGAGGCTTATCTAACCTCTTAAATTGGGAGCACGAATTTTTATCCTTTGTGGGCTGCTAATCACTCAAAAGAAAAATGATTCATCCTAAAGGGACTTCTAATTCAATAACGTAGATATTTTCCTAATAAAAAACAAGGATTTTCATTAAAATCACTATATTTTTTATGCAAATTAACCCTAGAAGTCGCCTGGTAAAAATGTTAATTAACATCTCTACAAATGTAACACCAACAAACTATTGGAATAGTTGGAATATTTAATCGTAAATTTGTACACACTGTTAAATGACGGTATACTTGTGCATCCTGAAAAGAACAAATGACAATTAATCAATCACTTAAGTAAGAATATTTTAGGATATTTAATGATGAAAATACAAAAATACCTGAGCATAATGCAATATCGGTAAAATTATCTGGGATCATAAGCATGTATTTGTCTCAAAATTAATATGTATACAAATGTTTTAGTTTTTAAACACCTTATTTCAATTAAAATCCTACGAAATTGATTATCTTTAGAAGTTAAACAAACTATTATAAAAATTATTCTCTCTTTCATCATCTATTGCATGTTCTGTTTCAATGAATTATGGAAAAGATCGGAAAAAATACTTGCCAGCCAAGCATAAATCTCTCAAGTCGTTAATAAAGTCCCAGATTGCATGCTCCGTTTCAATGAATTATTGAAAAGATCAGAAAAAATACTAAAATAATTGTCAGCCAAGCATATATCTCTCAAGTCGTTAATAAAGTCCCAGAAGCTCGAAGAAGCAACCCTGTACTTCACAGATATTTTTTCGTAAGTTTACTGCTCACACCGGCCGACGAGCACCAAACTTATAAGGAAGGAATGGATAAAAAATATTAAAAACATTAGGGAATGACTCGATAATGCATTATATAAGGTTCGTTCGCGGTGTAGAAGAGGTGTAAAATGTAGATGAGGAAACAGACTAGGTACTTACGTGGTCCAGGTTAAGAGATCTATCTAGTATTTAGGATGTACGGCCTAATTTGTAACGCTTGGTTAGTATTAGCTCTGATGCAGAAAGCATAGTCTCACTAGAGTCATGAGCCCAAAGATGTAATTCTAAAATCTCCACGATCCACATGACATAATATGAGGTATAGATAAGCCGTCAACTTCGTTTTGACCGCCAAAGCCATTATTTTCTGTCTTCACTTGGGCTACAGAGGTTAATGGAAAGTTGGCTAGAAACGAATTCTCACGGAAATCATTGATGACAACGAGCAGAAGAATGAGTTTATTTAACTAGTTTCCTGGTCCAGATCCCAAGAAATGGGTGCAAAAAGATAGAGTAGGTCTCCAAAAATAGCAAAACTTCCGAGACAAGAGAGATGTTGGATAATGAAATGGCGAGGGCGTCGCAGAATACGGAAGAGATAATTGAGAAGTTGGAATTGAGAAGGTAAATGACGTACTTTAGGAGACGACCCGGAAGAATAGTGAAGAGAATGAAATCCAAGTCCGACTCCGCCAAAAAAACTATCAAGATAGGGGAAATGTGAAGGGAAGAAGAATCCTCTGACATGCCGAAGTTATGGAAGCAAAGAGTCGCGAACTCTCAGAGCATGGAAGTGAAAGACCTGTCAAGAAACGAAAAACTCCGACCGAGAAATACCGAATAGGGAAGAGTTTAAGTAAATGGAGGCAGACATGACATTTAAAATAGAAAATATTTTTTAAACTAACCAAGCCGTCTAGATGGAAGCAAAGAAAACTATAACTTGAGCTTGGATAAACACGTAAGACTTTGACCAACATACAAATAGATTAAAATTTTTCCATTGGAAATAGAAGAGAAGAAATAATCATTAAATAGCTAATCAATCATTTACTAATCGATAGTGATATGCAAAACTTCTCCTTCTACAGAAGCTGATAGCTGTGATAATCATCATGATAAAATTTAATAACAGGAAGGAATATTGTATTAGTGGAGATCAGTTGGCATCGGCACCGAGACGCGTAAAGCCAGGGCAAAGTTTATAGGACAAAAAAAGTTTAGTAGAATGCAGGGTGGCCCCGATATGGGTCATCAACAAGACCTTCGGCATTGTAATAAATCAATGGAAAATATCTTTGTATAATTATAAACGGATGGAGTACAAACATTCTCCCCAAAATGAAATATTTGCTAATCCGTAGAGTACAAAATAGCGGTAGTTTGGGAAGAGCGTAGAAAGAGATTTGGACTTGAAGATCTTACATTGAGAAAAAATATTTCACACAGTGAAAGTAGATCAATTGAATCAATTGTTCTACGCATAGTGAAGCCCTAAAACTCTAGTCCTAAAACTCTAGCCCTAAAACCATATCCAGGGTGAGATGTGACCCCAAACTACGATTAAGGCCGCATATCAAAATCCCTCATTCACTACCTTAGTAATGAAAATAAGATTTTATGCCAACAGATAAAACTCTAATACCTTAAGAAACGCTTATTTAACAAGTCAGATTAGATCCTTTCATCTGGTGGAATAAATTTGCTTTGACCGGAAGACACAATGCTTCAGGGAAACCGGAAAAGCAAGAGATCTAGATTAAAGCAGTTTACACAAATTTATGTGTTCAACCCAATCCCTTTACTAGGACGTATTTCCATCAGTTTCACTGGTTCGATACAAAATTTATCCCCTTCAGACGATGCTGATTACATCTTTAGCGTGGCGGGAGACATGCAATTACTGCGCAGTTTGGATGTGACTAGAAGCAGTGTCCTCCCCACTCCCCTAGTTGAATTATCGTGTGGAAGGCTTAATGTCAGATCCAGGCGGACTTCATACTCCCTGCAACATCTTCTTTTCTCTTCCCCCTCCCCCCCTAGCACACATATGTTCGCCCTTTCCACTTTCCTCTTGGCGGTTGCGTCTTTTGCTTCGGTGGGAGGGGGGGGGGGGATTCTAGAAGGCGGCGAGTGGGTGTGGAAGATGGGGGGATGAAATACGACACGACCACTTATTATCCTAAAGTTCGGACGGAAGTGGAGAGCGTGATATTTTCAAGGGTTGAAGGGGAGCGAAGGCGACTGCCAGGCTGCGATGGCGAGATGTTTAACAGGCGGAAAATTATGTGCGTGTAATTGAAAGACAAACTGAATACAATAAATATAACTGATAAAAAATGCCATCATAAACGTTTAGAAACCGACTGGGACTCATATAAATTGCATAATCCAATGCATCAAATTACCCGCACGGCAATTATTTATAAATGTAGTAGGAAGCATCGATAAAATAATAATATAAAATGTTCCATCCATAAAATTACCCTCATTTCCAGAAATTCTCAATGTTGAAAGTTTCCATTCGTATAATCTTGTTTCACATTGCCATGAAAATATATGTAAATTAGATTTCTCTCAAAAGTATTTAGCCATGCTCAGGAAATTTACTTCATCTTAGTGCATTGTAATGATTGCACGGAAAGTATTTTTCTGAGGAAAACGCTCATCAGGGGCTAGGTTCTCCGTTACGCTAATACGTTTCTTAAATGAAAATTTATGACCGACTATACCCGAGATAGTATCGTCTCAAAAGTTAAATCCAAGCGGGCAACGATAAAATAATATTATCAAATGTGAAGTCAAATCAAAGTATCACGCTTCATTTCGAGAAACTCTCCCTTTTGAATGCTTCTTCTCGTGTAATGTTGAATCACATTGCCATGAGGATTCATAGAAGACATAGTGAGGAATGGATAATATATATTCTATTATTCTGAGTTGAAAAATTATTAATGTCTACCCTGGGTCAAATCTCTGGCCCCACCTAGGCTCATTCTCGATGGGATACCATAAGTCCCCGGCAGTATTATCGATCTTTGTAAAATATAAGAAAATTAAAAGACCACTCTCAATTCGGTAGAAATCTATGCAAATTAATATAAAATGAGATAAAGAATAAACCAGGATTACATTCGTGTAGCTAGTGGAAATAAGGAGAACTCCCGGTCACGGCCTTCACTCTACCAGATACTCAGCGACCCGTAGCTAGTAATACGTCCGGAGGGTATAGAGCCGTGCTGTGTACCGACTGCCGAACCAAAAGATTTTTCAGATAGTATCCCTTTAGCGATGTGTCTTTCTCTCGTCTGAGTGGATATTTTATTCCGACTCACGATAAACCACGGAGAAAATCTAATCGACATGTCTCAGATAAATAAAATGCTAACCTAAACTTTGTTTCTACTCGCTGCGGACGTATTCCTTTTCTGTTTGGCAAAAATATGCGATCTTCTACCATTCAAAACTATCAGAGTAGAACACAGAATCAGAGTCCACTAAAAATCCACTTTTGGGGCGGTAATAGGAGTTAAAAACTGAATTTCATACATCATGTAAGTCTTATTGTTGTCACTTAATCCTGCGACGAGAAGATAATTACAAATGTATTGACTTTTATTGTCCTTCCTTTCTTTTCTAAGCGAAAAATTGTGCACAAGGGATTTACACATTTAACTCTTGGCATTAAAACTTGATAAAAATTTTGTCATTTAAGTATCGCCTGTTTCCTAGAATGCTTTCTATACTTTGAATTCCCACGCAAAGAATCTAAATGAAAACTATCTATTGAGTTAGGTATCTCAAGTATTACAGAAATATATTTTTTCTAAAAAATACATGAAAACTTAAAGTAATGCTCATGTAACAGCATTTTATAATTTTCTCGTAAGTCAGTTAATGTTTGAAGTACATTTACGCACATTTATCATCATAAAAGAAAATGAAATACAGAATTGTTGCAGAGCTCCTGCATTCATATTGAAATGACGCGAGGAAACGAAGTACTTTCTCCATGAGGACTTTCTCCGAGAAATAAATCGTACACTATAATTATGAAAGATTGAAATATCCAAAATACATGTCATTAAATATGATGGATCTCTTAATTTGAATCGACTTTCTTCTACATTCCTCTATTCGCTCGGGTTTCAACGGCTGAAATAATGAAGAGTTCGGGTCTATTTGACTCCATTGCCTTTACGGGGTCACATCTAATAAGCCCATATTGGTACAATCAATCGTAAAATAGTCATCGTCAGTCCTTTCAGAAAGACCCTTAGCCACCACTTCTATCTCTCCGTGTGCCATACACTCACTTTGGTAGATGACATGCTTCGGAGTTGACTGTCGGTGGCGCCGACGGCACCCCTTAAAAATCCGTAGTTCACCGTCGGCACCATCTCTGGCTGATGATAGCCCTCGCTCCGGAACAGGGCGAGACGGCAGAGAATTCCTTCGGACCTGAAAAATTTTCGTCGGAAACGAAGTGAGCGAAGAAGATATAAAGAAGGGTGAGATGGAGGAGAGAGGTCAAGGTTTTTACGGTGAATTCCGGCCGAGACAAGTGGAGGGGGACGAATAGGAGTCTATTTTCTTGGACGATTCCTGGGCTATTCCCTCGAATTGATCGAAATGACGGTGGGAAGTGGGGGGGGAGAAGAACTAAGGGTTAGGGGAACGAGAAGTGGAATGGAGAGGGAGAGGGGAAGAAGGGTGAGACGGGGGAGCGTCACAAGAGAGAAGTGAGTGGTCCATGAGGAAACCAGAGGAGACAGATGGATGGACGGATGGACGGATGAAGGTATTTACTTTTCGGGGCCCAGACTAGAGGCTGCTTTCTCCGAACTCTTCTTCAAAGACATCACACAATGATACCAAGAAGTTGGCTTTATTTTAGCTAAAATGTGATTTTCAAATACTCGGGGAGAAATCAAAAAGGTGGTGGCAAAATATTTACATCATCATCCCATTTCAACGTTATGATGTTATAAACATTAAAAATGCCTGCTCATTAAAATTTTATTAAAACTTCTTATGTGAATTATTTTACTACAATTGGGAATTTTATATTATTTCATATAAAAGAAAACTTATAGAAGAAAGTGCCCTCACGGGACAAGATATAATTACATTAATATGGCTGCGTTGTTGTTGCTTTCAGTGTGACAGTGCAAGTTTGGCACAAAAAACCTACTCCAAACACTTGCTTAATATTTATCTTGAAATAATGCATTAATTTAACTTTGAAAATACTTATTTTAATCTCCAAGTTCTACCGTATTATTAAGGCTTTCATCAATGAAGTGGTAGCAAGAGAATAATTCGATGGGCCTTCATAAGTCTTCTTTCGACAATGCTTCCATTTAAGCTCAACATCTCACCTCAATTACACCCCATTCATTCTACCCTACCTTTCCTTTATTGCACTATTTTTATTTCTCTTTTAATCACGGCATTTAACGTTGCTTCACTTCTAATTTCTCTACACTCAATTCTATGACATTCCGTTGCTTTATATATTTTGCTAGTATGCAAATCACTTCATCGTTTGTCCTTCTCCATATAAGAATGAGTCTTAGTCATACGAAGAGCAAAATTACGGGAAAGAATAGGGTGGCCTGCTATTTCCTGGGCGTTTTATGGTGAATAAGTAACCTCGGTTACATGTCGTCCATTAAAATAAGCAACCAACCATAAGCCATTGGACCATCAAACTTCATTTACAAATGATATCTTACAACTTTGTTTCTGAATCTTCTGAATATTCACATGAAGATGACGTTGAACATCAAAACTCGAGTCGTTCCAAATGAAAACATGTGGCAAAACAAAGTTGTAAGTCATCATCATTATGCCAACAAATTCCATAAATTTACACTAGAAACCACAAATTATCCACTTACAAGCATTATTTCTGAAATTGGATCGGCGTATTATCGAGAATCCCAGTCCTTTTCTTTCTCCTCTACCGCTCGTCATAACATCAGGATCTTCTAACTCTCTCCAACTGAGACTATACACTCCACATTTCATAAGGCGAGTTCTTTTCCTCCCTTTATTCCGCTACCCCGCCCAGCGTTTTTTTCCCTTCCCTTTCCTCAAGGCACACATACCCTGAGCAAAATCAAGAGAGAAAGTGAGAGTAAACTGAAGAGATTGACTGTAGGGATGACTTCGATAGGTATGAGCGTCGAGCGCCCGTGTATGTTAAGAGGGGAAGCGAAGAGACATTTCTGCAAACAGATTCACGGGATGAAGGGAGGACTCGGCGAGTTTGTGCATTTGGATCGGGGGGGGGGGGGGAGTGAGGGGTAGGAGGAATTTGGGAAGAAATGCCGACGCGAGGTTTAATTGAGTCTCTCACGCCGGCTCGACCAATGAGACAAGCGCTGTCAAACCCCGATCGTCGCTTCCGCCGCCCAATGAAAGCCCAATCGCCGCCCCTTGGTAAAACAAAAGGAAGGGGGAAGGCGGTTGTCGACCTTTAAGCACCGCTGATGAGTGTCTCATCCTCTCTTTCCTCAGTCACTCTTCGCCCCCTTTCGCTCAGCCTGTCAATCAATGATCTCGTGACCCACTATGCTTTCATTATCGTCGGCCGCTCGCTGCCGACCGACGTAAAATGGTCCTCGACTGACTGAGTGCCTTCGCGCTAGGATAAAGCATCAGCAGGTGGTCGACGCCAGCCACGAAGGGATGAAAAAGGGGTTTTGGGGGCGTTGGAGAGGCAAAAGGAACCTAAGAAGAGAGAGGGGGAAGAGGGCTGAGAGAAAAATCTCAAGGGTTAGGGAGTTCTGATCCTTATTTTTTAAGCTCTTATACACCCTCTAGAGTGAGATTAGGATCTTGGGGCAACCTCTTCAGAATTTTTGTTTTTCAATATTTAAAAAAATGATAAAAATTTGGTTTCCCAAATTAAAATAACGGGTGTAACAATCTGTGACATCATCTCACCGCGGATGCTTCGTATTCAGGCGGGCAGGCAATTTTTTTCCTTCAAGAGCCACTAACCTTAAAGTAAAAACATTGACCGAAAATGATAATTATGACTAAGAAAATCCAAGAAAATGAGCCATTAAAGGTATGCAAAAGGTTACAAAAACACGGAAAGGTTATATTAGGCGATTGATAAGATTCTGGATCACTTTAAAACCTTTATTTGGACGTTAGAAAGGCAAGGGAGAGGCAACGGTGACTTGACTTCTAGCCACGCTTATTTATACTTCTCATTTAGAAATAACTATTCTAGTGATACGATTTCTTACTAAAATGAACGCAGGTTGTTCATGATTTTTTTTAATTCTGAAAAAAATCATAATAAAATAAGTGTAATCTACCTCGTAATGTATTTGGCCAACGTTTGTAACACCTTCTATCACATGGTTAAATGGCGGATTCGACGCACTCTCACTGCCTATATCCAGAAGTAAGCAGGTCCACACTCGCTCAGTTTTGTTCCCCATGATCTCAGAGAATTTCAAATTTATATTAAAAATAAGATAAATACCGTTTTGATGAATTATTTGATCATTGAAGGTGCTAATATGTCGACATAATCTCGTACCCTTGACAAGTCTTTACATTGGATATTTCTCAATCAAAAAGGAGTTCCACATAAATCCAAGAGAATAATTTTCATAAACTAAGGCTAATTGTTACGAATATAATCAATGGTGTAAGGTGGCTAAATATTTCAATCTTTTCAATGTGAAGAAGTATATTTTCCAAGAAAAATAAAATGATTTCATGAAAACTAAGTTTTCATGCCACTGCAACCGCTCGATACTTGCAATGCAGTTATGTGAGATTAAACATAATTAACCGAAATTGTTAATTAAATATTAGTTAAACAGTTTTTTCTTGACACACAAGGTAGCAAAAGAAAGATAGTATTGGAGAAATGCCTTCTCGTTCACGGAAAGGTTAAAAGTGCCTTGAAACCTTTCACAGCAGTGTGCACGGACTCAGCTACGAAGCGCATGTAAAGGATTATCATCGTTCATCTGAGCGTGGGCGAAAGAGAAGTTAAACTTCATGTTTTCACGGCATTTCTAAATAAATCCGTTTCCTGCTTCCGCTGAGACTAGGATTCCAATGAGTTTCGTGTACACGCATTAGAGGAGTGCTCAGCGGCCATTTGTCTCCCCAAGGCATTTTCGCACGGATGGGAAAGAAAAGAATCGCTGACTAGAGCCGACTGATCCCGCGCACCATGAGTAGGGTCTTAGACCAAAGGTTCTTCGATAAAATCGCTAGGGAAGCACTTATGGAGTTGCGTTGCTTCGGATTGGCCCCGTAAGAGTAGAGAGGAGAGGGGGTTTCTTGATTTCATGGCGAGAATTTCGCACTTCCCCTGCTGGAAGCGAAGGTACGACACGTACTCTGAGGGTACAGTCATCGCTGAAGACGCCTCGGATTGCAACAGAGGTCGAATGAGAATAAAAAAATCCCTTGTGCATCCACAAGAAATCGAAAACGCGCGTTCCAACACATCGGGTTTGGTGCGGATTTTCAACTGCAGTTTCCGCTGTTTTTTTCTGAGTGTCATTCTTTAGAAGTTAAATGAACTAAATGGTGCGAATACAAAGGCATTAGTGGATACCTATATGAACAACTATTTACGCTTAAGATCAATTATTCACCATATTACGACTATTTCAGATTCTTCCAGGGATAGAAGGGGAAGATATTTACGGGGATTGGGTTGGCGTGTTGTTTGAGATACTGGCTTCCCATTTCGAAGGCTTTGGTTGAATCCCAAAAATGAAGACGATTTCTGAGTATAATCAATATCCTTACATGGGTGCCATACAATGAGCTTTTCAAGTGTAGCGGTCCTGCTGTCAGATGGCAAGTTACACCGCACACCTCTTGGCACCTTTGTTCAGAGCAGGCTTAAGCTGACATCAGGTTTATCTCTTCTCCTCCTCCATTCCCCAAATAATCCTCCTCTTAACCATTCATTCTCAATGGTGCAAATGATACCTGGTGTCATAAGCTACCCCATGCCAAATAAACAAAGTGAAGAAATATAAGCTCAGTACAACTCAATCTGTGTTGGAAATTACCTCAAGTAATTCAGCGCAATTGACGGTAACAGTGAAACTGCTGATAAATGCCCAGATTTAGTTTTAATTCTCCAGTACATCAAAATTTATAACTCTTCACGAGAGATGTGGTTAAAAAGGACCCAACACGAGTTACCATGGGTGGTTTCAAGGAACTTCTTTCGCTTAATCGTGATCGTTATCAAATGTAAACGGCTCTGGAAGAGCTTATAGCTACAGTCCTAAAAATGAACTCCATCCATTAAAACTGGTGACTTAAAGGATGAAATAAAATTTATAGAATTATGATCAAGCTTTCAATCTCATGGGTGATATAAAAAATCGTGCATGCGTCGTGAGAAACCGAACTATGTGACCTATTCGATTCCGATCCGAGGCAATCACGGAAATAATAATAAAATGTCATAATCTCGTGATTTTGAAAAAATAACATTTGAATATCTATTTTTATCGAGGTTATCACGACATAGACATTGTTCAGAGTGAATCCTTACTGAATAAGATTCGGCCCAGGTATGGTTAGGCTCCTGCTGGCTAGGGTACCTAGAGAACGTGGATTCTAATCCAGGTTCTGGCAACGAGTTTAAATTTGCCTTACGTTTAAGCAAGATGTTAAGATGGTATGATTTAAAGCTGGTAACTCAAACGCCTACAACCCGGAAGTATAACTGACTACCTTTAGACTAACAACTAATAATGCTTAGGACAATATACCATGCATGAAACACATAGTCTAGGAGATTAAATAAGTATTAAAAATTTTTAGGGAGAAGTAAAACATTCATCTTGGTCGATCTCCGTTTCAAATCAAGCAAACACTGACTGGAATGAAGAAAAAATCTGAATAAAAATGAAAATCATACAAAAAATTACTTCATACAATCTTGTCTGGCTTTGGAAACACATGGAGAACTCATGGTTGCTCACCACATGTCTGGGTAGAGCTCTACAAGAATAGAATTTCCCAATTTCTAGCAGAAAATATGCTTGTAAACTATCACAAGACAGTTTCTCCGAACTGAATAATGGAAGAGTGCACGAAATGTGTCATTCCAAGTATCTTCTTTGATATAAATACTTGCAGGGTGTGTATTTAGGTATTTCTGGGAAAATGAACAAAAACAGAATGTGATCTGATGTTTCCATTATATAATGGTAAAACTAGGATATCCCTATTTTATATTCGATCCAAATTCATAACAGATTCGTTGTTCTTATTCCTGTTTTGATCGTTAAATTCTTTTGTACTGGATGCTTTTTATTTAACCAATTTTATTTTAACAAAATTGAATAAATATACACACCGCTGTGATTCACTTCAGCAGCGATTGAGCTAATTCACCCATACGGGCAGCTAAACAGAAACAAAACTTGGCTTTGTAGAGTACACAGCAACAATTTGAAGAAACTCTTTCCATTAGCCTTGTATAACACTCACTTCTATAAGTTGTTTACAAGTAAAAATATCATAAAATTCTTTATTTTTCCTCCGCGGCTCCACCAAATTTAATAGAATCAAACTTCTCATTTCTGAGTAATTTAATAATTGATTTATTTAAGAGTTAGTCGAAATATAGAGTTGCATTGTTTTATTAGGTTATCCGAGATGAAAAAGGGGAAATATGGATATTTTTCATCATATACCCGAACGCATAGCATTTATATTAACTATTTAAAGACGAGAGATGAGCGGATAACAAAGATCCACTTGTTGCCATTTATAGTTTGCAAAAGTGATTGATGCAGCTCATTTTCAAGTAAATGATTTAAGTCAGAAATTTACATAAACATTTTACACATTTAAACCCTTTAAAAGTATTAGAATGTTGAAAAAATAATATTTTAACCAAACATTTTAACGTACATTAACAAGGCGTTTTGATGTAGAAGAATTAATGAGAAACATGATTACTATCTTAGAAAGTACTAAAAATTAAACCACAATAGATCTTTAGGGCTTAAGGGACGGTTACCTTAATTGGAAGGAACTGAGGAGCCTGCCGTGCATTTTGTGATTTAATAAAAAAAAATTAGCATCATCTCAGGATAATGCTCCGCTTAATGACCTTTGACTGAAAAATTGCGATGGAGAGGGAGAGAGGGAGGGGGAAGGAGAGAGGAGGGTAGGAGGGATGAAGAGAGTGTTTCCGGAGAGGCCCTTTAGGATTCTGCCAGTGAACGCGAGAGCCACTTTTGCCTCCGTCTCAATGAAGTTCTTGACGATACACAAAATCCCAGATGAGAGAGCGCGCTCTGAAGAAACTGGAAATTAATTCACTAATGACGAGCTACGAAGTTCTGGCAAAAAAATCCAGAGATACCTTTTGTTCCTGCTCTCAGTTTGTCCGCGTCTCCTCTCGCCATGAATTGAGGAGGCATTCTCTCTCCTCCGTACAGTCATGATATCGCCCGCCCACTCGCAATGCATTTCACCGTTTTTACGCCGACTTTAATTTCTTTCAGCAGCCCAGGAATGACTTCGACCAAATTTTTGACACTGCGTCGCAATGTTGCGAAATTCTTCGCTAAAGGGCTTTTTTAGTGCACAGAATGGATTGGCTGGGTCACTGTTTTTGACTTTGCAGAGATGACACCAACTTCAGAAGGCAAATACCCGACAGCAATTGGAGGCTATCATGGCCATGAACAATATTTCTAGCCGAAATTGCGGAAGAGTATATTTTCAACTTTTCTTAAACATAAGAAAAGACAGTACAATTGAATTTGAAAACCTGAAAAATAGCTCTCCGAAAGGTATACATTTCACTTCAGCTAGTTATGTCACCGATAGATTCGGATATTCTATGGCGGGGATATTCTGCCACTTACAGGAATGTTATGTTAGTGGTGATGGATTTGGATAACTCATTATGTCGCCATCCACTACCATTTGGACTTTCATCGACCCATTAGGTTCGCATTATGCTGAACTATTTTTAAGAAAATGTCATAACCTAAACAAATTGTATAAGGCAATTTAATAGTAATGGTGATTAATTATCATTAAACTTCTTGGGTAGAGAGTGTAGAAAATAATATATTCTCATACATCCTCATTTCCAAGATTAATATATTATATACTGTCGCTATGATCAAAAGTCAAATTATAGGCAATCTTAATATTTGCATATTACTTCGATATAAAAAGCCGAGCGTAAAATTAGGGCTGCAGTTGAGTTTAACATTCAGACTTTATAGCAGCAATTGGAGAAATGCGTTATCTCAAAGATGAAAGATAACTTGAGTAATACATTTTAAAAAGGCTTACAGGTACCCGTTCCACAACATTACATGAATACCGTGCTCACCATTTGCTTACCCAAATATAATGGACATTGGGGAGAGTTGATGCAGTATATATGGATCATCGTATAACACGCTATGAGGAAAGCGAATTTAACAGGTAGCAACATATAGGTAAATATACATATAGGTACATAGATAAGGTTGGTGTCCCAGTACCTAAAACAGTTCTTTCATGTGCCAGGGAAATAAATTAAAATTTGCCTATGGGTCACGGCCGGTGAACTATTTTCGATACGGCTCAGAATTTATATTGCAGCAAATGAGAAATACCTTAAAACAGCCCGCGCCGACTGTACTGTTAAATAGAGCGAAACAATGACCCTCCCCTCTCCTCCCCCAAGAAGTAAAAGAGAAAACGGTGTCTCTAATACGACTGAAAGCCACCGAAAGTAAATATGCGAGAACTAATTAACGGAAACATAGCACTCCTTACGACTAGCACAACCAGATGAGAATGGCCCCATGGGTAATGACCATGGCGGTTCCAGAGATGAGGGGGACGAACGCGCAGTCCATTGCTTCCATGCGTACAGGAACCGCAAGTCGTCGACAGTGGGAGGATATCCGAAAGGGAGATTGATAGAGAGGGCACTGGGTGGCGCAGGGGCTCGGGAAATTGAGATAAAAGGGTGCTGGGAGAAATTTGCCGATAGTCGACGAGGGAGGAAGGAAGAAGGAAGGGGACACCCATCCGAGGCACACTTGGCCCTTGGGCCTTTGGCATCCCATTCGCGTTTCACCGCCGACGAGATCATTAGCGACGAGGTCATATTCCAATTCTTAGTAAAAGCGTGGGATGGGAATTTTGAAACATACCGGCAAAGAAAGGTTCACAGAAAGCACACTGACGTACTTGATCCATGTAAACCCTCGTAACCATGAATAAACATAACCTACATCTACATACTATCCTGCGAGCCGTCGCATGGTCGAGTGGCAGGGGGTGTTAGGTCACCATTCTTGTTCAGGTGTAAGGGTTTTGGGAGGAGAAATGGTGACTTGTATAATGTCTTTAGAGGAGCTCAATTTTTATTGTGGTCGTTTATTGTGTGCGGAAAGAACTAGTTTTAGTACCTACCTGTTCGACAGTGTATCTCTCTCATTCTATCGCTTCTGTCAGACCTAGAGATGTAGTGAGACGTCATGATATTATTCTCTGTGTCGCTCTGAAATACACCAGTTCTGAATTTCTCTGGCAGCCTAAGCCTGGCGTGTAACCTCCGAGTCTCTAGGAGCTCCCGCTTTAGTCCCTCTAAAAGTTCTGAAATACTCTGAAAAATGTTCGCCCACAGCAGTTTTTAACGAAGCGAGCTGCTTTTCTTTGTATTTTATTAAATCTTTTGGTTAAACTTTTATGATCAAAATCCCAAATACTCCCGGTGTATTCGAGGTGTGGTCGAACCAGAGCGAATTAGCATCTCTCTTTTACTTTTACATCCGAGGACCTTCCTAACATACGCTAAACAAAGCCTAGTTTCTTTAATACTGTGCCACATATGTTTTTATGAGTGTTCCTCACTATATATCAGAATTTAAGATAATCCCAAGATATTTTACGGTAGCTGAAGATTTTATGTTTACTTCATCCACAGCGAGATAATAAGGAAGCGGATAAAATCAGGCAACAGGAGGTGTTTGAAAAAAAGAATTAAACAGATTTTTAAACCAGAACAAATGTGGAATAAAAAAAACCTATGGCTAGTAACCAATTAGATAGATAAAGTTGCTTTTGCAACACGCATTGATACTCAGTTCTTCAGGAACTCGCTCAAAGAAAAACTTATTAAATTAAATGATATAGCCTCCAATGAAAAAAAAATGTTATCTTTTGCTGCCAGTAATATGTAAAATAGGTAGAAATATAGGTAAAATTTTCCTGGTAGAGCCATAATACTCTCATTGATGAAACGATGTTGATGCTTTAAGTCTTTGGACGAAAGAGTAAACGTTCTGTTCGCGAAGTGTTTATTAAGGGTACGAATCCAATATGATCAAAAAAGAAACATTAAATCACATATTACGTTTGAAATCATACATTTGAAAATACATTCTCTGGATCCTTACAAATAACTTATCTTCCTCCCAAATTGCAAATATCGAAATATTACGCTAAAGTTTGAGCAAAGCTTCAGTCGTCCCCGAATTTCTCCTCAGTAAGACAGGATTTCTGAATCATGCGGTGATAATGTATTTGACTTGGGTGCAGACCTTGGATTCCTGAAACCTATTTGTTTTATGCTTCGAGGTATTCATAGATACCGTAAGACAGTCAAAATGGAAATATGGATATCATATTACTCTTGCCCCGACATACCGCACTCCACGCATTATTCTTAGCTGAAGGAAATGGCACGCGAAACCATGGCTTCGTCTCAAGGAGCAAAGCATCTCGTATCTCATTAATAAGCTAGAAATGAGCATCGCTAGGCCGTATCTGTTTTCAAATGTAATATAAATTTCGAATGGCGACTTTTTCTTCCCATCTCATTAATGGATGGAAAGTAATGTGACATCTATGCATGCAACATAATTCAAAGATCACGTAGAAAGATATTACCCCATGAGGGAGTATTAGACGAGTTTTATGGCTGTTACTATAGGTTAATAAAACACTAGAGGCATTATTTGTCATGAATAATGCTGATAATTATTAATTTTTGTCATAGCCAGGTTTTCCCTGAGAAATACAGAACATATGTCACTTATGGTTATACATGGGAGCTATAAAACATGAAATGATCTTGCAACTGCGATAGGCTGACATACTATAAGTACAAAGGTTACACTGCTACATATATATGGAGTATTCCACTACTCATCTTCCAGAATGGCGGTAGGATTAGGATCAGAGCTCAGTGATTATGGTCTCTGCCTATAAAGGTGTCCGGAATTCCACCTTTTATAACCTCTCCTCTCTCTTCCCTAACGCACTCGCCATGATGAATTATTCAATTCCAAGGGTGTTTATTACCAACACATTTGAGGAGCATCTGCAGCAACTACTTTAACCCTCGCCGCATATAAAATTCACTTTGCTCTTCGTTAGATCATGTGTCTTTCTCTCCAACCTATGCTGCCTAAATTATCAAAGGCATGCACTTTCCTCAGAGGAGAGGCCGAAATACCCCGCCGTAATTTTCGGGCTTAACCTTATCCCTTGCTCTTTCTGGGTTAACGCTAATGGAATTAATGACGCATGGAAACAAAAACGAGGTACTACTTCATGGCCCCGGAGAAAATTTTGAGAAGGGAACATTTTTCAGTAGCGATGTTTCAATTATTTCCTTAAATGCTCAATTGAGGATGAACATTTATTTTCTCTCTTACTTAACTACATTGATTATTTCCTTCGCTCTATTATCATTCATCTAAATAGAAATAATGCGAGAGGCATCACTGCTGGACTCGCCGCCACATACAGCCAGAAAAAGCCCCATCCTTCTAAGAAGCTCAAGACTGGGCTATATGGAATTGTTTAAGTTTAAAATCTATGATTGATGATGAACAGAAAACATATATAAGACACACGCACTTCAATTTTTCTTGATATATATCTGATGAAATCTGAATGTAAATCCATTTATTATTGGAAGTACAGTGAGCTCTCCGAATATACTCGTCCCGTTAATCCCACTAATAATAGACAATATTTTATTCGAAATTGAGCAGTCAAGAAATAATTTCAACTCCTCTACTTGGAATTGATTCGTTGTCTAACTTATTGTCTGGACTGCAAGAAACATAACAAGTGTGATACCAGCCGTAAGAAGTTTTTATACCTTTTCATCAATTTTTCACTCGCTAAATTTTAGTTTACATCCCTAAATAAAGAAATACGAGGAGAATTAACGGCACACGTATTACAAAAGTTCGAGGAATTTGGTGATAAACTGCAGTTCAAGCCGGTAGATCCATGTAGTAAAAACGTTCTATCTTCAATCGCCGATCTTTCGGGGATGTAAGATTTTCCCCGATCATCACTCGATTCGTAGGTATCCTGAATAGGCCAAGATTGAAAGTTTACCATGGACTTCCACGGTGTTAAACTTTATAGTATAATCTTCCACATAAAACTGTAATTTTTTTTAGCCTTCCATTTATCACTGAGCGAGGATCTTTTACGTCTACGGGCATAAAAACGTCGTCCCCTACCCCGGCGTGACCCTGCGACGGTAGTAGGAAAAAAAGAGAAAGCAATTAGGTCATAAGGGAACATAAAATGGAGAAATCAAGAATCCTTTGGAACGACTGCTGTGTCTGAAAACTGAATATTTTATGAAGACAGTATCGATCTCCTCAGCCTATATAAACTCCCCCCCCCCACTTCTTCCTCATTCTCCCTCCTATATGACCTCAACTCACCCCTTCGCCTCCCCATTCCTCATTTCCACACCCCCTCACGCTCTTCCACACCCCCATCCCTTCTCTACCCCACCGCCAATTTCTTTCCCCTCCTCCAAATCTCCTCCCCTTCCATCATTACAAAACTCCGGCCGTGGAGTCGTTTCCTCGCTGCTATCCGGCGGTCGGCCGCCTCGTCCACTCGGACGGACTAACTCGCCCAACATGCACGCATGCACGCCAAAATCCCTTCCCCCTTGCCCCCCCTAAACTTTCCATCACAAGCTTCACTCTGCTTCGAACACACCGTACTCTCCCTTCGTCAACAATACCCACGTCACCATAGTTACTCTGCGAAACCCGCGCGCGGCCAGAGGATGAGGAGGAGGTCCACCTTGCTCCATCCACACCTCTCCCTTGCATTAGAGCCACCCATTCGATCCCTTCACCCTCTCGCACACCCGAAAGCCCATTTCGGCCCCTTTTCCACCGCTCCCGTCCCTCGCCCGTGGAAAATTTAGCGCCCCCATCTTCATCGTGGGCTTTTTGATGGACCAGCTACGCCTGGACATAGTCGTTACGCATCACTAGGGATGGAAAACGACTTGCATTGTGACGTCACCGGTCGTTGTGGTCAAGATTTTGCATTACGAAAAATAAAAGTAGAAAAAAATAAATTGGCAGTACACACCGGAGCAGTTTCCCTGAACCGATTACCCACGGATTGGCGCTGGTCTCTGGAAATTGCGGCCGCCACGCCGCAGCCACAAGCCACGGCGAAGTTTCTAAGCACTAATAAAACTAACTCCGGTCCACTGGCATAAGAAGCAGCATAAATGCCGACAAGCACATACAATATTGTACCACTTCATTAGTCCGAATATCTAATGAGAAGTACAACATGACGTCTCTATGTCTTAGAACTAAAGAGATGTCATATCACAATTCTCATATGTAAATGTTTTTGCAACCTTCTCTAAAAGCAGGAGATAAATAGGAAGTAATTTACTTTGTATCAGTTTGAATGACTATGCGTTGTGTTTTCAAGTATTCAAAATATTAAATTTACTGAGGAGAACCCTTCCCTGGTGCATTATGAGCGTTAGATAGTAGTTTTACTTAGTTAATCATCCCCAGCAAAATGCTACGTGTATGCATATTTATGTACACATGTGATGTCCTTCTGAAGTTCTTTCATTTCGGTGGCTTCACCTCCCATGTGCAACAGATTAATTTCGGGTTTAACATAGTGGAAGCGGATGGAAAGACATTCAACGTCACTGCAGTCATTGTAACTTTCACGCAAAAGATACGGCTTCACTATTAAATAGAGGAGATGAGGTAGAAGTATAATTTCTAAAGTTTCTTTTGAAAGCAAAATGATTTGATATAATCCGTTGTCTCGGGTGTGGCTTCATGGAATTTGCTTAGCATTGTAAATGATAAGTAACTCAGTATTTCCACATTGATTTATTATGACTAAGTTACTAATCATTTACAAACAAAATACTTTGTATATGTTGTTTTCCATTTTTGTCTTTCTGGGTAGGACCACATATCACTTGGAAGGGTATAAGATGCACCTATGGCCATCAGCCGCTTAGATGAAGATTTTAGTTCGGTCATTTAAAATAGAGGTTACGAGGGATTACTTTGCTTTCGGGTAGTTTGAATGGCCACGCAAAATATTTGCCGCCACTTAGGTTTTATATCATCTAGTGGAGATATGCTTTTTAAAATTTCGTGTTCGACAGTAGTTTACCACTGTAATAATTCCAAGAGAAATGCCCCAAGAGCATTGAATAGGTACGACGTGCTTTTTATGTCCTTCCTTTGGTACTTACTCTATGGCTTGCGGTTCGCAGTATGGGGTATTCCAGTCAATTGGGATAACAAATTTTGAATCTCGGTCGAAAGAAGAGAATTATTCCCCAGTGTATTCACTACAATGAAGGGGAAAAAAATCCATGTCCACCAGAAGAATTTTCTAATTATGTTGGTACATGATTAAGAGCTCCTACCCAGCATTCAATTGTAGAATATTATAATTGAAAATTCTCCTCTGTTCAGTTGGAGTCTCGCAAATAATCTTCGCAAATCTTTGGACTACAATTCAGCATATTCCAATAACATGTCCCTCGTTACATTCATTCCGTAAAAAAATTTAAGCATGAATGAAGAGAAGTGCACGGTCCCCCGTGGCTGGTTTCCAATCTGGCGCCCGACGCTCACTTCTTTTTTATTTTGTAGTCGTCGCCATATTCATCACCGAGTTTCCATCGTCATTTTTTCCCCCAAAATATTAAAAGTTGGGGAACTTGGTTTTCATTTCCGCCTCCAGCTCGTCTCATCTCTCTCTCTCTCTCACTCCCCGGCCGCTGCCCTTCGCTTCTTTTCCCATTTCCATGTCTCCTCCCCCCATACCCCTCCCCCCATTCCTCCCGCTCACTCAACCGGCCAATCTGAGTCCTCCTTAATTCTCCGCCACCGCGGTCTCGCCCTCGAATGATTACGTCTCCTTCTTCTTGCGTTCCACTTCCTCCTCTCACCTCCCCCACTCTCTCTTTGTCACGCCCCCCCCCCCGTCCCAGAATTCCTTTCCTAAAATGCCTCTCGTCCTTTCTTCTTCTTCCTTCTTCTTAATCTCTTTCGGGGAAAAGTCTTCACAATTTTGTCACCCATCTTTTATTTGACCACGTTGAATTCCGACATATATTTTCCCTTTGAGGATTTTGGTCAAATGATTATGTCAATAGACCTTTCCCTATCTTTTGATTTAAATGTAATACTAATACAGGGCTCAGTAAATTTCATTAAAATTACATTCAAAAAATTAATCGGTAAAATTTTTAAGCACCAAACAAAATTGAGACAAAAATTATTTGGTTTGATGCATAGTTACCGATTAATACTGTTATGTAATATTGGAAATGAAATATACCGAGCCCTAATGATGATCGAAAAATTAAAATTATCCTTCTACATATCAAGAAAAATTAAACACTCTTGCACAAATTGTAAAGATTGTCACGCACAAATTTTAAATAGATTTACTCTTGTTACTTGTCACGGTGAATTTCCAAAGTGCGAGCTTTTACCATTAGTCATATCTAAAAACATTAATAGATAAAAACTCAAACAAGTAATTAAACATGAATGACTTCCTTTCTCTAACAGGGTAATTATATCTCACAGAACCATTTTGTACTGAAAAAATCGAATTAAATACACTTTAATCACCAAAACATCCTTAATTCTAATTATAAGCGTCCCTTTCGGACGACATGAACACATGTTAGGATCTTTGAATTTGGAGACACAGCTGGAATGCTTATCAGGATTTCCACGAGATCCTTCTCTCCCTCGTCCATTGTACATGTCAACTATACTGGACACTAACTCCGGTTCCTTGCTCCCGGAACTGCACAGAGTAATAATACTTTCCAACTCTTTGGTCAACCGTCGAAGTCCAGATTGAAGGACTCCTGCGACCTTCTTGTTCAAAATCTAGAAAGCAAGTTTCCTCTCCCTACCGTGAAAAACTCGACGTAATTGTTAACTTCTCGGGTGACCAAAATCCTCGAGAGAGAATTGGTTATATGAAATGCAAAGTTATTCTGTAAGTTGGTCGGTTTGTCTGACAGTTTGTCTCACCGCAGATTTTTAGTGAACCATCTCCTTGACGACCCACAGTGTTGGTGAAGCTGAATCTCATATAAATATATTGTAATTAAAGGTCCATAATCGTTGAGGTAGAGCTAGAGGGCGCTAGCAACAGTGGCCAATCATAGCTTGAAGGTGTAAGGTATGCCGCTATCTTTCTTCCTTCGATTTACATTAGCATTATTAGACTTACATCCGAAATTTTGCGCTTTATAAAATATGGCTATGATGAAATTATTTGTATTTTTCTTAAGTTTTAAATAATAATTCCTTCATTCTAAGCGGAAGGATAATTCCAGCTATTGATATAAAAAGAAACATTTCTCTGTCTGACTTCCCGTCCGCAAACTCCCGTGAGAAAATACATGCATTATGTTTATTTCATTTTCTAGCAGTATTCTTTTCTATTGCATATTATTTTCTATTGCATAATTAATTTAGATAAACTGGATGCAAAAAGTCAGGATGAACGTCAAACGAAAGCAAATATGACAAAAGGTCTTATTATTCCATGCAAATTGCAATAAATGTTTGACTTCATAATATTTCTGAAAAAACATCGTAAAATTCATCAAAGTTACGCATTTTTAGCGTCTTCTTGATGATATACAGTATTGGTGGAGCTGAATCTCATATAAATGTACCTATTGAGAAAATAAAGGCCCATATAGAATCACTTTAGAATTTTAAGTAGCTATTATCTTAGGACAAATATCTTTAAAAATAGCACGCCTATTTGATTGGGGAAGTAGTTTTTGGATGGAATATTATCAACAAACAGTTAAACTTCAGTGTTTTGTAGATTCAATGAACCTATTCCGGCATTACAGACAATTCGGGATCGCACATTTAAGGCTTGAAACTATGAATGACTCCCCTTGACTGAATAGTAGAAAACACGCGTTATCTGGTTTTTGACATGCATACAAGTCGTAGAAAATTCGATTTATAAGAATATGTTCGAACAGGAGATTCAAATACTGTATAATATTGTATTATAATAATGAAATGCTGTAGGAAATTTTGCATTTTTCAAATTATAAAATAAATACTGTCAAAGAATATAATGACAAATTTTGCTCATAAAACACATCTTTGAGAAAATGGCAGGTGTCTTTTTGATGAGTAAATCAAATTCCGTCATTCTTGAAGGGGGTTTGCTCTGGTATATTTGAGCACCCAGCATCTTGTACTTCGCTCGGAATGCATTCTAAAAGAGATTGCAGAGGCTTTTATAAGGAGAGGTTCATATTGGATTTTTTCATTCCAGAGAGAACAATTAAAAAGGGAATTTAAGTCACAAACAAATCCACAATTTTCATTAAAGTTAAGGAACAACGGTGAACCTCCGTCCAAGCACTCGGATTAGCAGCTGCGGACAACACGCACGTGCTAACTAGATTTTTACTCTCCCTATCAATTGAAACAGACATGCTAGAAATCAAAACATCTTTGCTTCATCTTTTTAGCACAGCGTCGAGATACGATCTTTAAAAACGTTTTCTGAATGAAATGAAATTTAAAATATAGCAACTGAATGTTAACACTGATTTACACAATTAAATTTAGAAGAGCAACGTCTGCTATTCCACAACCCTATAAACACAGAAATGTTGCGGAACTGACACTCAGGCAACTATCTCCTGAACCTATAAACTTGCCTACGGCAATGGCTACTTTTTTCTTCTCTTAAGCGGATTAAGGGAGCAGAGTCTTCTTTAATATTTGATATCGAAAAATAATTTATCAATCGCGACTCTTTGACACAGTGAAAGAGAATTTACTTTCAATCCTATTGTTCCTCGACGGAATTCGGTCGTCTAGCATGCTCGGATTCAATGTTCCCAATTGATATTTCTCTATTGTTATTTTGGCACGGTAAAGCCGCGGTTATACGAGCTCTGACTAATTGAGTCCCAGATTAACTGAGGTCCATTCGTTAAAAAAATGGTGATGTGGCGAACGGTTTGGAAGGCATTTATTACAGGTCGCGCGAGCGAGCAGAAGGCGAGGGGAAACAGCTAGAGTAGAGAAGCTAGTAACTTCTTTTTAAAAGCTTTTTGAAAAGGTTGTGAATTCTATTGAATCTACTCAATAATTTTACTTCACTTATCACAGCTTAGTTTATTTAAAATGTTACCGTAAGTACAGTACTTTAAAGCTCAGAAAATTCTTGTTTTCCGAGGTCACTCGGGTTCACAGTAGCTCGGAAAAAAGAGTTATCAATTCATTTCAGTTCCAACGCAATGTACCCACTTTCATCTGGAAACGTCGTAGGTTATAATTCTATTTGAAGTTTAAATATGGATGATTGCAAAGCATTTTAAAAGAAGCCACTGCCCTTTATTTTTTATTTGCGCATTTCATTCATCGATGTTGGTGCATGATTACTCACCAAGGCAGCTTCCGATTGCTTAGCTAAAGAAATAACTCCTCTACGTAACTGGCCATTTTTACGGCTCTCATGCTCAGTGCAACAGAATAAGTCACTCTCCTCCTATTATCATATGCTCCGATACTCAATTTATACCGGCCATAATTCGACTTGTGATTGGAAAAGATTTTAAAGGAACATATTCTACTTAAATTCTACATATACTTTGCCCATTTCTGCAGTAGTGGTGCATAAACGGCTTTTGGTAGCATTGGACCTGAAAATTTTGGGAGTCTAGGAAAGACTATTTTTCACATTTTTTTCATGACAAGAGGATAAAAGGTAATTAAAACACTGACAAGAGATCTCACGAGGCTTTCCTAACATTCAGTTAATGAAGCTTAAACATGAAAAAATGTAAAGATTTTGGAAGATAAAAGGCACGAATTACGCGCAAGCTTTCCACGATATGCACAAAATCTTCATGTGATCCTAATCAACGACCATGAGAAATAAGTGATTTTAAATTTCAAAACAACCGTCTTAATAGATAATTGATAACTGCATGCTTACACAGCATCAGTCATCAAACCATTTCCGAGATGCGCTACTCCCCAAAAATGGTTTCGGGCCGAAATAATGGCACTCCGATTCACCCCTCGACAGAATCTCACACTCCTTTTTCTTCTCCCCTCCTTCCTCGGAATTCCTTCCGCGAATGCCTCTCCTCCATCTTTCATCTCCCCGACAAAAAGTTCCCACATCGCACTCTCCATATTGTATGCCTCCGTCCTCATCAATCCTCGAACTTCGGCTCAATCGTGGACAATATTTAAATAGAACGTATCCATCTTAGCTTTGGCAAGTAATATTTTAATATTCGCAGCGTCAGAGCGTCAATAGCTTATCTAAAAGAATGCCTCCCATAGTAACAGTGTCTGCAGTAGCAAAGGCTTTCATAGTAAAAGTGATATAATACATTATACTGGTATAATAATTTGTGAAATCGAATTTTACACAGAGGATTCATCAGGAGATCTGGAAGTGTTTTCTCATGACTGACATCTGCCTCCACCAAGCGCCATCTGCCGTGTGTCAGCTTTATCTCTCAATTCCGTAAATATCTTAATCAGAATTCAGCCATTATT
Source organism: Ceriagrion tenellum (assembly GCA_963169105.1). Taxonomy (NCBI): domain Eukaryota; kingdom Metazoa; phylum Arthropoda; class Insecta; order Odonata; family Coenagrionidae; genus Ceriagrion; species Ceriagrion tenellum. The sequence goes on from OY720633.1 coordinate 25,592,761, forward strand.
ATCCACATGTTCGGGCTGCCCAGTACATGCAGCAGAGGCATGTTGAGGTCGGTGTGCGGATGGGTTGGTGTGGTGGCTAGTCGCCCACCACACGGGCGTCCAGGGTTCGAATCCCTGCAGAGGAGGATGTTTTTCAGAGGAAACCCGATCCCTACTTGAGTGCCTTGTGGAGGGCACTTCAAGTACAGTACTCTGTTGGATGAGACGTTATACCGTGGTTCCTTTAGCGCCTTTCGTTAAGAGCAGGCTAATGCCGACGCCGGGTTTCTATCCACCCTTCCTTCCTTACCTGTTCCCTATGGCGCAAATGACCTTAGCCGTTGGTCGTCTCCCCAAATATTCAATCCAATCCAATTGTGGGGGTGTTAGATAACCAAACAAAAGTAATGGGTAGTATTGTAAAAAGGAGTTGAGAAGGGAAAATAAAGATTAATGCGATGTGATTCAACCAATTTATTGTTTCAATCTGCACCTGTGGGAGTTCTAAATTATGTGCGGGGAGAAAGAAATCATGAGCCCATCTCTTCGATAATGAAGATTACTTGTCCCACCGAAAACCCACAAAATAAATTTGCGGAGATTATACAAAGTCCATCTTGTCGGATTGAAAATCTTGACATAAGAACTTTTCTATTTACCTTAGGCGAGAATGTTATCTTCCAGTACCCAGAAATTACCAATCCAGGTAAGTTAAACAAACAATTATCGACATGTCTCTTTCAAAACCAATGCTTCTCTCTCAGAAACATGATTAAGATAATCAAATGACAGCTTTCTTTCTTATTTTTTATGGTAGGATATTTTAACCCCACCTTTCTTTCTATTCCTGCGGCATCCTAACCGTTTCCGATATGCGCTATTTCCTCGGCCCTGATCCGCGGTTAGCACTTAATAATAGCATTCCTCTCTTGCGTTCCAGTTCCCTCAAGTCACTTTTTAGCCCCCCGACAGCGCGGAATGCCCTCCTCGTCTTGAGTGGATTCAAATGTACGAGCCAGATCTTGGACTAAACATGGGTTAGATTTCATTGAAACGTGCGCTTTACTCCAGGGTTTGAACCGCTAGAGCGTAGTGAAGGCGAATGAACGTAAATTACCACGCGGTCAATTAAGGGACATAGATGGAAGTTCTTGGTAGTTGAGTTATTCTGCTGACTTGATGATGGCACGTCAAATATGTTAAATACGGTAAATCAAGTCAAACAAACTCTAGACTAAGGTAAAAAAATACCCCATCCGTATAATGTGAGACAGTAGAATAAATAAATTAAGCCTGAGGTTTGCCTCACTAGGATATTATTTGAGCCATGGAAAACTATTCTTCACAAGTTTCAAGGCAATGAATTCTATCGCTACCTTCATACGCGTGTCAATACTAATTATGATAATATTCGCATGCTAAATTTTTCTTTACTGGGATGCATTAGTTTAGATAAACTTTTACATTGAAAATAATCTCCGTGTTTACACAGAATATTTCTGTGAGTTATTCGTCAAAAGTATGTTTTTTGAATAATAATTAGAGAAAATTCATGTGACTGAAAGACCCACGAGAGGTTTCAAATGAACACCATCATGGCATACAAATACTTATGAAAAGAACATTCTATCACCACATTTTATCAGATGTCAGGAAAGCGGACAAATACCTCTGAGAGTAACGAATCTATTCCACGCATCAAGGAAATTGATATAAAGAGTTGCAACATTGTAAGCTTTATTTTCTTGCAAAACTGAGTAATACCCTCATTTGCCTTAACACATGCTAATATTTATTAGGCCGCTAATTTCACACAACATATCTTAAAACCCAATAACATATAAAGTGTCTGACAGAAACTATTAGGATGCATAAATGGACCTCATGCAATAGTATTCGAACAAGGAAAGATTTCATTTCTCCGAAGTGAGACAAAATATTGTTATTAGGTGCAAAGGAAAAATGTCAAGGGAAAAAATTCATGCCTTTAGCACAAAGTAAACATTCCTAGGAAATACTTCGGGTAGATATTCGTGAAAATAAATGATGCTGATGATGATATACTGATGGAATTAAGCCCATTTCTTAAAACCTTAAAAAGTATTCCAATCAATATAATAGTCGTCATAACTCGGCTAGTTCAGGTTTGACCGATGAAATTATCTGTGAGCTCCACGACGCATTGCTAAAACATAACAGGTAAGAATTTTAGGAAGCCATTATGGAGACAACTGAGCCACAATCAACTGCAAAGAATATGGAAGTCGGGAAAACGGCAGAGCTTTCGAATTGAAACGGAGGTATTTTCTCATAAAGTTGCCGAACAGGGATCTCATGGCGCCTTACATTCCACCGCATCAGTATTTCGGTCTTTAGTAAGGATTTCCTATATTCTCACCACCATGTGATTATAATGAACAATGATAATTCTAAATAACTTGTGCACAATGCATAACAGAATAGAAAGCTACCAGAGAGAGGTAAAATCCTCTGAAAAATAAATCAGGATTCGAAAAACTCGGAACAGAAATGCCAAATTAGTATAACCTCAAAAATTAAAAACGCGAGCCGTTCGAAGTTTAAGAGTAAAACTGAGAGAGACTAAATCATAATATTTAATTCTCGTTATGGATCATGCTACAGTTATTACCGTGGGTCGTTTCAGAAAAGTATTACGGTATTTTTCAGATGATTTGCGAGAAAATATTTAAAAATATGTATTGGTATACCTAAGGATAAAAATGAAATATACTCGTGAGCGTTCGAACTTATCTTTTTAATTGGATTAATCGCGTTTTTCGGAGAAATGACACTGAAATGGACATCAATATTTTGGTTGTGGTATCCATAGAGATTAAATGCAAAACTTTATATGCTCCAATATTCACTTGTAGACTGAAATGCCCGATATAATTGAAATGACATTCTAATTTCACCTCCTCCCTTACGCTCTGAAATAATTGTATGGTGGAAGATATTTTATCGTGGTGCGTCAAATATTTTCTTTGCAGCCAGTATTTAATTATAAGAGTGGAATCAATTTAAAACGATAGAAAGAAGAAAATAAACAGAATGAAGTGGTTAGAGGAAATTCATCTGGTAACAAAATCCTCTCGTCTAAGTACGCAATCTCCATCTACCCACCCCACTCGAAATGCGCTCAGAGGCGGAATTATCTTGGAGAAAAAATATCGCTCTCAACGATGTTAAAGCGCAATGCTCGGACTGCGAGACGTTACTATGGTGATAAATAGTTTCCACTTTCCTGGAGTAAGAAAGCGTTGTATTCTTGATATAGCCCTCGTGGAAATATTTACGTTTTAAATTTCAAATTAATAGCTTGGATCGTCTTTCTAGACGACACGTGGCGTCCAACTATAAGCTGGCGAACAGGGTTTTACACAAATATATATGCAGCCACTAAACTAATTCAATTATACATTCGTAATTTGTTTCACGGATATGGGGTCTCATCGAGTACCTTTCCCTAGTGATAAATACATAAAGCATAAAAAGATTTACGATGTAACCAAATTGGATGAATGCATAATTAGGTTGAGTGTTTTTATGCCCCAATTAAATGGTCCTGACACCTGGGAATGATACAACAGGTTTTTCATAAGACCAACTTTGAATTATTCCGTATAATTACGTTACTACGGCCGTTTATTTCGCTGGAGTATTTTGAAGCAATGATGTACCCGGTTGATGAAAATGTACATCTGGTTTATAAAAATGCCACAGGTAATTCAGAATGTAGCTGAAAAGTTTTCTTTTAATTATCCTCAACAGTTGAAAGAGATACGTCATAATAAATGCAACATACGACTCTTTTTCTCTCTTGAGTGGTAAAACGTTAATTGATGCTGAGGAAAAAACAGTGAACATTTATGACAATTGCTTTAACAGCCACCTTAAGCATCACACAAAAACTCTTCATCATATTTCATCTATTTTACGAGTGCCCAAGCCGTTTTTGGATTTTTTTTAAATAAAAAGAGAGACAAAAATTGACTGTGCTTTGCAATACATATTCAAATTGCAAGTGAACGCTTCCCATAAACTCCAATGTGGTTATTTCAGGCTCGTAATCTCCAACATTTTCGCTCAAAAACTGAGCTCAATAGAAGTGGAAATTAAATACACTTTCGCCAACCTTGAAGCAATATATTTACGTGAAAATGACTTAAAAAATACCTAATGCCATTTTCGCATATTTAAAAAATGAACAAGCGGATGTATCAAAAGGGACATAGATATTAAAATCACAGGTTCATGAATAGGTTCCAGCAATAGTCGAATAATAAAATTCCTGAGCATGGAAATACACTTAATAAAATTTTCAAGCCATGGTTACGTATGGTTCGATCACAGTCTATACATTTTAGTGCTATAGGAGAAAAATGAGTTTAGGGGAATCGTTTAGAGGTGCAAGGGCTTACAAATCCTAATTACGCATACATTTTAAAGACGCTTTGGAAAAATGTTTCATTGCCAAATCGTATAGTTGCACATTAAGACTTTTCGTCAATAAAGAAAATTTTAAACAACCACGGCTGAGAACGCGGGCTCGAAAGAAACATACCACGTCAAAGTAGGAAAAAATATTTTCGTGTCATCCCGAGGTCACACTGCGTACAGCAACACATTTCACAAGTGTTTCCTGACGCACCCTCAGGTAAGGATCCAGGCTTGAGTTTTTCTCGAGAGAATATTCTACGGCATCAATGACATCAAAACGTTTACTTTACATATTTAATAAAACAAAATCAGCATTTTTCTTCTCATTTCACCCAGAGCATTAGTGGAATAAAACGTAGGTAAGAATACAACTTAGCGCTTGGGCCTTATGAATTTCAGCGCTGGATTTAACCGCACACCCGGAAACCATCCGTAATTTGCTCGTATTTTTGAAAATTCACTAGCATGACTTCTCTCTTATCAAAAGCAAAATCGGATGGGTAAGTTAGTCAAAAATGTATTGTCAAATATGAAAAAAATTAAAACTTTCAGCACTTAAGCATACAATGTATATACAATATACCGCTCAAAATAACGCTAAATTTGTGGCCATGTAGGGATCTCCTTCGCAAGTTTCAACGTTTTGGACACTAAAGTAATTTTCCTAGCGCTAATATAAACCTATATCTAATATTGTTTTTATTGTAAATTAAAATACAATAAACCTTACGAGCAATGAACAATGCGCTCATGTAATGAATCATTCTGGCTACCATCCAACATAGCCGTGAAAATTTCCATAAAAATGCAATATGCGGTTAGATAGAGCGTAATTGGCTGCCTGTGCCTTGCAAGTGAGTTTTGAGATGATGCGTTGAACTTTATGAGCCTTTCTTGACCCAGATAAAAATAAAATTCCAAGATTAAAGCCGAAGTCATTGGATGTTCCCACAAAATTCGAGGAAAACTAGTTCAGAGTCACGCATACTATCAAAGGGGATATTCGAGGCGAGAATCAGGGCATGTGGAAAAAATATAAGCCTTTCATCCGTGTCACTGAGTATAAGGTCAGCCGTTAAGCGAAGCACTTGAAAAAATAACCCAAGCTACTTAACACCATAGGCTGGAACCGACTAATGAAAAAAGTTAAGTTCATTTGAACTGGTTTACTACGGAGAAAAGTTAATCAGTAGGGAATCATAATAATTGAACTCATTTCACGATAGGTTAAAGACATTTTATAACCTTGTTTTATATTAATTGCAATATCTGTAACTGAAAAGGTTGCAAGTTGAGTTGAACCTCACATATTTGGTTTTTACCACCTTATATGTACTGTAATGTAATGTATTGGAATGTACTGAAGCGCGATAAGAAGCTCTTCAAAAAAGAAGAAAATAAAAATTGAGTAAAATATTAAAGTCTTCTTCTCTTTGTAAATCAGCAATCAGCTTTACATTCTCAAATTTCTCAGATTGTCTTTAAAAATTAAAAGTGAGTCTCAACGCAGTGGAATAATGACAAATATCAAACCATTACCCCAATTATAGCAATAAAGTCTGCACCAGAGCAGACGTTTATTTTTTCTCAGTGAACATTGAAGACTGTTTTTTTGCTAACTTGTTAAACAAAAATTCAGATTATGCCTTATGTTAGTATACGTATGACCAGGTCATTCAAGCGAAGGCATGATAACCCAATAACATCCACCTAGAATCGTTTCGGGCATGACTCTGTGTTTGTGTAGGGATTGCTGCGTTAGGCCAGACAGCACAGGGCGATCACAATAGCTGATGCTCCTTCAACCCAACGGCCTTGTGAAAATAAGTTATCGCTAACATACTGACTGGTTTTACCGGAAGAGCTAAGCAGTTTTGTCGGATACCTGGCAGACCCTCACGGCAATCCAAATGTTGACGGGAATCTCCAGAAATGAAAGCGAGCACTAAATAACATATTTTTACGTGAAAGATAAGCATTCAGGTGTGAACGACTTCTACCTTGTATTTCTAGCAGAAATTCCTAACGAACCTCCTAGTTATGACATCGGGGTATAGATGAATGTATACACCAATAATTCTCATGAAGCTTGGAGCCATGTGCTTCAATAATCATAAACCACATACGTAACTTTATATTTTATGGGTAAAACATACGAGGTCTAACAATTCAATGGAAATTACTCCGAAAAGAGAGAAAATTGAAAGACATGAGTTCCACCTCTTAGCCACGGCCAAGAGGAACCGCGATGGCGCGCACTGAAACCGATTTTTCATCATCTCTCGTGACATTCGCTTAACCGTGATAGATGGGCCTTCTCTACTAGAGCTGTTTAGTGCAATAGACGAATGAAAGCTGTGAGCAAATCTAATTTTACTTTCCTCCAACCACCAACGCCAGCGCCGGCACATCGTCCCTCCGCCCGCCATCGCGGCCTTGGCGCGGACCCGGAAATCAAATGGAACGGAAGTTGCGTGATCGCCATAGCTGCCCTCTATTAAGACGACGGCATATCGGGTCGACCCACGTCGACTAGGAAACCGCACCCTGAAGGCCTTAAGCGACATACGCCAGTGATGGGTTGGTAGATTATAATAAGCGGGGTAGTGGCAGACATAGTGATGTTTCGGATGGAAATAAGGTGACCGAATGAAGTGGGAGTGGTATGGGTTGCATTGTGAGATGGAACGCTTAATAGGGCTGACGGCTGTATGGGCACAGGGAGGTAATTGATACGTAGTAGCATACTCGGGCTTAACCATTAGTGGTATGCCTTAAGGGTGTTCGCTACTTATCCCGTAGCCGAAGCTAACCTGATACAGGTCATTATCGGCCTAATTTTATCAAAACCCCTCGGCTAAACGCAGTGATGATCTATATACAATAGGCTATGCCGCATATTGAACACTTGTCTTCGCTTAGTTTACATTAATCCAATGCAAGCGAAATGATGACCACTATACATTAAATTTGAATTAATACTGTACAATTTTAGGAAATTTCGGAATAAAAATCATCAATAAGCACTAACTCTGACAAACCCTATTGTTTATGTGCTGCAGGATAATGATTCTTTTCTGCGGTAACAGCACTGAAGACTGAACCTATTATTGATACATGACAACTTTTATACACTATCAAACCAAATCAACTTCCGCTCTCTTGCGACTTTTCTGAAACTGTTGTGCTAAGTTCTAAAGTATAGATAATATTCCTAATTTCTCAATATCGTTTTATTTCCCAACTCATGCATATGTCGTTATCACATATTCAATGTAGCACGTTGCATATAAAAAATAAGCATGAAGTTTATCATTGAAATCTTGAGATCAAGAAGTTGGAGAGATCACCCTCAACTCCCATCTAGTTCTTATTGCCGCCTCATCATAAGGAAAAGTACGTTGCGTACTAATTCCTCATAGAATTCACTCCTATCAAACTTATGAGTTTATAGACTCGACTGATAGCGATTTATCTGACAAGAAGAATAGTAGAATATAATTAGTAGACAACATGTAATCAAAGAAGAGTTTTCAATCATAACGTAATCAAATCATTACTCCAAAGCCACCTCAGGTATTAATTTACTTTAACCACTCTCTCCTTCTTTTGATAAGTTACAGATGGATAAAGAACGCGGGAAATTGGGAAAATTGGTCCAACTTAGGCACCATTATCTAAAACATTTGGCTCGTACATTTGCATTTAATGGTATGCTTTACATTGGTGACAGTTTTAAAACTAATTTGCTGTGACATAAAAAATATTATATTATTGAGTCTATTAATGAATGTGTGGTAAATTCTTTGTTTTCCTAATAATAACTGAAAGCCACGGACACATTCGAAAGGAGCCAAAAAAATATTCCCACTCGGGAATAATTTAAGCAACTGCACACTTTATTGTGATTTGGGAGTTATTCAATCTGTTTCATTATGCCGCTGAACAGCAACATGATTAAAAATGAATTATATAGCTCTCCCGAAATCAAAAAGTCAAATGCACAAAATATGTTAATTTTTTAACATATTTTGTGTTATTTTTAAAAAATTTAAAAATTTATTTTAAAAAAGTTTAAAAAAATTGAAAGCATCCCAAGGAAATCAGATGTGCTGTGATTCAGTGGACCTTTTCCGAAGAAGTAAAGAACTGATGAAATCAATGTAGAATGACAAAAATAAAGATTTAAATAATATTAAATTATTTTTTTATCACAAGTTCGATTAGATTTTTATTTTTATTCATTTGATTTCTAACATTTTCATGATTTATTATGTGCATTTATAATAGCTAATCTGCCAATTTGTTCCAGCGCAAATGAAATCCGAAGGAAATTTATCATTTCAGGAACTGCTGCCTAGCATCTACCGCAGCACATTTGAAATTCATTTTTAACAGCAAATAATATCCCATACATAATTTTAGCTATGAATTGCAACGTCGATTTGAAAATTACTCAAAGAGAATAAATGTCAAAGCGGATGACAGTTAATGAAAAGCGCTCTGATTGGAAGACTCAATTTATTTTCGCAAAGTACCATGCAGAAATATAAATCAACAAAAATTGGGAAATTCAATTTTTATGATTACTCGGGAAAACTGCGACTCACAGAAATTAATTCAGTAAGAAACGCCAGACCAGGGCCGTGCTTATTGAGGTTTTATTTAAAATAGGATCAATATATCAGAGATTATCGACCAAAAAAATTCGGATACATTTAATATATTACAAAATACAACGCATTTCTAATAAAAAGAGTTGAATAAGCCAAAAAAATAAAATATAGGGAATACTAGTGACAGATTTCTTATAAAAGCGCTGGCGCGTTTAGTTCTTAAATTAAGTACGTTTGTGCATGAAAATGCCTAATTAATTAACGTAATACGCCTAAAATTTTAATAGGAATAAGTTTAGCAAATGGTCAAAACTCTTCCAAATTGAGAGTGATAACATTAGCAAATGAAGTTAACCTGGATAATGCATGGATGAAAATCATCACCAAATTACGGAGGAGCAATTATATGTTCTAAGTCATACTGACGTTGAAAAAATCAATTTACACGGCCCTACACTGTTGTTTCTAAAAAACCAATCTCAATCCTAAGGAAAAATTGGGTCTCAGCGCATGCATGCGCATTCTTCGGCGCAATTAATCGTATCTCACCACTACTGGCGTGCTAGTGGTTTCATGATGGCATAGAATAGCAGGCAAAGGATTTACAAGTTCAAAATAAATTATGAAAAATTTTCCTTCCAAAAATGTCTACTTTCATCTAAATCAAATAACCTTTAAATATTAATTAAATTGGATATCGTTAAGTGAATGGGAAGAATTGCAGAATGGAATATATCTGGAAAATTATGGAGGGTGTCAAAGAATAGGATCCGAAAACATTAAAGTGGTGAATTAGAACGGAGCTGCAGAAAATCAATTTTTGGATTGGCAACTGAAAATGATTTCAGACACAATCATGCAAACTGATAATTTTAAGAATATATTTTGTTGCGCCAAATTTCCATTATTATATCTCCGTTAATATGTTCCGATTTTGAGATGGACAAAAATCACCCAAACTCGTACAATGTGCCATTTCTTGAGGCTTTTTGCTACTCACAACAGTGAGGGATTTCTACTCGAACATTCCTTTCTTAAGATGAATTTTCATGATGTTTGGAAAAAGTCAGATGAGCCAAATGATTATTAGTTGATTTAGAAAAACATGGTACTAGAAGGGAAACGAGACGTAAACGTTAAACGCTATTTTTGATGTTCCGAATGTATACTTTGAGAAAACTTAAATAACTTGACACGAAATTTTGAAAGGTTAACTCTCAAACCGGTTTTTCACATATGCATCGAGAAATTTTATTTTTCTGTTTGTTCCTTCCATAATTTTGTTGAAATGATGACGCTAAGAGTCATAAAAAGTTTCCTCTTTTCAAAAGCAAATGCGAAAATCGGCATCAGGGCCATGATACGCTAAAATCACTTCTAGCCCCAATGTGCAGACAGCGAATTCACTTGGAATCATTTTTCATGAATTCAAAAAAAAACGTAGGCGCTAAATATTCTTTGATTGTTAGAAAAGGGGAGGAGACCTACATTATATTAGCTTAATTTGTAAAAGTCTATTTACAAAGACCTTATCGGTAAACAAAGCCACCCTTCGCTTATAGACCATTTGAGTCATTGTAGGGCCAAATTAACTGGCTCGTCAGCAAAGAGGACAAACAAAAACAAATTAATGAAGGAGCCGAAAGGATGAGCACATCTCGGGTGTAAAACATTTTGTACCGGTTTATAGTGATGCCACGAACACGCACGATATTGCTCAGACGCTTGCATTACGCGTCATGAATGCCGAGAGACCAAAACAGCATCCGAGGGGGCGAACAGGAATAAGTAGGGTGGAAGGGCGAAGGGTGGAGTGGGTGAGGGGAGCGGTTGAAACAAAAACCATCTGGCGTCGGGCATCTGCTGCATTTTTCCGATGAAACCGGAGCCGAGGCAATATTGAAGGTTTGGATTGCTTCGTATGCTATTTCTGAGACAAACCCTCTGCCCTCCTCTCACCTGCCTATCCGCCTACTTCGATTTAAAACTGTTTTTGGGCCCAGCGCTCACGATCGTCCATCCAAGTTTTAGTTTGAATTCACCGGAAGAAATTATCTGATCGCACAAACTTTCGTCATTAAGCTAGGAGAATATTGGGTGAGATTGAGTTTTTTTTTAGTTCATTACAGCGAGGTCAGTCGATTCCGAACGTGTCTGCGGTCTGTGATAAAACATGAAAACAAGTAATAGTAAAGGGGTAAAAATGTAAAAATGGCCGAATATCGCGTTAAATCTAGTCTATATACCTCCATATACCAGTCAATCAAAGCCCTGATTCCTTTTTAACTTTATTATAATGAGTTTTATTAACCTTTCGATTACCAAATTTCCGCCAAAATGTGCCAGCATTTTTTACCAGAACAAAACAAGTACTATTGGGGCCATAAAACGAAAATATAAATCATAAGAAAGTGTATCGTACTATTTTAAACCTAAATTTAGATGGAGAACTTAAATACTCAAGACTTATTCAGCCGTAAAACTTTCTGAAACAGTTGTAAGCTACCTCTAGTGGAAATCAACGTTTAATTTTTAAAATGTTTTATACTGATTAGTGAATCCCATCAATGCATTACTCTAGCATAGACTTTTACATCTGAGTCAAAGTTATACGGTTCTAAACTGCAGGAGAGATGGAAATTGTTAATCTGTCTTAAAAAATTTCACATCACTATAAAATTAATTTGAGAAACAGAAAACCGCTGCTAATCTCTTTTGGCGCACAATTACTTTTCTGAATTGTTAAAATGGATTAGAGGGCTCAGGCAACTGATATAGCAATGGGACTTATTTCATTGGCTATTTATGATTGCGTTTGAAGACGGTGCATTTATACGAAATAGTTTGTCTCTAGTTGTGAAGAAAAATGGCATAATGAAACCAGATTAAATTTGAAAATGATAGACCGGCAACGAGCTCAATTTATGTAGCATTTTTTCTAAAGTTCAAATAAAAGTTCTTCTGAAACGTGTGGTGGTCTGTTTAGGTTAGCGAACAACGCAATATCCTTCTAAGCTTGGCGATAAGGTTTCAATAGTGATGTTGCACTCACATGAGAAACTCCATTACTACTATTTAACCTCTGAGGGCACATGAGCAACTGACATAAGAACTACTTACCTAATGATAAGAAACCAATATGAACACATGACTTAAAAATGCAAGTATTTATCTACGATTTATTTCTCTGAATACTCATTGTTAAAGCTATGATGTCTTTTTGCGATCCTGCCCAGAGTTATAGGAATATTAATAGACGGGATTTTAATTTTAATAAAAATCTCTAGTAACATACATTATGAACTTTATCTAATTAGTTGTTTTTATATATGGAGCCCTAGTGTCAAATCACACTTCTGTAATGTTGCATTGCGCTGAAGGGGTGCATCATCGCCGTTGTATGATAAGCACTATCATGACATTTGGCCATATGTATGGGAATAATTAGTGCTAAATCGCTCCACATATATATTACTCTCATTTTCATTGTGGTTTAAGCTTAAGATGAACGTGTCAAGACTTTACATTTCTGAGTTTGACTGAATATGTGTGCATTCCAACTTTTCGACCTTCAAGGATTCGCTTCCACGGAAATTGGCTCAGATAATTCGTATTATTATTTTTTAATTATATTTGTAATATCATTTGTCATCCACGGAAGTCATATTTTACAATTTATATGCGCAGAATGAAAGAAAAAGGTATCTTATGCAACGTAATAGATGAGGTTAAATAAAATAATAAACAATTTTATCTTCAAGATATTTTCGAATTTGGTGAGTGTCGTTCTACAGGTTTCATCTTAACATCTCCCTCCATATTGCTCTGTCCTATCCCCAAGTCCAGAATTATCTGTATTTACTTTATCTGAATATTTACACTGATTGGGTTCATTTTATAATTTATAAAAGCTCAACACATTCAGACTTTATTACTAAAGGCGCTCCAACCAGATAATTGTTTGAAAACCAGAATAACTTCGACGTAAAATTTGAAACTGGAAAATAGTATCCGGAAAAATATTACAAAAATATTTTAGATCAGTAATGCTGGAATACAAATATTTGTTAAGAAAGGGAAAATTTGGAAAGCTATACAAAAGATTTATTCTCACGATTGATAAAAATACAAAATTTCAAGATAATTTTTAGCTAGTCAAACAGTGTGCATTCGAAGAATTCTCCTGTCAAAAGAGTTGTTTGATGATTTTTTTTCTAATTTGTGAGATGTATACGACTTTACTTCATAAAATTGACCACCATTTTCATCGCCCATCTCCCCTATCTTTCAATCTTTGATGCTGTTTTTACGCTATCCCTTCCGTATGTAGTGCTTGTATTTTATCCTAAATCTCAGCCTAAAAAAGCCCAATTCACACCCCCTCCCAACGTTCCTCGTCTCTCAACCTCTCCCCCATTACCTGTCATACATGCTTGCGTCGTTTTCTGTACTTGACTTAGATTTAGAACTGTGATGATGAAATTATATGGAAACCAGTCAGTTTTATTGCTGTAAAAGAGTGGAAAAATTATAGTTATTAGTTTTTGACTGTGTTAGTATTCTACAGTCACTTCGTCAAACGTCACTTATTTTATATTAATTAAACTAATATAAAAACTCGGTATTACACTTCAATCTCTGTAAAACATTGTAGTTTTTGGTCAAATGGAGGCAGCAATAGGTCGAGAATTCACGCAAAGGGTCGATTCAGAAATAGCAGACGGTTGATGATGCAGGGGCTCAACTGTGTGAGACCTTTGAAAATTAAAATAAGTCAAAAAAGTAATGAAAACCAACGTCCAATTATGGATAATTTTAGGGCTCAAAATGGAGCGTGCCTTCATCAAAGACAAAGACTTCGAGTACCATTGTAAGAATTCCATATTATTACGGCCCGTTACTAGATTAAAATTCCAACTCAAGATTACCGGAAGCCTTTACGGTAACGTACTATTTTAAATCATTTTGCTGTAGAGCAATTTTTAATAGTTTTTTTTTAATTAAAACAAATCTACGCAACCAATTTACCCCTTTCTATTTGGGAACAAATTTATTTAGCAACTTCACTACTCCCTCCCCAAGGACGCAATTTCGAATCTCGGAGACTGTTCCATCTCTCGTTTCCTCTAGCACATAATTCAATACCCAAGTCAAATTGAATGGCTTAAACCTTTTTAAAAACTTGAACTGGTACAAAAGGTTTGTGTGCTTTGACAATATTTTAGATTTGTTCATGTAAAGCTACTTGGAAAAATTTTACGTTAAGACTTCAAGTCTTCTAGTTTTCGATATATTTTATATTTGTTCATGTAAAGCTATTTGGAAAAATTTTATGTTAAGACTTCAAGTCTTCTAGTTTTCGATATATTTTATATTTGTTCATGTAAAGCTATTTGGAAAAATTTTACGTTAAGACTTCAAGTCTTCTAGTTTTCGATATATTTTATATTTGTTCATGTAAAGCTATTTGGAAAAATTTTACGTTAAGACTTCAAGTCTTCTAGTTTTCGATATATTTTATATTTGTTCATGTAAAGCTATTTGGAAAAATTTTATGTTAAGACTTCAAGTCTTCTAGTTTTCGATATATTTTATATTTGTTCATGTAAAGCTATTTGGAAAAATTTTACGTTAAGACTTCAAGTCTTCTAGTTTTCGATATATTTTATATTTGATCATGTAAAGCTATTTGGAAAAATTTTACGTTAAGACTTCAAGTCTTCTAGTTTTCGATATATTTTATATTTGTTCATGTAAAGCTATTTGGAAAAATTTTACGTTAAGACTTCAAGTCTTCTAGTTTTCGATATATTTTATATTTGTTCATGTAAAGCTATTTGGAAAAATTTTACGTTAAGACTTCAAGTCTTCTAGTTTTCGATATATTTTATATTTGTTCATGTAAAGCTATTTGGAAAAATTTTATGTTAAGACTTCAAGTGTTCTAGTTTTCGATATATTTTATATTTGTTCATGTTAAGCTATTTGGAAAAATTTTACGTTAAGACTTCAAGTCTTCTAGTTTTCGATATATTTTATATTTGTTTGCGGCAATATTTTATATTTGTTTATGTAAAGCTATTTGGAAAAATTATTCGTTAAGCCTTCAAGTCTTCTAGTTTGCAAGATGCATTCAATATTCTATTCATAAAAATAATAAAGCAGGATTCGCCCTCATCCAAGTATCTTGCATCGATTACCCATCATTACTTTTGTCCTATTTCACTGACACTCATCGCAAAAATCAATCCGTGACCTGAATAGCTGTGTTTCAAACCCCTTGAAAAGATTCTGAGCACATGAATAGAGAGTTAAGTAGTGCAGCAATGAACGATTGGAGAATTTGACGAGTTTTTTTTCGCTAGGATGGATAGCTAAAGGTTCCATTCCTTCAATGGTTGTTCAATCTTAAGTTTGGTTGACTGCAGCCCTCCATCCTTGTCTATCTAATGCTAGTTCCCTTTTTCTTCTATCTCTTCTATCTCTTCCTATGTAAGTTCCTCTTTATTTGCTCCATAAACTTATTCCTGGGTCTTCCTCAGGGGACTTTTCCCCCTATTTTACCTTCAATTGTGTTCTTTATGAATCCATTGCGTCTCAGAATGTCTCCAATCCATATTGTCCTTCTATTCCTTACATAACTCCATATGATCCTTTCCTATTCTACTCTTCTATTAACTTTATCATTTTTGTCCGTCCATTTTATCTTCAGCAAAATCTTATCGGAAACCACCACAGTTGTCTCCCTAGAAGTTACTGCCCTGCATTCTATATATGACATAAGTGCCCACTATATCGTTTAATGTGTCGCTAATTGGGATATTTAGCTCCATTAACAATATCCCTGCGAGAAAAACACGGTCGGCAGAGCTGCGTGTGATTATGCTAGTGGTTTGAAAGCATTAAAATCTCGAACCCTTCGTAATTGTACCACGAGACCCCTTATTTACGCGCTCGGAATCATTCCGACTGGCCTCAAACACGACCATCCTGGACTGGAAAGTATGAAACAAAACATGGCGCGAACCAGAAAGAAAAACAAAGCCGAGATACGCGATCCAGAAACTGACACCCAGCACACGCGAACGTGGGAGTTGAAGTTCACGAAAGATTCCCTTTAGCGCTGCGTGGGGAAGTGACGCTAAAAGCTGTTCGGGTTCCATCCGGATTCCTCCTCCTCCTCCCACGCCGTCCATCCTTCCCTACTGCAGTCTCCTCTTCAAACCCCATCTCCCCATCCACGTCCATGCGGAACCGAAAACAAGACTGCTTGCCAGTATCCGACGCACATACACACAAACAGACACGCACACAACACGCGTCGGCTCTGCGTAAACGCGCAAAAATTCAATTTTCGCCGCCGCCCATTAGGGCCAATCAACTCGCGATAGCGACGCTCGTAGTCGGGTGAATTGGGGCTCGGAGTGAGGTGGGTTGGTGAGGGGATGGGGGGGAACGAACGAGGGAGACAGAAAACACGCATTCCGAATTGTGAAAGATGGGGAGAGAGGCTGCGTTGTTCCCACTCCTGTCCTTCCCCCCCCCCCACCTCACCCCCGCCTGCCCCTCACTCGAAAATTTCCTCTTTCCCCGGCAGCTCCACCATCTCTCCACCATCTCCCTCGTTTGCCATCTTTCCCCGTGCTCACGTCAGGGAACGATAACAACGAATTAATGACTGAAGATGCGTCACTCACTGAAGATGCGCCACGTGGAGAGCGAATGCAAAGGGAATGAGATGGAGTGAACTCGGCCGAAAGAGAATGCTGGTATTCGGAGTCCAAGGCAGGGATGTTCTCTCAAGTTGACTTCACGCACGACAGTTGATTTCCACTGTAATTTCATATTAGTAATTTTCCCTGCATCAGCTCAAGTAACTTTTCGATGTGAACGCATGGACTTCTATGGCAGTCAATATGGGTGGTTTATCGGCGGAAATCGATCGCGGTTTCACTTAACAGGATACAGACCGTCTCATTTTTTTCCCTATCAGATGTATTGCGAATCTTGCGGAATCCTGATCACACGATCGCGTGCGGGGATAAAATTATGACAACAATCAGTATTCCAACAGAGAACTATTGTTTTAATTATGAATATTTATGCTTACTTATAATCTATTGCTATTGTTAAAAATTATTTACGAGAAATACCAGAGACCTTTTCTTCCTTAAGTTTAAAAAAATAGTATTCTACCGGTAAATGAAAGGTTGTGTTAAATTTGAGATAAACTCCTCTCAATTTTCTACCTATTAAAGGTCCTATCATTCTATCTTTCTACGTTACGAATGGTCTATCTCTAGCATATTTGTTTGCCTCTGAATACGATCTAACCTTCCTCATCCCACCTAAAAAGCCTATCCTCTTTCTTCTCTTTCCCCGCTTGCCCAACATCCTTCCCTCTATCACACTCTTGAGCCATTACTTCCTCCAGTTACCTACCCTGTCTATCCCGGATTTCAATCAGAATTTTCCTTTCCTCGCCCACAGTTCTTAAAATTTCCTCGTACGTCTTCCTTTCGGTCCACATTTTTCATCCTTCTCCACACCCACATCTAAAATTCCTGCAGCCTATTCACACCCCTATTATTTAGTAGTACGAATAAGATGTAAAATAATCCTAAAGCTTTGTTCTTTTCATCCGTCATGATTTACTGATTTTCAAAATTTCTACAGACATTGTTCGTTACAAAAATAGTTTTTTTTAACAAGACTGAAGTGAAGTGTACGTAGTCCTATTATTTGCAACCAACTATGTTAACTGAGATATCGCTATACTCGAGATTTCTCTTGAAATCAACTTCAACAAATTATGCCACTTGAAGGATTTTTCTCTCAGCGTGATTTGGCGATGCAGAGTCAATATGTTACCATAATAACACAAGAGTTTAGAGCGTGAAATTAAAAGACATCTGCATCATAAATCAAAGATAATCCAGAGTCACTGGGAGGAACGATTACAAAAATAATTGTTTCGGTAATTTTTCACCGAGCTGGACCGGTTGAGCCCTTGATAGCATCATTAGGCCCTTACTGGCGTCCTTAACATCGAGTATCTAAAGATTCCGTCACAGGAGTATACCTACTCTGAGAAAATAGAAAGGTCCCACGGGATTAACAGTTATTTCGTTTAATAAGAAATATATTTGCGCATCAGTTGTTATCGCTGATGTAAGAATACGTAATACTCGATCTATTTAGTTGCGGATATCTAAAAATATATAGTAGAGTATGCACTAAGGATATTTATAAAATTATGTTTATCCAGACTTAAGTGAGCGATTGAGTCGATGGGATGGGTTTGACATTAAAAACATTGTCACCACCATGTGGAAATGGATAACATTATTGGGTAAAATAGCGTACTGGCGAAATTTTTGACCGGATGAATAGTCCTAATGACGAAAATAATTTTTAATGAAGGATAGACTGAGTTTCTCACTTCAGTCGATGATTGTGGTGAGAGAAAAATATGTACGGATTGTCGATAAACATCGTGGATATGAATTCTGGTATTTTATTTAAAGATCATTCAGATTCACGAAAGAATTTTGACTTCACCCTGAGGACTCTAGTCTACCTCGACAATACATTCACTGACAATGAGTGGTAAAACGTGAGGCAATATAAGGCAATATTGAGGGAGGGTCGACATTGTAAACTGAGTGTCGCAGACTCCCTAACTCAATGGATTTCACGTGGGTGGGTAATGAGGGACGGGACAGGATGACTCGCCAATGGATGCGGCAGACGGGGCCGCGTCATGCCAGGCCGCGGCAGGTCGCAGAGGAAGACCTTCATAGTGCACGCTCGCTCTCTGCAACTCGGAAGTGCTCTTGATGATTGCCCGCGATGTACTCGACGTAACGAGGTCATGTTTCATGCAACGGAGGTGGTGAACCGGCGCGGCGGGTGGCCAGGATGAATGGTGCTTTCCTCCTCCCCTCTCACCGTCCCACTGATCAAGTTATTCTGATTAAACATTGGGTCAAACCTAGCCTAAATTCTGAAAATAGAGTAACCTTTAGGGCGGTAAAAATACATGAAGCTGATTGTTTGGGATTTGTAATCTGTAATCGCCTAGTACGATATCATACCAAAAAAATCCACAAAGTTGCAGGCCGATTTATTGTTTTCTTGAGGTCAAAAGTGTCCCGCGTGCTTAGAAACAACCTTGGACAAAGGAAGGGACTTAAGGAACTCAGGGAACCAGGAGACGGGGTCGAAACGGGTGGTTCACTGAGACAATGCATGCTTTAGCAGCGCGCGGTTGACCTTGAGTAAACTGTCTCTTTTCCGAAGTGGGCCCAAGCCTGTCCGAATATCGAAGCCGGTCGCTCAAAGCGTCTGGCTTCAGTGTAAGCAAACAGCAAGATGCACAGATTCGATCGGCGGGCTAGGGTACCACCGCGTCACGCTCAAGCATGCTCATGGCAAGCAGGTTTGGATATTCGGCCACGGCTGTCTCTGTTTTCCCATCGCCAAAGTCGGCAGTCAGAACGTGACTGCACTACTGCAAAGCGTGTATTTAATCCGCCGTAGCTCAAAATTTCATTAACGGATAAAATATACAGCATTAGAAAGCTAAAAATATTACGCTGCATATTTTAATATACAACCTTTCATTAATGAAACTTTTTTTCGGTGCACGATCGACTATTTCATGAGAGCTCTCATTTTTAATGAGTCCAAAGCTTGAGGTAAACGAGGTCAGTAAATGATTAGAGATTTCAATAGCTTAAATATTGTATATTTTCACACGCAGTGTCATTGGTATCATTGAGCGAAATCAGAGCCATAAACAATTTCACCACGTCACTAGAATGCACAGTTGATGTGGGAGTGGGGTATGTTTGACCCTGAAAAACAATAAAACAGCAGATTTTTTGTGGAATCCCCAAGCTTTTAAACCAGGAAAGCCCCGCAAATTTCCAGATATTCATTGTAATTATCATTATATCTCCCGAAGCTTAAACATGAAATTCCTAAGATTTGAGTGGAGTAACTGGGGATGAAGAAGAAAAGTGAAAGCAAATATGAGTAGGTAAGAGGAAAGGAAAAAGTAAGCCTCAGGTATAACTTTTTCTCACCCATTATAGAACGCAACAGTAATCCTCCTATAGATAATATCACTTGCCGCTATATCCTCTCTCGCATTTCCTTTTCCCATTCACTCTCTCATTCGTTTCAGATGTCCGAGAGCCAGAGCATAGGGCAGAGCGGAGAGCTCTGGTGTCCTAACACATCCTAGTCACATAGAAACAACCTCGAAAAACAATCAGAGGATGTAAATATTATCATTACCGCATAAAACGAATTCATGGACGATTCATTTTAGGTAAGATTTAAATTTGATCGTTAAAATTGCGTCACACAATATGAGGCCAAAGGAGTATTTTCTGAGAAACAGTTTAATGGAAAACATTCGGTATATAAACAGATAGATAGTAACGGCGACCATGTGGTTGTGGTATATATTTCTTACATTTCATCAAAACATATACTACTTATCAAAAAGATACTACGAAAACGGCGGAAGCCACTACCACCAGGCTACTATCACCACTACTCTGTATAACTGCGAACTTTCAAATTTAGGGTCGATATAATGGACTGAGTATCGCAAGATCCTAACTCAGAGGGAATAAAAGCATGGATGATTGGGCTCGAGTTGGTGAGGAGTCAACAGTTTTGGTATCTCATTCTGAAAGTCCGGATTTGAATCTCAGCTGTGGCGGGTCTCTTATGTTGGAATATCTAACCTTGCTTGGGTGCTGAGCGGATTGTCTACTTCAAAAGTAGTAGGTAATCTGTCCAGTGGATGGGAATAAAAGCCGTGGTCGAACTCAGCGTCTTCCGATGATAGTACCTAGACTAAATCTGACGCTCTCAACCCTTTCTCTTTTCCTAAATAATACTTCACGGATCAACCCATTCGTATGTCTTCAACAATTCACATGACCTCTGTTGCGGGCGTCGCCTCCCCAGTGACCCTACGCACCAGCGTGGGGAAATGTGGGATAGGACGGGATGGATGAGAGGTATTTGGCATGACGAGACGCAGCCGTCGGCGGCTCACCGAGGGCGAACCGAGAGGTTCAGGGTATTATACAGATGTAATCCAGGGATCTTCATGATTGTCCGTGAAGCGCTCGGAATATATGAGGTTTGTCATCGATGTGAGGTCGGTGGGGGGTTCGGCGGGGTTGACCTGCCCGAATGGATCCATCCCCTCTCACCCCCGTTCTCCACCCTCCTTCCACATGAAATAACCAATCGCGGGGCACGTCCCTTCTTTTTATTTTTGTTGCCTCGGCGTGTCAAAGAGAGAGAGCGAGAGAGATAGAGGTAGGGCCAGAAGACAAATGGTGCGAGTGTGCCCGCGTATATTCGACGGAGAGAGCGACGAAGAGAATTCCGAGGACGACTTCGCCACGAGATGTATGAGCCACGTGGCGATCTGCTGCGCCAGGAATTCCGCCCCCAAGTGGCGGAGGGGACACTGGGACATGCTACTAATTTTACGCTCCGTCAAGACTTCACCTTATGTTAGACGAACATATACAAAAAAATAAGAAATGGAAATCGCTCCTATATTCCACACTCCAAAGGCTACATTTGAGACTCAGAGTCAGAAAATAACGTCAAAAATTAAAATTTTATTAAGTTCATAGGTGTAAAAGAGAACAAATAGGCACACTGTTGTAAAAAAATAGATATTAAGGTAATATGGGCGTATAAATTACGAGCACAGTTGGTCGTAGGGATGGAAAAATGTCGCATTTAAACATAAAAAAGTTTCTCCGAGCTTGGAATTGGAAATTTTCCGCAAAAGTATTATCTATAAAATGGTCGTATGGAATATAGAAATAGGACCAACAAAATGTGAATGGGGAATGTGGTGGGCCATTAGATCCATGAGAGCAAAGCTAAAATGGACAGAGAATCGAAGTCGAAGATATCAACTTAGGTTTGAGCACCCTAAGAACAAAGTTACATCTTCATCCCACGAATCAGCGAAGGTTTTAGTTACCCAGAGTCCTGAATTGATTTCCATTAGGATGATATTTTCTCAGCAACATAAACGGAATTATTTACAGATATGGTTTCGATAAGGAAAGGTTTTTCCCGCTTAGCTTCAGCATTATTATATCTTTCTCCCTTCCTCACGTGTTCCACATGCAAAGTCAACTTCTATTTGATTGATGAAGAGATTATTTACATTTCAAGCGTGGAAATGTGAAAGAAAACATAAAGAGAGAGGCATGCGCCAATGGCTACGAAGTGATGAAGAGGATGACTGAGGAGGAATGAAATTGGGAACCGCAGAAAGGCAATCTGCGCATTATAAACAGTGTATGATGATGTGAGATCATTTCCAAGCATATTGCCAACATGAATTTGATCATTTTAGAGGGATTTATGGTGAATAGCAGCAGCGCTTCTAATTAGCAAGAATACGATACGTAATAGGCAACGAGAACTTATCCTTGCAAGCTTGCACAAAATACCAACGTTTGGAGGATAAAAACATTCGTATGCAGATTTCAATATGCAGTTTCTATCAGATACTTTTGCAAAAAACCTCAGGGGATCAGTTTTTGTCAGTTAATCCTCCTATTGTGCGAGACAAGGAAATCCACCTAGTCGGCCGGGGAGAAAAAAAATACGACTCTGGGTTCGGCCAAAACTCTTCCATACCTTTCGGCAGAGCTTCAGGCATGTAGCACAAAAGCACCGCGGGGAAGCAAGCCCGTGAAAATAGCATATTATTGAGGCATAAAGAGTATAATTAGCAAAAAATCCAGAGATTCTGACAAAGGATGCAAAAGACGAAAGAATTAGTCATTATTATCGAGAAAAAAATTCAAGGTATGCGTGAGGATGCCCCGAGAAGGAAAGGACGATAGCTTCACCAAAGCGAAGAAGAGGGATATTAAAGGGAAAAACTTCGGCCTTCTCGGCTTCACGAAAAATTCCACTCGGGAACTCTTCCCTCTCTCAGAAGTCGAGGAGGGGGTAAAGGAGGGAAAACTGAACTTAATCGAAAATTTGTATAAGTTTCCAAACATTTTAAGCATCGTACAGTATCAGTTCTCCTCACGACATCCCACCGCTGAGTGCTAATGCATTAAAATTGCAAAAGTAGGGTGGTTCGGGGAGATGGAAGAGAGGAGAGGAGAGAAAGATGGTGGGGAAACTTTATGAGCGTTTTTATTTTCATTCCTTGTTTCCTTCTCACCTCCCGAAGGGACTTCGGTAATTAAATTTGGAACAGTGATGCGGGGAACAAAGTGGTGGAAAGAAAAATGGGGGTACGACGCATTGGGAGGAGGGCCCGTAGTTGGATTATGAGAGGGGAGGAGTGTTGGGTGGAGAGGCCCCGGACATGGGAAGAAAGGACGAGGAGAGGGGAAGTGGTGGAGGGGGGGGAATAGGTGACGCGATCTCTCCCGGGGAAGAGAGATTTGAGGGAGCGGCAGGGGCGAATGGACAGAGGGGAGGAATGACTCACGGGAAGAAGGGAATCCTTTGTTCAACCCTGGTTTCAATGATGCTATTCCTCTTGATATCAACGAGATTTGGTGCGTGCCACCACCCAGGCTGCGCTGTTGACTGCTCATCTTGCATCGTTGATGTGTGTACATTAATTGAAGAACGGAATAAATTGAACCATAATCCACTATAGCTTAGGGTACTAATGACGACCTGTTACGTGCCATGAGCCATATTAAAAAGACCATTCCTGAGCTTAGTATGACAAAACAGAGGAACTACTAGCACGAAGTGGGTGAAGTTACCCTTTATTAATGACTTAACATACAAGCTATATAGGCACTTCCCGAACAATGAGTACAAATTTTCTGTGTATAATCCTGTGACATTCCAGAAACTATTGTTTAATTCTAAGGAACAAATGGACACAAATGATAAAAGTGAGGTATATTGACTCAAGTGTGATACTCCTGGTTGTAACTCTTTGCATGTCGGTCAAACTGGTTTAAAATTGAATGTAAGAATAACTGAACATTTTAAATCCAGTGTCAACGTTGATAAAAAGTAAAATTTTGCTGAGCATGTAATTGATGAGGGTCACAGATCCAATTTTACCCCTGAGCTCTTACACGTTTGTGACAAGGGGGGAAGTTGGACTTCATGGACAATTTTGAAATTTTGTCGTATTACAATGTGCATGGTGATAAACTACTCAATGGCATAATCACTTCAACCGCTTCTCCCTTGTTCTCTGTACCAGTACCCCCACCTCCATCCCCGTAGTCCTTGGGCCTGTCGTCACCACCTGTTTGTTCCTTCCCCAGCAGTTTTGCGCAATCACCACCTCAAAACTTACTCACTTCTCATCCCCCCTTCTTTTAACCACCTCCCTCTCTTTGAGGTTTCTATATAAACTGTGCTGTCCCATGGTATTTGACTTTGTAATTTCGATAATGGCCTGAAAAGGCCGAAACCGGTCGAATTGTGTTTGTTCAATATATTGGTGGAAAAATACTAAGTGTTTTCATTTTAAAGATGGTCACCTTCCACAAAGTAAACTCGTCAAAATTGATTTTAAACAGAGGAATTAGCAACGAAATCGTTGCGGTGCCCAAATTATTTTTCATGACACAAGCTAACTCATTTTTATCTAAAGAACAACTTAAATTTTGCACGGCTATACAAGGCAAATTTTTAATATGCTGGGTGTACAATATTTCGTAAAAATAGACCCCTTTCGCTTAAGCCCTGAATGGCCAATCTTTACTTTCTTCTCCTTGGTGCTTCGATTTGCAGAGATCGAGCGGGTGCACCACTTGCCAAGTTTTTCTTTCTCATTTGTGATAGGTAGTCAGTTATAACCGGCATCGACGCTCAGGTTTTATTTACATTGAAACCAGTCGTACCAAAAAAAGATGTGAGTGAGAATCATACATTGGTGAGCCATTACGATCAAGATGAATTTTCACGAAGTTGAAATAGAATCTAGCTTTTAATTTGCATTCTATTATTAACATAGTGCAGAGACTATCGGCCGTATTCATCTATTCCAGATAGAACGCGCTAGTGCGGCAGCTAATTTAGTAAGCTACCAAGAGCGCTTAGGCGTATACTAAAATGGTGTTCCTTGATCCTTTTCAGTAAGCGATTAAGCTGCTAACTTTGAATGCAGGTAACAGGCGAACAGAGTAGTGCAGGTAGATATTACGCAGCACAGCATATAATTTAAAAAAGCGGAAAACGACGACGCAACGTCTGGCAACACTGTCTCACGCTTCTAATAATGCGAATTCGCATGCCACACATTAATCATGCTTAACTAAAGTTCTTCAATAAATGCCACGAAATAAATTAAAGTTCATCGTAGTTAGGTACATAAAGAATTAATGAATACTTATTCCATGGATAAATCCACGAATTAACACTTTTCGCTCTTGACACATTCTAATTAATATAGAATTGGCAAATAAATTAATTTGCCGTTTCAAAGAATAAAAATCAATCGATATCCCATAGGAACGCGTCTGCAGAATTTAGTTTCTTAGCTGTTTTCTATGCTACTTCAAAAATTATTTATTTTGAATAAAAGATATTGGAGATAAGCTTCCTTATCTGTTTCAAATCAGGAATTATAAAAGGATACTAATATTACAATGGGATTCTAGTAAAATACTCAAATTTGTCCATTTTTAGCACTGCCGTCAATATCCCTACCTATCTCTTACAAACGTTTCTTTTAATAGTATAGAAAAATCCATTAAATTTTAATCATTTACTTCATTTTGTTGCACGTACTATAACGGAAAGACACTATAAAAATTGTTATTATAATCAGTAAAATCACTTGACCACGCACCAGCCTTATTGTATCAAACTATAAATGACCCCACAAATCGCACCAAATAAAGGTATCGGTCATATTCAAACACAAGCAGACCTTGCTCGAATGCATACACCGTTCCGTTAATAAAAAATATAAACACACAAAATGGAAAATATCACCCATGAGTTATTGGCAGAAAAATGTCCAGAGCAGCGAAAAGGTGCAGTGTACAGTGGAAATTGCTACGATTTAATCACGATTTTTTCTCTTCACGAATTCTTTCCGAGCTATAGCTGCGAAACTGATTTCATATCTCCATAAGGGAGAAAAAAACCAAAGAGAAGATGAAATAAACTGCCGAAGCACTGAATTAAACACAACGTTATTTCAACACTACAACATGAATAAGGAGAACGCTCTGTAACAAAAAAATGTACAAAATCGAAAAGGAATTGAAATTAAGACAGAATGTAAACAAACCATAGTTTAGTATTTTGTAAAAGGCAAAATTTTACAGAGGTTAAAGAGAAAAATTATACAATGAATATGAAAAGTATCAGATAAATATTGCTGACCTTTGAGGAATCCGGGACTAGCAGCGATATTACCTTTAACTGCACACAAGAGAAAATTTCTAGAGAGGATTCAATAATAGGCCTTAACCGGGACTCGAACCTAGATTCTTCAATATCGCACCGAGAGCATTAGGCAGTAAAGGTACCGAGACTCTTATCATGAAATCCACAAGAAAGATGGACGCATCGGTGGCGCAACTGGTGTAAGCACTTGGCGTGATAAAGCGTATTCCGGAAATTGAATTTTAAATTTCTAAGAAAATAAACACCATTTACCACACGGCCTAAGAGCAAACTGGTTATTTAAAACTTCAGTGCTTTTCCAGTATTTTTTCTCACATTAGGTAGATAGATCTCCAGGGAAGCTAATCTCCCTTGAATGCCACGGAAATGTTTTCTGCCCTTGAGTAACAATAGGAAGGAAACATTGATAAATTGTAAGCCCTGGACTCCATGCCGAACAAATTCGCGCATTAGGATTGAAAATTTCTCTGTGTTAGACACAATTTTCGAATGAAAATTTCTATAGAAACCCTGGAGAAAAGATTGAACCAGCTTTCAGATTATCATTATATGAACTAGTATTTGAATTACAGTGATTGTGGGAGTAGAGAACCATACTAGATCTAAACTCACTTCTGTTTCATTAGATCGATCGCGGTTGAGCCGTTATAGAATGCTTAGATTAGCAACCACTTTCCATGATCATTGGTATTTTGACCATTTCATCGGGGATAAATCTCTATCTACGATTTCAGAATAACCGCCAGTACCATTAAGGGTGTCGAGTTTATTAAAAATTACCTTAAATTTAAATACTACAGAATTATTCCCAATTAAAGAACGTTTTTCCGCGTGTGAAACTAATTTTGGTGATGCATTTAGCATAGTGAAGTAGCATTTAGCATAAGTAAGGCCCCCGTGACACTTTTTCAGAAGTCCTCAATCTATCGCAAAAGGTTTAATCATACTAATGAATAAAGATTTGCTGGTGAGTTTTGAAATAGGATTGGCTATTGGGAATTGGAACCGTTGAAATAATACCGCTTAACTTGAACTTCCGTTATTACTGTAAAGACTGTCATGCATAGGAAATATATTATGAAAACTTCTCTATACAGCGATGAAAAATGCATTAGGCAAGAGCCAGCTAATTTTCCAAGTTCCCACAGAAAATTTTGTTTGATCATACACTGAACCACGAGTAAATTTATTGCATGCCACTGCATGTAAAATGCATACTGCGTCAGCCATAAATTGGTCGCCGACGTCGAACGCCGGAGGAAATATCATTTGTAGCTGCAGAAGAGTTATATTTATCACGAACGGAGAGAAAAAATTACAGAGAGGAATTCAAGATTAATGACGCAAAACAACATGGGTCACGTGAGCGAGAAACAACAGAGACCTTGGATAATACTGGGAACCGAATTTATGGCTGACTAGATAACGGTTTGACGGGACGTCGCTAATCTTGGGATCAAAACTGAAAAGCCCTGTCCCCCAATGTATTCCTGAAAGGTGCATGAGTTATTTTTTCCATTAAAAATGCCATCTAATAAGTCATCTCGGATACTTGGTTTAGATGGCTTTTTTCAGATGAATGTGGTATAACCTAGGACATCTACCGACTCAGAAAATCACGCATGTTGGTTTCCTTTTGCGCCGCCTCTTAGTAATTAATGAGCCGGCTGGAATACCTGAGAGCTCAGTCCTCCCAATTCACCCTCCGTAATCATCAAATCGCCAACAGGAATCCATCTTCTGAATTAAATCACAAGCAAATGTCGCGCAGGTTTACTGAGTGTCAGCGGCACAAACTTCCTCTTTGCCTTTCCTTCGCATCAAATTACATGCCTCAGTTCTTAATGAAAACTGTTACTGAGAGATTTTCACGTTTTTGTAATTTTGGCCAATTCGTAAAGTGATCAGGGAACAAAAATAAAATGCACAATTCTATTTAAAAAGCTGACTGCGTTTAACTGATTATTTACCATTTTTATTCAAGACAAATCATTCCTTATTTTAGTCCGTGACATGATTGAAGTATTATTTGTTCCCTAAATTGTCGACTGGCAATGAGTCGGAATAGTAAATATGGACCTTTAATTCTCGGCGATAAGCTTTGATTTATTAGGCTAAATTTTTCAAAATTCCGTTTTAAAAAATATATGTCCAGTTACCAAAAGTAAGCGGAAAGAAATTGGGGGTGTTGGTAACTGAGGAGCTCAACCTTCGTTAAATTTAACCGTATTGTGGCAAGTTATCTACTCCTCGGATGGAAACTATCCCTTCCGCAGGCTTCAATATGCGCTTGGCATACATCCAAAGGTCAAGCGCATTTGCAGGTCAAGGTTAACCCTGTAAAGAACACATGAATTACGCAAATAGAGATGTGTAATGGCATCATTATTTCTGAATTGCACACCGTTTTCTAACTCGTCGAGAGCTCCATTTTCAATGACCAAGATGTGTAAGGCTTCCTTTTAATTATGCACCAGAATATTTCAGAGGGGCTAGCAAAATATGGCGTCGCTACTGCCTCAAATGATGATGGGTGGTTTTGGCGGTAATTGAGGGATTATTCGAGGAACAGAGGAACGGAGGAGAAAAATGCTCGAGACAAGCGATCTCCCTCGGTTTCTCAGAAAAAGACATCTTATTTCCTGATTCATTTTTGCCTAAAATGTGGTAGCAATCACCAGTATTTCATCCCTATTTATACACTGTTTCGTAAATTTGTTATTTTTAATGAAGAGAGCTATCTGGATATCACATTTAAATTAATGCATTCAATTCCGAAAAGAAATAAAGAAAGGCGACCATCACTACATACCGGGTAAATAAAGGCAGAATTATTTGGGATGCGTAAGAAGAGAGAAGTGTAACCTGATGCGTGCATTAGCCTATTCAATACAACATTCGTCGAAAGTCTCACACATCAACATCTGCTGGCAGGATGGACTGATTCATTGATTCAGGAGCGGATATTTCCACACTTTCCGAAAGTAAGTTACAGAATAAAAATACAAAATATGCTATTCGCTGCAGAGCATGTACTTCAGCCACCACACCATCCCAATCCTGGCGGGAAATAAGTTGTTTCTAACGCAACGTATTGGAGAACTTTGGAGACCCAAATGACAAGGGAAGTTTGGAGGTTCCAGTAGTTAAGGTACGAAAAAAAGCGGAGTTCAGAGACGCGAAACGGAGAGAAATTTTGCGGTACTCAAAAACGGCAATTTTTTTTCTACCAGGATGAAATGAATGTAACTGTTGGGGTGAAGAGAGAGAGAGCATAGAAGGAGCAGTAAAAATGAAAAAAAGAGTCCGGAAGGAAAAACGATGAAGGACGAGAGTGCGCCAAGGAACAGAACAGGGCAGATGAGGGCGAGAAAGTGAAAAAGAGCAAAGGGTGAGGAAGAGAGAGAGAGAGGAACAGGGGGAGGAGATGGGCGAGGGAGATAACCGAATTACTCGAGCCTCGTAATTTTTCACGCCCCTCATTTGTCGGCCTCTCAACACTTTTTGCGCTGCACCCGCCAACGAAGAAAAGGGGAAAGAGACGCTATTATTTAAAAGGGGTTGTGGCATGGGATGAGACAGAAGGAAGGCAAGTGAGACTGAAAGAGCGAGCGCACGTATGTGAGAGAGACGAGGCGAGGGATAAAGGAATAACTCGAGAGAGAGAGAAGGATGAATTATGGGAGTTTTAAAAGGTCTCAAAATGCCGGCGAGGTTTTCAGTACCGCCACGAAACTCTCCGTCGCGTGCTCGGGAGATGTTAAGGTCGCCCATGCACAACCTCTTCCTTCTCCTGTTTGCAGCTGCCAACGGTGTGAAATAAGGCGAGCGGCGGTATATGGCCTTTTGTCGCCCCGGATAAAATAGGAGGAAAAAAAAAGGCGGCGGGGAAGGAGAAAGAAGACCAGTCGAGAAGTTCGCGGGAGAGTGTCGGGGAATGGAAGGTGCGGATCAAGGGTGCGGAGCTAATTCGTCGTTAAGACAGAGGCGTGGGTTGAGCGGAGGAGTTTTAAGGCGGTGCGGGGAAGATGGACGACTTAATTTCGGGAGAAAGTCGAGGGGATGCGGACGCGGCGACGAAAGGAACCTCCTCGTTTTACTCTTTTGCACCCAACTCTCAAAAAAAATCTCTAGTCCTGGTATCCTTGACTAATCCCTTCGGCTGTTTTTCCCCGGTTCTTACTTCCTTGAGGTGACTATTTTACATAGAACTTTAGCTTATTTTTGAGGAATTCGGTAAATAAATTCAATCATATATTTTTGCCTAGGTTTTTAAATATTTGAAGCATCTTCTGCAGGGAAAGAAAATTTCATTAACAAAATAACATTTATAAAACTGATAGGTAACTGATTTTTTAAGAATCAAATTTTGCAATTTTACCCTCGAAATATTGAAATAAATGAAGGAAAATTTTGTTTTCTATCACAGAAAAAATGAGATGGTGCGAAAAAGGGAAACCTTGCGAAACTTAGATAGAGTTGGCTTGCCTTGGGATAGCATTCCTTGGGATAGCATTCTGAAATTGAGTAGGGACCAGGGTCTAAATTCTGATGACAGTTAGGATTCAAGTGGCACTACAGTTCCATGTTTTGCACTACTTTTTCAATGTTAGCTAAAAGGGTCACCAGCACTAACCGCCAATTGAACCATCGTTTATTCCAATTCGAGCTGAGGTCTTTTTTCTTCTCTCTAATGATTTCGGAGACCGAGCGGAACACAATGTTTTTCTCATGGCAGGGTGTTGCCTAATGTATTTCTAATGTTTGCCCGTTTCATCTGTAGGCACTGAAGCAGTGAGATTTCCTGAGTAGTATATTTAGATGAGTGGGCTGCGAATGCAGTAACATGACTGCATCAACTAACAATTTGGTGATTTTTGGTTGGCTTTCGTATTGCAGCGCGGCGGACAATTCCGTGAACATTAATTTTCCCCAAGTTTGTGGAAAGAAAAATCGGACGGGTATCCTTGATTAGAGCCATCGGAGACGGTTTGTAAACCGAGGCCGACTTTGAAAACAAATGAAGCAGCTTCGGGATTCAAACACGTTTCTCGTCTTATATCCGAGTAGACTTACCATTGGCATATTTGAACTCTCGTTTGCAGCGAACGAAAGTAAAAAGAAAGTTTTCTTTTCGGGTCGTAGAAATAGTTCTTGGGTAACTGCGATTCACCTTCGGAGTTTGCACAATCAGCTTCATAGCGGAGGTACTCTGGAACTTTATTTGGACAGTTAACATCTCTGTGTGTTTGCGTATCCTTCTGGTGTAGGTACGGGTGCACTATGTGCACCACATCTCCCTCACAATGAAACCCAAGCACGCGGTAGGGCGGCTTATTTGCACAAGGCTTGAGATTACGAAGCACGCGTTCTCATCAAGGCCGAAAGAAATAGGAGCATGCACGTAATCTGGGTAATAAATTAGAGCTTTCGACGCCTTAACCTTAACTCATGGGTGCTTTATTTAAGTAGGGTAATTCCTTGCATAGATTTTGGCACAGATTAATTATTGTGAACCGAAACTGCTATATTCTACTGCAATCTCAAGCCTTACAAACTTCACCTGATTAAAATTCACACGTCACCAATGAGACCGCGAATCTTCATCAAATATCAGACAAAGAAAATACCAGACTTGTAATTATAAATCCAGAGGATTTAATTTTCTTCAAAACAGATATTTAAGCCACATTTCACATACCTACCTATTTTTTAATCAATTTGATCAATAAATGCCTGTTTTGTTATTTTTACTTATGCGTAAAGATAATTTTTATATACTTAAGGCCATTTCCAATAGATTAATTATGATGAAAGTGTATGTACATGAGTCATACGTACACAATTGTCGACCAAACCTTACCTAACAATGCAGGCACTTTTCCCTGTGCAGAAGTGTGAAAGGAAATATTAAAGTATGAACGAGACACCTTTCACGGTAAATTTTCCTCGCCATTTCGCTTGATATGCACTCAGCCAAATTAAAGATAGATATGCCTTCGCCAAGGTCTAACTTCAACGCGTGCTATCACGTTCCATGGAAACTTCCACGATATTACCTCCACCCTCCTGCCCATTCACTCTCGGAGCGCATTAATCCCCCTAGTCAACTACCGCTCATGAATTTTCAGTCGCAGGTAATAATGCCCAAGTATACACTCAATCATTTACTTTCTCATTCAGGAATAATAGAGCATGCATTGGAGCTCATCAGTGAAAATAAAATTATCAGGATATCAGGTATGGACTCAACGATAATTCTCGGGTCCACAGGTGACGGATTTAATTGTACCTAATGTGGTAGGAGCGGTAAACTAGGGTCAGTGATTGCATATTTTGATATTTTTGATATACTTGTATGTATTATTATATTATTTCAATATCTTGAAAAAAATTATGACCACATTGCATTTCAAGTACATTTGTCCATATGCTGGAGCTCATCACACACGTAGAAATGGAAATGACGCCAGAATTCTTATATTTTATTTTAGTTCCTCAATGAAAGGCGCTATGCCTTGGATTTCCGGTGCGATATCCAAAATCTAATTTTGGTAAAAATCTTATCTAAACTATTTTTTCTAATTCGTCACTTGGTCTGACTCTTAGCAATTTTAATTAAGAATTATTATAATTAGAAATGTACTAATTCGCGTTTAGAAGAAAGCCTGTTCATGCCTAATCGAATTATTACGAGATATATCTCGTGTCGTATGGCAACGTATAAAAATAGAATAGAATTTCCAATATACAAAATCGGTTAACTGCATTTTTTCACTGTATTCTATGCATACTGTAAAATCTAGTACGCAAAGTTTCAGGTAACACTTTGCATGCATAAATATCGCTCAAATCACCTTGAAAATTGAATGGAAAAATAAATCTTACCGATTCGATTTCTATTATGCTGAGAAAGTAGACAGAGGATTGGAAGAAAAAGTGAAATACCTAAATATAGTATTGTATGACTTTCTGTTGAAAACACAAACATGAGCGAGCAATTTACGGAAATATATTGAAGAAACTGATAAAAATTAAATATGTATTAAGGTTGACTTATGACGAAATTATAAAAAAATCTGTCATTCCTCTTCGGTTAGACATTACCTTGTATGATGATAACCAATTGGGACTTATCACAGAAATAGTTAATTCGCGAATAAATACAAATTACAGGGAGAAACCACGCATTCTCCTCAAAACTGATGCGAGAGAACGGCGAGGGTAACACAGCTGTTGAAAGGAGGTCACAAAATGAAACTGAAAAAATTTCATACACGCGAATTCAATGATTGCACGGAAGATAACTGCTTATCCCCGCGCTTCACCTCTGGCAAGATGCAAGATGATTATACAAGAGAGATATACCACAGGACAATAATCCACCGACAGGGACACCACTTTTTGTCCCTCAGCAGGAGCAATTTACTAGTACTTCATGGACCACTATATTCTGAAAAAGGATCCGAGATAATAATTTCCTCTCTCATTTGGAATGACAAATTCAATAAAGGATCAAGTGGTTCCTTAACTTGGGAGCGTTACACGATGTGACCTTAGTCAGTGCATTTTATTTTCTCAGTTAATTCCTTTTAACAACTACATCCATTTTATTTTTCCTGGCTGTGGCCCTCCTGCGCACATTCATGCATCTTTGCAAATCCTCGATGGAAACTATTTAGTTGTGTATATAACTGACATTAACATACACTGTGGTTTCAGGCCTGATAGAGTTGAAACGTAACATAATTGCAGAATGAAAAAGTGAGCAACCTCCACTGTGATAATATTTATCGCCTGTACACTGACAACTGAGACACTATTCAAGGAACCTGAACCTGGTCGTAATATCAGGTTTATTAGATTCCTAATTATCAGGACCCTTGAACATGAAGATGCTGAAAAAAGCGTAACCGGTCGTAATAAATATTATCCCAGTTGAGGTTGCTCATTTGTTCATACTGCATAACTGAGATGACTTAAGATAACAATCAAATGGACTAGGACATTATCGGAATGAATCTTTTCTAGTCTAAGGTGAGCCCAATTCTATCACTAGGTACACCAGGCGACGAGAGAGCAATCGTTTAGATCACGCCGGAACTCAAAAGAGTCTTCATCGGCCTGGTTGCAACAGTCATTAATGAGCTAGTGTGGGGGCGTCAAGGGGATTCCGCCAACGAGTGAATTACGGAAGCTCTTTACCTAATTATTCGGCGCACCTCGGACTTATTGCCGTTAAAGGAGAAGGCGTTCCACGTAGAAGAGTCAAACCGTGCCAAAAAGTCTTCCTGAGTCTAACGAGTGGGAGGGGAGGGGGTGGAGGTTGGGGTCTCGCCAGTTCCCCCGCCCCCTAATGTCCCCCCTCCCCTCTCGGTCCGCCGCCGAAGGAGGGTTTTTTGCAAGGCAAAGTTTCAAAGGAAGTTGTTGGGAAATTAGGTGGTTGATAAATCGAATTTTTTGTCATCGAAAGTTTATGAGTTCGTCAAAGAATTACTCCAGCCGATGAAGAGACACTTAAAAGTTGAGTTATTTCGGGTACGACTTATGTAGCGCACAATGGTAATGCTGCAGCGTTTAAGTATAATATAAATGCTTCAATTCGATCTATAATGAAAGCGATGCATACTGAATTCCATGCAAGTGCTTCTAAGATGCTTTCGGTGCAGGGTAACTCACGT
Source organism: Ceriagrion tenellum (assembly GCA_963169105.1). Classification (NCBI taxonomy): domain Eukaryota; kingdom Metazoa; phylum Arthropoda; class Insecta; order Odonata; family Coenagrionidae; genus Ceriagrion; species Ceriagrion tenellum. The sequence goes on from OY720633.1 coordinate 25,627,916, forward strand.
CACATCACCGTTAAGGCCAGCACGTGAATTTTCAGAACTGTTCGCAGTTACTGGCAAATATGAAAAACAAAACAGGAGTGAGACCGTAGAAATTTCTTTGGCCTACTATGTAATACATTTTTTGGCATCATTTATGATAAGAAATGATGTGAAAGTTCGCACCATACTACCAGGTACAGCGAGTTATTACGGAGAATGAGTTCGGTTCCTTTAGGACCTTCGTATTACAAAAAAATAATTAGTCAAAGATGTCCAACACGTACTTAAGTTTATTACTCTAACTCTATCGGAGAACATAATTTTTCTACCAATTTTCAGCGAAGATTTGAATACTTATCTTCTGAGTTCAACACCTGGTTCAACACTTTATTGCAATTGAAATAGATAACGGTGCTATTTCACGACGGTACAATATATTCATAGGCTTATCTTGATATCTTACAAATGCGTCGTTGGATATGATAACTCTTTGATTAATTTACAAATATTAAGTTGGGGATTATTCGCTCTAAGTATTTCAACTTGTAGGCTTGCTAATAAGAATCATTCTATTTCACATCGTGCAAAAGGTACCTCAACATCATAGAATTGGGTATGAAAGGTACTGAGTTCTTTACCATTGCGTGGAATTGATTTTACGATAATTGGCTATGCATTTACTGTGGAACCCCAAATATTCCGATGGACAGAGACTCCAATTGCAAGGCAAACTCCTCCTAAGGGGGACCTATTTAACGCACAAACACCAAGCCTGTGAGGACAGCTGACGTCATTTCATTATACACACAAGCTTTGGTGAGTAATACCTTTATCACACGACTATTTATTATTCCCGGTTAACCATTTAAACGTGCCACATTTGAATCACCAGTTAACACGTAACGAATGGACGAATTCATTCACTCCTATCCTTGACAAAATCTCCTTTAAGAGATGAAATCAAGTGGGACGGGAGTATTCCCAGCGGGAAAAATCAACATTTTTAAAAGAATTAGCTCAAGTGAAAGAACAAATAACGAACAAACAAGAAGCCTTCATTTGTCTACTTACTACTTGCCTAGATTTTTCACTGTTCGAACTTTCCAGACCGATGCATAACGCATCTCAAGGATCAATTTACGAAGAAAAAAATGTGTACTCGAGTCTGCATTCACGCTGCAGTCATTGGAAACTAGTCCAATTCACTTAAGAATGGAATGAAAAAAAATGAGATGATGAAATTTGATTAACTAAATGGGTGGCAAGATCGACGGCCAACGTATTGATCTTACTCTCCCGTAAACGATTTTTCTCGATTAGCCTGCTCTTGGCCATGATCTAGAAAAATTGGAGCCTCGTAGAGCTTTATCACTAAATAAGAACTTTATTATGGTGAATCAGGAGTAAGCGCTCCGAAATGTTCCCATGGGCAGCGAGATGAGAACTTTGGTCTTCCGATTACAAGTCGATTTAATTTCAACTACAGCACAAATATTTTTTTCCGAAAAACCTAGATGGGACAGTGGGGCATATGTTGAGAAAAAATGAACTAGTTCACATTTTGGGCTTGCTTTTTCATATTTGACTTAAATTTTTAAGTAAAAATCCTAGCGAAGTTTTAGTAGTCAAATTCGTTTGAAAACCGCCTCTTTGTGCGGTACGCTTGGAGGTACTTACGTTATTGACCAGAACACAGCATCACAGGGAAGTCTATAAATTTTTCCATTTTTGGTACATCTAAGTATTGTTTAATGTCACCCTTTTATATAGAAAGAAAAGCATATGACCCTGAGATCACTTAATGTAACTGGATGCAAAATTAAAAGAGAAGCGCTGAAATATTTTAGCGTAGTAATAAACTGACGACAGATGACAGATTTGTAAAATCTCTCTTATGTTATCCTAGATGTTATATAGTAAAAAACTTAGTGTTATCCATATGCATGTTAATATATGAGGATCGGATTTTGAGGATGATAGTAATACTTTACTGTCCAGTGGTTTTGACGATGTGTCTCACTATTCAGAAAGATTCAAACCTCGATTGATTAATGAAAATCCCTCAATGAATAACAGTAGAACTACTTTAGTTCAATTCATTTTGTTGGGGGAGCATAAGAAACTGGGTAGTTTTTGTTAAAGTTAGTTAAACTTAAAGAGTAGTACACGTTGAAAAAAGGTAACAGATAACATCAAAACCTTATTTTCAAATTTAGTTGATAGTTTCAAATACCTTATTCAAGTACAGAATTTGAAGAATGAACGGCAAATTCCGAGGTTTCGTCAACTGGTAAATGCGGCTGTGTACACAAAAATAAAAACGAATCATGAACTTCATCGGCTTGGGTATGTTTTAAACTCTCCAAGCACGAAAGTGCCTTTCACAAACAGAATCAAATATTTATGTGCATACCTTATTATCAGCATACTTAATTAGGCAGGCATTAGGCAAGGGGACGAAACTCTTTAGGAGGCGTCCGTTGACTGAATATATACTGACGTTGACCGAAGGAGCGGACTGGGGGACGAGGCGTGTGTCAACAGTGGGCCACCTGCGTAGGTGGTCGCCTGGCCGTCCGCTTCGGACCGCTACTGCTTAGCGCGCGGATTGGACACCCATTCGGGTTTATTGATTGACGTCCATGATAATAGAATTGCCGCCGCCGCCGACGACGATGATGAGGCATCGCAGTTAAAATTGGACCTTGCGACCCAACCCCACTGATTTGGGCAAACAAAATTCATAATAAATTGAGGGAAAATACCCACTGCGAATTTTTTATCGTGGCAAGAGTGTTGCCTTATCGCGAGGACTGAAAGTGCTTGGCGTGCCTTTTCAACCACACGTGATGCGATCGGAGGGAAAAAATAAAAAGTCCGCCAGAATTATTCAAGATTGGTAGGTTCATAATTCATATTTCTCTCTTTTACTTATTTTTTGTTTTATTAAATTTACTCAATATTTCCCGAGTCAATATTCCTTGTTAAAATTTATCTTTCTAACATAATGTTTGTGCCATTATTATAAGCTTATTATTTTTACTAATGCATTTTCTCTGTAATTATTTTATTTGATGTATAATTCTTCATCCAAATGTCCTATGTTTATTGAGCAAAACTGTATAAAATCGCTTACATTCAGAAGTTGTCGCAGGCTTTTTGCATTTCCTTTCTACTCTTCTACCACCGTTTCTATCAAAATTCGTAACTAATATAAGACAGTTTTCGGATTCACCTGGTGGAAGTTTATGATTTCACTCATAATAAAAGAACTGGGTTTTATTCCACACTATTTAATATACCTCAACTCGACCATGGTTTCGACACCGCGTCTGAGGATGACCTGACCTGAGGATGACACGCAGTGTCGAAACCATGGTCGAGCTGAGTTATATAAAATAGTGTGGAATTAAACCGAGTTCTTTTATTGTGAGTGACATCATAAATTTCCATTCGTAAAATGACATTCGTGACTACCTACATATTTTCCAATTCCTTTACCAAAAAACGGCTCTTTAGAGGCAATTGCGTATTCCTAAAGCTCTCCTATGTGTCAAAGCAAACAGTTCTATCATTCTCAATTTCAATTGTGAGTTAAACAAACGAGCAACTTCTTGAAGCTGTCGCACAAAGGAATAGGACACTGCCAACCACACAGAGACCGCGTCGAAAATACCTTTCGGTAGTCTAAACACAATATCCAGCCAAGCTGGGAGATTTTCTCGGCGACATATTTCGGTGGGAGACCAGGGATCGGTATTGTTCTCGCTTTCCCGAACACGCATACAATCACACAACGAGGCGCCGCAGAATGCAGGCCCGGCGAAACCAATTTGCGATTTTCAAGCGCAGTGTTTTACGTCCTGTGTACAGCAGTGGACCACAAATGACCCCAAAATATTATCATCTGCTGGCCTAGTCTAAACTTCAACCAGGGAGGAAAATTTATCTTACAACCTGCAAAACATACTTAAATTTTCACTTATTTTGCCTTTTAGAATGCAGAACTCTTTGTATTTTGTGCACGTCATGGTTTTCTGCTAGCAAACATCGCAGCACGCTCTTTTGACACTCCATTATTCCATTGAATGTTGATCTAAATAAAAAAAATCATATTTGTACGAGAGTGTGGCAAACAATTACGAAAGATTGGGAAGAGGTAACATACTGCGAATACAATGAGTAACATCTAATCCAGCTGTTTCACTAATGTAATAATAGTGCACTAATTACATCGGGCTCACTTCAATAGAGCATGAAGAAAAGCAAAAAGTAATTCCAGCCTCACCTTTTACCAAATAGTGGTATTTTCAATTCCACAGTGAATAAAAAAAACACAATTTGATGAGAATGTGGCCCTGATAATGTAGTTGCCCTTGAGCGACCCAGTGATTTGTTTTCCGTTTTATTATTTTTCCTTCGAGACCACCGATCTGTGGATATGGATTTTAGTTTCATTTTTGTTCGAGTATATAATTTACTCCAAATAGCTAAGGGATACTGACCACGAGAGGCACACATACTGTATTCATAGGTTAGCTATGTATAAATGTACCACAATAACGCATGCATAAATTAATACGTATCAATTTATATTCAGGCACCTCAAAGGATGCAGACAGCTTATTGAATATTAATGCCTGTTTACACGTCACATGTACTAAAAGGTGTAGATACGTGAACGAATGTTTATCCGAAATAGTATTATGTAAACACGTGAGTGCTGAGAGAACACACGGCCGATAAATATCCTATTCTAGTGCTATACATGAGTTTTCAAAAACGTTTTCCGCATGTTTTGGCGCGATTACAAGCATCGCATGAACAGCCTTTCATTGGGATAATATTAGGAATTGCACAGAGTATACTACCTGATCGATTCATTTTCAATTTTATTAAATTGCGTAACATCACTTATAATCATCAAGAAAAATGATCCATACTTTCTGAGAGTCTTGTTTTGAAGCAATACACTTTAAACATCTCCTTTCACTCTTATATTCTTCCCATTAACTTAAAAGAGGGAGACTTTTTTCATTTAAAAACTGACGCATTTCTCATGTTGCAGAATTAACCGATTGATCATGTGCACTATTCCATTCTTAAAGTTCTTATCCCATGCATAAATTTACACAATTTTGTAGTCCTTTATTTTTTTAGAAGCTATTGGACAAAATAAACGTTTTAAATATTTTATTTTCACTTGCAAAATGTTTTTCTTTGTGAATGACTTCAAACGCAAACATTTAATGTTAAATTGACGTTATCATTAAACGTTCGCGGAATTTTGTGAGAGAAAAAAGAACCAGCCGTTTGCAAGAGAGCAAGAACTCTCCCACTGGCATTGAATATTATCAAAGGAATATATCCACAGCCAACATTTTTGGGAAATATATATATTACTTTGTTCTCACTTCTCTGCATTCAGGGCTGTAAGGAGTAGCAGGGGATTAAATGAAAAGAAATAAAATTCTTACGAAAAAGATAAAGGGGATTACGGAAAGCTGCTTCCGAAAAAGGGCAGGAGGAGGGCGAATACATTCTCTGCCGGGCGGTGACACCGGATGATCCGCTCTTTGGTTTATAAAGCGCCCTTCCCTGGCGCTCCCTTGTATCCTTGAAACCCTTCTCCTCCTTCGTCTCCCTCTCCCCAACATACTTCCATCCCTTTTACAACCCCCCCACCCCTATATCCTCCGTCAATATTTTTCGGCGATTGATAATCGGGTTTGTTCGCTCGGCACAAGGAAACTTTCCCCAATGCTTCCCCCAACGCTCCCCCCCAGCATCAAAACTCATTCCTTCCCTCCTTCCCGCTCATCAATCCATATTTGACCCCCGTTATACTAACTGATCTCCTGCCCCCCTTTCTATTCCCCTCTTGGTCCATTTCATTGAGAATTGGGTTGGTGCGTCCTCTATATTAGTGTTTTTCCTACCCAGAGGACATCGGTTCGGATCGATATGGTAGCGGACATGTATCTACTTCTAAATCAGTGACTGTCAAGGGCGTTGAACAGCCAACATCTGGGATAACACTATATACTTCTCCAATCTTCCTCTTACCACTTACGACAGCCCCATCATACCACGTACCCAATTTACACTCGAATGAGCATGTGACTTGATTTTTCCGTCGCCTCGAAAAGCAACCACAAAGCCAATCAAATTTGTTTTCATAAAACTGATAGAGTTGTAGAGGCATAGTGAATCTTTCCTTACAGTGGAACTTCGATCTCAATTTGGAGAGCTCTACAATCACTTTTCTTTGTCCGTTAAATAAGACGTAAAACTGAGCACCACCTTTGATAAATTTAAAGGTCAGTATGCATGTTTCCGGCGTATTTTTTATCTTCAAACTTCTTCCGTCATCCAAAAAATTCTTCTTTTCCAAGTCTTCCTTTAATGCCACAAATGACCTGATTTCTCGCTGGCCAAGGTCGCATGGTTGGCCACCGCATGCCTGGAAACCGGAAGGTCACGATCGTTAATCTCGCATCGGGCCTGAATGTCGTGCTTGTCTTTTAAATTGTGGAGTTGGACTAGATGGAGAGAGACAGCGTAATCAGATATAACACCTTAGGCTGAGTTTTACAGTCACGACCAAGGCAATCGATCTCTTCCCGAAACAACAAAGGAACTGAGATTTATTGCTTTCATTTTCCAATCTGCGTATGTGAATGGGAAGTATGAGGTTGAAGCCACATAATCCTACTATTTCGCTCTCCAATCAGCATAAGAAGCAAAATACTGTGGTAATTAGCGATGAAGACGCCCTGGCAGGAAACTAAGTTAATAATTTTTGGCAAAGTTAACCTGGAAGCATGCTGAAAATGCGCTCCAAGGTAGGATAACTAGAGGATACGAAGAAAGAGGCGGTTAAGTCACTAAACGCATTTGATATGTGTAAGAGAGTTCAGTAGAGCGAAAGCAAGAAAAAGGCACAATCTTTTCCTGCGGTAGGCAAGGAAATAAAGTTGCTTGAGGAAATCAAAAGGCGCCAAATTATGCAGCTCAGACACGTGGTGTTGTAGAAGAAACTTAAGAACAATTTGTAAATCAAGAACGTTGGCAAAAGTGGGAACAAAAAAGAGGACGAATATAAAAATTTAGAGCTATTAATAGGGCGTTGAGAACAATAAATTGCCCAATTGCTAGGGAGGTTCTCTAGATTTATATATATTCTCATGTTTAAAGCAAATTTTACCCATTATATGTATAATAATACACTAAATAGAATTTATGACTGAGCGATTGCAAGAACACGTGCCACAAACGACTTTTAGTTGAAAGAATATATCGAAACGTCTTTAACTCTTCAATAAAATTATTTCATTCAGTTTTTGAATGAATTTCTGATAGTGAGAAAATGCTGCTTTATTATTTGACACAATTTATATGCTATGTAAAACATTTGGAGTAAAAATTGCCAATAAGTCGGGAAAATGCATTTTACGATATCGTCAGTTTTGTGGATGGTGGGAGTCAACATACTCGTTTAGGATCTAAACTCATGTGTTTCTAAGAACTGGACACATCTTTGTAGCCAAAGATCAGGGGATATATTGCTTCAAAATATAGTAGAATTATAATTACGTAGCGATGGACCTTGTGTATACCTTCCTTGACAATGTGGATAAATACACGGCGTCCGTTCAGCCAAAGAAACAGGTCCTGTATCCTGTAGAAGGACGATAGCGAAAATTAGCCATCAAAATATACCCAGAAAACCGATATAGAACACGAGATAAAGTTCTATACGGTCTCCACTCCTCCTTTGAAAATGTAGTACGAGCCATGATCCCTCATTCGCCATACACAACCACTCATCTCCCCCTTCCCCGTCCCTACATCGTTCCTTCCCCCTTCCCCTCCGCTTATCCCAAATTTCTCGACGCGTAGACGGACGGAGTCGTCATTTGCATTTTAATAACCGCCATCCACCCCTACCCATGAACACACACCGAACGAGGGAGAAGATCTTCCTCCTTCCTCGAGGACGAATAACAGACAAGACCCGAACGCACGAGCTTTGATGAACCCCTCCTCTTCGGCTCCCGACTCCCTCGCACTCCACAAAACATCTGACGGTGGTTGGAGCGATTTTAGTTTATTTACGGATATGCGAGAAAGTTTACATACTTTGTCTTATTTGAAATTAGCATGGATAAAAGCGAATAAAAGTCCTTGTTACCGAATTGGTTTCTTGGCAATTTAATGCTATTTTAGCACCTAGCCTAATGACATTAGTGATATTTTTTTAAACATGTTCAGATTTTCTCTAACACGCAAAATTTCACACTGTTATAATTGTTCTTAATAAATATCAATGTATCTTGCAAAATAAATAAAGTGTTTACACATCATTTTCGCTTATATTACGAATTCCTCGCCATTCGTCCATTTCATACAAATGCTTGATAGTATGATTTGGTGTGCATAGATTATTCCAAACTTTCTCGATGTCGGCTTTCGGGTAAATATGAAAACGTTTACACGATACAAATGCAAATAAACCATTACAAATTTCAAACACAGGGTAAAAAATTATTACAATTAAAATACTCGAAAACCTTCAAACTACAATTAATTCAATGCAATCATGCGTTGCATGCAAATCGTTCCCAGAGAATTTCAGTTTGTTTAGCTACCCACGCTGAAAATAAACGAATAATTCCATATTCTTCCCGCTCGTCAATGCATACAAAAAATTCCATGAGGTAGTGGTCAATGTAGTGGAAGTTAAATCAACAGAATTTTGACTCTGGAATCAGGCAATTCCAGCAATAAACTCTCAATTATTTGGCAATCCTAGTTCAAATCCATATAAACAGGACAGGGCTTCCTCTGAGGGAAGAGATCAAATAAGGAAATGGGTGGATTAAATCAGAATGGGGAGAGGAAAACGATTCCCGTGTCATCCTCGGAATCCCGTTCCCCTTCTTACACCGTAACATAGATCGCTAAAACATCTCCCGCTCGGCATCAGTATACTCAGAATTGCTTGTCAAACAATACTTCGAGATTACAAATATATTACGATTACAAAAATATTAAGTAGAATAAAACTGATATACACAGTAAGAGAATTCCCAGCGAGTAAAATTTGTAGATTAATTTTTAAAGGCCATTATAAATAAGGAAATTCAATGGGAAATGAGTTGACCGAGTAGACTGATGGCTCCGATAGTAGAACATGAATCCAATAATTTATCGATAGAATTTGCTATTTACTTTTAATGGAGTTCTCATCAGTTCACGTGGGTACAGTACCAGGATTCTAAAGAGAGCAACGCTAATCAAATACATAGATGAAAATGATTTGAGCTACGATGCACATAATAGCCCATGACGCCACTCTTTCACGGCTAATGCTGTAAATAACTCTAGCTTTGTTATCACTGTTAGGCCAAAAAAACTGGCTTTTTCTTCAATTATTTCCTCCATAATGCCAACCCCAGCAAGTTTGAATTTTTGATTCTATCACATTAATACGAGACAAATAGTAATACTTCTATACAGAGAAGTTTCTTTCAGAATTAAGCCTTCTCCCCACCACTAAGTTTTCGGAAAATTTGCTAAGCATACAGCACTTGGGAAAATAAGGCTCAGAATCTCACATTTCTATCGACAGTAGAAGGAGAACTAATTTACACTCATCTACAACTAGAGTAAAGCTCTTGTAGCAAATAAGCGCTTAAAAACGTTGTGCGCATTCCTTTAGCTAGTAAAATACCGTGGACATATTTCTCGTAATGGAAAATGTTAACACAATTGGACGAATTTATGGTGGAAAAATGTGTGCGCGTAACATTGGAAAATATTTCCATAGGCTCGAAAAAAAATCGATTCTTTCATCGCATTGTGGCTTTTTCATTCGGGGGTCAGTAAATATTTGTGTGGATGCTTTATAAGGAATAACTTTGTTAGATCAGAAAAAAGGTATGCAGTTTGCCGAAAAATAGCTTTTTCTAGCGTCTATAATGATATGAAGAAGCAAACTTTTGGGGAGGAAAAATCGGAAATGGAGGCAATTTAAAAACCTCTGACGGGTGACAGGAGGCGAGAAATGGTCTTCCTCCTCGGGCGATTTTTTTCCTCGCGTACAATATTTCCTGAATATAAGGAGGTATTGCTTTCTAGTCCGAGGCATTAAAAGACTCAGCCCTACACGTTGCCTTTCATATGCACACAGCTCTTTTCATTCGGAGAGAGCTGTCAAATCCTTTTCCTCCCCATCAACAATCCTTCCACCCCGAACGCCCCAGAAAAACTTTTCCATCCCAGTCATTTCTTCCTCGCGTTCACCCCGACGAATCCTCTCCCCTCTGCCACCCCACCCCGTACCAATGCAACTACAGTGCCTCCACTCCACTTCACTTCCTTCCCTCCCCCCTGTGTTTGCCCCTCACTTCCTCCCCCAACCCTTATCCTTCCGCGCGACAGCTCTCGGCGGAGTGCGGAGGATAAGACCTCTTTGCGACACTACGGCCGGGTGTGTGTGTGTGGTGCTCCAAGTGTAAGCTCCGAGGGTGTAAGGAGTATGCGAGGGATTTTGTCGCGGAAGGAGGTCGGAGTTCTCGGAACAGGCGGTGCGGAAGCAAGAGGTAAGGGTGGAGAACTCCCGTGCGTTGTGGTGGTGCAAGTAGGGTCGTTCGATATTGCGATATATCGATCGAGGCATCTAACACTGCTGCGTGATATCAGCGTGACATGCAGATGATAGTTGACATGATTCATCACCATATTATATCATTACATTATTTTTAAACCAAAACTACGAAATTTGTGGAGAAGGCAGTCCATACCACTTGATATATTAAGCACGACGCATCTACACAGTGATAAATTCTGAATGAATGCAATATATTGCACCAAATGGTGCTTCGTTAAGTCAACAAACTTAAGCAGAAGAGCTATAACACGCGATGAAGTGTAATTTAGGCAATGAAACGAACTTGCTCAATAAATTTGTAAACATTGTATATTGATGGTTTATTAAGTTGGTATGATGGAAAAAGTACTAGTTTTTAGTTTTTATGATATGGATAAGATTTTCATCGGAAACGGAGACATTTCGGGGGATTACCTTTACCTCTTTGGATGTCTTACGGACGATAAAAATTACATACTCTCAAAACTAGCTAGAACCTAAAAAAAAGGGGATGATATGGTGTATTTCTTACGCATCCGGTTAGTAGCGATGCAGGATTTCTCTCCAATATAAAAAAACGCAAATTACGCCACCAGAACCGATTCAATCATATATCCCAACAGGCGCGAGTAATTCCAGTTGAATATTGAGTCCCATTTTTTTTTTTTAATTTATTTTTTTTTATTTTTTAATTTTTTATTTAAATTTTATTATTTAAATAATAATTTTATTTAATTTATTAAATATTTTTAATTAGTGATCAACCGGAGACGGAACTTTTACACGGAAGAGTCTTAATGCTCCAGATTTTTACCCGTGTAGAGCTCTATCTTCCAATAATACTTCTTTCTTGGTTTCAGCATACATCCTACCCTACTTAATTCCGTACACAAAACCTATTCTCTTTTTATTTTCTATCCAATATCCTTTCTTCTTCACAGTCACTTGAAACGCACAGCGCCTCATTATCTACTCCTCTTTGCCACGCCCAAACCTCATCCAGAACTTTCCTCTCCTATGAAATTGTCGGACACATTTCAGGATTACTCAGATCCCTAGCCTCATTCTTCTTAACGATCACTTCGAATGCATTACTCCACTTGCGGGGTGAGACTAAAGGCGGTTTTAGAGAAATATTTCCCTATTCGCAAGAGAGGCTAAATTCGAATACTATAATATCATTTCGGAAGCTGTAAGAACCGAAAAGAAAATGTTTGAATACAAATGGTGCGAAAAAATTGCTCAAAGTTACTAAAATTCTCAGAAACTAACACACATCTTTCCAGCATCACTAATGTTTTTCACGTCTTACACTTAAGATGCCTTCACGACCGATGATTTTTTTTAAGATTCCGAAAATATGGCCTCGGTAACTTGCTTTCTTTTAAAAAATAGATGAAAGAGTAAAACTCCTAAACTGTTAACTAGAGATTATCTGGAATGTAGGTCCGTGTCATTTCCCATGAAAAAGCTGGTAGATTTTTACCTACATTTCGAAAAGGAGTGTGGTTAGCGAAAGATATTTTGGTAGGCTGGGAAAAAATGAATATTTTTGCTTACGATGAAAAAAAATTATTTAAAATTTTTGAGAAATGATAACTCAGTCAAGCTATCTAAAATTAAAAATTGGTCTCCTTCAGAGCATTCGCTAAAATTTGTCACGTGCCGATATATTACTTCCTCTTTCACCAACCGAACCGCTCCCTTTCCATGGATCAAATAATGTCGACGCACGAAAATCTCTCCTAATATCTAGAGGACTATTCTCATAATGAATCACAGAAATTGCAATTTTCCACTAGAAAAGGTTTAATACGACCATGGGGCTCTACTCATCCTCGGACACCGAGGAAACTGAAGGGAGCGCCCAAAGGCGCACTGCGGATGGGGGAGGGAGGGCGGAGGGAAGATTGTAGGGGAAATTTTTTGAGGAAGCACTGGTCACTGGGAAAACACACTGGGGGAAGTGATGGTCAGAAGAGGGAAGGGGAGAGAAACTGCACATCGTTGAAGAGGTCCATCTTCCTTTTTGCTCGTTGGATAATTTCCAACTGCTCCAAAGCGTCAAACTTTCTGCCCTTTTTTACTGTGTGTAACACTTTAAATTCGAAGTCGAAGGTTTGATTCTTTTCAATGATTCATTATGCTGAACTTCTACCATATCCATCACCGGAGGTGTGATTCATTATGCTGAACTTCCACCATATCACGCCTGATACTTCTCTTTTAGGACTATTCTCTTTGGCTTCGGCATTTCGAGTCTTTACTGTAACGTAATTAGACGCCACGACCAATAACATTTCAAGAGGGCAATTTGAAATGTGAAATTTGTCCGGGTGCTTCAATGTAACCTCCACGGTTAGTACGTTAGAGTTTTCGATGAATCTCAAATACTCAATAGTCTTATTTGAAATTTGAAAATTGACGCTTTGAAGTCAAGTCGCATCACTATCCAGGCTCGGAAATTTCGAAACCTTACCGAATAACTCCGTAAATATGCTACCTATTTTACGACCTTACCTTTTCATCTGACCGCAATATTGATAGCCTCAAATGGCTCAGCAGAGAGGTTATGGGACCGTCGACAGCGGGTGGAGGAGGGGAAGGGTGGTGAAGACTCCACACGTCTTTCGAGGAAAGCAAGAGGGGGAGATGGTACTGGCGCGGCGGAAGAAGAAGGAGCAGAATCGTGGAGAGGAAGGGGTGAGAAAGACGGGGACGGGGAGCGGTAATGGCAGGAGTGAAGTAACGCGGGGTGACTGGCTAGAAGGAATTCGATTAGGGCGAAGGCAAGGGGTGTAAAAGGGGGAGGGGGCAAGGAGAGGAAGAGATGAGAGAAGAGGTGGAGTGAGCGAGTGAGTTGAGGATCGATAGCGAGAGGAGTGAGTTCCTTTTGAGCGCGAGTGAGTCTAAAGGGCGAATGAGGGGGAGTGCAGGAGGTGGAGGGGGGGGGGAGAAAGGGAGAGGGAAGGGGAGTGAAGATAAATGATTCAGGAGGTTACATCGCGGTCGTGAGAGTCAAAAACAAAAAAATACTCAATTCCTACTCTTCGTTAATATTTTTGGGAATACATTGCTTTCAAAAAATAAAGGTAAATAAATAGCTTTTATAAAATAAACTTTTGATACCGAATATTTAAAATATACGACAGATAAAATATTTAAAAAAATGTATTTTGAAGCCATAGGAGTTGATTTCAACGAGATTAATATTGAATTAACGCATATTGACTTATACTATGCCAGTTGTACAATAAGATATCATAAAATAAAGCGTGTAGGTTTATCATTTTTTCATCACGTAATTTGGAAAGAATTCACTACTTTTAATTAGTTTTTGGCGGATCGGAATTCCTATAAAAGAGAACAAATTATTTTACCCAATTTTACTCATTCTGCCATCAAACGCCAAATAATTTCAAGCTCAATTTTCGAATACATCACCACGGAAAGGTTTGGTCCTTCTTGTTTATGTCAAACTAAGCACATACTTGCATATATGTAACCGTTCTATAAATGAAAGAACATGTTAAGTCATTTTACGGTCGAAGCAACGAGAAAGGAAAGGGACAGAGGGATGACGTACAATGTAAGTTGGTGTGAGTGTTCATTCCGGAGGGTGGGAGGGCTGTGGTCGGGGGGTGGAAGGAGAAGGGGGATGGGAGAGGAAAGGGGAGGGTTGATCGGAAGGGGTGGAGGCGACGAATCGAGCCGTCACCGAGTGGAACTGCGGGCGAGATGCGTTCCCGAAGCGACCGCCATTTGTTTGCATTTGCAAAGTCGATTGATTCGCGTTCCTCCAACGGCAGGAATGACAAGAAGGTAATAGTATATCATTTACAACTACCGACTACCCAACGAGACGCCGCAGGAGTGAGTGGTATGGGATGTAAGGGCTCAAGGTATGAAAATGGGAGGGAATAGGGAAATAAATTGGAAGACGCAATGGGCCACAGTGAATTGCATAAGTTATGTCTTAGTGTCTCGCTTTATTTTCTTTTGTAAAAAATATATCACAGAGAGAAGAAACTTTGGTGCTTATCTAATGACGTAATATATCACTTATTTTGTCTTTTCTATGGCAGATATCTAGTTTTTGATTATAAGCACGCGGTAAAAATAATATTTAAGAAACGCATGTATAACTTTAAAGAAAATCGCATGATCAGAATTTTCAAACAATCTAAGCAAAATTAAAAAATGTATTATTTGTTTACATAATAATATTTTTAAAACAAGTATATTAACTGATTAACCCCTACTGAGACTATAACACGAATTTTACGTAAATTAAAAAAACGTTTTTGATTCACATTCCACCGATGACAAATAGGAGCTAAGTGTAACTGGAGACACGCAGTAAAACCGTATAACATAATGCTTTAAGAGTTTACTCTGTGGTTTCAGGATTGATGGAATGGAATTGGAACATAACTAAGTATGCAGAAATGTAAGATGCTGACCTGAAGATGCTGTCAAAAACTAAACCGGTCGGAATAAATTATATCACAGTGGAAGGTACCTATTTTTTCATACTTAGCTTCAAGAGCTGCCGACATTAATACATGTTTTCTGTGTTGAACTATAACGCCCTTGTACAAATGAGCGGATAATTTTTGTTTAAGGTAGTTTAAGCGAGATATTTCCCACATCAGAAAGGAGATCATTTTCAAATTTTTCGTTTTAATTTCAGCAGCTGTAGGAAGCATGAAAAAAATGTTGTAATGGCGGAATTATACACATTTATTAAACTTTAATTCACATTTTTAAACAAAAAAAATCGATAAAAGCCTTTTCCATGACTTATTTTTTCAAACGGAGCGTATTTAACTCCTTTACGACGGCGAGTTTTTTTTGTGATTCTTAAAAAAAATAGTCGGTGACTACCGTAAACCGGGTGGGAGCCGGTAGAGTTTTTGAAGTTTTTTACGCCTTTCTATTTTCACAATAAAATTTTTACAAAGGAAACTTATTCTGCGAGCTAATCATTTCACATTTACATACTATAAATTCATCAGCATGAGCTCCAAAAACAAAGTGGTGTACTATTTCTACCCAGCAAAGTGGGGTGAAAATATTACACCGTTTGTAGACATGGCTTCCATTTCGTTTGAACCACAGTAGTTAGTTTCGTGCTCGGATACCTCCCACAAAATTTTCCGCACAGGGGAAATGCCTTGCCATTCTTCTAAACTTTTTAGATTTTCTATAACAAAGCGTGGGCCATTTCTAAAAACCACAGCCATCTTCATGGAATCTTATGGTGGTGATCGCCTCGATTGCCTTCCAAGGTTTTCTGGAGGATTACGCTTAATCCTTCGGCCATGGGCGTATTTTGAGCACTTTGATGGGATGGAGGTAGAGATTATCGGGGGCTACGGAGAGATGGATAGATTTTTAAGCCTTATGAGAGAATTATGCGACCGCAGAATTTATGCTAATGTTTTTCTATTCTCCAATTAATATTCTATTTAATCGCCTTATTTTTTACTCCGTTGAGATAAATTAAGGAGTTTAAAGCAAATATTGAAGCAAACCTTGCATTTGCAAATTATTACATTTACGAAAATATCTCCCCTTCAAAATATTGGGTGGGCAGCTGCCACTTATCGCCAGCCCCTGATGCCAACCAATAATTTCCCACACCTATGTCTTTGGACTCTACGTTTTACTTGGTACATCCGTGATATCCAGAAAAATAGAAACATGCACGAAGAATACATGACATGTACATCAAACTTCAATTTTCCATATTCACTTCGCTTTCTACTCTTTTTAAACATTTAAGAGGAAATAATTTCTTTACATATATTTACATTTTATCAACGAATTATTCTCCTAAATCAGTTTCATGGGCAAATTCTTACTCGGTGACATTATTCGTTGGAACGGCCAAAGAACCGAGGTTTTGTGTTGTTAATGTGATAACGTGATAGAACTGAAGATAAAGATAACGTAACCAACTAGAGGAGAAACTTGGAATCGAGGTTCGTGAACTATAAGGTTTTGCTAACTAGAATCCAATACATGAAGCAACCACTGTTGTCAAACCATCTCTTCCGTCAGTATGCCAATTCTTCACACAATCGAAATTTTTGTGTTTGTACCTCTTAACCGGATAACCACCCTCAACCTGGTAAACGGTTATATTGTTGGGTAAACAAACAATCGGCATGTTTTTGAGTTTTTGACAAAATGTAAGTGGTAGAAATTCTTAACTCTTTTCAATAATGCTTCTCTAGTATTCTTACACGTACGATTTCCCAGATAAAATGGCTGGAATTTTCTCGGAGAGTTTTGCGGTAAGTGGCGGATATTTTGTTATAAATGGAAAAGTGCGATTTTTTATTTGAAATTAGGTCAAATTCACAGATTTCTCGTTGAAATGACGTTTTGCTCCAACTACCTTAATGCATAAATTTTTCTAAGGGATACAGGATAATTTTTCTGATCAAAGTAAAAATTTTACTTCTTCCCTGTTGTTAAAATATAGACTGAGAAGTATCAACAATTGGATATTGGGCTTGGGTAGTTATATTCAACTGTTAAATATTGCACCCAAAAACCATTACGGATATTAATGCATATTTTTCAGCAATGTGATGTCCCATTTCATTTCGTTGGTTGTTCCCCCAATCGCTTGGTAAGTCTCTGGCCTGAGCTGTCTATGTTTGATCTAAAACATGGTCTTCACCGTTTTCAGGCAACACTATTTTCCCCTTAACATTTTTTTTCTTATCGCACGGATCTTCCAATTAAATTCCCTCCTTTTCCACGCCTTCCCCACTTCCTCTCGTTTTACGCCTTTTCAACGAGGTTATCCATTTCAATATCCCCCCCTCAGTATTTCTTTACTAATTTTTACTTCCATAGTATATCATAATAAATTTAAATATTATCCATGAATTACTTAAGGTTTCCATCACCGTTTCAATTCTAATCCTGGATCAGTTTTTTGTGCTTTCCCTTCGTAGAACATCGTAAATGTTAAAATTAACAATGACTCGAGAATGAAAGGTGCCTGAGTTACTCAAGTGAATGAATTAATAGGCTTCCCACGGTCAAAAACAAGCACACACATTCATCAATATTTCTGAAATAAAATACTCATTCAAAACTGCCGACTCTTTACCATTTTTTCACCCGAGGGGATATTTATGACCGAAATCTAGCAACACGGATAAAAGTCTTCAAAAATATGCAAGGCATAATTTCTGCGCATTTCGTATCCTTCCAGTGAGAACACTCACGAAGAAAAAATTTTCCCGTTCGTATTTATTTAATGCAAATCTTGGTACTCTCTCCATTCCCATGGGTCGTAAGGGTGAAAGGCCAAACACCATAAAATCTGGTACACCGGGAAAAGCTCAGCCAGAAATGCGAAACTCTAAATAACTTTTTCCATCACGTGAATATGAGTTCCGGAGATTTTTTTCTCCCGCCGAGAAGATTTACAATCGTTGGAGTTCATTGTTGTTACTTTCCAAAGCGGGAGCGATCAATTCAGTGAGCGTACGACGCGAAGGGATAGGTTTGACGAAACCACTAAAAGCATTGAAATTAGCAGCCTAATGTGGTAAAGGAAAATATCACCTTCTACAGTAAATATATGGACTTGCGAAATTTCAGAGTTTAGATTCATCAGTTTCAATTGCCTAGTTATTACTATACAAGACATTTTTCATAAAAAAATACCATTTTTCATTGAAAACACTCTTTTGAGTGATTGAAAGCAAACTAATATGAAAATTACAAAATAACGTATGCTGTTTTACTCTTGTAAAAATAAAAGACCATATCTATATGTCAAGGTTATTCCCTAGAAATTACTTCATCAAAATTCTATCATTTTATACTAGGGTTGACCAAAAAGTAATGCCAACTTATTTTCTCAAACATTATTGGTTAATTAAATAAGACATTTATAAGTAAGAATGGTAGATGATGATCTACCCACTCTAATTTTCCTTAGTTTTTCACTCCAAGCTTTATTGCCTTCCTAAGCAATTCAATAGGGCGTGGATGTCCTGCCGACACCATTTGTCGCTCTGGTAATGGAGTCAGAGGGAGTGAGTTGAAACGCTCGAGATAGTTTCGACTACGTAACTAAGGAGGCACGTGGTACAATCACGAAGGGTTTGAGATTTTGATGAATTTAAATCACTTGTAAAAATGTAACGCAGTATTCCCGATCGAGTTTTTCTCAAGTACTATTGTTAATCCAGTCAAATACCGCGATGAAAAACATAATGGGTTTTCATGGCACCAATCACCTCTTTGTAGTGTAAAGTAGAATTGTGAATAGAAATAGAGTCACTATGTAAAATAGATTAGAAAAGAAGATAGATTACGAAGAAATTTACATTTTTTCACGTCCTTACTTTGTGCCATACTGGTATTTGCGATTGCAATCTTACAGTCTGATCTCTGCTGAGTCGATGAAATTCATCTCAGCACTCGGATTTATGGTACAAAATTGATGCGATAATCTAAATAGCCTTTGCGGCCAGTGGAGATACGTCTCTCAACGATCGTTTCAACGCACTGGTTTCTGGGAGTAAATCAACGCGGGGAATTTCTTTTTAGGCAACCCTCGTTAAAAATATACACTGCAAACTACATGCTTATAATCTTTAGCTATTTAGTCTTTCATTGTAAAGGCTCCCACATGCCTTTATAGACATGATATACGATATACGAATTCAACAAATAAAATTACATTTACCTGACTTGGGATACCAGGTAAGCGCATTATTTGTTCATGGTGAATTTGTTGCATGCAAAGTATCTCCGATAACCAGTGCTAAAATTAACATTAAAAGCAAAGTTATTTGAATCCATGATATAAAAATATCCTCAATCAAATTCTGATGCAAGATGCTATCAAGACCATCCTATGTGATAAATCGAAAAGGATGATGAGGGATAACAACAGAGAAAATTATCAAGAGTTCATTTAGCTCCAGCTAAATAACAAAGAGGAATTAAAAAGGTTAAAACTTTAAAATATGAAAATTATAATTTGAATAAAACCGGAATTGCAAATTTAAAAATTTAAATATTATTCTCCATTCCACCGGAATACCACGATTCCCTCCATTAACCCTGTCGTGTCTCCGAGAGCATTCCGAGTTGAAAGTCGTGATCGCCATGAAGTGAGATCCGCGAGGCGGAGCAAGGTGGAAAGAGAAAGTAAGCAGGGCAGCCATTACGGGAGGCAAGAGATAAGGAGAGAAGGGGGAGAGAGAGATGCAGGGTGGAGGGAAGTCGAAAAAGAAGAATCTTAATAAGGGGTAGAGAGAGAGAGAGGAGGGTGGAAGAGGAAGGCTTAGAGCGTGAGTTAAGAGGGGGGCGAGGCAATGAAGGAAGATTATGAGTGAGCTAACGAGAGGAATGGAAGGGGTGGCCGGTAAGGTTTAAAGGAGAAGTGAGATTAGGAGAAGGAGGGAGGAGGAGAAAGGCAATGGAAACAGACGACGAACGGAGGTGCGGTGCGCATACAAGTAAACGCAAACTGATTCATTAAAGCGCCTCGGTCTACGACCACGTGCGAACTCCTCCCCCAACTAGAGAGCGCGCGAGGCGGTAAACGGTCTGAGAAGAGGAAAGGGGAAGCGATGAAGAGATGCAGAGGCGGGGTAACAACTGACTGATTGAGTGAAAGGAGTAGCGGAGGAGAGAGAAGACGGTGCGTGGGTACTCAAAGCGAGGCTGAATGTGAGGAAAAGGCTTCATCAAAATACTTAGGCGTGCTCCGGCGTCTAACGGGGTGCGAGTATTGACGGGAAGTAGTCCCGGATGAAGGAAAGGGAGGCTGCAACTCGGAATTCGGTGCAAAGAACGAGGTGGCTTTATCCTGTAGACCAAATCCATATGTCAACGTTATTCCCTAGATACTACGTCATCAAAAATGCATGATTGTGTCAAAATTCGAGGGTTGACCAAATAGTAACGCCAAATCTATGAGACTTTCTTATGATCCTCCGTCATGATTTAAAACCTTCACTTCAACGAAATAAGCTCCCTTCTCGGAACAAAATTTTGCGAGTACAATAATATAATATTTCTTAACAAACTAGTTACAGAGAGATTTCCGAAAATAATAACCCTACATATTCTTGGGACGCATTTTACCTCCTAAAACCAGATGAAAATGTCGTTAAGGCAATAACTTTCCCGATCATTTTGCGACAAAATGTAACATCCGGTGATTTTAATTGAATTATCAAGCAATGAGATTGTGTATGCTATTCATTTTTATTATTTAAATATAAGGCCTACTAAATAGTTCACCTAGAATCGAGTAGGTGAAATTTCCAATAACCCAATTGCGGTTTCATTGCTCTGGTCGAAGTGGACTAGGCCTTCTTATTTCTAGTCTCCCTTTATTCCTGTCTGTTTTCCTATCCGAGAAGGAGAGCAGCAACCTCCGGGGTATATCAATCTTCTTGCATACGACGGGGGCGAACAGAGAGTACTGATTAAGCCAGCGTAGAGTGGAAATGGAAAAATCCAAGAAGCAGCTCTTTTCGCATGTAGGAGGCACCAAAAATGGTCCCTTTGATGAAAAATCACGAAAATTTGATGAATTTGTAGAAAGTCATTATTCTAGAACAATCTAGACTGGGAAATACTATGGGGTAGATGCATGATGCTCAAGCATGAGGCATGATTTATCGCAAACTAAAATAGTCGAATGAAAAAATTATAAATGCTTCGGCTTATGAATGTCGAAATGCTCCATATTGTAATAAATACACTCTGAGGTATGTTTATATTCCACGATGTTAAATAAATTCAAATAAACCCGAAAAATGAAATAACGATGGTATCAGTAATCATAAAACTAGAATTGGAATCGTGCAAAGAGGTACAGAGAAAATCACAAACATGAAAACTCACATTGATAACAATGCTGCAGTTTGAATAAAAGAAATAAAAATGAGTAAAATCAGCTGAATACTTACAGGTAAATCTTGCAGCCAATAGAATGTTCATGAAATCGAACTAAATACATAATTCAGTTTACATTGGCCTATTGCCATCAGTTTGATTTATTGACCAAAATACTAAATGGAAATTAGAAGAGATTGCAATGCTGGTGAAACATAGCTATGGAGATTAACTAAGAAATATTATCAAAAAAATGACAAACTACAACAAACGTTGTCACCTTATTTCATGCGGAAACTTTTCGGAAGTAAAACTAAAGTTTATCTCAGCACATCCTCTTCTTTTTTTATTTTCCTAAAATCAGGTGAGCAGTATGAGGGTATAATTGTTCTCATAAATTTTGGTAAATATCCAATTAAATTTTTCGAAAAGGAAAGGCAATTTGTATTCGCTGGTAACCTAGGTTACAAAATTACTACCAACCTCTCCTTGGTTTAAACGAACTCCACTTAGCAGAAGAGGATAGGATAATAGTTCAATGAACATGGTAGTTTCCGTCAGTATCAACACAGTTGTTTCCTCAGTCATATTTTATTCCTTGAATTCAAACGCTAATGAAATTTAGTGACTCCCGTCCCGTTTCTTTCATCTCAGATGAAATCCACTCTCTCAATGAATTAGCTCGAGTCAATACAAACCAACCATAGTAATCTACCTCCAAATAGTGAATTTATTCATCA
The DNA here is from genome assembly GCA_963169105.1 of Ceriagrion tenellum. Classification (NCBI taxonomy): domain Eukaryota; kingdom Metazoa; phylum Arthropoda; class Insecta; order Odonata; family Coenagrionidae; genus Ceriagrion; species Ceriagrion tenellum. The sequence goes on from OY720633.1 coordinate 25,650,182, forward strand.
ATTATATTGCAAATGAGATTCAATACCAGGATAAATTAGGGGGAGTTGATTTGTTCCAGCGGTTGACATAGTATAAACGCCAGTTTCGACACGAGTACTGAAGTTAAATATGGCTGGCCTCGACTTGAACTCGTAAAGATTACCCAAATACACCAGCAAAAAGATTTAACTCCTGGTGTCTGCCTCAAATTTTTCAAAAAGGTAAAGCAGTAAAGACAAAATACGCTTAGCTGTGGTGGAAGACAGGAAGTACGAAATAGTCTTAGCTGTCGATGTTCGTTAAGTTTAACTCTTTTTTGTCTAGAATTTTTCCTTCCATAATATTTTTTATGAAGTTGTAGTGCCATAGTAAGTGTCCGATGAGCTTTGCTTTTCTTGTTTTAATTGTTTCCAAAAGTTCCCTTTCTGTATATACTTCATTTAGTACTTGCTCAGTAGTTTTTCTGTCAGTTCATCTAGTTCTTGTAATCCTTCTCCAAAACCACATTTTGCAGCTTCAAGTTTGGTCATTTCACTCGGCCTCATTATCCATGTCTCGCATCCATATGTTAGCAAACTCCATACAAAGCTTAACTATAAATCAACAAAGTTCAACGATAGCCAAGCGGTTGAGCATGATTCTGAATCTGGGAATTTTTTTTCTAAAATTCTAGCTCCGGGAGACTGATTTGAGGAGTAAATGAGAATTGCAGCTTTAAAGTAGAGAAGCGCTGAGGGGAGATGGAAGGACAGGGGAGATACGTAAGGGGAGGGAAGCGAGAGGACGGATGTGGAGTGGTGCTTAGGGGGGATAGAGCTAAAGACGTGAGATGCGGCACTAGCTCGTGGACCTCCACCCTCGGTGCACCTTATTCCAGAGGGATAACAACCCGGCAACATTACGACGGCAAGATGGTGCACAACAATTTAATGAGTTATACGTTCGCGATCATAAAATATTACAAAATTTTGCCACGTTTTCCCCAAACGCAAATGAGAACGTAAAACTTTTGATGCCCTACCAGGTTTCTATAGCAAGCTTTTATTTTGCGCCTCGGCCAACACCAAGGAAAAAAGTAATTAATGTGCAAGGTAAGATATAAAGGCTGGAAGGCCGGTAGAGCCCAGATACCTTGAAGGCAATACTAAAAGATAGTTATAATTTATAATATATAAATTATAAAAATTTATAGCAGGGTGTTATGTGGTTTCATATTAAAGACTTTCGCTTTTAAAAGATTGCTTTTAAATTTCTTATTTAAGTAATTATGTCTTCTTAAGTCTTCTATCAGAACAATATGAAGTATTCTCGTTAAAATGACCTCGATATTCTGGTAGGTTTTGTCTTAAAACCTTAGCCGCTAATAAGTATTCCTTTATTTACACATTATTTTTATTATTATTATTTACACTTTATTTTAATACATGCAGTCTCAAAGAGTCGTATGATACTCCTTCACATATGAAGATTCGGTTTTATTTAGCTGAAAAATTGCAATAGCCGAAACAGGCTATCTAGAATGTACTTAACATACCAGGTAAACAGGAGGTTTAAAATTTTCGATTTCTCAAAAAACCCGACGGTTTCCAATTTTTGAAGGTCAATTCTACATGCGCCAACCTCTCGACCATCCTTCACCATCACCAGATGATGCTTATGAATCAAGTTAGAACGCCGAAACTACTCTTTATCGCGTAAACCTTCGCATTCATCCGCTCAATTCTCCCCGCTGGAGCTAAGGTCGTAACCTCATCCACCGCCCAATGAAAGAATCAACAAATTAGAGGGAGCCAACATCGGCGAGAGCAGGAGTGTGTGTTTGCTGAAGGGCCGGGATTCACTCGGAAAACAAATGATATTTGCTGTCAGCCGAGTTCATGTCACTCAGCGATTCTGCTCATGGACGCAAAAAATTGACTGCGATACTGGGGCAGGAGCAGTGGGAAAGCGGAAGGGCGTTTCCTTATAAAATCAAATCTTGTGACCGATACCATATTATGAAATGTTTGAAAGCTGACCCAAACAAACTAATCCAATGGGCGGAAAATTTGATCAAAAACCCATTCGCATCAATGAAATGATTCCAAGTTCGACCAGATGAAGTCCTCCAGGTACGCTAACGTTCATTTTTGAATAGGTTAAGATTAGTTCATTACGCCAGGAAATCTCCATATTGTACTTTCACTCAAGTTTCAAAATGAAACACGAAATTTAGTCCCCACTTTCGATATCGTGAAGGCAACAATGACAAAAACTAGAATAGGTACTGCACCGATTTCCTCTGCGACAAAACTACAAAAATTTTTATCCAAGCTATATCAACGTAATGGTTTGCAAATATTTACGGGCAATGTGCATAAAAATATCCCTGCGTTATCATGAATAAACACGTTTTAACTTTACTTTAGAAATATTCCTTTATTATTATTTATTATATATTTATTTATTTTATTATATTATATATTTATTAAATATAAATTCCTTTACCTTAGAAATATTGGTGAAAGCTCATTAACTGAAGATGATGCATCTCATAGAAACCTATGTTGCAATACATATTCAAGATGGTGTCATAAAACGAATAGAAAACACTTTTTCTCATCTATTTAAGTTCCAAAAAAATATTCATTCTATCATTGGTAAATTCTTGATGTGAAGTACATTTCTGAGAGAGAGATTGTATTAAAATGTTTCCTCACCCGTTATTCTCAGATCGCAGCGATCACTTCCCAACTGCTTCATCAAAACACCCGAAACTAATAGAAATGGGAAAATCACTAATAATAAAGTACGGCACCTCACACTATAAGAGTAGTGCCACTTTAAGACGTAATTAAAGTAACACAGCAACCTGCAGTACTCGATCTTTCAGCTTCAGTTTGATAGTCATATCAGCTACCACTCAAAATTTTAAGGTTCATTTCTCACGAAGTATAATAATTTAGTATTTAATAAAAAAGGTCATTGTGTGCCATGAGTTAAACATATGACTCCTCCCGAGCTCAAGCAATAAAGATTGTTACGAGTAATTTTATGAGTGAGGTATACATGATTTAAAACAGCAACCCCTGAAAGGGTAAAAGTAGAGACGATGTGACTATCTAAAGGGTACAGGGATTCTGCTGCCGTCAGGAATTTTCTGATTTCAATTCCTAGGATGAGCTCTAGGCCTCCTCAACAACACAATACTCATGCGATACGTTGGGAGTATTACTTGACACAAATAAACGCTCTACTCAGAAAAACAGGAAGAAAATGCTCTCCTCTGAATGCAACAAATTAGATACCTGAATTAATCGTATAAATCAGTTCAGATAACCTTCATGTAAAGGTTCAGGAGGAAAAAAAAACTAAAAAATCCTAAGCTCGAAATAAATGTCATATCAGAGTAGGAACGAAAACCCAAATCATATCAGTAACTGTTGAAAAGAATATATAGCGGACACCAAGCTAATTCAAAGCCAGTATCCTCGATGCAAAAAAGGTCATAATTAACAAGTTACTCACAAATTCATGGTAAAACTCTTTCGTAAGAAATAAATTATATAAAATAATAACTCTTAGAATTCAGATAATACGAAAACTTTTTACAAAGAAGGAAAAACACCAATCAATCATAAAAATTCTGCAAAAGAAAAGCTTTAGGTGATATTTCTCAATTTCTAAGGAAAAAATGAGTTTCCTGCCATGCTAAATTTTTTAAACCATTAACTTAAGGGTTAAACGCGCTGCATTAGTTATTTTGTCAAACGAGGAAAAATCTGAACAAGTATTCTGTCTAATCCCTTGAGACATTCACAAATTAGGACGAGTTTCTTTACTCGGGGCTAATAATCTTCACCGCAGAACCACGAAAGACCACTATCCTCTTTGAATCCAACACAAAATAGCAAAAACTTCGATCTCTTTTTTTTCATTCACAGTCACACAAAAGTGGACGATACCTGAAGACGCCTCGCCACACGGCCTTGTGGCTCAACGAGGTGCAACGTTGAGTGTGGACGCGGAGGGCGAAAAAGGGGCGACGTGAGCGGGCGAGGGACACGCAGACAGAGAAGGGAACCGTACAAGTGAGTGTCCGGGAGAGAGAGAGGGAGAGAAGGAATAGTGTTGGGTTGAGAGAGGTGGTGGGATGGGCAGAGCAGTGAAGGAGCGACGACGCCGAGAGCTCGAGTGGGCGAGGAGAAGAGCATGACAGACACAAGTTGGAAGGAGAACAAAAGAAAGGGAGGATAAGAGAGGAACAGAGTGAAAGAGAGTGAGAGTTTGGTGGAGAGAGACGAGAGAGAGAGAGAGAGCCGACGAGAGAAGTAGAAAGGGAGTCGCTTCTTCTCTTGCGCCTCGTCCCACGACGACGCAATTTCGCAAAATTTCCCTACTCCCTCCTTTTCTTTTCCCGACATCAAAAATTAATCCGTTTTTCCTACATTTTCTTTCCGTTATTGATCACGTCTGAGAGAGGGAGTTAAGAGGAAAGGTAGACTATGAAGAGGATGACAAAAGGTACGAGGCAGATGGAGATGTTATCTTTTTATTTTGGACCTCACTGCGAGAATGCGTCCGTGAAAAAAATATAAAGAGTTAACATCTCCCGAACAGAAAAGAGAAGAGAGAGAGGGAGAGGATGATCGAAAAGAGTCCTTCAAGAGAGCGTAAATAAATACGGAGGTCCGCACAGTCACGTCTGAAACGTAAAGGCGACGCGGATCCACGTTATTTGACTATCACGCAGCAGTATCAGTTCCTCCCACTCCCGCGACTGTGAGGAAAAAGGTTTTAAAACACTTTCTTCTGCCTCTCCGCTGAGGGAGACGCAGTGAGAAGAAAAAAAAGCCTCCCCGTGAATTGCAGAGGCAAAGGAAAAGCATTAAAAAGTTTGAGCAAAGCCTCAAAGACTGAAGGGACCCCGAAGGCAGCTCAAGGATTTAGTGTGCCGTCAAGGTTGAGTGCTATCTGAAATGAGGGACCTGCGACTCAAGAAAAGCTAATGATCACCTTACTCTAAGACCTAGTGCAATAAGATCGATACTGAAACTTGCGAATCATAGAGTGGAGTCAAACTTAGGTTTTGTAAATTCCAAATGATTGGGTCAACCTCCCATCCAACGTGGAATGTCGATAAAAGGAAATGCAAGAAGACGAAGAGAAAAATGCTACCTAATATGAGTGGCCGAATACAATGAGTAATGATTCTGATTCCAGATAAAAAATAAACATTTGAACGCTCAAAAAATATTGTAACTTGTTGTAGAAAGGTAGAATAAACTTACGGCGTAAGATGCAGGCTCGCACTGATTATATTTCTCCAGGTATTACTTATCATCAATTTGAGGATTCATAAAATTAAGGCAATCAACCACATGTTGCGCATGGTATTTATTCTGGCACATCTTTCCTTAAATAAACAGCGAACCTGGACAGTAACAGACTTATAAGCCAACTCCAGATCGTCAAAGTTAAATTATTTGTTTGATATTTTTGTTGTTATTGGTTTTTATGTCTTATTTGGTTATTGGTCTTTTTGTTTTTGTTATAAGTACACTTTCAATAGGTAATTTTGCTGCAAATGGACCATTTCTCTGTAAATAAAATTTAAAAAAATGCTAACGCAAAGACTTCGAATGAGCGTTACAGTAAAGACTTTGAACACAAGCGATCGAGCACAATTGAATTTCATAGTATTGGGATTTAAGGAGCATGGGTGATGCCCATGCTCCTTAAATCCCATTACTATGGGTATAACTTCGTTGACCCATTCGTACTGATTGGTTAAATTGGTTATTTGGAAAGGCTGAGGTCGTCTGCTCCGTTATAGAAGGTTGGTTGGAAGGTAAGGGAAGGAGAACCTGTGGAGGAAGGACTAGTAATGAAAAAGCATCGACATTAGCCCTCTTTGATTGAAAGACGTCACGCGGAAGATGTAATGACGCCCAATTTGTTTACAGTAGGTACTGCACTAGTAGGTACTACGCGTAGGTACTACACTAGTAGGTACTACACATCATCGAAAAATCAAATTGAAATCGCGATTCCACTGAAAAATATCTGCCACTTCGGAGATTCTAACTAAAGACCATCTTGATGGGAAGAACACAAAAAGACTTAACCCCTCACCCCTGTGATAGAGCAAAAATATCTTCCGGGATGAGAGGAATAGGATATTGATGAAAACCAAGATGGGATAGCTAGTGTATCAATACATGAATCCTTACAGAAAGCTTAGAGCTCGGTTTCATGGTATTATTTCAAAGATTCTACCTATGCCTAATGTGATACAAGACTATTTCCGATAGGCTTACTTGAGATTAGTGAAGTGCAGAAGGCGCATTGTTATCTTGAATGAAACTGCCTCTCAATTCCTAATCCCTTTCATTTAGGAGCCTAATATGAAAATGTGCAACGGATACAGTGCATGAAATACCAGGAATACCGAAATGCATCAGTCACCGCGAGAGGATATTCAAGTAGAGAACGGCAAGGAAAGAGGACAATGATGCAGAGGTTTGATACATGCGTTCATGCATGAGGAAGTCAAGCATAGGCACTCGACAATGGTACGCACTAATTACTTCCCCAGGAAGTTCTTCTGAGCAAATGCAAGTCTCTATATTTACCAACAGAATTGGGGCAATCATTCTTGAAGGCAGTTGATTGAAAGTTCCGAAAAACTCGAGAGCTTCAGTACAATTTGATAATCGGTTTAAACTCAAATCTTTAAGGGTGAAATTATTCAAATGGACATAGAATATATGATAATTTTATATACTTAAGATTAACTACCCCACCGTAGGAAATCATCTACTTACTAGTGGTACATATTGACAATTCGGTTTCCAACTCTGCCCACAAAGATCCTCGTCGGTGAGACTGATCCTCTAATTGGAGCTTTTAGAGGAGGTGAATTCATTTTCTGGAGGTAGACTCAGGCCAAAGAGACTTGCAGCTTCGGTTACCACTAAAAAAAAAAGAATCAAGTCTGAGCACTTTGAAAAAAAGCTTTCCTCCTGTGGAGACAAAATGCAGGCGAGAGGACTTATGCCTACAGCATGAATCCAGTATTCATACTGAAAGAGGGGACGGAAGTGTGGGAGGGCTGTGAGTACGCTCTGGGCGGACTGATGGAAGTCGGTCGCTGACACAGAAAGTGAAGGAACCATGGGGAGAATGCTCGGGAATGCATTGGATACATTATTTAAGGATCATTGAAGAGGTGTATTGATTTCAGACGGAATTTCAAAAGAGGGGATTGATGGATGTACGCGCACAAAAACATCGGAGGTGGCAGAGGGCGGGGGGAAGAGACAGAGAAAGACTCGGAGGAGGAGAGTACATCGCAGTCCATGCTGCAACATCCAGGAGCTTTAGTGGAGAAGGAAAGGGAGTAGAAGGGGGTTCGACGGGTGGGAATAGGAGAAGGGGCAAAGTAAAGGGCAAAGGGGAAAGAGAAGCCAAATCAGAGTATATAGAGAGGAGGAGGGAGGACAATGTCGTCGCACCAAAATCACACATTCTCATAAATTGTAAACAAAGATGAATAATTATCTCAGAAACTTCGATAAGGCCCAAACTAGAAAAATACAATATTACATGCTTAGTGAAATACAATGGAGTCCTGAAAATGGCGATGAGAAGAACAACGAATCTGAATAATCATCGAAAGGCAGTCCAACGATGGAATACATTATGAAGTTATAGAAAAAAGTTATGAAGGAACTAAGTTATCACATAAAAATAGGATGAGAAGGAGAATTGATGAAAAAATACCTTTGGAATGACTCCTGATCGTGATATTTAGGAGTGTCATACACAATTTTGAAATCATATCTAAATTTAAATAATCTAACTCAACATTTTCAACTACCTTATACCTATTCTCCGTTACATTCTCCCGTTTCTTGGTGGCATTCATCAATAATTAAGCCGTAAAAAGAAGATTTTCTTCAGCATTACTTGTACTCATGGGCACATAACGGAAGAGTAAATTGTAACAAAATGAGAGAATAATTTGACTAAAATATAGTAAGCGTCACATTCAAATTTTCAGAAAATTAAAAGCGTATATCTTGAGTGTAAGGTTATAGCATGCATACCTCTGCCTTTTCATGGACTTGATCGAGTGGGAGTATCGAAGGATACGGTGTGAGTAATTTTTGATTCCTGAATTTATGGAAAACATAATTCAATACAATATTTTTTTGCAGAGATGAACGATAAAACTATGCTAGCCCGAGAAAAGAACAGAAATATGGTGAATGTCAATAACTCATTTTAAGCACATCCATGACTTTAATGCTATAATCGCATTTCGCCGGGAGGAGCGGATAAAGAGGGAAAAGAATAATTCGTGGAGTATTCGAAAAGTGCGTTGGCATTCCATCCTGAAGGCCCGGATTCGATTTATAACGGCGATAAATATTAAAATGGATTCACATTCCTGACGCGTCTGTCACGTGAAGAGTTTTTCCATTGCAGCACTCGGTCCTTCAGATGGGCTCTGAATTGTCGACTTTTAGGCACCATGTAAAGTGTAAGTTAAAGCTAATTATTCTTACTACAGCCCACCAGTTTTCCATGGGACCCTTTGCCTTTTCCAGTATTTGATGAGGATATATCGGCAACTATGAGTGGGAGGAAGTGCAGAAGAAAGGGTGCAGATTGAGGGGGAGGTAGGGAAGAGAAATAGCACCGCTCTTGCCACCACCTCTTCGAACACATATTGTCCGAGCAGTACACGGACACCATTACGGCGATCAAAGGAAGTTTTTATTTCGTTCAATAAACACCGGCAATCGAAGTGACGGCGGGAGAGAATTTCATTTTTATTTCACTTTGCTGCTCTCTCCGTTCAAACTTTCGAGTCTTTTGACGCGAGCCGTTCGGAATTTAAAATCAAGACTCGGAGTGTGTCCATGATGGCGGATCGGGGACGAGGAGGGAGGAGAGGGGGGTGAGGAGGAGGATCATGTTCACGTAGAATATAGAGGAGATCCGCGGCTGGCAACCGCGAGCCGTCGCTGACCAAGCGATCAAAACGCGCCACTTCCCCATCAGCCCGGATTCCTGCCGCTCCAAGCCTCATTTACATTACATACTACCCACCGTGTCATTGCAAGAGCATAAAGATGGGTATGGAGAGAAACCAGCGATGGAAAGGGGAGAGATAGGTAATCTACGGGATCCAAATAATATTCTTCGGGTTTTTTTATTTAAATTTCATCATCGTTGCCGTTCAATCCTAAGATTGGTTGACTGCAGCCCGCCACCCTCCCTTACCGACTGCTAGATCCCTTACTTCATGGAAGCTATTCCCATGCAATTTCCTCTTTTAATCGGCCATGAACTTATTCCTGGATCTTCCGCTGTGGATTTTACCCTCCATTAACTTTCAATTATGTTCTTCACGAACCTATTGTGCCTAAGGGAGTGTCCAATCCATATTGTTCATATTTTCTGTATGGTGTTCCTTATGGTCTTTCCCTCTTCTACTCTTATGTGCACTTAACCATTTCTGATTTTGTCCATCCATTTCATCTTCAGCATCCTCCTCCAGCAGCAGGTTTCGAAGGCTTCTATTAATTTCTGGTCAGCTTTTCCAATGGTCCATGCTTCCGATCCGAAGAGTTCTACGCTCCACATGGATATTTTCAGCTACTGTTTCCTGGATTGTAGTCCTATCTTCTTTGACCAGAGCAGTTGTCTTTTTCCCATGAACACCTTCTTAGCTTGGGCTATTCTCCGCTTGATGTCCGTTGCACTTCTTCCGTCTCACGTGTTGGTGCTTCCGAAATAGGCGAAGGAATTCACTTGCTCTAATTTCTCTCCTCTCAGGGTCTTCTCCATTCAGCTTCTCTCTTCCGCATACTAGGATTTTGGTCTTCGTCTTACTTATTTTTATGTTGCATTCCTGGAGATCTTAGTCTATTACTTTTATTGACCTTTGAAGACCATCGCGATTTTCACCTGTGACTGCGATATTATATTTAAATTTATGATACTCTGATTCAATTATATGAGATAATTATTTTTAGATTAACAATTTTTATCAAATTTCGGGAATTTCCATGCCTACATGTGTGCACACCACCAAGTCGATCCCTTTAGGGGTGGGCACAGTCCAAAGAGTTTAATGCTCAGCGTTAGATCGAGAAAACTGGCTCCGTTTTAATAAGTTTCTCCCTGCAATCCTATCCTCGCAAACCAGCGTCGCCAGAGCCATTCACTGCATCACACACACAGCCAAGACTCCAATGTTCCTGCTTTCAAGAGTCCTTTCCGCTACATCCACCTCCATCCATCCCTTTATCTCACGCTAAATGAAAAACTCTAAATAAATAAACCCCTGCGAGACAATTCTACGAGACGTGCTAAATCAATATCTCCACATTTCATTCCACATTAAAGAAAATTAAGCATACAATATTTCACTCCATAAAACTCAATAGCTGCAGAGATCTACATTAAAAAAGCTTTGAACAACTCCACACTTTAAAATCAATGATCACATTTAAAATTAACTCGGAGTAAAAATCTCCAGTGTTTGAAATGGAGAGAAAGAGAGTGATGGAGAAGCCGAGAAGGTAGGGAGTCACTTTAGCCTAAATTAAAAAAGTAGATTATTATAGGGAAACCCAACTATAGCGATCTTATAATCCGAATTGTCATTATCCTTAAAGCTAACAAAGTTGGTGCTCCTCTCAGCCAACATCCTCAGATCAGTATTCAGCGGAGGCAAGCAACGAACACTCTGTTGAAATCCAAGGACAAGAACTGTCTCTGTTGACCTTTCTCAGGTTTTCTAGCTCCCACGTAATCCCAAAGGCAGCTTACACCAGGAGATTTACCGAGGCGATAGTGAGGTAGGATGAACCTAAAGGCCACGAGCACCCAAGAACACGACTACGTGTTAAAATGATTTCACTTCTATTGGAAGACCATAGTTTAAAATATCCACCTCTCTATGCTTAAGGCATTCCTAAAAATGTAATTGTGGCTGAATACCTCCGAATTTATCAAAACAAAAAAATGAAATACTTAACAAAATTCAAATATTCACATACTGTTTTGTCTTTATTTCTCATATGTAAATAGGATATAAAGTAGCGTTTAAAATTTAAATTTCAGAATCAAACGAATCTACACATAATCATTTGTTCCAAAACATTAGCGCTACTGATAATAAAGCTTGATCATCGTTATATGTATGTGAATAATTTATCTATCATTTGGATGTTTGTTTAGATATATAGGAAAATATATTAAAACCAAGTACGAATACTTTCCACGATAGTCTTTTCCTTGACCCGATTTATTTGATACGATTCAAACTCAAAAATTTTATTTTCATTCAGCACAGAGACTGGTAAAAGAGAAACATACTTTTACTTAAGAAATTCGTAAATATTTCACAGAAAAATACTAGCATATTTATAGAAGTGGTTTGATGCATTCTGGGAATTAACTGATGATAGAAATTAGCAAACTTTTATTGTCGTTGGCCTACATTGACCGCTAAGAATTTGAACCATCCATCCATGTAAAACCATCATATTGATTCGCAGAATTTGGCTCCGATTTCTTGAAATGTTGAAAGTCAGGGGCACGTATTTATCGTGTATGGCAAATGTCTGAGAGTATACACTGCAAGGGCAACTTATAGTGTTGAGTTAGAAAGGTAATTTATAAAGTCTTTCATCAATAATAGGATCAAACAACGCAAGTTTATATAAATAGCTGCTACATATTGATTGGTTCGATCTGGATTCAGAATTTAGTTCAGCTAATCAAGGAAATAATTTGATGAACCTTACAAAATATCCACTGAAATGACTCGCAGTGCCAAACTAATCTCCTAAAGTTAATTTATTCCCTGAAGAAAATGTTTATTTGAAAATTTGGTCATTCGTAGCTGCACGGAATGTAATTAAAAAAGTTTTTTAACAAAGAAGCCCCTTTTTTCAGACGCTCTCCGCTGTATTTTGTTAAATGCGAAAGAGAAACGGTCGGAAGATCTATTGTCGTTGTACCAACGTCGTCTCTAAAAGGGTGAAAAATGGCCCATGGAAGGGTTTAGGCCTTGATTCGAAGAATACATGTCATAAATCATCAGAGTGGGAAGTTGGTTCTTGGAAGACATCGATATTGGAGCAATTTTTCCACTGCGGAACGCGCGGGACTCCAAGTAAAAGGGTCGAGTCATCGGGTCGATGAAATTGAAGAGAAGCGTATGCACCTTGGCGGCCATTTTTTATGGAGTTGACAAAAGAAGTCAGGTAAGCCTTAGGCCCGGACTATGAATCAACTTTCGATGATACATTATTCACGGTAAAATTGTTGAGTAACAAGAAGTGGCAAAAGCAATGGTACCTGACGTATCCAAGTTACACTGACCCTAATTAGAACAGTTCATATTTCAAATACTTGCATTATATTTTGCAATAAAACTTCGAGAAAAAATTTTAATTTCACTCTTTTCTAAGAGAAAGAGCATTTTTCCTCTATTGAAGAAGTAATATACAGTAAAACGTGTAAAGGCACGCAACAATTATTACTGAAACAAAACATAATCAATTATACCAATAAATAAGAGCAATAAAATGTTTATTTTTCACGCAAACTTGGACTACGGGCTTCAGCTCTTCTTTCCTTGAGCGTCTGGGGTTGATTCCAATGGTTTGAAATTTTTATTGATTTTCATGTAGGAATTTCATGCTGGGGAGTATGTCAGACGGAATAAACTATTTACAGTCTGAAGTGTACATCTACAAGTGGTCAAATCAGAAGAGTCTGATCATGCTGCAAGGGCCGTCTTATAGATTGGCTAACAACACTAACCACACTCAGTTACTCATTTGTTATTATAAGGCCTCACTTAAGTGACGATAGTCTCCAACACATTCCAAAACGAATGACTTATGCTGAACACTCAGGTGCCCACTCCAATTGAGTGAGCTATTTTCGAGATGTCTTCTGTTATCACCCCACGTATTTCCGACGTTGTCCAATTGGAATATTTTTGGAGGCATCCAAAAATAATATGAATCCTCATTTCGCTATTAGGACTCCAATAGAAGCTAGATCCGTAAGCATTTCAATTATAACCGTTGCTCAAATATCATAACACAATGCTAACTCACTGCTGATAATTTCAGTTAATTTAAACAATATGTATTGATATGTTCATTCGTTACAATCATTTTCATTATTAAAAAGCATACAATATCCTCTGGAGTGACCAGACCAGAAAGTAAATGAGTAACTTTAAATAACATAATAAAATATTAACCCGGGAGAGGGCGCGCGGCGTGTAATTGATCTTCTTTGATACATTGTATGTCCATCGATGTATCTACAATGTTTCAAGTTTTTTGTACCTTTAAATCTCTTACATTCTGACGAATTTATGTCAGTATTCCATAAACATATCATTTCGCTTCGAAATTGGAACGAGTCAAAGTGGTCTAGGGTGTTACCTACACCCCACGCGCCCTTCCACGTTCCTCTTAGGAATCATCGGACTGCCCCCGAGCTGTTTTCCTCCATCAATACTGCGTCCATATTGGTAAGAAATATCACTTTCTACTACTGCTATTTCAATATACTTAACTCTATTTAAAATTTTCCAGTAATATTTGTAAATAATCAAGTTTTATTTCATAATTTCAATAGAGAAATTCGGCCCTTTTTTGACTTCAAAATATAGAAATTGTAAGTGCTGATCGTGTTTTTTTCTTATTTAGCTTGTAGAACATCATATTCAGAAGGTTTAATAAGAAACTCCCTATCTTAGAAAACATGAGTTGATAAGGTAACATCAATTATTTTTGCGAGTGCCAAATACGCTGCAGAAAAGACTTCTGTTGAATACTTTTCTCTCGACCTCAAGTTATTAGTAATTATGTAAAAATAAATACATAGCGTGAAGGTAATAAGAGACATCCATTTAAAAAAGGAGACAAAATGACCATATTTTTTCAAGGAAAAAGATTAAAAAATACTTGCTGGGGTTGTCGATGACACCCCGCGCGCCTTCTAACGTTACACTGCACCGCGCGCCTTCTCCCGGGTTAAAAGAAAATAAGACCGTTTGCAGTCTAATCAGATCATGGTAAGAATAAAATTCACTCATCCATGAAATGCTCTCAGGAAGTATACGGCGCAGACCCTGGGAAACACTTTTCAACTCCTTTTATACTTATCTTTAAGTCCATCTGATGCTCAATAACAACAATTAAAAATTTAGGAATTTTTTCAGAGCACCGTGAGTGATTAATACTGGAAACAAATTTAATCCAATGATATTGGTATGACTAATATCAATTTTTTTCTTTTATTTTAATAGCTCTAAAATTATTAGTCGGATATATTTGAGCCATTTTATTTATTTATCGAAATGAACCACAAATAACATTATCGTTGGCTCCATTTTGTTGTTCTGCAGAAACGAGACAAGTGAATTGTTCGAGCTTACACCAGATGTAGCTTGAGACTGGTTACCTCAAGCACACCATATTTTTTCCATTCTAGAACGAGGTTCACACCCATACCCATTCTTCTCTCTGCTTGATATTTATCGATTTCAAAATGTTCCTCGTAACAGCCTCTTCCATTATTTGATCTAGTAGGAGAAAGTATGATCATTCCTAAATAAAATAACTTTTAAATGCCAAATCCATTTATTTGAAGGAATTACCATCTTATTTTGCAAAATGATTTCTCTCATTTCGTTATTTTTTTCTTTCAAACTCATCAGTTTATTCCGATTTTAATTTTAGATAAAAAGTTTTCGCCAGTATTAAAACCGAGCTCACCCAATGATGTGAAATCAGAGATAGATTTAATGGTTGGAAATTAATGTGAAATTCCCTTTTCAAAAGAACCGTTAGGATCAACTTTCTTCATTCATAGCTCACTAAGAAAAACCGAGGAATAAAATTATGATTTCAAGGTAATAAAATTGAAAATCCATAGAATCATAAGGAATTTCATATTCTTGATACCAGCCAACAGAAACAGCTCTCCTCTTTCACTTCTTCCTATAGTAACTTCATAATTCTTTTCTGCTGTCTATTCCAATGATGAACTTTTATTAAAAGTAAATATCGATTCAAGACTGGTTTCATGATAGTATACGGAAGACTGTTTCAGTTGGTTACTTAAGAACTGTCTTTCCATCCAGAGGGCTCGGGTTTGGATTCCGGCTGAATTCGGGATATTTTTCAGCTGAATAATGATCCATGACTGATCCCGTTAACTCACGCTCTGAGCTCCACCCACAAGACGGACTCCACAGGACGGCTCCACTCAAGAATCACTCCACAGGACTGAACAATTGAATATCCCAGAGAGCAGATAGCTATTATTAGGCTTGGCAGGGCTTCCTTTTACTCATTTTGATCGCGCAAATTGCCCTGTTTGTTGGTGACCTCTATCAATTACCAAATTTTCTGATACGAATTTAAATAATGCCTCTTTTAAAAACTACTCCAAACTGAAAAATCGCTTGACTCTGATTTCATCATTTGACAACCATCACAAAATTATGGTTACTTTCTCGGAGCCCGGCCAACAATGTGAGATCACGGGTACATTGGGAGAACGTTATGCAATGGACACAGCGAATGAAATTTAGCCGTTGAAACTTATGGGATCAATATTTCATTAAAGCAGTGATTTTTCACATCAGTAGGAATATAAATTTTATGTCTTTCAAAGCGTTAGCATATCTCAGTGCAATACGTATGGGCCAGAAATAAATAAAAATTTGATCATACTTCGCGCAATAACAGTCGACTGCCGAATATGGGCCGACTGGCCAAGCGGTTGGGCACGAGCACTCATCTAAACTTCACCCTATTTTTACTGCCTACGAAGTGGCTTTAAACAATCCCCATTGCTGCGTACGCTCTTTCGCGCGGGATTCTAGAGCCGGAGAGGTAAGGGAGGTGGGGGGGAAAGACCCGCTGAGAGAGCGTCTAGGAGCTTGGGCAATCAAAACCTAATCAGCTGCCGTAAAACCTTGACTGCGCAAGGTGCGGCGTTATATCCAGGGCCCTCCACGGCAGGAAATTAATCCGTGGGAGGCGCGAATTCGGGAAGGGAAGTAAATACCTGCTATAATGGTCGTCGGCTGTGTTCGTTTTTTTCCCCGAAGGAATATAGGCGAGTTTTCAATTTGGCACCGCTCCAGGACCCCTTCCATCTCGAGGAGCGTTTTCGCGTATGCAGCGGCGCGAAGGGGAGGGGGGTATCAGGGGGTGGGGCGAGGGGGCGGTCTAGTCGTGGGTGGATGGTGGGAATGTTGTATGCCCACCGCCATCCATGAGGGAGAGGGAGAAGCCGAACCTCCATTGCGATATTATCAAGCATTGAAAGCTATAAGCGATCATTAGGATCTTTTGGTGCTCTACCGTTTGAATCTAAGAGTTTGTAGACTCTCTTTGTCAGAAATTTAATTCCTTTACAAAATTCAGATATATCACAAATGGCATGAGATAACCATCATTATTCAGATTTTTACCGAATAATTTGCAGGTTTTTGGACAGTCTCCAGGTATACAACCCGAAAACATACCAAAATGTTTGTAGATCATATACAATTTGCGATGGCCTTAATTAACATTTTATACTCAGGGTGTTCAGCACTCTGGAAAACAGGGGAAGGTCGGGAAATATCAGGGAATTTTATTTTCACTGGAAATATCAGGGAAATCTCAGGGGAATACCGAATTGACTCTGGAATTTTCTGTGGTGTCAATATATAAAACAGCAACGGAAGCAATGTGCCTTTTTCGGCAAGTCGCTTAGTCAAATTTCCCTTGCGTTGTCGCATTTTGCATTCCTGTAATCACCAAAAGTAGGTACTATGTTTTCTACATAGGTATATTGTGTTCTAATTGGTCATAGTCTGTAAATCAGAGGCGTAAAGTACGTGCCTTTATCGGCAAGTTGCGAAGTCAAATTTCCCTTGCGTTGTCGCATTTAGCAAAATAAGGGAAAAAGTCAATTCCTTCAGTTTTTTAAGTTGTTGATCATTTGATATCAATGTTATTCATAGAAAAGTCTGTTCATTATATAACCTCGTTCCTGAGAACCAGCATGACAATTTTTAAATCTAGGAAAGGGTGGTGATATGATTTAATCTCATACTAAAGTTTTGTCTATTTTCCTCTAAATATGCAAGTTTAAAAAAAATCCTTACATTTAATCACCCAGAAAACATACCAAACATTCTCTTACAATTAAAGAGAAAAAATTAATATTCCCTATGGAAAAATAAAAATTGTCTGGAAAACCTGGAAATCTCAGATAATTTTCAAATTCCCGGCTGCTGAACACCCTCTATATTCTACCTGTCGATTGATGGAAAATTATTTTATCAAGTTAACTTTGGACTTCTAATCACTATTATCTCATCTGTCGGCCGTTTAAATTACCTCTTAGCCCATAATACACTGTCTCCCCTCCTATTACCAAAAATTCCATTTGCTGTCTCACACTTCTATATCCTCTTCATAATTAGAGGCTGCTGTCCGTAAACGCTGATTTTGCAACCGCACTTCTTTTCTTTCTATATACTTCTGCTAGCATTATCAAAACATTTTCCTTTCCTAGTAAGTGACATCTCCTAGTGTGTACTACGGTTTTCTAACTACTTATCTCTATTTAGATGCGTGCTATTCATGAGAAACTGCTTACGATACAACGACACACGGTTTTGTAAATATCACTACGGAATACATAAAATTCATAAATATACCTGTAATATAAGAAAATACGAAATAATGCGACATAAAAAATTGGTGTTTGCGTTCAAGTTGGATGCTAATGACACTATAAGCGAGATGCTCGTAAAAAATGAGTTGGTCGTGGCACTCCACATGCATGTTTCTAGACCAATTCAAAACACACCAGTTTGGGCGTCGCAGTGGATCAAACCAGTACTGGAGCAGAAAAAATATATTCTGGCATGTAAATCAGCAAATATCATACGATATGCTATAATATCCTCTTTGGCCCAATGTTCCAACCATAGTACGAAAGATTTTGAATAACTAGTATACCTTGAACATCTTTCATAGTGTTCTCGCTAATTTAAAGTACTTAGCAATGAAATTTAGCCTTTCCTTAGTTCCAGCTTTACGCCTTAGTTCTTTAGTACAACTTTAGCCTTAGTTCCAACCATAATACGAAAGATTTTGAATAACTAGTATACCTTGAACATCTTTCATAGTGTTCTCGCTAATTTAAAGTACTTAGCAATGAAATTTAGCCTAATGATTACCACGGTAAAGCTATAAATAGTGCTATTCATTCAAATAACGACTATATAAGTCATAAACAAACAATTAGAACTGTCGATCATATGCAAGTATTCACGTCGCAAATGTTACATCAACGCAATAAGAGAAATAACTATATCTTGCGAAATTTGTGATATTTTGCATTTTAGGTGAAATTCGTATTGCGATGCGATGCTTCGATTCGAACACCGCACATCACCACCTTTCCTTCCTCCACTCCTCATATCCACTAAACAATTCCTTCCACCCTCACCTCGACGCCCCCAGGCGGAGGAGACGTCATGAATGGCGTATTGAGCGCACATAAAGGGGCCCAAGGTTAGATCTCTCCCCCGCACCCCGGAGTAGCTTCGGCAATAAGGGACCTCAGGGAGGGAGGGGCGGGGGCGGATAGTGTGGTTGATGGCGGGGCGAGGGCTTGCATCGCCCGCGGGGAGCTCAGCGGGGAGAGAGTGAAGAGGGAAGGAGCCATTCCCCCGGTGAGTGCGGCGGCAGTTCCCAATCACTCAGAGGGTGTGTGGAGCGGGAGGGTTATTCGAGCCCACGGGGGGTAGAGGGTAGCAGGGAGGGGGATTCTTGCCGATTGAAATCCGAATCCGAGAGTAATTCGTGGCAGCCGCTCCTCGGGAGGAGCTGAACATGTTGCGGCGGGGATGTCAGGGGGGCGACTTGAGAAAGAAAGGTCACCGCTGATCCGGCGTGAGAGTAACTTTACGTTGAAACTCATGGCACGTGATTGACAAGAAGGAATTTTCAGAAAATAAAGAAGATTTTTCTCGCATTTTCACTCCATAACATTAACGCTAGATGGCAGTTAAAAACTAAGGTCTCATCACCTCATGCCACATTCATTTTTTCAGCATGTAACAATGAACCGGAGTTTCAAGTGACCTTCAAGTTCAATTGAAAGTAACGGTGATGATTTACATCATATGTAAACAATTTCTTATACAGTAATTTAAGCAACTGTTTCCCGTCACTATAATGACAGGGTCCAGCTAAGATTGACCCTAAATTGGCTTATCTTAGAAGCCTAATTCCCCCCTCAAGGATAAAAATTGTAAATTGTTTCTCAGAAAATTTTTCTGTAAAGAAGTTTTAACTAGTGCTTTTCAATGGAATTAAAATACACGCTCCAATCTTATTGCGCGAGTATTCAAGTCAAAGAAAACTTAAGACCAAAGTATTGGCTTGGTTAATCCGCACTACGATGCAAGATCTCGAGAAATATTTTGGTACATCATAAGATGGACGAACACGGAATTTTATTGAAAGTATTTATTTCTTAAAAACCTTTAATTTGAAATAGAGATCTTTGATATCACTAGCAAAATAGATAAACCAGGACGAGAGTGTGGAAGAAAAAAACTAGACATCAAAGGAAGGATAAGCAATAGCACTCACGATTCAGAAAACTTCTTTAATTATATAGGGTTACCATTCGTGATTCAGAGACAATCGTGGAGAGCGGCTCTAAACGGCTCAGAAACGTGGAACATTGGGAAGGGAGACTAAGGAGCTTCCAAGACTTGGAGCTGAAGGCAGTCACTTTGGATGAGGGGAACGATAAAACAAGAAATGAGGAAGTTATAAGAAAGGAATACGAGGGCAGAAAATGATATGCTAATTGGAAAAGAAAGCTAATACCGCGGTTACATTTTAAGAAAAAAAATTAGAAAATAGATGAAACAAATATGAGGAAAAATTTTATGAGAATTGCTAACCAATTAAACCAAAAGATAATTGAATATAGGTTAGGGACATTGGAAGGAAATGCTATATCAGTCGAAGGTAGTAGCAGTGAGTAGCTTCGAATGAAGACAGCCTATCGAGATAAAAGAGGAATTTTATTTTAACAATAAAATGAAATAAAGTTTAACAATTCATTGAGTAGGGAAGCCGTTAAGTGTTGATTGATTTGAATATTTAAATAAACTACTTCCAAACTTTATTGTTGACTCAATTGCTTAAATTAGATTCTGCTTATGTGTTATAATATCTTCAACTTCATGTCCAGGGAAAAACTAGTCTTTTTAAAGGGAAATATTTGTTGTTACACATTTTATGCCATACCTTAAATTATAATTTTTAAGTTTCCGACAAAAAATGCAAAGCTCATATCAGTTAATTGCAATGCTAATGTTTATATTTATGATTTATAATATTTTAATGAGGACCTAGTTGTCTCAATTTGTGAAGGCAGCTACAAACTTCAGTTCAGAATGTTGTGATATTCATTACTCGTCAACGTTGCTCAGAGCATATTAGTATATTTTCCTTTAATATCCCGAGTACAGCGCATTTGGCAAATTTACGCCAGGAAAATCACTATAACTTCGATAGATGAACACAAACATCCATGCCCTGAGAGACGTAAATCTTACCCAGACAGGATTTTAACTCGCAACCCTCGGTTTAGCAGGCAAGGACCTTACCCCGTCGCCATGATCTCCATGAAGTGATAAGGTTCAATGTGTACAAAGCACCGGCATTTTTCTTTATATTACTGTCTCTAAAATGATCAAAATTTATGTGTAAGAAAAATACCATTCAAAAGAGTAAATTCAAAATCCGCCTCTAACCAATTTGCTAAGATTCAGCGTAGAATAAACATTCAAAGAAGTATATACCGATAGTAGAATTCATCGCAGGTGATTTGGATTTCATATTTTGTAATATGCGGTGAATTTATGCAGAAAATTTCATCGTTGAATCTGAAAAATACGCATTACTGCTTCACGCAATGCTTCATTCGAGCAAAATTTTCAAATATCGCGCAGCAACCTCACTTTTAAGCCCGTGGACACCGAAATGAAATTCCAAATTAAATCCTAGGACGCCGCGCGGACTTCACCCGTGAATGTTATTCTATTGATGCAATTCACTTTGAGGAGAAGAATTGAAGTACCTCGTGGGCGCAGAGAGATACAAAACCTTCGGGATCAAACATTTGAATATGCATACTTTTAATGAAATTTAGGTTTGATACAAAAATGATTCGCGCAGGTACCTAATAATATTTTCTTAATTTAAAAGGTGAACGGAACAATTGCCTTGGTGGTTGTACTCTAAAGCACGGAATTTTTCCTTCCAAAGTACTTATTTTGTCGTAACTCCATTATTAATAACGATTCCACAATGTGAATACAGATTCTATAGTCTAGCGCCAAAAAGAGGATTTTTTCATAACTTCCTTAATCGTTGGCTTTCATTTTACGCTCCTCACACCAAAGTGTGCATGGACACTCCGGCGCCAGCAAAAGAACACCTAAAACCTCGCACTTTATTCCCTATGACGTACACTCCAATCCGCATTTTAATTATCATTCTAAATTTCATAAAGGGAAACATAATACATCATCCAACCTTTGGTTTACATACCGAAATGCGGTTTCAGGGCAACGTTGATTTCCAATGATTCTCTCAACGTGAAAATATTTGCGTTGAATTCATCACTTTCATTTTATTTAGTACTTTGGCTCGATTACTCAAATCTATTTTCAAAACAGATACTCAAATTTGCGTAATATGTCGAGTTTTATATGTGAGCTTCTGCTTTCTTCTTACCAAGACAGTTTTTTTTTCTTTCCCAGGATTGGATTGAATGGATTTATTGCATTAAAAAAATGGAAAATGGATTTTCTCCATAAAATCTTATTTGTGCATTTGTCCAAATTTTTATAGCGTAGATGTACTGAAAAAGATCGATATCATAATTGACCAATTTATCATATTGAAAATTTAAAAGATGAAATTTAAATACGCGTACACAAATGAAATGATACATTTTGCCCTTAAGTCCCTTAAGTCGGATCGTAGGAATAAAAAAGATAACATGGGTCACTAAAAGAACGGTTTAAGGATCACTCATTAAATTAGAGTGCTTTTCTTCAATGAAAAATCATCAAACATTGCGTGAGTGGTTGTAAATTTACCGCGCATAAAGTAATAAATATAGTTTTTTAATCAAACCATTTAGTACCTATGACAATGTTTACAAAGATGAGTTTCAACCTATATGGCGAACCCAAATCTATATTTTATAGTGACTTGAAATAATGGAATAAATAATATCAGGGTGAATTGATACATTTATTTCCCCTAATTTTTAACGGGATTTTTTTGCTGATACTGATGAAACCGTTGAGCCAGACCGAGGATTCGTTCATTACACCTTAGATATCGCTCGACATCCTTTCCAATACGAGAAAAAAGGATACCTCGACTTGTACAGGCGCATGGGCGTAAGCAATTTAATCATCACAATATATGTGGGTTTTATCAGTATATATTACATTTAGGTTTGGGAAAGTTTAGGGCATGCGTGAAATTACGGTTAATATTCAACTAGATCAAGTTCGGTGTTGCTAACTTAAAAAAAAACGCCAATTTATGCATTGATTTTCCAAAAGCAGTTTTTCTGGTAAAGCCTGGTTTTCGTAAAAATAAGTTGCGGACAAATTGAAGAACATCTATGAGTGATGAGTCAATTAGTATCTTAGATATGTCCAGAGAGAGACGTTTGAAAGAAATTTTTTATTTTGGACTGCTTCTACAATCTGCTTTCTACCCTTCGGAGGAGCCATCTCTTTATAATTTCCGCACCTTGTCACTAGTTATTTTAATTACGAAGTAAATAGACATTGCACTACCTTTTCAAAGAAGCACTGAGATGTGTACCTTGAATAGGATTCACTCCAGTATATCATTATCACGATCGCAAGCGCTTTTTCAAACTGCCGCCACATCCCAGCGTGTCAGATCATTGATCATTCACTCCCAGGGTCAGAGGCCTTTAGCCTCCGGGGGTCATCGCTCTTTCCGGAAGCCCCAGCTCCCTCCGTTATGCAAACAAGGAAAGTTACACGCTTCTCCTCCTCATCCTCTTTGCTTGGTGGGCCAATACTATAACAGATTACTTAAAATTTGGCAGCTTGTCACCCTCTTTCAAATTCGAATTTAGGTAGAAAAGTGCCGGCCATCGAGCTATGCTGGATACTCAAGCCCGGGGCATTCAATAATTAAACTAGAATCCAGTAACAAAACGGTTGAGAACAAAAAGCGATACGAATTTATTCACTCTTGTATCTGATTCCATTCATCCTAACCTATCGCACAATGGGATAAAAATGTAATCGAAGTAACTAGCCTTGGTAGAAATGAAGATGAATGCTAAAAATTAGATTTAAATCATCTTAAATAGAGGAAAAAGAGAAAAACACTTTTAAAGCTTTATTGATCAAATGACCACGACAGCTGGTGTAATGTATCGAAATCGTGGTCGGTTGGCTAAGAAAAGTGTTGAGGAGAACTAGTGCTTTCATCTTTTTCCTGTTCTGAAGAGTTTAACAAAGTAACTGACAACGCTCATTCATATTTTTAGATAGTACGGTGGAAATTGAACCTCTGAGGTCAGCCGGTATACTTACGTTCATCTTAATGTATTGATGACGGTAAATAACATGTGGGGAAAAAATTTCGTACAATTAATTTTCTTAACGGTTGATCGCTCTTAATTTTGCATTGTGATCTCTGCTACCTGTGAAATTCGGGTGTCAATTCTCTCTGTCTAAGAATTACAATTTCAAGACTTTCCGTAATGGTAAGCCAAGTTATCATTAAATTATTTCAAGGATTTATCATCACAAGTTTTCCAACAGTATCATCGTATGCAGCTCAAAATTGTGTCACGATGATCTAATATGAATTAGTTTGAACTACAATGAAATTTTTAACTACATGAGTGTAAATAAGATAAATATATAACATAAGTATAAATAACAACTGTATTAATAACACACCGCCGTTGTTTCCAAGTAACTAAGTGTTATGAAAGAAAAGTGAATCGAGCGTATTTTTAGCCAAATTCAAGGATAATATAGTGTTTTCCTACTTTTTCTGCGGAGCCAATTTTCTTTAGACAAACAGCATCGTTTGCAAAATTGGTATAAAATCTACTATCTCCGAAGATTACGTTTGAAAAAAATAATATGCTTACGCGATAACCGTAGCACATAATACAATTTAGCACAAGAAAATATTGAAAAGCTTAAGAAAAGAACAGAAAACAATTATTGATGGACGGAAAAACGAACGTCTATGAATGAATAATTTCAATTTAAAAATAATGCAACTCAGTCTCGGTAAAATTTAGAAGCGCGTACGGCACTTTCGAGTGAGTGAAAAGGAACAACCTCAATCAAAATGTCTGCCGCGCTAAAACAAAAAATTAATTTTTTGTTTAGCAAGTGGTCTAATAAATCAGGAAACACGGAACTTTGTGAACTTCCATGAGCTGATATTGACTTCCCATAAAATCATTTATCAGATTTATTTCATTCGTAAAATTATTAAAGAAGGTTTTATAATCACGTCTTTAAGTCAAAGGCGAGTTATCTTTTTCTGAATGGGAATGAGATAGAAAATGCACAATCAAGCATTTATTGCACTAAAAATAAAATTAAGGCCTACTGTTGATCACCTATCTTGTATGCAAACTGTAACAGAAACTACTTATAGAAATAACAATCCATGAACGGTGTGCATCGGATGGTGAAGTTAGTCTACTCATGACCAAGCATGAGTTTACGAGAGGAATCGTTCTTATTTCACAGAGGTGCTTTGTGATTCAATTGTAACTTTATGAATGCATTTCCATTAAAAGAGATAATTTAAGAAAGAAAGCATTTTATTAGTATGCCTGTCATACGCCCGGAATACTTGGTAGACACAAACTCGCAGAAAGTGTTACACATACTTACACTCCGTCGGCTATAGCCGTGACTATCGAGGTTAAGAATCTTAATCTCTGGGAAGATCATTTTCAATTAGAATAAAAAAATATCGCGACTTTCCCATTATTTGTCGTGGGAAGAGCTGGATATCCTTTCTCTTTACGCATCCGTGGTTGCAATAATAGCCTTTGGAAATAAATAGTGCCGCTAATTAGAAGGATTCATAATGCAATTACATGCCGAGTCATTTGCGTAATTTCGATGTCACTCAATGCCATATATATTCATATAGTAAATACTGGCCAATCACGAGGGACATGAGCCAAGGGGCATGTGTCGAGGGCCATGAGCTATTAGGGAACACTTCCAGAGAGAAACCTAGGCCACGCGGGGTCCTTAGTCGGAAGCGGTCAGCGGTGGGGGACCAGTGACGCACCCCTGGTTCACTCCCCGACCCCGCTGATCGCATTTATTGGCCAGAGTAGAGCGGTGCGGCGGGCGTCAAGGGAGCGAGCGATCTGGAGAGCCCCGGGACCTTACGCCAGGCATTTCGCGAATCCTATTCTGGACCCTGAGCGCGAGTGGGAGCGAGGGGTCAAAGGGTAATGGGGTGGGGGAGCGGTTAAGGTTGTTTGATTTTCATCCTCCAACGCCCGCCCGCCCGACTCTGTTAATGCTTGTATGTTCGGCTCGGCACCCGGTCGATGCTGGCAGCCGGTAAACATTCGACCGACGGGGTCGCTACTGTTACGTGTGCCTTGACCGCCTGAGCTCCTCCTCCCACACGCCCGCCACCCCATCCCCCTGTTTTCCCCCGTCGCACGCTACAAGGAAAACACGGGAGAAGAGAGCGGACATCTTTCACCCCCTCCGGACAACCCATCCCTATTTCAGTCCTATGTCCAGTTATAGTCCAGATGATAGACGGTGAAAATAACTTATAGTGAAAACTTTAGGCCTATAGCCCTCTCAGTCAAAAAAATTTATTAAGATTGAAATGGTTTTGAACGAGGCCTGTCGGGTTTTTGTCACATGACCTTCCAGTACGGTCACGGTGACCATTCTAGTGGACTGGTAACGTAAGGGACATCGCAACTAAATGAATGATTTGTTTCGTGCGCTCATATAAGCATGTAAAAATCATGCCCATTACAAGGGACGCAGTGGCGAATGGGATGAAAAGTTTTTTGGATGCTGTTCCTTTGAAGATGAAAGAAAAATAATAAATTTCTTTGAATCTTAAAATATATGGGATGTGACATCACTGAAGTGGACAAAGACATTTAGAATAAAATAACAAAACACAATGGAATATGTTTGACCATATGAAGAGCTTTTAAAAACCAAAACTGCGAAGGAAACGCAAATTAAATTTTGCGCCATAATAACGGTACCAAAATCATCTATTAAATGGATCAGAGGCTTGGATACCTAGAACATAAGACTAAAAATGTATTGAAACATCAGAAATTAAATTTGTTAGATCTTTGAAAGACTGTATGTCTCGACTACACTAAAAATTAAGACAAGGAATGGATTAGCTGTGACAGAAATAGCAATATCTCATGAAGATAGGTGGAAAGAACAGGTTGGGAGTCTGCTTTTAGAAAAGATTACCATAAAGGTTTTAGGGTACGAGCCTTTATGGATGAGAAGTGTTGGATGGCCGAGATTACGATGGTGAAGACGGAACAGGCAACTTGCCTAAACCATTGACAGCTGGTATAAGAAAAATATTTCGATGTATTCAAATACAATTTTGGCGCATTTATGAAACATAAAAAGCCGAAGACCTTTCTTCTTCGCGCGGATATTTTTATTTGAGAGGAGATGGTTTAGGCAATCAGATGACAACCCGTCCTCACGGTAACTGAAGATGTTACCCGGGCGAAGAAAAATGTCGCATTGTCTGAATGTCCATGAATTCAGAGCGGGTATTTAGTTTTCCATTATTATAACCGTATTTAAAAACGATATTTCCTATAATTCTCTAGCCTAATTAACTAAAACGAGGGTGTAAAGTTTCAAAAGAGAGAAATGTATGCATACCTGTATTACATTTCATAAAAAGTCCATTGAGTAAAATATTTTATATGTGAAATGAAATGCTTCACTTTCAAATATCAGCAATAGACAAATATTGTGAATAATCCCGCGATAGCTAGTTTATTAAAAAGTTAATGAGAACAATCTCACGGGTATTTTTCAATTGGAGGAAAAAGATTAGAAGTTATGTTTCATTTTTAGAAAAAATAACCATCATTGCAAGACTTAATTATAAATAAGCAGTTCGCTGTGTATAGACAACTGTTTCGTCACTCAGGAGTTTGAGAGGCTATCTTTTGTCCCAGTGATGATATTTTTGAGCAGCAAAAATATTTCAAATAAAATCTTCAACGTTTAATGGGAGTGGGCTTCGTGTACTTCCCCAAAAGTGTGTACCCCCGCTAATGTCCACCCCTGAGAGCTGGTCAGCCCTCTTCACCTCACGTGCGGTGCTACTAGGTCGCGCCCGTCACTGGGTTTATGGTGCTGTCCGCCCGCCGCCGTGTAAAACTCATTTTATGTCACCCGCTGCCTCTCCGCCCGGTTCGAAGCGACACACACACACCGCGTGCTGCAGTCCCGCGACCTACTTACGCGAAAGGGGAATAACTACGGAAACTAACTCCAAGACCTTCAATGCCAGTTTAAAAACTCTCGATTTCCTGTTAGTAAGACAGACAAAACTAATAACATTTTACAGCGCAACATCAAACTTCCCCGCCGTCAAATCGAAACGAAACCTGAGGAGGGAAATTTATGTGAGGGTAAGGGATCACCGAAAAGAAAGGTGGGCTTCAGATTTGTTCATATTTTCTCAGTACTTCTAGAGAAGAAATATATGAATGTGCGTGTCGATCCCTCTTCCTCGAAGAGGGATCGACACGCAAATAAAATAATTGCGAACGGAAACCCTTAATGAACTCATTTCGCTATTTGTTGTTTGATTACAAAAACTTTTTATATACTTAGGGCTTAACCTGGTTTACAACTAGTCTCTGCGGTTTTGTAGTCATAAACAAAGTAATTGGTGACACTTTAGCTCATGAGTGAATTATAATAATTGATGTCTATATTATCCCTCCATTTTTCGATACGAGCTCGACTTTATATAAAAACGATAGTCATTCAGTACTGCAGGTGGTTATCAACTGCAGTGCTGCATAAATGACGAATACTACATGCCATGCTGTCACGGCTCAATGTTGCAATGCGATATATTTTTGCTTGAATACGTCGAAAAATTTCTTTGTAACTACTGCCTAGGCTAAAAGTGGTGTACATTCTTTTGCTTTTCAATATTCGTCAGCTAGGATGAAGATTTTTATTAGCAAATTGTAAATACGGTATAAATGCTATATTATACATTATTTGTCGGCTAATTTCATTTAGAAGTCTTTAAAATGTTACATCTTTTTACACAACCCATGCATGGCTTATATAATGCTTGATGTATTATTAAATATTTAGAAATCCTTGGTAATCAAACGCTCGACAAAGGCAGTTAAAAAAGTGGCATTCGATGCAAAAGAGCTATTATATTAGACTCTCGTTCTTCATTGCAGCTTTTACGGGACTAGAAAGAAAAGTCGTTCTCCCGGAAAATCATTCGATAAACTCTTCAGTATCTTGACAATACAACTTTATCTGTTTCTTTAATTCACACCGGATGCTTTCACAAGAAAAGTACTAAGCTCTCGCAAAGCACTTAGGAGGCAGAAACTTCGCGTGAAGTTATTCCCAATGGCCTCTCGAGAAATAGTACGCTCTCTAGACATGGTAAGAGCCGGAGAGAGATGTAAAGATTAAACCGTTAAAATGCTGGAGATCTGCCCTCATGTCTGAGTCACGAGACAAGACCAGGTACAGACGCTCATTTTTGATAATGCAAGATGAAATATCGCTTCTTGGATGCCGAAATATGAAATAAACTGGAAAATGCAGAATACAAGATAGGACAACTTGATATCATCAGAAATAAAGTAATAGATAATTTTATCTTTTAGTGGAGAGAATTTGTGAATTCAGACATCAATGAAAAACTCAAGATATGTTACATAATAGGTCCAATCCAATATCAAATATTTTCGGGTGGTGATATCGAATGCAATCATTACCTCTGGTTGCTCGTCAGAGAAAACTTATTCCTTTTCGCAAACGTGATCAAGGAAAAAATGATATTACTATCTGACAGCTACTGGAAACAAAGAATAGAAACCTATAATTAACAGAAATTACTAAATGAGAATTGGTGGAGAGTGAAAATGATTCCCTCTTCACGCACAAGACCGATGAGAGAGACCGAGAGAACAATCATAAATAAGGATAGTGATTAAGGATTAGATGATAATTGTTTTATCAGCGACATGAAGGCATGGGAGTAATTCAAGTACCAATATCCATTAAGAAGATATTGAAAGATCTTAACTCATTCATTAAGAAATATTTTTTCTTCCTCCAGTTAGTGCCACTGTATGGCTCTCTTAAGCCACTAAACGCAGCGTAAAACGAACTGTTGTTTCATTATTTCATTAAGAGACACGTGCGTCAAGATTAAGAGACAAGTTAAGGGAAATTGGAGGACATTGCCAACGCTACTTGCCTACCTTTGTCACGAACTAGGTCACGAGCGTGGTACAATTACCGAAATGGACACAATGCATGCACTGTAGAGAGAATCGGAAGAATAAGTCCCTGGCTTATTTCTTAAAATGCTATATAAAAATCTATTAGAGATCACAGCCATGACTAATAAAAAGTTTTAAGAATTATTACATGAGGTGGAGAAGTACATACATATCATTTTCCTCCGCTCAACATACATTTTCGTCGCTTCAACATTTGAATTTATCTTCACCTACACACTATCTTGTGAGGCATGTAACAGGAGGTGCAAGGTTATCAGTTACGAATCGTGGAAATAGGGAAAATGAGGAAATTTGAAGGCCAGAGATTATGGTTTTAAAGATAAATGCCGAAAAAATACTATATATATGAGTGGCAGCAAAGTTCATCCTAAAACAACGATGGTGTATGATATTACATGACTAAGCTACAGGATTCGACGCCAATCCAGTATAGTTTCCTTAATTTTCTGCGTTATGCTTCACAAAGGAACAAATAATCACAATGTCTGCGCTAGGAAGAGATCATTTTCCAGAAAAATAGTGAGAAATATTCTGATAAGAAAGTTAGATTTAGGAAAAGCCCAAAAAGGAAACACTGCAATAAAATGTAGGTTCTGATTGCTTGACTGCGTGCAATAGTATATTTAAACGACCTATGGAAAATATTTCTTTGGCATGAAAGTAAGCGCAGACCGTTTTATAAACTGAACAACATTTCCGGGTCTTTTGACATTTGTACAAATAACTTAAGTGTATTTGTAGCGAAAAGAAGATCTCTGAAAAAAGTACGCGGTTGTCAATCCCTTTGCGGCATCGACGGAAACCTGAAGCATTCGAGCCGTGTACATCGGCTTGCACGCAGGAGTAATGTTGTAGAAACAACCTTTCAGTATCATTTATTTCCTCGGAGTAGCCAAGTTTTCACTTCCCTGCAATGACTTTAGAAACTAGATCAAATGATGGAAAGAAAAATAGCAAGGTTACTTACTTACTCTAGGAAACTTACTCTAGAAAACATGAAAAAAGTCTGTAAAAAATGAACTTGTCTGTATTTCCTTTAAGACTTAATGCCATTTGTATACTACATAAGCCACAGTAATAATTGGAATCTAAAGCGAAATGTTTCCTTCCTTCCTCCCTTCCGTTTCACGTAAAGAAATACATTTTTAATGGCAAAAAGTATAAAGGTGAGGAACTCGTAGCAGTTGAAGGGAAAAGAGACTTAGACCCGCATGAATAAATTATGAAATGCAAATAGGGAAAAATGTGACTTGGTTCGGATGATATCACTTAACTATTTCAATATTAGGATTGGCGACAAATATTTTACTGGTGAATTCTAAGTACCGTATTTGCTGACTAAAAACACGCAACCTTAAGCCTTAGTTTCGGCCAAATATCATGATAAAACTAATAACCTCTCCATTGATCTTCAAGGTCATTCACGATGGATTTACTTGTTGAGATTCACCAAATTATATGAATGAATATTATTTGAGAGATCGTTATTTTTTTAAACTCACGCATTATAATTATGAGATTCATATCACGGGGATTTCAACTAATTTTCTCGGAGAGAAGGAAAAGATCAATCAATTTTGGCCGCACATTCAGATGACTAAAAACATTATCTATTGATAGAAATTTCTCAAGAAAATTTGGAGGAAATTTTTAGAGCAATGTTTCGGAATTCCGCTGACTGGTACCACATTGGCAAAGGTTCATTGCCGATAGGTCTTAGACCCTTGGCAACGACCATGTAAGGCGAAAGACTAATATCCTCGGAACAAATTATGCATTCAAGCCGGAATATACGGTATAAAAACTTAAATTCAGTAACTAACACAACTATTTACAACTCAGAAGACTCGGTAATGAGGTAAATATTCGCTGATTCTCAGGAAATTTTTTTTATTTTCTAATATAAAGTTGTTAAATGCCATAAGCTGATCTGGAAAATAAAATTGTTAAAAAATGTGAAAACAATTGTGGTCATTTTACAACTCGATAGTAGATTTTCATACTTTGACACATCACATACATTATAAAAATGAAATAAGAAATGCCAGATGGATCGAACTCTACAATGTATAAAATAAGACAAAAAACAATGAGAGCTTCATTTTTCATAAATACATGAAGTTTACTCGCTTCACTAATGTAAGAGGGATACTTAACATTAAAATGCCTCATCAAACCTTATGACAAATTTTCCATTCACCATTTCTTATCCTCTTCCTCTTAAACCGATAGCTGGTAGAGTAATCAAAAAAGTCATACAGTCTGAGAAATTCTAAAATAAATTTTTCCTTTTGCCCGAGACTTTGTGAAAAAATAAGACTTTGTGTCTCAATGAGGCAATTCAGTAAAATTTGAAAGATTCGGCCGTAACTTAACATATTATTGAACTGTCCCGTTAATCGTTAACAGCGCAACACTTTATTTTTCCAAATGGTTTCTTCTATACCTCATTATTCATCAATTACCTAGCAGCTACGTAAGCATACTCTTCCATGTCAATTTATATACCGAGTAATTATAAATATAAAAGTAACTAACAGAAGAAACTGAGGAAACTAAAGAAGATTAAATCGAAATGAGATTATTACATGCATTTTATTAAACGCGTGTACCTAAGCAAAATAAACTTATCGAAGATATGAAGTAGCTCGAAACAACCATTTTTCAGCGCAAACAAGAATTAATATTATGCATTAAGTAGAAAAGATGTGAATAGTATCTTATTAGTCTAACATTCCGCTAAAGAAATGTTTTGGCGAAAAAAAATCAAGTCTCAACTTGCTTTTTGCCGTTAAAAGTTCCCAATTACACTGATTTCAGTTCATCTTCAGTTATAAAGGATTTTTTTCGGATTACAGGACTGGATCACGTGCCTCCCGCGTCAAAATGTCGAACTCTTTGCAGGCAAAGATTGAAATTTTAAGCTTTTAGATACCTCTGATGCAGCTTTGTAAGAGTAGGAAATAATTCCATACGTTTTTATTCACAATGCCAGGAATAATTCAGAGCGAGATAAATCCAAAAACTTTACGCTAGTAAATTCTCTTTATCATTCGAGTCACGATGGCATTTAAGCTCCGGACACCAAAATATTTCACCAGAGATGAAGAAAGGAGTTGAAAATTTTATACACTGGCGTCGCAGAGCGGCAGCGAATCGCGCAAAAACACGCCTCTTTCCGACGACTTCATGCTCCTGGGAATTCCGACGTGGCCGCGGTTCCAACCTCCAATGCATATGAATGAAACTGGTTAGGGCGGAGAGAATGGCAATTACAGAATGCACAAAAAGTGCCAGGGCTACAGCGTGTAGAAAAAGAAAAGATTTACTTAATAGCAACTTCATTGCTTTGCTCTTGAATTCTAACTCTTGGTTCGGACTCTGCGCTGACTGCATTATCTAATAAATAAAAAAATATACATACTTAAGAATGCGGTCCGTACATTAGCTACTCCATTAGTCGGACCATTCCATTAAGGGTTTTTTTGGGGAAAAAATACGAATTTGCTACTAAAATTAAAAGTCATTAAAACTTTATAGCTGACAATTTTGTAAAGAAATACCTCCACCTAATGTTTTCAACAGGATTATGTTAGCTCAAAACCTTGTATTCAGAGCATAAATGAAATGCGAAAAGAGTTATTTCCTGTAGGTTTTTTTATTTCAAGGCTCTCATAGTCCAAGTCTTTATTATTACCTCAGCAGATATACCAATAAATGCGTTGAATTAGCCAACCGCATTAAGGTTTTCGCCGAAAATATTTTCGATTAATCTAATGGCGTGAAGGTATTAATTCGGTCCTCTACATAGCGAGGAAGTTAGAGATTGGGTATGAAAAGAAAAAAAAGGAGTCAAATTCGAGAAATGAGGAATTTAAATGAAAGAGATTACGATATATATTTCGCCTAGCAATCTTTCATAGGCTATCTGACGATATTTCTAGTGGACAAAAGTATTAATCATGGTAGTGACCTCAGTTCTAGTAACAGTTACTCAAACGTGGACAAAGTATTGACGTAATGGTCTTGCATTGGTGCACAAGATGAATTAACTCTATTCAATATATTTCCAGCAGGAATATATTCCAAAAGCTTCTTAGCTTCCTTCATTAAATTCTGAAAAAAATAAAACGTCAACCCATGCACATTTGTACACACTACACGCATGGGGACTCAAAATTTAACACATCTGATATAAAACAAAGAGATATACCGTATTTCTCCGAATATAAGCCGCACCCCGTTTTTTGGGGTCTCGAACAGGGAAAAAAGTTAATACGCGAATATAAGCCGCATCCTTTTCAGTGCATCCTCTAAGAGTGTAAAAAGCAACTAAAAGACGGCATGAGAGGGCCTTTTCTCGAGCCGTAAGTATTGCGAATTGTTTACAGCCATTCGGATCGCACCGCGAGCCGCCCTGGACATACGACATACTGCTACAACCTTGTACCTTGCCCCCTCCCGTTCGCCTGGGCGCGCCCAATGCAGACCTACTCTGGCACTGGGTCCGACGTCCGTGGATCAGGTGAGTTTAGCTAACGTCCGCGAGAATCCGCATGGCTGGTTTGCTCAAATCCGTCCTTTTTACGAATTTTTAAGAAAGTACTCGACTTTAAGCCTAACCTCGAATATAAGCCGCACCCCGATTTTTAGGCCCCAAAATCGGGAAAAAAGTGCGGCTTATATTCGGAGAAATACGGTATAAATACGTTTCATGAAGTCAAAAAACTTGTAATATAGCCTAAACACATGTTTGACCGTAATGACTATGCCAATTCATGTTTTGTAAATTTAAGAGCAGATTAGTGAAAAGCACAATGCCCAGGGTCTTGAGCCGATAATGGACTTAGAGGATCCATTCGAAAGGTATAGTTTCATGTTTTCATATTCCCTTCATCTGATATAAAATACTGCAAATTTTCTTATTCTTTGATTAAGATATCTTTAAGTTTAATGAATTTCATTCACTCTGAGGAGGACTTCGACAAGATAGGATCGAGATTAATGTTCTATATTCGAGACACGGAGATCCATAATCTTAAAAAAGAACTATATTTGTCTTTCATTATATCACAGATAACTCAGAATATGCTCGTAAGAGTTCGAAATGTTTTGGTGCTTAGTATTTGAGTGCAAAAGGAACCATTAGGTGTGACATTAGACAGCAAACTTTAAAAACTCTCCTGAATACCAAAGGTTAGTGTAAGCATATAAGCTTGCTCAATTATGGAATCGCACTAAATTTTGCGGCTAAAAAAGGAACAGATTACCATTTATTTTAATTTTTTCATGCAATGATTCAATAATATTTTTACCCTTTCCTTTTATTCGAAAATGTCTCCATCCTAATAAGGCCTTTCAGCCTTTTTTACGATCTGTACTTAAGACATAATCCCAGAACATAGGTTGGATATTATTTCAAACATACAAATCAAAGAACCCTAAATTAATCTCTCAAATATTAATGCAATGCAATGCAATCACATGTGGAAGGTGAATTTTGGAATTGGTTATTCGCTGTGGTGCGAACGAAGAGGAACATAATTTTAATTTCAAAACGGTCAGTACAAAAAGAATCCCCTCCCCTTTCCAAGAATGACATAATTCCTTAAGCGCAATCATTACTGTCTAAATATGAACCAAAGGCTTTGAAAGGGATGCTTTGAGCTTGTGGATCATAATAAAGTCCGCGATTCGTGGCTGTCTTCAACGGCATGTGCCACTTGAATCAATTTTGCCTTCCACAATCCCACTCCAACCGACTATCGTTGCCCATGATATTCCACTTTCACACGATGGTTTCATTCGACTCAGAGTTCAAATGCTTAATCTGCACGGGGGTTCATCATGTCGATGAATAATTTCTGCTGGGGACTGAAGAGCATCTTGCTGCAGAGGAAAATACGCGACTTTCAGAGTGCTTCCGACTCCCTTTCTCATGCACCACGGCCCTCCAAATTGTTTCGGGGGGAGCTCAGAAAGGTATCGTCGCCGAAGAGCATTATCACGAGACCATTTCCGTACACACAAACACAAACCTCCCACTCTCGTCCTCTTCTCTCCCCCTCCGTCTCGTTCGGTACTTGTGACCCAAATTGTGTGGGCGCCGCTAAACGCGAGGAAATCCGCAACTGTGGCTAGGCGAGGTCGGATCACGACCACGAAATTGTGGCCGAATGCGGTGGATATTTTATGTCGGCTGGTTTCCAACTTATGCTCCAATTGCAAAAGTGATTTTGTCTCTCTCCAGACCCTAATAAATTCTTTTTAAATATTCCTCCTGCGCTAAGTTAGACACACCAGGGAATATTTATACTTCTCTAGATTCTGGAATAAAATTTTTCATAATATTTCTCACAAAAACACGGAAAATAAGCTCTATCCTCGGTCATTACAAGCCAAATAATCCAATAAAATTTAACTGGTTGAATGAAAATTTAAAAAATATTTATTTATTTGTACGAATTGAATCTATACTACATGCCCTACTTCTGTATAGTCATCTATCAAGTGTGTAAGCCACATATGTTTAAGAATTACCCCGACAGGGAAAATCAATTCCAATTATTATTGATATAGAGCTCCAAGCTAGTTTTTAACTACTATATTTCTTTTACGAATGTAATCTCAAACTAAATTTTTACCCATTGAAGTGCTTTTATTTACCTTTATATTCTCTTGGCAACATATTTTTAGCACCTTTCGAAACGGAGAGAGATGAAGTTTAAATATGTTTGATCTTGAGCCAAAAGGTATTTTCCTTAGCTTCCATAAAAGAAGAGGTTCGTTCCACTCGCAAAGCAATAACTAAGAATATTCATCTACTTTATTACTCATTAAGTACAAAAACGTATCACTTATTAAGTACAAAAACGCTCAAATCTAACACTTACCTTCTTCGTACATTTTTCTCAAGTGGGAAAGAAGATGTTTTGAGGAATATCTTGATGATTTCAAGTTTTATTTCAGCAATGCAGATATGAAAAAATAAAAAAATAAAAATTTGATGGAAATGCTATGCATTATGTTTAAACTAGTATGCTTTCAGTATCTCTCCTCGGTTGTCAGTGGTTCTTAGGATATTAACGACAGAGCAAACATAAACATCATCAAAAATTCGCAGGCGCCATTTTGAAAAAATGGCTGCCGCGAGAAAGCCAGAAGTGATTAAATAGTTATTACAGCGACATTTCAGTGCCAATGCATGTGGATATGAATGTGTACACATTGATATTTTTTTCAAAAATGTTGAAGTAACCATAATTGGACCATTTTAAGGTAGTCCGAGCGAGATAGGTCCCTAGTCATAAAAAAGACCATATTCGAATTATACATTTTAAATTCACCAGATGTAGGACACATCAATTAAATATTGAATTATTAATGGCACAATAAAATAGTTTTCTATTACAGAATTTGTCACTAATTAAAGGAAAATATTCAAATAAATCTTTAACTTTACTCATTTTTTTCACGCGGTACGTTTGTGATATCCAAGAACTTACTGCGGTGACAATATGATTGATTTTCAAATATGGTTGAGAAAACATACAAACTACACGCTGTTAGTTTTTTACGACATCTAAGTGTTAGAAATACCTAATTTTTTAAGTAATATCTCTCTGGAGTGCATGCATGTACCATTTCCCATGTAAAAGAGCTGGTATTTTTTGGGAAATATCTCCGAAAGTAATGTGGTAAGGGGTAGAATTTTTGGTGTCATTGTATAGGTGAGATATTTTTCTTCAAAATGAGACAAAATTCATTGATTTATAAGTAAAATGATATTTCGCTCGGACTACCTTGAATTGAATGACCTGTTTACTGTTGAGATCGAAAAGGTATTTTAATTAATTTTTAGATAAGCTTTACGAAATTTATAGCTTTATGATGAACTAAATATTTAGGAAGCATGGACAAATCTTAGAAAGTGTTGCATACATAGAGAAAACTTCGAAAAGCAGAACTTTCCGTCATTGCGTTATACCCCGATTCAAAATGCTATAATATATACGGGTCTGTATGGATATATTCAATGGATGGGATAAAAAGAAATATCATAGACTCAATCTCATAAAATCACATCCGAAAATAGCAGGAAGTCAATGAGAACCATAAATTAGCCTCTTGTTAATGCATAGGGTTCAATTAAATATTAGAAGATTGTCGTGACCATTACGGAGGCTTCCGTTTCAGCGAGCTGTTGATGAGCGCTCCGCTCGTGAAGACAATCTCTCATACGCGGGGTGAAATTTTGAACTACCAAACGCTCACCACGCGGGAAACCTGGGAGCCTAATAAGCAGTTGCGAATCGTCACGAAAGCCTTTCATTAAGATTAATAGATTTTCATCAAATTCGACAGCCAAGTGAATTGCTGATAACAAAAGAGCATGTGTTCTCTTTTTAGGTCATGAAACGGTAAATATTAAGGTAGTTTGGGCGAAATATCATTTTACCAAGAAATCAATGCATTTGGTCTCATTTTAAAGAAAAATATTTCACCATTCTAATGACACCAAAAATTCAACCCCTCATCACAATACTTTTGGTGTTTTTTGCCAATAAACACCAGTCCTTTTACATGGGAAATGGTGCGTGTATGCGCTCCAAAGAGACATAATTTACAAAACGAGGTATTTTTAGCAATTAGATTTCGTAAATAAACTAACAGCGTGTAGTTTGTATGATTTATCAGCTTGTCATGCAGTGGGGCGTCCAGGATAAGATTTCTAGGGTTGTCTTTGACACGACTAGCACCAACTCCGGGCGAATCAAGGGATGCTATAAGCTCTTGAAAGACATGCTTGGAAAGGAATTATTATTGTCGGCGCGTCGGCCTCAGCGTGGTCCGTGCCAGACTCCAGATGAGGCACTCCAAGAAGCTGTTCGAGGGAAGCCAATATATTTTTATTTATTTTACAAGGCCTTGTTTGATGATGAAATGCCTTTGGAGCATAAATCGGGTATGGTCGAGGTTCATCGTGAAAGGGTTGGAGAGAAAGAAGTAATAAATCGAGCCCAGGTCGTACTTGATTTTGCTCTCTAGTTATAGCTCAAGGACTTTGTCACAAAACAATCTAACAAATTTTATAATGTAACTGGTATTTCACCGAGCTTTGTAGATAAAGACTCGAACTTGTGGAGGCTTCATCGGGATTTCCTCAAAGGACTTAGTGTTGTGAAAAACATAAAAATTGTTAATTATACAGCGGAAAGAGCTGTAAATTAGTAACTAAATTTCTCAGGGGCAATAATTGACTAATGCTGAAGAGCAATGTCAATTGCTCCTCTTAACTGGTGCAAATGATAGAAAAGTAAATAAATTTTGATCTTGTTTTTGCTGTGAATTACTTGCGAAATAATTGTTTGCCTCTGTAAAATAGGCAATGCTATTATTTTAAAAGTTGATTTGATTTGATTTTTTTTAAATATGAGAACTTGGTTTATTTTTTCTCTCCTTAAATAGACCATTCTGCACACATTCTGTTGAATGAAATTTTCTGTCCGACCGATATTTCGGTCCCTGACAGCACATCGTCGCTCTCATTTCTATGATTAACTAGGTTAAATATAAGTGCCGTGCGGGACCTTTTCCCGTGGTCTGATCGGGTCGACCCGGGAATCAATACTCTTGTCTCGCACTGTAGCACCGAATAAGACTCACCCGACTCGAAAATTTTGACACTTACTATTTTTGGTCCGCTCTAGCGTGTCTTGTATTCTCGTTGTATACAACGTCATATGGAGCTCAGCTGAGATTTACCACTTCAAAACATTTGATTTTACAGGGAATCAACAGATGACGCCTGAAAAGGAAATATTTCCTCCTACTCTTGCACGTGAGTGGAGATTGCCTATCGGGCTTAGTATTTGTGAGTTCAGTTTTTCTTCATAAAAATCAATTTCGAATTCAAAAAAGTAGTGTACTTTCACATTTTTTCTATTTCTGAGGGACCCAGAAATCACCAGCCATCACTAACCAAACTCCTGATTAAATCAGAAGTTAGTCACCTATCCATTGTTCCTCAATATGAGCCAGGGAATTAATCTCACTTCAAGACTTGCCATACCGAGTGAACCTTTTGTAAATGATAAGACTGCTGTATTGACATCCCTCCCCATTAACTCCCCATAAACTCTCATTAACGGGAGTGGTGTACATCTCGAGAATCTCTAAAGGGTTTTCAATCGGAAAAGGGAGTTCCGATCATCAAGAGGATATTTTTTTGTCTCAACTGGAGAGATGCGTCAAGATTAGTCCTTTTGGTCCATTAGTTAAAAATAATTCAATTTATTTTCCCTTTTTATCACTCAATAACAAAGAGATCCCTGATTGATCAAAGATCTAAATATCCAGGGCGTCATAGCGTAATTATTCGAATCTCCTCACTGGTATTTTCCTCCGAAATACTTATCAAGTCATTTGATTATCCTGCCTTTTTAAGTACATGGCATCCTAATGCTATGGTACTCTCTTTATCCAAGCATTATTTGAAATATAATAATAATTGTTAAAAACATTTGTCCTATTTTGTAAGAAACAAATTCTGGAACCATTAAAGTTTATTTATTTGATTTATTTTTTATAAAATCAAAGCTACTATTGTTGCGAAAGTTACATTTACAAAATTATCCACTGGAATCAGCATGGGCTATTTGCACGACACATTCGAAGACCGTTGATGGCTAATGAGCCTCATTTACACCGCGAAGCAGCTCGGCGTTGCTATCACTCGTACGGCCGGAACTAGCGTAAAATATCAAGCATCTCAATTAGATCGGAGGGAATCACATATTTAATCGGCAAACTGTGTCAGCATTGGTGCTTCCGAACAGATGTCACGGGAGTTTAGCCTTTTCGTTCCATTAAATTAAAATCTTTGATTCCCCCCTTCACTTTCTTTCCACCCCATAACATCATAAAAAGATCCAAGAAGAAGCCTCGGCGGTCACATTTACGTCCGCTCTTCCTCAGTCTCAGAAACCTAGTTCTATTTCGGAGGAGGAGGCGTCAAAACCGCGTCTCAGAAAGGGATCAGCGTCAAAACATCCGACGCAACCGCTTCTGCCGGCTCAACACCCGCCACCCACCCTGCCAACCCACCCCCTTCAACCCCTTTCTTCCTTCCTGCTCGCCGTCTGAACTTTTTCCTGAATAACGCGAGGGTTCGGATCGCAGGAATAAATGGAATATTGGATTGGGCAATGGTGGAGATGGATAAAAAGATTCTTGCCTCCGAGGACTAACCTAACTATGCATCGGCAAGTCTGACGGTAACTGCGCATTAGGTGATAGCTTGTTATGTTATTTAGACTCTTGGCCAACATCTAGGAGCCAAAATCCAAGAAACTATAGCCATCTGCTGTAAGAACAAATACACAGGCAGCATTTCTTCCTAAACTTGTAGTTGATTCATACGGTGAATGAGCTGATATTTTAGAAACAATAAGACAGAAAGTAATCTATTTATTCTTACATCTTTACCATATCTTTCTTACTCCATCCGAAGATAACATCTTATTATTCTTCATCAAATCAAGATAATGAATAAGAAATGAAAATAAGGCTGCCTTAAATTGAGTACTATCTCTAATAAGTGCACATCAAGGGTGTGGAAGTCCTTTTGGTGTATACATGAAATATTCATTACAAATATTTCCAGCCATACGGTGATTTTCCTCTATTTATTATATCTGCCGGGGAACTACCTCGGAAATGTAATTAGGCCTTGGTCCAGTCTCTTTGTGATGTCTGTAAACTTATTTTATCATTAAAATATCAATAAAAAAAAAATATCATTTAAATATGCGGTAGAGTACTGAGAGGTTTAAGTAGAATGGCTATTTCCACCGTGGAACGAAGAAAATCGTTACAGGCTAAGAATATCCTATTATTCCATAATAAATAGCTGAAATAATACGCAAATTTTTAGTATTTTTAATCGGTTGAAGCAGCTTTCCGTATCTTCAGCCTCTTTTGAGGATTTGAAAAGGCATATGCTGTCAAAGTGGTTTTATGCTGGAACCAATAAAAAGGGTGAATGCTCATCAAGTTTACCTCACTCGCCTTACTACGCTGACTTTGATTGTATGGCCCTGGGGGACTCGAAAGCCTTTAGACTCGCTCCTAACCCCATGGATCTGCCGCCATGGTGCGTGGAAAAGACGGGGCAAGGTGAGGGATGCCCCGAAGGAAAGAAAAGAGCTTTGAAGGGAGCGGGAGAGAGAGAGAGAGGGGGGGGAGATGTAAATATTGAAGGCGTAGAGCCGAGGATGTTGAGACGATCGCAGCGCAGAGAGAGGAGAACGAGCCAGATATTGTAGGGTTGCCCGAAGACCGGGAAGTATAGGAATAGTGGAGCGGTTTTGGGAAGTCGGAAGTGCCAGTACATAAGACGCGCCTGAGGATTGGGTGCGCGGCGGCGGGAGAATGGCCAGTTGCGTCGACTAGCAAGATGACGATGTACTGAAAGCCGAAATGTGGAGACTTGAGCACTGTTTTCATTCTAAGTCAAAATCAAGTCATTACTTATGAAAAAATGCTGGAATGCATAACAATGACGATGCAAGAGCTGTCAATGGATGATTTTAAAATACATAAATTATCACCTCCGGCTTTACATGGTGGAAGTTTTTAACATTCATCATAATAAAACTCCTTTTGTTTTAATCCAAACTAGTTATTTAATAAATGATAGGTATATCCCAGATGATGGCACAGTTGAGGTGTCGAAACCTGGGTCGGTTTTATTAAATAACTAGAATAACTAGCGTGGATTAAAAGAAAAGGAGTTGTTTTATGATGATTTAAAAATACATCTTGCTGATCGCGTGGGCGTGGTGGCCAGAGTTGGCTCTGACTACCGATCCCGTGGTTCCGAGTTTGATCCCCGAAAGTGGGGGATATTTTTCCTCGGCAAAATTGATCCTTACTTCAGTGTTTTGTGGAGAGAACTTCAAGTGCAGCTCACCTTCCGATTAATGAGACGTAAAACTGTGGTCTTCTTGGCACCTTCCGCTTTGAGCACGTCGATGCGGACGAGAGATCTCTCTCTGCTTTTCCTCTATCGTCACCAAGGGAGTTCAAAACGATGTGCGAAAGAATTTTAGATTCTTTCTTTTTTACGGCAATTTTATATTAGCATCGTAGATGTATTTTTGCCGACAAAAAAGATTTGGAAAAAACTTTTCTATTTTTTGATATAAACAAAATTTAAAAACACATTCAATTATTGCAATGGGTATGCTTCAGCTGATTATTTTGTAAAAAATTGAAAAAAATCAACGGAACTGAAGGATATGGTTTAAGAATGGAGACAGCCGACAGTCAGCATTAGCCTACCCTTGATGTAACGCGCAGAAGGGAGCACAGTTTAACCAACCGAGTGCATTTGAATCCTCTCCACACAATACTAGCAAGTATGGCTCATGATTTCCCATTGGAATGAATCTCCGCCACTGCTGGTCCAGTACTAAAGGCTATCACATCAATTTGATCACCGTGCATTTCAGCCTCCCTTGAAGATCAAAGGGGGATGGGCAATGGCACTCATTCATTGGACGTTGCTGCGTTGGGCGAGCCCGTGCCCGGGGATAGACGGTGGGGAGGGAGAGCGGGAGGCTGGTTAGTTGCGGCGTGGCCACAAAGAGCGCAGTACTACATCATCATCATCTCTCTCACCAGCCAACCATCTGCTGCTTCCTTATAAACCAGCCCAACTGGACCTCTTTCCCCATTAGACAAACAAACTCGCACCCATCACTCTATTCCCGCCCGACTCCTCGATGCCGGGCAGGAGCAATCTCGGCCGCCCATCTCCCAACCACCTCGGCCCTCCCATTATAAACTCCCTTCCTCTCCTCCTTACCCTCCCGACTTCGTTTCCCGTCTTAATGGATCCTCGCGTTCATTCTCAAGACGCGAGATAGACTTGCGGCCTGGGTTGTCTTCAATGGACAGTCGTAATGTAACTTTTCTCACCGGATATCGGGTTGATTCCTTGCCTTCCAGAGTTATGGCTTCCCATTTGGAAGGGAACAAGTTTGATTCCCATTTGTTTCAAAACCAAGGAATTCAAACTCCAGGAGATCGGGTGAGTGTTTGATATGGGTTTCCCTCTTCTTGAGCTCGCGTCCTCCATTCGGAGATCGCATTTATTGCCTCTGTCGTCTGGACTCCTTGGCGTTTTTCGATGAATATGCTCAAAAAGACCGCCTCTCTATACTTACCCTTTCATAAAATACCTAATTGTAGTCCTCTCTGGTGAAAATAACCTCAGCTGTTCATCGTTTTTCCATGTTACCAACCAACCCAATAACCCTTTCCAACTTCGTCTGATTTTTTCTTCTCTCTAAAGTATGTCTCTCCCCTTACCACATTTGGTGTA
This sequence comes from Ceriagrion tenellum, assembly GCA_963169105.1. Lineage (NCBI taxonomy): Eukaryota > Metazoa > Arthropoda > Insecta > Odonata > Coenagrionidae > Ceriagrion > Ceriagrion tenellum. The sequence goes on from OY720633.1 coordinate 25,694,275, forward strand.
AAATGCGTAATATTTGTGGCCCAAATACTACTCTCCTATATCAATTCACTTTATGTTGTCCTGCAGAATCAAGTGTTTTCCGTGCTTTGTTGGAAGCACTGAAGAACAATGAGAGTCACATGCGTTAACGAAGTCACCCACTGCCAAGCTACACAAGTGAGCGACGTTGTTGGCGAAAATAATCACCTGATTGGACTGATATCGAGTTGTTATAATAATTTTCCTATTTCACCGTGACCTAGAAGCTAAAGGGTACTAGAAGTTCTCGCAATGTCTGGACACATAACGTCATAGAGTTGGTACTCGCATAGTTGTCATGTCACCGTAGACTATTCTCAGATTAAATCCGATTGGAAAATCATAGCCGTTATCATGAAAACGCACAAAATCCTATGAGACTAGATGCATCGGTAACTTTAATAGAGTCACTCTCAGAGATACTACATGAAATTCACAAATTTTGGGGCTTTGCGTCCAATACTGAGAGCATGCGGTTGTTTTTTTTTACCAATGACGCACGTTCAGCACCAGGGCCAGAATTCGCTTTTTCTGCGTGCACGTTCCCTGTTCTTTACTCTTCTCTGGGTCCTTTATTCTTCGCTGGATCTTACGCACACTCGGCCTTGGGTTCCTTTTATTCTTCGTCCATTTCCTCTCTTCTTCTGGCCGATCCCGATGTTGAGACGATAAATGAACGAATATCTTCAGGATTACGACGCAAATCGTCCCAATGGTTTGTTTTTCTACAGGATACCCGACGCTCCCGACTACCTCGGACAAAGGGGAGACTCAACAAGTGCGTCGAACAAATTTCTCACCAAACTTCTCCATTCGTTCAGTCACTCACAGCAATGTCGACAGTCTGACGCGGAGAAAAAAATCTTTAAATACCATCAAAGTGGGTATGATAAATCTCACTTTCTGGTATGATGGACCCCTATTTCCAAATCGATAGCACTGAAGTTTTATTATAAAAATTGTCGTCATTGCTCTTGTGCTTGAGAATCTATATTCATCGTTTTATTAAATACTCAAGAACTAATGGGTTGATTTGGAAACTATGTACTCACATGATCGAAAATAATTACGATTGCATTGATGTAGAGCCATTATTTTCACAATGACTAGAAAATGTCCATATCTAATTAATTAGTATGCTGAAAATCAAGGCAAATCATTTGATAGGCTATTCAGAAATTTTCTTTTTCGTTTCTGATGATTAAAATTTAGTGGTTCCAAAGTTTTTATTTAATATTAGGAGTTTCATTAATAAATAGCATGGGATCAACTTCATTTACCGCGAAAATCAAAACAATTATTTCTCATCTCATGCATTTCCTTCTTTTGCCCATCGTCATCAATGACTAAGAGAAAATTGCATGCATACATCGTCGTCATGGTTGATTGTTCAAACCTAAGATTGGCTGAATACAGCCCTCCACTCTTCCTTATCTAATGCTGGTTCCCTTACCTCCTGGTATCTCTTCCTATGTATGTATTTTCCCCTTTATTTGTTTCATTAACTTATTCCTGAGTCTTCCTCGGGGACTTTTCCCTCTATTTTACCTACAATTATGTTCTTCACAAACCCATTGTCTCAGGGTGTGCCCAATCCATCTTATTCTCCTCTGCTGTATGGTATTCCATATAGTCCTTTCTTTTTCAACTTTTCTGTACACTTCATCATTTCTTATTTTATCTGTCAATTTTATCTTCAGCATCCTCCTCCATCCTTCAGCATCCTCCTCCAACTTTCAGCATCCTCCTCCAAGTTTCGAAGGCTTCTAGTGTTTTCTAGTTACCTTTTCCAATAGTCCAAGCTTCCGATCCATAGAGTGCCAAGCTCCACATGAATGTTTTGGCATACTGTGTTCTGGTTTGTAGTCCTATTCTCTTTGAGCACAACATCTATTTTTTCCATTAACGCCTTCTAAGCTTGGGCTATTCTCTGCTTGATATACGTTACACTTCTTTGGTCCCACGTTATGGTACTCCCGAGATAAGTGAAGGAATCCAAATGCATGCATACATACATAAAATCATGCCATTCCTATTTGGGCTGTGCTCAGTTAAAGACCACAATTATTGCTGTTTGGTCAGGAAAACTGACTCCCCTTAAATTATTTCCTCCATATTGCCTTTTCCTTGCGTGATTCTTCCACTTCTCTTAAACTCACACAATGCTTCACAAACGCTCACCTATTTCTTGAGACTCCAAAAATTCCTTCTATTTAGAGTCTAATCCACCACTTTCACCATGACTTTGAGTTTTATCTCATTATAGTTGACATTTGATTCGAGCCATAAATCATCACATTTCCAATCAGCTTTTAAAATAAATATGTATTATATATTGAACTTTGAGATTCAATAGCGCATTGATTTATTTTTATCAGCAGCCAAGTTTTAAATATGCACAGCAGACATTTAATCAAAAGATATTTTCATATTGAATATTAAATAGTAAATTGCACTCAATAATTTTCCGCATATCAGAACATTCATCACCGTCTCGGCTGAATCAGTAAAAGCAATGATACACGAGCCAAAAATGGAAAAAAATAGAAAATGTTGCAAGCTTGAAATTCTGATTTGATGATTTAGGGTCATAATGATATTAATTTACTCACCTTAAACTTCATGCGATAATGAAGCCCATGAATTACTTCATGATCGTGGCAAACCCTCAATATTTCGTCCGAAAGGTTCCTTTTCACTTAAATGAATGCAAAACCATGCTTTATAAAAAATACAATACTTCGCCGTGAAACTTTTTCCAGGTAGTAGTCGTTTAACATGCTGCATTAGAGAATATCCCAAGAGAATAAATAAACATGGATTCTCCACTCCAAGAAACTTTTTCAAAAAGAGAGCCCCTCTCAACTTCGAAAAAGACGGAGAGGAGTAAATTTTATAATACTAGGGAAACTCTCTAATTTGATGATAGCCTGCGAGGTGCTCCTTAGATTACAGCGCTGATTAACGTGGTTGAGTTCTCAATTTAGTCTTAAGGCTTTGCACTGCTTCGAAATTAGTTTTTCAAGTCTCGAAAAGCTGAAAAAATGAGTGATTAAATATTGGTACCTTCTGAAGAATTTTAGCATGACCAATCCCTCCCCATCATTTGAACAAGTTTCTAACAACTAACCCATCCCTACATTACTTGTATACTTCCTAAATATTCACATCTTACAGATAAACTCCCACTAACAGTAGTTAAATAGTATATGAAATTCGATATATAACAGATAACATGATATTAAGAGATCCATCCACAGAATGGTGAATACCCTCCTATGAATGTGAACACGCAACCTCAGGATTGCCAGATAAATAATATTATGGTCCCCGCTACAGGACGGTAAGTAAGCCAAGATCAATAGTGCTATGGATACAAGAACTGAAGGCAGTCACTCCTTATGCATTGTTCAATTCTATTTCTATGCCTTCAAGCAGAGAAGTAGAAGGTAATTACATACTTCTATGACGGACAATATTACTGCCCATAGGCCTATATTTTTCCATAAAAACTACGAGACCTATAATTACTCGCATTGAATTTGGGATTTTGCAACAATTGACCAAGAAATAACACTTAATATGGTTTAACTACACGTCATCAATGCCCCGAATGCAAAGAACACCGTGCTAACCACGCCAAGTCCAATTACAAGACTTACCAGCAAAAGTAAGTGCTTGCGTGATAGCGTGTACTAACGTCTTACTCTTGTCGCTAGAGAATTAACAGTGAAAAATGTAACTGAGGCTGAAAATGGACTAATGATGCCTTCTATAATATACCTGAACCGAATTATTCATCTATCAAGATTTAGATAGACAGATTAATTATATGTTTCACATGCGGAGTAATATTTGATGAAAATTTTTGCTAGCAGCGTCTTATCAACTCCAAGGGATCGGTTTTTAAGTAAACCTGACACATTCTGTAATGTTCAATGCGTGAGCGTTGCATAAGACATTCAGATGATAAAATCTATGATAGCATAAAAAATAAAAAAAATGTGTGAAGCTCAGGAAAAAACCTTGTATAGCATGTATCTAGTACAATTCTGTTTCTGTATAGGTAACTGTATTCCGAGAACGAGAGCATACGGGTGAATGGGGAGTAGATTGTCTATGTTATATTTTTACTACCTGGCGAACAACGGACCAATACTACCCTATCTACACGGCATATCAAGTTTTCTGTGGTTAAAACAAACACTTATAATACCCTCCGTCCTACCAATACTAGCTATTAATTACTTCATGACAATATTTAATACACATCAATCATCCAGTAAGCATCCAGCGAGAGCTGTATAATAACTGCAGTAGAAAAATCTAAAAATCGTATCAAAAGGATATCATTCGGAGGCAGAAATTACATTAAGTAAGCATCTGAGTCTCATGCATCGTAAATGAGCAAAGATATATGCAAAAATGAAGAGAAATGTTTTTAAAAGGTAACAGAATTGCTCATTTCATTTGCAAATGAAAGTGAATTTCCTGTCGTTTCCAAATTATTTTTTTTTCTGAATGCTTAATAACTCCATTCGAATTTCTTTTAATTGCATTGAAATGTAACTAATATGCATTTTTTTACTCCATCAAGAATATTACCGTGAAAAAAAGCTCAATGCTCGACAGGCTGCACGACATTTATAAGAGTGGTTGGAATAAACCAACCCCTCAAACCCTTCTTTACTGTGCCACAAGACAACTGAATCACAAGAGCGAAATTATGCTGAGCGGTTAAAACAACCACCAAACTAAGGGTCGTGCTCCAGTTCTACCTAGGAGACATTTTCGCCTTCCGAAAACTACTTTGTTTGTCGTATTCCAGATGTAAACTGCCTTACGAGATCATTTCAGGGGCGACAGAAAAATAAGAACAAAAAGTTTTTCCATTAGAGAGAATTGCACGTGCGCCATTTTAAGCCTATTACGCATGTTCCCAATCTGTCGCACTTCTCACTCGCTTTTTTGCAGTTGTTCCTCTCTACTTTTTTTTCCAAATAAAACTGCTCTCGTTTTCAATTTCGAGAGAACGACTCATTATTTCCTCGTCTCATGCTCTCGAAATTGAACTCTCGCAACCTCCCCTCTCCCCCACCCACCCACCCTCCCTCTCTTCCTCACCCCACTCCTACTCCCACTGTAGAGACCGACCGCCAATTGCACGCACACTGCCTCGCACGAGCACAAAACGACTATCCATTTGTCGTGTCGTGAGAATCGCTTATCCAATCAAATCGATAATAAATTAATTCCGAAACGACTGACCCAACCCCCTCCTTTCCCCTCCCCCATCTACCTCCACCCTCCTGCCACCCGAATGCCGCCACAATGCCTCCCCCGCCCCCGACAATCCCTTCTCCTCCCCGACCCTTCCGTCCCACGTGGCGTCGTCGCGGCTTCAATCCTTCCTCTCTCGCACTTTCCCCGAGTCCCAATCTGACAACTCACTCCGGTGATACCCCACTCTTCAGCCTCCCGTTCCTTCCCCCGCATACTATTAAGCATTCACCCACGGAGGAGGGAGGGGAGGGGTGGAGCTAATTCACGAGAAACTCGGAATTTTTATTGGAAATTGAAGTTGCTAACATCCAAGTTGTGTCGTCAAGCCGCGCACTTTTTTTACAGATTCCTTAGATATTTTCTTTCGTTGCGATTCGATCGGGATTCGTCTAAAGTGTGACGTAATGATTGCGTCAATGCACAGCTTTAACAGTTTTGCGTGGTTCGTGAATTTCTCCCGCAGTCGTGTGATGAGACGCTTTTAGACTGTGCATCTGCGATTTCGAGACCATAGCCAATGTTAATGAGCTAAAGACACATACACTGCATCCAGATAACTCCATCCTCAATTGCACAAAACTACTTGATACACCTCTAATTTAGAGAATGATTTACGATCCACCATTTACAAGGTCCACTCTTTAAAACATAAGACTGAATTTGTCGGTTATGTAGCACCAATTGTCTACTCTCATAAGTTTCAGTCTTTGGCCGAGATCTAAGCTTAGCAATGGCCATTAATTTCTAAGTCTAAGATAAGTCTTTACTAATTGAATTCGTAGTAGTTTGCGTGACTTAGAGGAGTTTTATGAAGGTAGCTATTGGAACGAAGCTATAATGCAGTCTGTCTACACCAAATTTGATGTGGAACACCGTAATTATGCCTTTCACTTTATTACGCCGCTCATTTTATGCGGTTCTGGGGTTGTCTTAGTCGTCACCCCTGGTTAGGGCGATTAACGATATGCATTCAAACAAATTGTAACGTTTAAATGCTGGCGCTCCGGTGCGCCCACTGCTTTTCTTTTGTCTTTTGCATTTGCCTAGACAGCCGCGGAGACCGCTGTTGGCAGAGAGGGGGGGTATGAGCTACGGCTCGGATTGAAAGGAGGCAGTTTTCGTCCGAGAGCTCGGTCGTGAGCAGTTTCGCGGTGAGTCTCGTTCTCCTCTTGGCTTTCGTTAGGTTTTGGACTCCCCTTCGGATGAGTAGACAGGGTTTTCTGTTTTGTAGAAGTTGTTCCTTTTCCTTTTCTTTACCTTACCCCTTATTCCTTCCCAACCCCATTCTCGATGATGAACAGGTGCTCGAGTCAACGAGTGGTTGACCGACACTGCCTATACTGAGAGAATTCCTAATTTTCTTTAATTTAATATATTTCATCCCACAACCTTTCCCTTTTCCGAGTGCGGGCGGAATCCATTTCCCGTACTGGCGCCCATTGTGTCCGAACTTTGCTGAGCCCTCCCGGGAGGAACGTTACAAAATACTCTTCAATTAACACGGTCATCATCATAATCACACCGCGAAAGCATTTCATTGGTATATAAAATTTTTTAAAGAAAGCATTCCTCATCATAACCGCCGCGCATTTGGCAGCACCAAAACACTACAAAATCTAGGATACGGCGGATGATTTCTCGAAGCGGTTTTGCTGCCGATTATACAATGCGCTTTCAAGCTAGTTTTCGCTAGTCAATCATTATTTAACGAAAATAATAATTTTTTACCTTTAAGGAAGGTATAAACTAGTATAGAACGGTTGAAATTCAGTTGACAGTATGGTTCTTACGATATATATTCATTTCCTGCATAAATATTCCTAAGGTCGAAGAAGCGATTTTGTCTATAGCAGCAAACAAAATAAAACAGCCCTATGGAGAATATTAGTGACACATGAAGGCGTCTTTCAATATATAGGTCATATCCCCTGAAATAGTTCACCTAAAATTAGTAAACTGTAGGAAATAGTCACCTCCGCTGCCCAGAAGAGAGAACACGTAGCGTAAGTTAGGCGACAGCGTCCAACATTTGGCTCGAGCCGTTAACCAAATGTGGGATGCCCTTCCATATGGCTTGATTCTTCCTGTTGAAAGATCCTCCTTATTGTTGTATTAGAGAGAAGCGATCCCCTGGGGTTAGGTTAAACTACTGAAATGCACTTTGGGATGATGAGATTTACAAATATAAATTATTCTTACTTTAGAGACAAATACTAATGTCAAAATTTGACATATTTATTAACATGGAGCTTTCCGGTGACAACTTTGCTCTGTGATGTGTGCTTTCTGGGCACCAAATCTTTCAGAAAAACCATTGATGGCAAATATGAAGAAGATATTGGCTCTCTGGACTACGCCCTTGCTATATTTCACTAAACGTAATCCTCTTACGCTTACGGATGACATTGTTCTTCCGAATGATCACTTTTGTGCAGCAGTCCAGTTCTACATATGAAATTTATTTTTCCTCTTTCTTCTTACGTAAATTAAATTAGCAACTTATACGTTTTTGACTCAATCAGAACAATTTCGAAGGAAGAAAAATATGGTAATAGTACAGGAAAGACAATAAACATATGTATATATTATAAAGTAGATTTTTTACAAGTCCGTTATTGATGTAAATAATAATTGTTAGTTTTTAAAAAGTGAAATAAGTTTTTAGAAAAATTTTGAAATAGCCTCCCATCAGAAAGGCTTCGGTTCTTGTCCCAGGAGCGGTGGAGAGTTTTCAGCGGAAGCCGAGCATCTACTCATGTGCCATGCGACAAGCACTACAAGGCTATTGGGACAATATATGGGAAAGAGGGGCTCCATGCACAGCAATGGTCGTACTTGTCACGGCCATTTGAGTGTTTTATTCTATGCGTGCCACGAATAGAACGTTTACCAGTCAACAATGTGACGCCTCTCATTAAGAGCAGGCTAATAAAAAAGGTGGATACCCATTATAATTGAGGGGTAAGGTTTTTTGCTCCAAACCATACATCACTTCCTCCTCAGCCTTCACCTTCAGGCCCAAGGTCGACCCAGAGTTGCCCTCACCCGCTAACTCTTGACGCCACCGCATGACTCCACCTGTGGAATATTGTGGTATATCTTTCTCATCCACCGCCAGAGTGGTGATCTGGCCTTTCCACAGCCTCACTGAGCCACTTTTTAACGATTTCTCCGTCCCTAAAAACACGTCCATCTCCTCCATTGACTTTCTCCGCATACATCATCCACATCGTTACAAATCCTTATCAGCCTATTTATTTGGTTTAATAAGGTTTAGATTTCTGCAAGGTCAAAACGCATTACGATCCTGCATTTTTTCACAGTTAATGTTCATTCGTGGCTATAATTGTGAAAATAAATTCAAAATATTAGTAAAGATACATTAAATATATTTGGTTGGTTTAAGTAAATAGTGTAAATACGGACAAATCACAAAACGAGCAAATTTCACAAGAACAAATTTATTACACGACCTAGGTTTAACCATTTACAGCATCAGCAGGTGATGCAGTAAAACCTGATGATGCTGCAATAAGCGAAACCTAGGTCGTTTAATAAACTAGTACTTGTGGAATTTGCTCCTTTTGTGATTTGTCTGTTATGTTTCAGTTCCACAGAATATCGCCGGAATTTTCAGAAGTTGTGAGTATAAATACCTTTGGGCGAGAGAATAGTGATCGCAATTTGTACTAATTTGTGAAAGGTGAAATATCGGTATCAGGAGATCAGGGTTGAAAGCCAATACAGAGACTATACGCGGGCTACATATACAAATAATCTCAGACGAGTTACAAGCTGACAATAAGAATACCTTTTTACCAACAACTACCGAGCGAGACGGAATGCGGGTGAAATTAAGAGAGCAACCGAAACTGTGGAGCATAAATTAAAGAGCATAAACAATGTACACGATCACTACGTTAGTAAATAGAGTCATTGATGAAGAAGAAGACATAAATCATTTCTTTTCTTCTTGTTCCTATCCATTTCTCTCATCCATCACCTTAATTATAACTTTTCCGAATTTCAAAGATCACAACGCCGACTCCCAAGGTAGAATGCAGGAGTAGAATTATTCCCGGCTGACCTCTCGCACTCTCACTCACCTCATTATTCCTCTCCCACTTATTCTTGATGGTAACGCATGACTTCATCAGTGAAATATTATGCACCTTTCTCATATATTATAAATTTTTATCACGAGTTCTTCATTAACATCTATTTTTAATCCATAGTCTAAAACTTTTGATCCATCCTCGCCCCACTCAATAGGCGGAAAAACCCCCGCCATTGGGCGGAAAGCGTATCAGCAACATCATCAAAACTCACTTTTGTCAGTCTCACTTGGTGGTATTCCATCATTAAAAGATTAAGATATCAACTTTTACAAAACCACTCGATTTATTAAAACAACGACCCAGGTTTCAATGTGCATTCACATCATCTTCAGACCTGAAGATGATGTGAATGCACATTGAAACCTGGGTCGTTGTTTTAATAAATCGAGTGGTTTTGTAAAAGTTGATATCTTAATTTTTTAATCATCAAAACTGTTTAGAAGAAAATAAAATGAAACATTTAGCAAGTAGAGGATAAGTCTTCACGCGATTAAGCGAATAAGAGATGTTACTTTGCTCCAGTTAGTGTTAAGAGTAACACTAATATTTCCGGGAAAGGTCTGGGAGTCATTGGAGGCACCTGCAGACTATGGTTAGCAAAAGAAATGTCAAATCACACAAATGTGAAAAAAAGTACTGGGGATATTATGTTACCAACCTTCACACAATATTTGTAGGCAGACAGAGATGATAGGAAACAAAATAAGAGAAGCACACAAGCAAATAGTGAGGGGCACTAATTTCTTTTACCATGTCTCAATTCACCATTGACACGGAAAAAAAGATAAAACCTAAGCCACCCAAATGTATATATCTTAATTTTCGCTCCTTTCCCAATCCCATTTCATATCCTCAACATTTTCCACGGCATAAGCTCCACTATCCTCCGCCACAGACCCCCTACGGTGTGTCGTGGGATAGTAGGAACGTATCTGTGGAATTTTCCTCTCCAAGGCTACCCACACTTTGCCTCACTCTATCAGACCACTTCTCTTGAAAACTCTTGAGGTTTTACATCGCTGGACTCTTCCCTTCTCCGTCCCTTTTCCTCCCTAGCCTCTCTTTCGAGTGCCCTCACAGCACCTTCTCCGTGTGCCCGGCCTGTCCCTCCCACCCTACAATCACCCCACGCACGTGCTGCTTCGAGGGATAGAGAGAGAAGGGAATCGATTATTGGGGGAGTGTCGATGGGTCGGTGGTGAGGGGAAATTTCGACCCATCATGTTTTCACTAGGGTCGCCGGGGTCGAGGAAAGGTGGGTAGGGCAAGGGTTGAAGACTGGACAGCATTACAATCTAATCAAGCTTTTGTGACGTCCGATGAGTACACAGAGAATGATCACAATAATAGGAAATATAACGATTTTTTCCTTACCCCATACAACCTCCCAGTTAGCTTCCCTTGTTTATAAACTCGATTATTTCTATCAGGATGAGCTATAGTTGTCAATGCAAAGGTTTGATGTTTCGAAGGGCACAATTTTTATTCACTCACTGTCACAAAAAAGGTGGGAATCGGAAATATATACCACTCACAGTTTATATTCTCGCCACGTCGTTAGATTTCCAATTTTCGTAGATGGCTATCCGCAAAAAAAATTCATTCCTTTTGTGACGGTAAGAGATATACCGCCACCAAGGGGCTGCAGGAAAAAAGTCAGAAACAAGTGCAAACCGGGATGCGATGAGCGGAGAAAGCATATAAATGCCGCTCGCGAGAGTAAGGGAGGAGATTTTTGACCGGCGAGCACCCGAACACACAACGTGAACCGGCAAATATTGTGCCTCATGATATCTTATAAAAAAATCGTTTATATACTTTTTTGTGAGAACCTTGTGTTTTGTTGCTTCCCTTCCTGCCAGCCAGTGGACGACCTCCATCCCAGTATTCTCCAACCCAGCCATCAAGAAAAGTTACACTTCTTTCCACGGAAGCTGTCCTTCCGCTCCAAGTACTTCTCCCTAGGGTCTATCGAAATGTCATCCTGGCAGAGGTTTTCTTTCAGTTACTTCCATTTTCCATCTTAAAAAGGTTTCCATCCACCTTTTATAATCCCTTTAGGGAGTCACTCCTGAAAAATATCACGAATACTTTCCAGAGTTCAATGCTTTCAGTGACACAAGGCATCTATATCCGGTGCATCCACTTAGAGCTTATTATTTGGCGTTCATCATTACAGCGCAAGCTCCATTTATGCCAAGATATCTTTTCACTGGTTATTCTCCTTGAATTTGTTTCCTTCTTAAACAATCAATAAAGGGAGGAATCACGCATTAAAAAACCGACGGCTGACAGATTGCTTTTAGCTGTCTACACGCTCCGAAATCAATTCCACTCCGCCCTCAAGAATATCGAATATCTTCGTGCATCCACGTCACCAGAATAACTCAAGGAGTTCAAAGCTTTCAAAGCATGGAGTAAGCCCCCTTTGTGTACACCCTGGCCATGAGCCAAGAGAGGAAAAATGAGAAACAGATTCTCGATTAGGTAGCATGCATGCAACTGAGCTTAGATTAGTCCCATAGCAAAACTTAACGTAGCGAAAAGCTACCAAATATTGTGAAAGTTTATCAAAATTTCCCATAGTTTTCATCACAAGAGAACTAAATTCATCGCTAATAGCAACATCTCAATTTGACAGAATTAGTCTCTCGATGCCATCAAAACTGTACGCATTGTAGTGCTTTCCATCACAAGGGCTCGCGATGTGTAAGGGCATCACAAGGGCCGTAGATGTGACGATAGAAATATCAATTGCTTTCATTATTCTAAAACGCGTGTCTACTAGGATATAATTAGCTCTGTTTTCTAATGAAATAGGTTAAAAAAGGATTTATTAATCAAAACTTTTATAGCACACACAAAAATCCATAATAGTAGAGCTGTTTTCTTTTTTTGTGCTCTGTGACGCGAATATGGACGCAAAATATTACTGCACGCGTCATGGATTTACAGAAATTGGACTTTATTCAGCCAATAAACGATAAATAAAACTAATACACCCTCGCTTATCCTAAAAAATTACTACAGCCTAGTACACGTCACACTTTATTCCCTTCTGAATTTATTAAATCTCTGAATTTTTTCTGTAAATCTGTATTTTTCAACTATTTTTAATGTTTGTCCATGCGCATTTTTATTTTTGTATGTGAAGTGAAAATTCCACCGGTGAGTTTTTATTCATTGATTAACATCAAGCTAAAGCTCATTACTGGATTAGAATCACTCCCTGAAACGTTATGAATAGGCCTTGGATTAATTCGCGCAAATGCATTTCCAAAGGTGAATTAACACACAAAGAATAAAGTAAAAAATGGAAAGCATGATACGCAAAATCAAATTCAATAATTAATCACATGCCGATGAGTTAGCTATTGAACTACGTAGGATATCCATTAGAAACCTTTGACTAGCCTTGAGTATGTAAATGAAAAGAATTAGCAAATGACATAGCAATTGATCAGGATATTTACAACAATTGAAAAAAATGGCCTACATAAGGAAAATAAATATCGAGTAAAATTATTTATTGCTACAAGGAGCCTCTTTGACAGCCTAAAATATAAGGAAAATCTACTATGTTATTAAAATTTTCCAGAGATCACATTTTACAGAGATATTTATTAAAGTTTATTAAGGCATATATTTTTCTAGTTTTTGTGATTTTTTATCGGAATGATTTCACTTTTTTGAGATATTTCCAAAGAACGAAACTTCATTTTCAAAGCAAATTCTCGCTGTATCAATAACTATGGATTTATTTAAATATGTGATGAGTAAGCGAATTTTACAATAAGATTACTTGATGAGAAAAAAACATTACAGTGGAAAGAAAAATGTAACTATATGCAAATCAATAAAGATTAAATAATTCGTTAACGAATATTTGCTGCAGCTGCAGCTTTTTACAGTTCCCAGTTAACCTAGCTAAGTTCGATATATTATGCATTTCTGTTCAACTCTCAACTGATGCCAAGAATAATGAAGCTACTAAAATCTACTAATATCATAATTGTAAAAGGGTAATTATAACTGTTGATTTGAAAAGCGTTTCCCCGTATCCTTAACGTGGTGAATCTGGGTCAACAGAAACGTTTTTGCGCATATGAAAATACTAATCACCCAAAGAATATTTTGAAATTTTTACAGCAGTCGCATTAAAAATGACACGAATGCTCTAGCTTTGTTAATGATTATGTTGACTTTATACTTAAAGATTATTTAAACAAAAAGTAAAGCTTTCTCATTGAAATCAATGCAATAATAGCTCCTTAATACCGGCGAAAAAAAAACGCTTCTCCAAGCAATTCACTCCAGGAAAATTAAACTTGTTGGTCACTTAGTAAGGCAACGAGTTCATCAAGAACATAATTGAAGGAAAAGTGTTGGGGAAAAAAAGGAGAGGACGACCTAGAATATCCTTACTGCACAGTGTGATGTCAATCATGAACTGCAACTCCTATGGGGAAATGAAAAATAACAGCCTTAGAAAGAGAAAATTGGCTACAAAGACAGCGACAAGGCCTAGCCTTTTGAGTGACGACGACGTCAAATACCTGCCAAAGCAAAAAATATATTCGTTGTCTTCCTGAAAAAAAATTGATATGTAATCACAATTCTGATCAGTTTGTATCGTTCTATTGACAGTAAGTTATCTCACCAATGAGCGGAAAATAAAAAAGAAAAACTTACTTCACCCGATCGTACCCAGAATTCCAAATCACAATGGAGGGGTTAGGCAGTGACTATATTCCGCTATTTTATTTCAGGACAAGTTTCTGAGGGAAGAGGTAAACCCAAAATTTGTTTATTACTTTGGGTGGCGATCGGCAACTGAGGTTGCTTAAACAGTTAACAATACGTTGGGAAAGTAAGGAGGAAAAACACTAGAAAAAGGCATTAGCTGACACAATATTTAAAAAAATGGCCGGAAATATAGAGAACATTTTGAGAATAATTATATTTGCTGAAGATAAGCCCAGAGTCAGCGTTCGTCTCGCATGAAACAAATAGAATAAAGGGGTCCACAGTTCAAGGAGTAGTATAACTTGACCTCCATTCATAGCGCACATGTTATGGATCCGAATCACGCTGAAAATTCTTCATCGGAATAGGAACCCAGACCTCTGGGATGGAAAGCCAGTGCTATAGTCACGGCACCTGAACGATATACCGTGAGCTCTTAAATTCTCAGCAATGCGGCATAAACAACTCATTTTCTTTCGCCATCGTCGGAGAGGTGTGGGATGTGACGCTTTGGCCGTCACTTCGTTTTATCTCACCCGAGTTGGCGCGCTGTCAGGTGCAAACGTGGCGATTAACTCCGGGCTCGCGACCCAGCGTCGCTCCAGCGATGCATCCCGAATAGCGTCTCTTTGCCGCCGCGGCGTGACGGCTCCTCGTGACAGCGCGGGACAAACAAGACCAATGGACTCGCGGCGGGTGAGACAGCGTGGAAAAACCTACGCCAAAAGTCGCTAAAAAAGTGACGGTCGTCGAGCGAATACTAAAAGGACAGTGATGTGATCGCACCAACTACGGAAGTGAGGCCTGCAACGGAGCCTTTTATAGAAATTCACATCCGAACGTAAAATCCACCCCAGTGAACTGATGCAACACGCCTAAGCCACCTCCCCCTTGCTCTGTTTGGGTGTTTGCGTAGCCATGGAACTTCGAATTCCGCTCGGCGATAAAATTAGTTCCCCTTCACGTGCCATGCATGTCATCATTGGCTGATTAATAGCAAGGCCAGGGTGAAGTTAAAATTGGCAATCTGTTTTCAGTGTACGCAGAGGGGTCGATCGGTTTAGGACCTGTTTCGCCGCCAATGGAGATTTTTGTCCGATAGATTTGATCACTTACGAGCGCAGACCTCTCATGTTACTGCTCTCTCTCGCATTACGAAGTAATTTTACGCTAATGATAGGATTATATTGGTACTGAGTTTTGTTTATCTCCGTATAATGCATGACCAGAAACTATGACAGGTAAGCAGCAAGAGAAACTTAACTCAAGAATTAATACTGTCATCTCCACAGTTCATTCGATTTACCATCACCATTAACACTGTACGTTACTATTAGAGGAAATCATAGGTTTGAACAATATTACAGGAAGAAAAAATACGGGGGCTACCCTTACCTGCCTTGACACACTTAACTAGAGGAGCTTCCATGAAGAAGGTCACGATGGGGATGATGAATTGAATTTCACTGATTCCTGAAAAAAATTTGCAAGTAGTTTAGTAGGAACCATCAATTGGGAACATTTGCATTAGTTTAGTAATACGTTTATTTTTTCCGTGAAGGCGAAAGCCTTCAATTTCCCTTCACATAATTTATCGCAGTTAAATTAATTATGCTCGCGTTTCTTCGGGCATGACAGTTGGAAAAAGGTTGTGGAGATGAAATGCCAACTCAATTCTTTTCGAGATGTTTGCTACTCTAGCACATTCAAATATTGCGTCTCCACTTTCCCAGGATGAAGCGACCATGAGCTCAAATCCTAACAAAAGATGGGAAGACTCTCTTAAGTTAGGCGAACGAAATTCGCATATGAATCGGAGGTATAAATGGATTTTCTAAGTTGAGCCATTCTTCAGGGTTCTAAGCCTGCCTTGAACGACCGTTACGGAAAGTTAGAGACGGTTGACGGGGATGTGTCCCGCCGTCTCCTCTTCTGCTGCTCCCCAATCTTCCTTCCCTCCCTCACATCCCAAAGTCCCTCTCCTTCCACGCGAGAGAGTTTGGCGGGAAACGACCCGCGGTAATCCTCTTTGCGACGTTGACGCACCCCACCCCTCGCGACTCTCCTCCGCGACAAAAGGACGCGCGCCATTCCTTCGGCGATCAAACGGCCATTCGACGTAGTATGCACCACCGCTACGCCTGCAAATATACTTCGCATACCTGCTCACCTGGGTATCTGAAATTCTGACGAAAACTCGAACCGGAGAGTGCAATGGGGAGGAAATATATTTCACATCTCATGGGTACGCCCGAAGAGAGAAGATACATTTGATGGAGTCCATCCTCTGTATTATTATGGATACGTCTCAGTGTCCACTAGTACATTAAAGTTGTACATTTTTTAACTTGCTCACAGGATATTGTAACATTAATAGTAATCACGATTGTAGGCACACATTATAGATGTGCGTAGTGAATTGAAGTTAGTCCTTTTCTCATTGTTTTTAATTTGAAAACAAGGAAGACACGATAACGTATCACTGACTAATTTCCCACAACGGAAAATATAACATTTTCTATTTTAACAATGACATTTGCAAATGATATCTTCAGAGAAATATTGCGTTATTAGTGAAGAGATTGCGCATCCAATATTGGCTTGAAGCTAACACCCACATTCAGAATACCCACATAATACTCGAATCTTTCTCTCTGAGAATACCAGTGAAACAACGTATTGAGGAGGGGAATGTAATGGAAAGTACCCCCGAATAATGGCGACTGAAGACCTGAACGGAGAAGAGAAATTGTCACTCAGGAAACGATCCAACATTTGGTGACAGAAATTTCCTTAATTTACAATAAATCTTAAGAGAATCGCCTTTTCAATCCAATAAACCTTTCCAGCTGAATTGATGAAAGAGACAATGAATCTTCTGGAATCAGACCATCCGTCAAGTATGAGGATTTGGAGGGCTCCTTTTGGAATCCCTATGACTGAGCCACAGACGGGTGCCAAACGCCTTCAAAGACGACTGGCGTCTCCTCTGAATGGGGAAGGGAGAGACTGTTCACGGTTCGCGTACCGTAACATGGGACTATGGAGCTCGAAGGAGAATTATCGGCCGAGGAGCAGTGGAGTGGTGAGAGTCGATGTTGCCCGGGAAGCCGCCCAGATTTATCTCGCGGGTCGTCTGGGGAGCGTTGGAATCCGTAGAGGTCCGGCAATTCTGCTCGAGCCGCGACTGGGGCGAAGTCACAGTTTCCTCCTCATCTCCCCTCTTCTCTTAACACCGCGCCAACACGTCTGATGTTATTCCCTCCGCCGGATTTCCACGCTCGGAGAAGCGGTAAAGGGGACTGGTCGTGCTTGCCACGGCGGAGTAACTTCAGGAGGACGCGATGATGACAAAAGACAAGGGTCGTATGGAGCATACTTCGGCATTCCCGCACCCGGCGTCTCTTCGCGACCGAATATATTGAATGGAATGATTCACTCAACTTGCACTACCTTCGGCAATATGGCTGGAATGTATCATTTACTGGAGAGAGAAAGAAACGGAAAAATTTCCATCATATGTTCACGAGTGTCAGCTGGCAACGGAGCAAATTTGTTGCTTAATGTTTAAAGTTATAAAGCAGATATCATTAAATTGAGTCGTTGATATAACATAGAATTTACTAACAGCGTCAATTTCTCTCGCTGAGAATGTGTTTTTTTTATTAATTAACCAATTCCATAGGACCGTAAAAAAAGGCAGGAAAAGAAGAAAAAAATGTAAAGATGTTCGCCTACCTCATACAGCCTGTCGGTTATAATAAATACTGTAAGGAAAAGTATCAAATTTTGATTCCAATCTAACACCGTAGAAGTGAAGTCAGAATTACGACCAAAAGAACATGGGTTCTGTTAAAATAAATCGAAATAAAGAAATGAGGTAGACATCTGTGTTAACGCATTATGCTGGTAAAAGGCAAAAAGAACTTCATCACAGTTTCTAAAAACGACATGATTGAGGAACGAAAGTATCGCGCCAAGGAAACGGTAAACGAAACAGGACATGATCTAACCAGTAACTACAGATGACATGAAGGAATCCTGCTGTTAAAATAAGAGTACCATGGAAATATGGTAAAACTAATGGTACCAAATAATATAATAGCTATTTGGGAGAAATTGGGAGTAGTTGATGAGTCCCATTAGGTGTACTCAAGAGTAACATTAGATAAAGAACGTGAAACAACGTTACTTATAGCCCTTCAAACTTTTCCAGTTGTACAAAGTTATTCATTACTTCCTCTTCTTACTAATGAGTTCCAACTTTTAATGGACTACGAAATAAAGTTTGCTACTGCCCACCTAGACATTTGAATGATGATGGTGAGGTGTTGATACGCGCTGTACTATTAAATAATTTGAGTGGGCACCGACAAGTTTCATTTTGTTTATTCAATGAAATGCCGACCCACCATATCTCACTCGGTGTAGTTAAATTCGATGTTGCTTTACTTCTGAATCACTACCATGAGTCATAGCTATCGTTGATAATTGCTGATTCTATAGCTTCCAAATCGCTTCCCTGCATCGCCGTGTCTCAAAATAAGATAATTGTGGCGTTAAATAATTCCATTAGGGTTAAATTATTAACTATAGTATGGATTCAGGATTATCAATCAAATAGTCGCTCATTTAAGAATTTTCTCTGCTTTGCAAATCCAGCCCATTAGTGACATCTGATTACCGGAAAATGTATAACTTTTTAAATCAAAATTCTCATTAACAGTTTGAGTTTAGTACATATTGGAAGGTTGAAGCTCCGCCATTGAGGCTTTATGGCTGTCGTCATAATTTAATGAGCACTCGAGAAAGCTAATGCAAGATAAATAAAATTTCATTACTCTTAGTGGAAGTCTCGTCATAAAACTGTGCTGATAGCTCCAGAGATGATGATTAAAGTAGGAAAGCAATATCACAAAACCTTATCAGCCAATGCTTTTATTTTCTCCACATTCGCCCGACTACCAAAGAGGAATTACAAATGTTGCTCCTTAACTTAAACGATGAGTGATAATTTCCGGATTGTCTCCTCTTTTTTGTCACTGTGCGAGTTTAAGTTTCCACCTTTTCTTCCCTCTTCTTACGGGACAAATGAAAAAAATAACCGTCATTCCGAAATGCCATGGTGTTAATGGTGATTCCCGCCGAAGTTCTCCAATCGGGAAATCTCCAGGCCTCTTTTGCCCTCTCGCAACCACGGTGAGAAATCAATAGTAATGTAATCTCGAGACAATCCGTCTTCTTGAGCGTGAATTTATAATTTACGCACACTAAAACTCCTCTTTCCGAGACAGAAGTTTGGAACCTCCCTCCGCATTGAGAAGCAGCCACTCCCTTTGGATTCCATAACTGAATGAACACGACTCGAAACACGGTCGCGGGGGTTATAAGAGCGATTGAATGACGCATTAATACAGGATTTTAGGGAAAAATCAGTAGTCCAACGTAAGAATAATCCAATTATTAGTGATAAGAGTACTGACATATGTCTTTATAGCGGTTCGCATTAATCTTCGCATGAAAGAGCTCTAATTTACTTCCGTGCCTTCAAGCGGGAATTTCTAAGATATGAAATTACAAAGCTAGCAGTAATTGCCATAAGAAAAATTCGGCCTGGACCGGGAATCGAACCACGGACCTTTGGTTTGCCAGACCAATGCGCAGACCACTACGCTATCCAGGCTTCCTAATTCCCATGGCAATTTTGGTGGATACAAGGCAACTAGATCTTAAGCCCTTGCGGTCCATCAAAGATGACAACGCAAGGGAGAAGAGGACTGCAAAGAAGCCACAACCAAGAGTCAGTATCCTTCACCAGCACTTATACCGTGCTTAGCCATTTGAAATTCAAAATGGCAATTCAAAAAAATAGAACCCCTAACACAAATGATTTACGGCCGAAGCTTAAAAAAAAGCAGATTTTTTTATAATAGCCATGCAGTCGTTAGTAGAACCTTGATCTTGATAAAAAAATAATACATACTGACGCGTAAGGTATGACTTATATAAACCAATTATCTAATTTTCGCAGCAACCACTGACTTTAATACATCTAAACTAAATCTACATGAGCGAGATAAAAATTAAGGTACAGCGATGAAGTAATATTATCCCAACTACAAAAGAAATTTCAATAGCCGAGGCGAAACAAATAAATTGAGACTCTCAAGTAAGTGCTAGGGGATTAGAATCACGAAGCTATTTTCCCAAATATATGCTATTATGCAGTTTCCGGAGTAATATACCAGCAAAAAAAAGTGTTACTCGGAGAGAAATTAAAAATAGGCAATGCATATTGCCGCCAACGCGCGCATCATCACGTCCAATTTCCGATTAACCAGCCCTCATGAATTTTACCCGTTTGCAACGGGAAATTAGCCAAGATCATTAAAGAATTGCCTCCGTCGGAAAAAAATATTGAATATGTGCGTCCCATAATGCTCCATAATTGATGACAAAACCGGATATTTGAATGTGATTATTCGGCCAATAAAGAGCCCAAATTTGAACGGGAACCATAATATCATCAATTTCAGTTAATAATTCGCTTTTGAGGGCGTCTCTTTAACTCGACAATCAAACGGGCACGCGTGAATTTTCAATTGAGCCAATATCAGGAGTCACGGTACGCGTTTAAAGCATATATACACAGCGAATAAGAAATTGATTTTTATAGCCGCATTAGCGAAGCTTAATTTGCAAAATGGTCTTCGGATATGAGAGCTTATGAAACTTCTACGACGGGTTTTGCCTTAAGTTGAGGAAAATTATGTTTAGAAATACATATGAAAAGAATTTAACATATTGAGAAATAGCACGTGGAAACCCTGAAGTATGGGGATAGCCCTTCTATTTAGAGCAGTACAACATTGAAATATCAGTATTTCGATATAAATTTTGCAAGGAAAGTATTAAGGAAATTCGATGACTGGGGGTCCCCGTTTAAGACAATTAAAAATAAGACAGAGCTTTCGGGTAGATAATAACGACATGAGGTTTTGGTGCACACCGTACTGGATAGGAAGATATTTTAGGAGTTCCAATATTGGAATATTTACAGTAAGATACGGAGGAAATGGTAAATGAACAGTTTCAAACTTCAGAAAAGAATAGCAGGAGAACGGGAGCAAAGAGGATCCTGAAGGATTGATTACTGAGTAAGATCCAATACAAGATTTCAAGACTTG
The DNA here is from genome assembly GCA_963169105.1 of Ceriagrion tenellum. Classification (NCBI taxonomy): domain Eukaryota; kingdom Metazoa; phylum Arthropoda; class Insecta; order Odonata; family Coenagrionidae; genus Ceriagrion; species Ceriagrion tenellum. The sequence goes on from OY720633.1 coordinate 25,715,627, forward strand.
GTAATGCCCAGTAAGTGGTGCTGGATTTTCATAGCGTCACTGTCGCTTAAATTAATAGGAATATTTTTACAAATCGCAAAATCTTCTGACCTACAAATATGACAGAAAATTTAGCAAACCGAACGAAGGATCAGTTTTCCGCTAAGATTGAAATTAAAATTCCCCATAGAGACCATTTCTATAATAACGAGAACGAATATATAATGTTCTTTCGGTAGCTGGAAATATCAGTTTTAGATTTAAAAAATATTCCTTTCTGATTAAACATATTTTAAAAATTATTTATTTAGCTTATGGATTACTTCCATTCAAGTTCAAACGATTGATATCGAAGGCATCACACATTTGAAAGTATTGTAATATGTACATGTAGTACATTCATGCATCGCAAGAACCGATTCATGCTTTCGATTGATCATACCCATGTGGTAAACAAGACTTCGGCCTCTTTGGAACAAAAGTCACAGTCTACGGCATTGGAGAGGAAACATTGGATCTAATTAGCCTTTGGTCTATATGGAATCCATTATGACTTTTAGACAATATGTTACACAGCCCGATAGCATAGCATCGAATACGTTATCTCATGAATTTCGCTCGTAGCTATCGCTTCATCGCAATATCGCACAGCCGTACTACACGCCTACGAACCCTCTCCTCGGTCACCCGCAACGGACGCTGGTGACGTCGGCAGTGGGGTCCCGGGCATGAATGGCGGTGCCCGGTCATCAATTGCCCATATCACGGCCAACGTGCAAATGACACTGTATGGCGTCGGCTGTCCAACCCAAGGTCAAAACCCCAAGTCAGGGGGGGGAGGGAGGGGCGGGCCCTCATATCGTTTTCGGCCTGCAGCGGCGAGCGTTGATGGTTGAGACTATTAGCTAGTCCCCCACTGCCCAGCCACGCTCGCCACTCCTTTACTACCCCACCATTCTCACGAGCAGCGGTCTCGAGTGGAAGGTCCACCGATCGTGCGTGAATCAGTCGGGGCCAGTCCTCCACACCCCCCCCCCCCTTCTTCTTGCTTGTCCCAACGTCGTTCATACCGCCCTAATCATTGCCCACCTAAGGCCGGCTTGATCCCTAACAGCATTTTCCCCTTCGTATCTATCTCATATCGCCTAGCGCAACGAGTGGGGATTTGCTTCATGTTTGGTAATGGCGGAACAAATCACAACTTAAAATTTCCAATTTAAAACCACTAGCTTAAACTCCCACCTTCGGTGGCAGTTAAGCCCGCGTTTGTATTTTATTCTCAAATTATAATTTGTTTTCTTTTCCCTTTTCATTACTTCTTCGCATTTTAATAACCTGATGGCACCAATCATTTGACTTGACCGGGATTCGAACCCGAATCTTCCAATTGCCGGTCAGGTGTGTTAGCCAGTTACACCACCAAGCTATCTTCCTTCAAGGCGAATTTTGAGGGGGTTTATGTAAACTAGATGTTCAGGCCTCAAGTCTATATTGTAGCACAAGATGATTTAATGATTTTTTCATGGCGAATTTCAACCCTCGTGTATATGCACCCGAGCGAGTGACTTCGTACCACATCATTTGTTAAATGCAATGATTGGAAACCTGATTGCAAGTTGCTTAATGGTAACAGTTGCCATATTCATATCTTTCGCCATCATAATTCAGCAAGAATTTATGAGCTGTACCAAAACAAAGTATTCAAGCCGTTAATTGCCTTTCTTTAAATAAATAGTTTGTAAAAAGTCGAATTTCCTCGTTTTAACGCTTCAAAATCGAACACATTAGAACTTCTGATTCTACTCACGATGCTTAATCATTAAATTTGAAATGCTAAAAAAACAGGCTAAATCCATATCTTAAACCTCGAGAGTCAAAAGCAATCGGACGGGGATTGAACCCTAGATGCTCATGCTCCAGCGCAACCACACTAATCACTCCGCCACCAACGCTCAGGCCATCTCACTCTTGCTCGACTTCTAATTCACTATGCATTAATCAGGGGTTGCTCCACTAAATCGTCCAACCTACGGCTCACAACTATCACATCTATCAAAAACAACTGCTATAAACATTGACTCATTCGCTAATTCTCAAGGCTGCGCACAGCCAACGCCCAAATAATATTATGATGACAAAAACTATCATGTGGATGAATGTGGATTCATTGTTCGCTAACTGAGGTAACCGAGTGCTGACGACATTTTTACAATCAGGGATTGCTGCGTATAATTAGATGATGGTGTTTTGAGATATGGTGGAGCCAGTCCCCAGGTTGGAATTTGCTCATTCTCAACGGTAGAAGACGGCAGTACTTGTGTTAAACGTCCCATCCTACATATGGGAAGTGCTGTCCACGTAGCTTCAAGTAGGGATTCATAATCCAACATTTATTCTCCGTCACTATTCGGGATACCAACATGGGTCTTCGGGTTGGAATGCGAGTTCTCAAATTTACCCGATCTCCAATACCACGGCTAATACTTGTCATGAGTATCCTTTGAAGTGACGCGAGAACACGTCAGTGTATTATTTAACTGACACAATGAGAAATGACCGGAATAAGATATGAGCCACGTTGGCAATCGTTGTCGTAAAAATTTTCCATTTGTCTAAGAAATAAAGTTACTAGAGTTGGTCAATAAACTATTGTGCGTTTATCCTAAATTAGGATTACATCTACCGAAGTTTCAAGTAACTACTAGCCCCTTATTACTCGAGCTATTTTCCTCTCCAACTGTGACCGCCTATTTGTATTACATCACTAAATCCAGAAATCTTTATTCCTCTTCCCCACTTTTTCATTATCCTCCTTCTTTTCTGCATTCAGTTTTCCCTCTTTCCTCATTGCCCGTATCAAACACATACTCTCTCGCCACCAGATATCGTAATGCAGCCTTCTCTCCTCACCCACCATACACAGTATTTCCTCACATTTACATATCATTGTGACAGTTGGGGCTTCACCACAGTACGCCTCTATAGAGACCTTTCTGCAGAAGAATATTATTATGCATTTAAAAAAATTTCCATGTCGTACATGAAAGTCTCACACAGTCTAGTACTTTAAATTTCAAGATGCTGATATGACCACAGACCAGGATTTAGAGGATACAACTAGCTGCGCCTAAACAGTAAGTATATGTTATCTGATATGTGAAAAAGCATATACCGGGCAGCAGTTTAACACTAAGCAGCAGTTTAGCCTCTTGTATAAACCCTACAATCACTAAACGACCTTGGAGTCGAAGACCGAGGGCTTGGGTGACTGAAGGCGACGGGAATTATCTCATTTTAACTGATGAGATATTTAGCCTTGTCTCTCGCATAGGATCGAATTACGTGATGGAAAATAAGGAGCTAAATCGATCCCTTTTATTATTTAAAATATTAATTTAGTTTGGGGGTTTTATCTCTCCATACATCGTTTTTGTGCTACTATTTTCTTGAACCACATAGTACTTGGACCACTCCACTACTAGTCCTCTCCTCAAATCAGATTGAATGTTAAGACACCCATTAGCGTCCATACTCTAGCTAGGTGTGACGTTTGGAAGACTTTAAAAATTTCCAGCATAGTAAAGCTGTGTTAAGTACCAAAGAATTTTCCTCAGATAAAGGCAAAACCAGTAATAGAAGTTTTATAAGCTCATATAATCATAACTTAAGACCATTTTGCAACTTAGCCATCGCTAATGTGGCTGGTCTGAAAACCAATCATTGAAATTACTTTTACTGTTATTATTTCAGGATAAAGGAATATTTTTATCTACAATGGCTCCTACCCAAGAATAGTTACAGTAACCATAAATGAACTTTTAAAGAACTGATGAGCTACGACACAGTTTGTTGAAGAAGGGGGGCACTCGTATATAAGTGGCTCCATTCAAAAGTACACGATTCAAAATATAATTAAAGGCTATATTATGCGTTTTGTTCCTGAATCGCGATGTGAATGCTCTACATCAATATCTGAATCGTATAATCCAGTAACCTGTCTTAAGATCAGTTCTTCACATATATTTTTACGTTCAATATCGTCTCATGGCAGTTGGATTGGCATATGCTATGGTTGCACTTGAGAAAAAACTTAGATTTTATTTTTAACAGTGAGCTATTGTGAGAAGCATGGTGCAAGCAAATATAACCATATTTGTTACGAAAATATTTAATTTTCCTACAGAAATTTACACTTATTATCTACTTAGATATTCATTTTTGATAATTTTTTCGCACTGTATGCCGAAAACGCCTCATAACCGCTGGTACCTCATAACCTAAGCGATTACACAAGTAGAATTACTCTATCACTGTAAAAGCGATAACGATTACTAAAAAAGTAAAGTTGAAATTAAAAAATTTACCTAACAGTAATGAGAAAAAAACGAAATACCAAGCCTTGTGTCGCTGACGGGATTTGTGCGTCGAAACTACATATTTTTTTCAAAAATGGCGCAGAGTCCGGCCAGTTCCCATAGACAATACTGTTATTTCCGTATTTAATGTATGGGAAATTAGTCCCATATGAGGTTGATATTTTTATACCATTGAAGAAATAGAATCTTTTTTCTAGGTAAAGAGGCATTATTCTTTGAATTCTACGAGTTTCTTTTTCAGTAGAACCACCTTAATAATATTTGCATGACAGTCTTCGGGACTCGGTGTGAGCCAGCGCTTTTCGCCGTGAAGCTCTTCTGACCTTGCTGCATCATTATTCTGCCCTGTCATGTGTGATCTTCCCAGCGTCCGCCTCATAGAGAAACAAGTGTGTCCGCAAGGCGTCCTTTAGATTCGACCTTGCGGTTCATTCATTCTCTCTCTCCACTATTCCTTCTCCTCGCCTCGCAGAATCTCCCACAGAATCCCGTGCCTTACCACCCACATAGACAATCGCGAGCACGCTAAGCCACGCTAGGAGGGCTCTCACCGATTCCAGGGCACGCAATTATCTTTTCTCAGCACGAATGTCACATAATATCTCACCGACTACACAATTCAGCCTTGCTAAAAGCTTGCTAAACTGATGCTGGCGTGAAGTATTATGCTCAACAATTTGTATCAATGTATTTGTGGTACCTCTTTCTTTTATCATTCTCAGAACGATAAAATAAAAAACGATTTATCGAAGAGAATAGTCGAGGCAGAAATTATGATTCGGAGCTTATTACAATAGAATAGAAAAAGCGCGCACATAAAATGAACGTGCGAAACAGTAAAACACACGGACGGACGAAAAAAGGAAAAAAATTAGTCCTTCCAAAGTGGATTATTATGCTATAAATACGCAAGTAGGTTTATTAAAGAGGAGTTAAAGGGCGAAAATGACCAAAACTAAAGTTAGGTACTAATGGCTACAATATATAAGGGCTCCAGTAAACCAAAACGGATATTTCTGATATTCTCCCTATGTCTTGGTAAATTTCATTATAACTTATAAGTTTCTAGACGAAGTAGATGTATAAGAGTGACTTTCCATTCTTCTAGAATATTTTATGTTTACCATATTTCTCTATAACCTTTTGCAGATATGTTATAATCTTTGCTCTCGACCACTTTTTAAGTTCAGTTATTTTGGACTCTTTCCCACTGACTATGTTAATTTTTCGAGTTTTAAATGTTTTCCTTTCTTGATTCTCACAGAAGTTTGAAAATTCTAATATATAACTTGGTTCTGGAAAATTTAGGAGTTTATAAAAATAATTTGCAGGCATTTCACAGTTTTCAAAATTATCTACAACTAAACTAAAAGTGCATTACTTTTACGTCTTATTGTTGGGATTTCTTACATACATCACTTCAAATTTCTTTGTTCTCTTTTAAATTTATGATCTTGGGAAATTTTTACATTTGAGACCCTCTTGTAGGGCACCATCTTGTGGCACATTATATAAATTTTCATTTGCTACAATGCTTAATTATCTGCAGATGAAAAACGTGCGACGTTTAAACTAAGCTAGCCTTCCTTCAGGTGTGCGCGCAGATAATTTTGAATGAAAATTTTCTTATCGCGAGAATTTCGAATGTGGTAGCTGAAGTACTTAGCCATAGTTAGTAGCCATAGCTAGAGTACAAACCCGTTATTCAGAGAAATCACAACCTGAAAAGTATTAAAGAAGGCAGCTTTTACAGTAGGTATTACAAATTAATTAATACCAATGATCCGATATTCAACGCTTCAAGGTCACCAACAGGTGATTTTTTGACGTTATCGATCTCTAACATACTTAAGACTGTAGGACAAAGGGGGGAGGGTAAAAGGGGCGTGGCGGAAGGAGGATAATGAGCAATTAAAGTGGTGGTCAGGATGGGTGTTGAAGGTCACGGGAAACGTAGGAGGAGGGATATTCGGCGGAGGGGGAACTAAAAAAGCTAAGTGGTAGACGGCTGTTAGGATGGAGAGGACGCAGGGTACAAATATCCATAAACATCCGTCACATCAGGGCCATATGCAGCCTTAGTTATTGCCACGTCACGCTCATGTAGGTATATGCAGGAAGAGCAGACCGAGAGTTTCGGCCGCAGTTATTTTCTCACAGTTGTCAGGACACATAGTCAGTGTACCACAAGCATTTCAGATGCAGTGATAAAATATTATCAAGAGCTCAACCACATGCAAAGAAAAGCAACATTTTCAGGCCGACAAGGTAGACGATAATTTTTCCTCATACTGCACTCATATGCGAGACTAAAAGGACGAAATACAAGAAACACACTGCCAAATAAATATTTTTAAGAACTTTCCTACCACTATTGACAATTGCAACAAAACCTGATGAGAACTCTAATTAGCTGGGATATACAGTATCGATCTGTCCATCTTTCAATTCAAAGGGAAATTTTTGTACTTGTGTTAGTGCAGGGACAAATTTATTCCTCTCTCACTTCTTAAGTTAGTTTGAGCGAAATATCATTTTACCTAGAAATCAATGATTTTGATCTCATTTTAAAGAAAAATATCTTATCCTTCTAATGACACCAAAAATTTAACTCCTTGACACATTACTTTTGGAGTTATTTGCCAAAAAATACCAGCCATTTTAAATAGGAAATGGTACGTGTATGCACTCCAGAGAGACATTTTTTTTAAATGAGGAATTTCTAACACTTAGATGTCGTAAAAAACTAACAGTGAGTAGTTTTCATGTTTTATCAACCGTATTTGAAAATTAATCGCATTGTCACCGCACTAGGTTCTTGGGTATCACAATAAACCTTCCGTTTTGATGGAGTTTCAAATGCACCGCGCGAATAAAATGAGTCAAGTTGAAGAGTTATTTAGATATTTTCATTTGATTACTTACCATTTCTGTCATATAACACTATATTATTGCACCATAAATAATGCAATATTTAATTTGTGTCCTACGGCTGGTGAAATTAAAACGTATAATTTGAATATGGTCTCTATTATGACTAGGGAACTATCTAGCTCGGACTACCTTAATTCTACTACTAACTTAAGAAGTTACGCCATATTCACTCATTTCAGCAATACTCACTTAAAATCCCTATACTGGCTTAATATGTTAAGGAATTGAAAACACTTATCGCATTTTTAACACGCCGAAACTTGACGATAACATACGAAAAATAATTTAAACATATCCATCGGATTCCTCTCTTTGCATATCTTTCCTTTAACCGGATGGTGTCCCGACATCCCACAGTCACACATTTGCGGAAACTTACTGGGTAGTACGTAGATGTAGGACTCATCCCTCGTGATTCCGACTCAACCCTCAATAGTGCGTGAACTTCGTTCTCTTTAATATTTCAGTTCCCATTAACCTGCATCACCAATTCTATGCTGAGGCGAGCAAGTAAATATGTATAGACCAGCCGTCCTTCGATTCTTTGCAATCATCGGCAGTTCCCTCGTCATCTAAATCCCACCACCATTCGCTTCCCGCCGCCGTAACTCCCCCGACCGCTCTCAAATCACCCCATGCATTCCACATGGCCGCCCGCGGGCGTCGTGCACCCACGGTCCCCGTCCCCACGGCGCCGCCGCACCATCAACGGGGTCAGCAGCCCGCACCCTTCGTTCACAAATGCCTCCGCTCCTCTGAATGCGAGCTTCATTAATTACCCCTTTTGCGGAATAGATAGACGGATCCCTTGCGTCGACTGGAGATCAGCGGAAGGAGGAGGACATGACGGTCGGAGCGGGGGAAGGCAAAGCGAAAGGGGGCGAGAAAGGAACGAAGGATGGTACCCAGTTGATGGAATACTTTTTTATTTATGGATAAAAACGAAGACTTTAAATCGCCCCAACTATGGCGGCGGTTTGCAGATGGGATTAAAGGGGATCCTGAAGTTGCTCAAAGGTGATCGGCTGACGGGAAGCAATGAAAGACGTCTAGTGGAGTATTGATAGGTTTCAATCCTTGGAGTCTAACGGTAAAAATAGAGAAGAAAGCGTTGCTGCAATTTGCAGTGAAAAAGTCCAACTACCATAATTCACATTCTAAAGTATTAATTCTGATTCAGACTTTCTACAACGATTTAAAATTTTTTGGATCGACAATAATTGAAAATAGTGACTGCCGATATAGGTGCCTCATCCACTGTAGCTACGAGCAACGATTCCGTTCTCTTACCGTCCTTGTCCTTCCTTGGTTACCTTATCTTTAGTTTTCGCCCAGTACCTAGACGTATATCTTCAAAACAAATTGTCTGGTGGCGATTTCGTTAAGCTGGGGGTCAGAGAACTGACTTAAAATCCCAAGGGCTCGCGTTTAAATCTTGGCAGTGCTGGATACTTTTCAGTTGCATATGGAAGTGTAATTCCGGTGGAATTCCAAGAGTAAGAATAGGCCCATGGAATAGGATGTTCAACTAAGGGCGTCTTCCGCCACGGATTGTCAGATACCTTGTTTCCCGCCACCCTTTCCCACACTTCTCAGATAATCCTAGCTCTACCAATCTGACCACAGGTTAGCGGTGAAAAGTAACTCAATTGCTGGTCACCACGAAAAATATCCCAGCTATAACAAAATGAGAAAGAGTAGGAGAACATGTACAAGAGGAGGATATTTTGAGAAAATAAGAGAGAAATAAAAATGAAGGGTCGCAATAGGCGGTGGAAGAATTCGCGGGTGACTGACGAGGAATCTTCCATTGTGCATTCCCTTATCGTTTTTTCTCACCACCGCGCACGCGAATTAATGAGTTTCTCGCCCGATGCTTTGCTGGCGCTGCGTTCTCCCGAAGTTGGCGATGGGTTTCATTGACTTGGGCTGATCGCTGCGGATTTTTCAGAATCAAAGCTCAAATATTCTCGAGGATTGGTGGGGGGGTTTCCAATCATCAATGGAGAATACTTCTTAATAACACACCAGTTAATTTTTATCGATTCTTGCTCGAAAGGAAAGAGCTGGAGCTTGAAAAAATAGTAAAAAATGTGACACGCAGTAATTGGAATGATTTTCAGTAAGAAGAAGCGTGGTTACTTCGGAAAATTTCGATGCTTTCTTCGTCCAAGGTTAATGGCTTTTGATCATTACGGCTGCATTTAAATAATGTAATAAATCTAAAACTATAAAGAATTAATTTAACGATAGTACCAAGATGATAAGGTATTAGTTAGACCATAGTTCTTTTTCTGAAGGGGAATGTGGTTACGCAAACTGCTTTGGAACGCCGGTCCTCATTCAGTGCAAAAGCAAAGGTATACAATTTGATTGCCCCCTAAACATCATTCCAAGAATTCCAATTAATCCTTAATTCATGATTTGGATATTTAGTGACGTAAGAATTATCATTACATTTCGTATGTGTTAATAGTGTACTAGAATGGGATTTTAAAGTGGCTCGATTTAAAATCAACTTATTAGGATGGTTTAAGAGTTATTTACGTGCGCTTATCAGGCGAAAACTCTGCATTCCCTTACGTCCAACGATGATTACAACTATCTTCTCAACAACTATCTTCACTGAGCAATAACCAGTTAATATCATTATTATTTATGCCTACCCACTGCCACTTCCAACAGCGATTAATTTGGCATGGGCTGCACCGTGCAAGCTGAATAAGAGACGTCCTCGATTCATTTCTTATTTATAGATTTTAATCTATCCGGGACTAGCCACGGAGTTCCACTTTTACGGAGTCACCCGCAATGCACAATTGTGCGAAATTCCACAGAGAAAAATATCATCCACCTTGACCGGGATTCGAACCAGAATCCCTCGATTTCCGGCCGAGTACTTTAGCCAGTTGAGATACCGAGGCGTCCTCTTCCCCTGTGGATTTTAGTGACCTTTACGGGACCAGATGTTCTCGCCTGCCGGACATATAATGTAACAACCAGTCGCTACTGTGCGCTGAGCGCCAACTTCCCACTAGGAAAGATCGTACTATGAACACAGAGAGGCGTTCACTCTATTTGACAGATTTTAAGCTAGCTAAGTTTGTATCCCGGTCAAGGAGGATGATTTTTCTCGGTGGAATTTGGCCCATTTCTCATTGGTATTATGAAGAAGTCGTGGAGCGAGGAAAAAAAAGAGTCAGAGGGAATAAAAATAATCGGTAGATGAAAGAGGAAGACAGCGGCGTTAACTGCGACGAAAGATTTCTGGAAACAAAATCCTCCTCAGCTAAAGTCAACTTTCTCCATATATATTCATGTATTCAGCAGCGTATGTGTAATGGGGAGGAGGTCGGCTTCTGGGTTGTTATAATCGATGAAGGGAAGAAGGGTGTCGTCACAGGGTGAAGGAGACGGGTTAGGACTTCGGGACGACGTCAGCGACGGGTGAGGGAACGGGATGAGTCCATCGAACGGACGCGGCGAGAGTTTAGAAAGGACAGAGAAAGGTTTAGGCGAGTGGATACATTACGTGTACATTTAAGGAGACGGGAAGTTGGTTAATGAATGAGAAGGGACTCTCTCTCTCTCTATCTCTCTCTCTCCCGAGGGTAGCAAGAGGGGGAGGATCAGATGCGGGGGAAGGGAGGGAGGTTTTGAGGGGCGGATGGGATTTCAAAGGGGAACGGACGAGTGGCCAAGTAAACAAACGACTTCATTCTGTCGTCACTGAGACCGTTCAAGTCGAGTATTGCTTTAGGGGTACTCACCAAAGGCTCGGCTTGAGAAGAGGCGGTTTGGAAGGCCGCGAGCCGCTGTTTCCACATTCGTTAGGCCTTTGAAAGCGAACCGCGTACATATTAGTTCATTTGGTAGTGTTTGTGTTTGCCTATTAATTGGCGTTCCTTCAGTACATTCAGACATTTTATTTATGGAGCTCTGCTAACACAATAATCAGAGGTTTTGGCATGCTTGATCGCGAGATGGATACTCCAGGAGAATACTACAATATAATCTAGCTTTATATTTAGTAAAGAAAACAAGTTAACGCTTTACACTTGAGAACTCAGTGTTTTTTTGGACACCGCATCACCAGTAGCTGAAGCATAATATGATTCAGTGGCCAATGATCACATATTAGTATTAGAAATTGATTATTTTAGACGGTTTAATAGAACTTTACAGAAAGTAGTGCACTTGTATTTAGCGTTCATGGCTCTGATTTACGAGAAGAGCTATTCTCTAACCTAGCAAACCAACCACCAATTTAGTCACCCAGAGCGAATGATGTTACTAATATATTAGTCACCCAGAGCGAATGATGTTACTAATATATTGCTCCATTTTTTGAGCGACGCTTTGAATGAAAGATTGATCAAAGCTTCACACGACGTTTACTGTCCTTAGGTTGACAAGTTTTGTTCTTTACGTTAAAACAACAAAGAGCCAACGGAATTCAGAATCACCCGAATTTTTTACTTAATAGACGTTAAGTTTGTTTCAGATTTTCAAGCTGCTTTCATTCATAGGTTTTATTTTTACGACGGAATCCATGCAATGCGTTTTCAAAGAACTACTGAATTAGCCGCGTAGTAGCTTTAACGCAGTCACCTGCCAGTGATAACACAATAGTATGAAATTCATAGAGGCAAAATCATTCGTCTGGACTGGGAATCGAACCCAGATCCCTCGATGTCGCGCCGAATGCTCTGGATAGCTTAATTGGTTAGAGCACTCGGCGCGAAATCGACGAATCTGGGTTCGATTCCCAGTCGAGGCGAATGATTTTTTTCACTGTGAATTCCACACAACCATGCAATGCGGTAATGTGCGAATTCGTAAGTTAAATTAGAATGGTGAAGACTTGCATGACCTAACACATCGAGCATCATGTACGGACATGGTAATTGTTTCAATAGATTAAAGTGATCCCGCATACAACTTCAAGTGAATTATCTACATAGAAGGGAACACTAAGTCTAATCGTAAGTTCCGAGTTCAGAGAAACGGTAATTTTTATTTGTAAAGTGCTCACCAGAGAACCCAAACAATTCCGTGGGATGAAGATGATTGACAATCTCGGATTAAATATTAAAACTCCAAAATTACACCAGTGAATCCACCAAAGAATCTTAAACCGCAGTATTTTGTGCTCTGAAATGTGCGTAGTATCCATAGTATAAAAGTAATTTGAATATGAGATATAAATGGCGAAAATAATGTTTTGTAATCAAAGTTCAAACACAACTTTAGTATTGACTATAGATCACATCAAGAGGGCTCCAAAAGTTATGTAAAAAATTTAATAAGATTTTTCAAAATTAAATTCGTGACCCAAACGCCAAAAAGAAGTTCTACTATGAAAATAAGCTGAACCACGGGAGCGAACCGCTGCGCTAGCATTTGTTTAAGATAAAATCAGCCTCACGTTTAATCATTTTCCTATACTGATTCAAGATCCAGATTTTTTAAACACGCCGGGAAAATTTTCGTCGTTCCAGCTCTTTCTGAGGGATGAAGGCAGTAAAATAGTGTTTAGATCGGGTCCTATGATATCAGATAATAATGAGCGGTATAAGGTATGAATTTCTTTCAAACCTGCGGATGCATTTTTTTGATCGTGAATTTATTACAATTTAACTTATAGCCAAAAGTTTCAACTTCGAGCCACCATTTCCAAGAGCAAAACTCTAATATTCCTTTTTAAAAAAATGGCGTTTGCCTAGTGACAACAGTTTATCCAAATGGATTCGTTTGGGGAAAAAATGACATTTGTTTCTCAAAGACGCAAAATGAGCCAGGTGTACTCCACAATTTCCATTATTCAGGGAATATCCAAAAAATACCTATACAGGCTTTTGTGAATGGTCAAAGTACCTGCTTGCGATGAAATGTAATTGAATGCGCACTTCAGTCGTATTCCCCAGCGGTCTCGCCAGTTCCCAACGGACAACTTTGTTGTGTTGCATCACTGTCTCGGATCCCCATCCTAACTTAGGCATTGATAAATTGTGGAGCTGCCACGGTATTTTGATACTCTTGACATCTGATACATAGCGAAATCTCATTCCCGGGAGAATATCGGATGCGGCTCGCTCTTTCTGGCTCCTCAGTGCGCCCCGCCCGCTCGGAGGAAGAGTCGACCTCCAAGCTGTGAGATGGGAGGCAGGATTGAACCGGGGATTCAATTCAATTGTTGTCGTTGGCCTTTCTGGTCCATAAGATATTTTACATGGTTATTACAAAAGTCAGAAAAGTTAAAAAATAACCAAAGAGAAAAAGAAGAAATGAAGTAATTATTACAACAAAAAATATATACATTTCAATCCCATTAAATGTTAATTCGCCGGTCTTCAGTTTCACCAGGTATATACTAAATATCAGAAATGTTGAAAACATCCTTGTTCGGTACATGTTATTGCATTCATAACCATGATAGAGATCGCAGTTCGAAAATGTAGCAAAGAACAAAATTAAATATATACATTCCTTCCCACTTCACGTAAGTTAATAGAGAAGCGTTATCAGTTTTGCGGGGAACTGCCATGCATCATTTAGAAGTAACTTATACACTCTTGATTTGAACACACGTATTGATTGTGAGTCTCTAAGTCGTATTCCCCAGTGGTCTCGCCAGCCATTTGGGGATTGGCAAGAGCGTGCGGACGGGCGCTACATATTCGTCCATTCTCAGTTTGCGAATGGAAAGAGGAGGACCGACTACGCGTGCTCAAACGAGAACACCGTCGGGGGGAAGGGGGGCGACCTGGGTACACGCCCTCGCTCTATTGATAATGTTCCGCGTGCGGAGGAAACTGTGAACGCCAGCCAGGCCACGTAAATACGGCTGGATGTGGAGATGAGACAGATAAGTGAAAGACTTGAGCGAAAGGGGAAAGATAATGAGAGAGAGAGAGAGAGAGGTTATGAGGGGTACAGGCTCACCATTTCGCAAAAGAAGACCTACAGACGAATGAAGAGCGACACTATCACGCGCTCACCAAAGCGAGCCATCGATATCAACATCAACTGCGTTATTCTTGAGGTACAATTATCCTTGAGAATGGCGTTCACGGTAATTTCACACTTGGCACTCTTCAAAATATTTACTAGTTTGAATAATACAAACTAAATCTGTGGAAGAGAACTGAGATTTTATTCGTCACATAATCCGAAAACTCCTATTAAGTGCAGCCCGAACCTGCCATATTCTCTAGAAATGATGTGCCGACTACTTTCCCTGGAGTATGATGTACCGACTACATTCCCTTGAGAATGCTGTTATGGAATATGTGGTCCATTAGCCGAGTGACTGAGAGAGGAATTATACTACGTATTTTATTTACATTGTGTTTAATATCACCCAGTTCTCCAAATGTAATACCCAAATATATAACTCAATGGATGTACTATACCTTTGATGGAGCGACATCGGCACGGATGAGTTTACCTTTCACCAAATTTAAGTCGTCCATCGTAGAGTAACAAAAACACATAAAGATCGGGTGGCAGTGACGGCTAGGGTGTATTTACTTCTCACCCCAAGAGCCCATTAGATTCTGATATTCTTCCCTAGAATCAACGCCGCTACTCAAATACCATGGGAAGTAAAAATTTTGCACTCCACTCGACGGATGAGACGTAAAACTGCCCAACTGACGCAAGACTAATCAATGTACCCTTCCCTCATTTGCCAAACCATCCTTCCCTCGTCGTGCCATCAGCCTGTCGAATAAAACCTCAGATGTCGATAATGTATTAAATTATGAGCGTGGTGAAGGCTACAAAACGCATATAAAATGTGAATAAAATGTACAGAAGAGTCTAGCACCCACTCCCTTGTCAAGAGAAACGTGACAAACACAGAAAAATGTAAAGAAATTCTCGTGAGTAAATGTAAGAAAATATCTTACAACCTTACTTGGAGATATCAACTGCAGGAAAACGATAAAAAATGTAAAAAAAAGCTGAAAAGGTTAAAACTGATAGAGGCAGACCATATGTACCCTGGAATACGGCGGACTGTTGTCTTAAAAAATGCTGAAATAGGCGACACATTCACGCAAACTTTGCAAACAATAATGGTGTTGAATAAAAACGGAAGGAGAAATAAGATTTGCATCAGTGGCAGTGACGTGACTCATTAAGGTGGAAAGAGAGAGAGGGATAGTGGGGAAAGAGGAGGAAGATGGAGAGAGAGAGAGAAGAGAGATAGAAGGGAAGGGGGTGTGGGATAACGAGAGACGGATGGGATTGGAGGAGAGATAAGACGGGATTGAAAGACGCGAGGGGATGGACGGGTCGAAGGTAAGGGTGGACGAGGAGGACGAAGGAGTGAGGAGGAGATAAGAAAATGGGAGGAAGGAAGGCCGAGCCAAGAGGGTGTCCGATAAGGCCGAATTAAAGGGGCACTCGTGGAGGAAGCGAGGAGGGAGTAGGAACGCTGAAGAGGGGCGAGAGAGAGAGAGAGGGAGAGAGAGAGAGAGAGAGAGACGGACGAAACAATTTGAAACGAGGGAAACCGGGACGGTCAGACCGTTCTGCCGAACTGTATGGGGGCGGGAAGGGTTCGAGACGGGCAGGAAGGAAGGCCAGAGGATGCAGAGAAGGCGAGAGGATGAGGAATTGAGCGAAAGGAAAGGAAGAGAGGAGAGGACGCAAGTGAAAGGATCTCGCTGGTTTGCGGAATAAGGAAACGGGGCGGAATTGGAGTGCCTGCGAGAGCACAAACATATCACGGAGGGCCTCCAACCCTATCAACGCAAACGAGTGATGGGGACGGCATTGGCACCCTACACACTACTTGCGCACACATACCACTCCTGGTGGTCGCTCAGTGTTTTTGAGAGCAAATTCGATACAGACATTTCGATGACCTTCGGAATACCTTTAACTCAAACCTCTCAAGCAAACATCGAAAGGCAAAAAAAAACTTTTGTACCACACTAATACGTGGCCTCTATGTTACTCAATGACATTGCGTATTCACTATCACACTTTTTTCGCTCCAGAGTTGAAATTCGCCATGAAAAAATCATTTGACTTGACCAGGATCTTCGTTTCATGTGCTACAATGTAGACTAGTGGCGTGAACACCTAGTTCGCATAAACCCCCCTTGAAATTTCCCTTGAAGGAAGATGGCTTGATTGTGTAACTGGCTAACACACCTGACCGGCAATTGGGAGAACCGGGTTCGTATCCCGGTCAAGTCAAATGATTTTTTCATGGTGGATTTCAACCTTGGTGTATATGCACCCGTGCGAATGACTTCGTATCACATCATTTGTTAATGCAATGATTGGAAACTTTCTTCGCCAAACGATGAAAATATAATCAGCCGTAAAATAAGAAGAAAATATGCACACCTGACTTGTGCATAAAATCTTCCCAAAAAAGCTTAGAATTTCCTGATTTTTATCAAGGCACAGGGTATGTTCACATTTTTAAAAAGTATAAAGGTAAATTACTTTTGGACACTTCATACGAGCCCGACCCTAAAATTGTGGCGAACTTTCGTCGACACCAGTTTGTTTCCTAAATTCTGCCTGTCTTCCTTGAACTGACTAAACATCGATTCCATGAGAAATGAATTAAAGTTGTTTCTATGTTAGCACGTTCCCTTCTTATCTCATCAAGAAATTTGACTTCAAACTTTCCCAAGCTGATATGAAGTGACACTAGTTACTGTCACATTTGAATATTGAAAACCATAAAGCATAAGAGTTTCGTTTATTTAGGCATAATAATAATAATTGACGGCCTAAGTATACAAACGACGAGTATCCTAAATTTTTACAGGTTTTCCTTCATGCTACGAAAGACTCGCTAAAGGTACCTGTGGCTTCCTATTATATTTTGTCGACTTAAATTATACAAGAAATAAGCTAGGTAATATGAGCTTTTAATTACACGACACTGGCTCGCCTGGGTTGCTAATTTGTTTATAACAATACCCAGTAGTACCAAATATAATTCAATGAATACGAGTTTTTTCCAAACTTTCAAAGATGGAATATTCTTCAATTCCACAGCCATATCCAGTTAAATTACTTGTGCGATAGTCAAAAGGCGGTGGTCGATAACTTTCACCATAAGCCAGAGAGGAAGTAATCGATTGTTGGTTGAATTATTATTTCTTCACTTACGGAAATAAAAGAGCTTCAATTACTACATTTTTTGAACAATCAAAAAATCCCATCATAAAAAGGGGCCACGACCTAATGGAAAAAGTTTCGGGGGCAGTCCCGCAGCTTGGGGCCGTATAAAAAGATTTATTCCAGAGGGAATAGACGGATTGAATCCATTAAGACACCGCACGCTCAACATTGCAAGTTTATCTCCCATTGAAAAGTAGTCCATTTATTTCACATTTCCTGAGCGCACTTACAGTCGAGATGAATGTTCATTTTTTTCCCCACCCGGAGCGTATTAAGTCGAGCGAAAACTGCTTACGGCTGTATGTTTCTTTTATACACTCAAACATGTTGCATAATCTCTGCAAAGAGGGGGGAGGAAAAGGGTAAGGGGTAATTGTGACGATTCAGCGGGTTTTTTGGTCGCTCTTGCAATTTCAATCGAGGGTCCAAAAGCTAGGGATGGAAAAAAAATGTCGAAAATACAACCTTAGTATCGGATCGAAGGGAGACACGTGGCTGGGAATGAGGTCATTTGAATGATTAGGATCACGTCCCACGTAAAACTTCCGTACGCAAAATATGATTCGAGTCGAATCGCCCGTTTTCTCGAGCGATATTTGTTTCGCTTTCGGTCCATTGTTACCGCGGAAAACGAGCGCTGGGGATTCCAGGATTCGCCCGTAATATAGAGCACCACGTAGGAGGAGCCATTAGCCGTCTCCGGTGCTCTGGATAATTCTGAGAACACAGGGATGCGTGTTGGCGGTTAGGAAACTGCATCCAGAACAGCGATGGTGCCTCAACAGCACGCTGGCGTCCGGCACTACTGCGCGTAACCACGTTCGCAGAAACGTTCCCTGTACATGGCAATTATTGGTGGTGTTTTATGGCAGCATTTTGCATTGTAGACGCTCCAATGACTACGGAAGAAGTGTGCTTCCGGCTATGGTTTTAATCACCCATAAAATCAAGTTGAGACTCTCAGGTATATATTCATACAGTGTTCGGAAATGCACCAACGGAGCACTTTAAATCTCAAGGCTAATTGCTGATTCTACACTACTTATAGTCATCATTAAATGGAAATAGAGAATTAAGGGTCAAACACATAATTTAATACCTAGTACCCCTGTACAGATTTTAGTATATGCATTGCGATTTTAGCGCTAAGGAGTTACACCGTCATTTGGGAGACTGGCAGTCAACCATTAAAGTGTAAAAGTAGCAATAAAGGACAAAATAAAAAACAAGAGCTAGAAGCAAGAGCACCAGTCTAACGACTAACATACCCAACTTCTCTCTACCTCCGTGAGATTTTATTCCACTACTTCTCGAGATTTGAAGTAAAACTTCCATTAACCCATCTGATAACTATCTAATCTCAAAATTAATATTAACCTCACTTTATTACGGCATTTTCAAATATTATTTTTGAAGTCCCTTGATATAAGATAAGCTTTGGCGTTACTTGATGATTCATTTCTATTTTATGGCTTCTTCTGGCTCTTCATATTTTATATTTTCTTACATATATTTATCTCATCTTACTCATATTTTATATTTTCTTACTTATATTTATATCATCTTCATATTTAACATTTATAATAAACTATTAGGACATTAAAAGTTTTCATTCAATGGCTACGTTTATCTTGACAGAAATCATGATTGCTTTTTCCTGATATCAACCACGAATAAATCCTTTCTATCGACTAATTATTCTTAAACAAGCATAAAAAAGGAGAAGACGATAGTTACTTTATGATTAGATTTTTATAATAATGTTTAGAACGTAGAATTCAAATATAGAGCCCTCATTAACAGGTAAATGTTATCTTTTATAAATTTATAGCTAATATTATGACGGCACTAAATTAGCTTTTCTCTTTGTTTCTAGGTTCCACACATCTAATATCAGGTATGCCAAACTGATGCAGCAAAGAAGACGGAAAGAAAGTGTTGTATCAGGTAGAATCAAGTAGGTAGCTCTCCAATCTTCTCTACCATGTACACTCTCAGGCATGGTCATAGTAGCTCTACCGTGACCAGTTGAGCATTTATAATGATTGGAGTCATCTTTGCATACTGCACTGTAACATCGAATAACATCATTTTCAGAAGTTAGAAATACGAGAATTAGCTAGCAGTGGCTCCATTTTTTTCTCTCCCGTCAGCAAATCTCGTCATTCCCGTATGAGTCTTCACTATTTGGGCTTTCATAAATTCCCTCATGTTTTCCATTGTTGGTTCTCTTCTAATACTTCCCATTCTCTTTTCTTTCCCCTTTTGTTTTCAAGTAGTAAATTTAGCTATCAATTGCAAGGAACGTAGGGGATTAATAAAGTATTTCGCTGTCATGTTGCATTGAAAGCAAATTCAATTCATATATGCAAAATATTATTCACGCTTACTCATTGAAGACTTGGAATATAAACTATAGATACTTGACTGATGTTCAATCCCTTTTTCATTGCAAAAACGTCCCAAGTCCGACTCCAATAAAAAAATATCCGATTTTATTCTCGATTGGCTTGAAATTTCATCCACGAGTCTTGTGAGCAGGCTGCGTATGGCTGGATGACCACGAAAATTGCCAGTCCCGCCCTCCCTTTTACAAGACTACCGTACCTCTAGACAAGCAGGTGTAGAGACGATCGGCAGCTATTTGCCACCATCAGGTCTAAGTAAAAGAAAATACAAAGTATGAATTAAGAGAAGAAAAGGTATAATACATGAATATTTCGCCGGTCAAGGTATATCTAATCCTACGCCTGTTCTAAGAAGGTATTAAGATGATTATATTTAAGAATAGATGGATTCTTATCAAGCTAAAAAACTTGATTAACTAATTTTTTGTACTTTTAACATTAAAAAATTAAAATGTATGTGGTCACAGAACGAAAGCCACTCAGCATCCATTCTTAATTATATTTCAAGTAGAGCTCGCACTCCGCTACATACTCATAAATGAAAGATGGTGAAGATGAAATTAGATGAGATAAGGTGGTTAGAGCGGTAATTATGGGTCGTTAAGTGCACATATAAATAGTTTTTTTTAATGTCAACTAAAAATTCATGGTCCATATTTCATTTAAGTGCTCACATTTATGCGTTGGACTCACAACGGCAGCAACGGAAATGATACAAGAATCATGATTCAATTTTATTCCTCAACTATAATATGTTTAGACTAGAGTTTTGATTGTGGTAGTTGAAATTTATATGTTATTACTCTGAAATATGACTTTTCCGAGTATTGGATTCGTCGCGACACCTTGTTAATTTGCAAATATAATCATGATTAATGCATTTTTCCGCGTTTAATTGGAAATATGAAAACATTTAATTGAATTATTATGATACACATGCTATTTGTCAAATGGTCACGCTTGAAAATAGGTATAATTTGTGAGAAAATCAAATCGAGTCGATGCAAATTTTTTCACTTTTAACTATACACAAAAAAGGAAGAAAAGACTGGCTCAGTTCCACGTAAATATGAACAGAAAAAAATCGCCGCAACCGCCTTAAGGTGGCCATAGGGTAATCGCGAGTCGTTGAGTGCAAATTTTTATCACTTTGCGAGTAAGTCGAGAATAAAATTCTTGTGCTCGCTGCACTTAAGTGCATTACTTTATATGGTGAAAATAACCAGCCATGAAGTGATATAAATGAAACAAGAACTGTATTTTAAAAATTTAGTTTTAATTAATACATTGTTGACTTGGGTTTACGGCAAAGAATTCGAAAAAATGAGCGAAATTAGTACGTAAATAACTGTCTTTTTACTCGTCCTGATATCTTGATATTTTTTGTAACCACTATTAGGATATTAAACGTATAATTTCGCGCTCATAGGAAAATCCGTACACATAGAATCGAATTATTTCTAAATGTACGCCAGGTGCGATAAGGCAAAGAGTTTAAATAGCATCGAATTGCCAAGTGACCAAATCGGTAACATGCAATTCTTATATAATTTTAACCATACATTTCGCTAATAAGTACACGTGTGCCAAGTGCCACGTATATCTGTGCACATATAGCTGCAACCACCTTCAGGCAGGGTGAAAATCACTCAAGGCGACCATGGAAACTGCGATCCTCCTCCCCGTTAACAAGCACCTGCAGCTGCCGCATCTAGACCCCCCACCGCATTGCTAGGGGTTGAAAGATGGAGTTGAAGGTTCGGTGGGGCGGTGATTTGGCCGCCGCCGTGTGTGCGGGAGGCGGGGTGCCCAGGGGGGGAGGTGCAGTTGAGGAGGAGAGGGAATGAGAGGAGCAGTCGTGAAGAAGGGGAGAGATTGATGAGGGCGGAGATGCGAGGGGACGAGCGGGCGAGCGAAAGTCGGGTGAGGACATCGGTCGGGGGAGGGAGTGGTGTGCAGACGGCGTCCCACAGTGAGTGCGAGTTAGGCGAGGGGAGGAAGAGATAGGGGTGGTTAGGGAAGGTATTCGTGGTTTGGAGAGCACCTCGGATTGGAGCGATCTGATTCGTAGGGCCCCCCACACAGAAGGACGACGTCTTCAAGGGAGGAGCCCTGGGAGGAGACGTCGATTGGACGGGGCAGAAAAAGGTAGGATTTGAAAGGGAGGGAGGGAGGGTGAGGGGGGAGGAGACGAACTGATAAGGTCAGAATAATATTAAATGTGGCATTTTTTTCACCGATATTCTAATATGATTTCCCTGGGAAAAAGAATTTTCTGCCTCTTCAACGGATTCCATCCAATTGTTAGATAAAGGGATAGACGCAGATATGTAGATTGAGAGAGAGAGAGAGAATTGGGAATAATAGGCAAGGGGGTTCACAGTAATTTCTTCCTCCGGAGTTCTAGAGAGCGCTCTTTTCCATAACAAATTCCCCTAGGACCGTCGCTGACTTCTAGTTGGTATCAGAAAAGCCTCGATGATTGAAAAATGCATTATATAACTATTACACGTAAGCTTTTTTAATATGAACGTGAAGTACAGAAATAAATAAAAAATCACATCAATGCGGAATTTATAGGATTCCTTCGAAATTTCATTTGGAAGATTTAACAAATATAAAAGTGGATAGAAAAACAAACTTTATCACATTCATAAGTAAGAGAAAGCTAATACAAGTACATAAGGCCGTAAAAAAATCCTTTCCAGTACGCGTGCAAAAAGTATTCCCCAGTAGCAGCACTGGGGTACTTCAAGTTTGGATGAAAATTTGGAAATGCGGCAGCATCTTACAGAAAAATGGGACTCCTAAACACGAATCATTTATAGCAAGATAGTTAAAAAATTCAAAATCAATTTAACGAGCTGAGAACGATTATAATGAAGTTGCATGAGCATCCTGGTGTTCAAGGAGGTATTAGTTACATTCTTGGCCTGGGTCTAGCCAGTGCTACTGCATGGGTATCACGAAAATAAGTTTTTTTAAGTAAGATAAGTAAATAAGAAAATAAGTTAAGCTACACTTGTTGTAGATAGAGGAGAAGGTAGAAATTGGATACTGCTTACGATAAATTCATCAGCGTACAGTTTAGCCAAGAGTATAAGCAACAATTCGCGTAATGTTTGAAGCACAAGGGCTAATACCGATAATAATGTGTTGTTTAAAAAATAGTTTAGTTATTGAATTACATACTTGTGGTGATAATAATAATTATATTTATGTGTAACTAATAACGACAAATCTGATTTACGTAAGTGAATTAACACATATCGAAGTATCTTTACATGTTTTTGAATGTAGGTCGGCAAAATATCTTTAAAAAATATACTATAAGGTACAAACAGTTAGTACATTAACTCTAACATCGATTTAAGTGACCATCAACTCCGTATGGCATCATTTTTTAACAGTTTTATATTTTAAAACGAGTACTTGAATGATTTGGTGACGAAACCTTTAATTTTGACACATACAGAGGAACTGCAATGAATTTTTTCTGAGCCATAAAACATTTCCGAATGTTGAAATGAATAACTTTCTAAATAAACTTTCACATAGGTGACTTTAATAACGACCAGTTTCGTCGCTGTGCGACATCATCAGGTGACCAACATGAAGCAATTTCACGAAATCACGCCGCAAACCATTCAATATAGCTTTCCG
Organism: Ceriagrion tenellum; assembly: GCA_963169105.1. Taxonomy (NCBI): domain Eukaryota; kingdom Metazoa; phylum Arthropoda; class Insecta; order Odonata; family Coenagrionidae; genus Ceriagrion; species Ceriagrion tenellum. The sequence continues at coordinate 25,739,145 of OY720633.1, forward strand.
AATGACAAAATGCGAGTCCATTTTTGAAAATGAGATACACCAATTCCTGCACTATTCCACAAACAGCGCTTCCAAACAGTTAGAAATCAACATTAAATCATATCCGAGTCCCCATCGAGAATCGGGCGAAAGGCGGCGGCACTGCAGAGACAGAGAGAGAGAGACGAAGAGGAAAATGGGAAGTGGAACAAATCGAAGAGGACGGACGGAGGCGGGAGGGAATGATTAAGGGAAGGAGATGCTGAGAGAAGAAATAGGGTGAACGAAAGGGGGAAACGAAGAGGAGCTGAGGAATTGGGGAAGTCAGGAGGCTGGATGAGGGAGAGGGGAGGAGGAGAAGCGAAGAACGGGGCTAAGTCAAGGGTGAAAGGGGATTGGTCGGGACGGAGTGACTTGGGGGGGGGGAGCCCAGGGGAGAAGCGGGGGAGGAAGGTACGAGATTGGAGTAATGAGGGCATGAGGAAACGGTGAGGGAGGTTTGAGGGATGAGTATGGGGCGGACGGAGTGTGAGGGATGAGAATTAGTCGTACGGAATGATGCGGATTAGAGGGACTACCACGGGGAAGGATGGGCGATCGCTAGAAGGAATGGGAAACACGGGGTGGAAACGATAGGGAACATGAAGTAAGAGATTTGTGAAGAAAGCAAGACGGGGAGTAGAGAAAACGGAGAGGAAAAAAAGCACAGGAAGAGGAAATACTTGAGAGAAAATAGAAGGCCTTCGTGCAGGAAGGGAATGAGGTCGCCGATTGCTAGAGAGAAATGGAACAGAGATGGTTTAAATGGTAAAAAGACCTTGAAAAAAAAGATCGGGGAGGAAAATACGAGAAGAAGTACAGATTGAGGAAATAAAAGAGACAGAAAAAGAAGTGTTAGAGGCGATGAGATTTTATTCACATTTTTTAGGGCTATTGTTAGGGAGTATAGAAAGGTTGGCTATCACTCTTCGTGATTGCGCATAGTGGGTGGAAATGTTAGAAAAGGAAGAAAATGAATAATCGGGAGAGAGGTAAGAAAGGATCAAACAAGTAGAAGGAAAAAACGAGACATGAGGAGGATGGGAACTAGAGGAGAGCAGATCAAATTCCTATAATTAAGGCTTCTGTAACGGAAGGGTGAGCAACTGGTGATCATCAAAAATGGAAATAATAAGATACCGGTAGATACGGTACCGATAAGATACGGTAATATGACGAAGACTAAAAATGGGGTGGAATGTAAATATGGACGTAAAAAAAAAAAGAGGTAAAAATAAAAAAAATAGAAGATGAAGCGCTGAAAGGAGATGTTATCTCTCCTCCTCGTAGACTTTGATGAGTGGAAGAAGAGAGATAAGAGATAAGCTACAAAGAAATCGAGAAAATGGGTAGGTCCGGTCAAATATACAAGAAGTAAGGATGGGGAAGAAAATAAGACGAAAGGCGAAGAAAGTGGAGAAGACGAGAGAGGAAAGGGAAGGGGAAACGGTACCGAGATGGGAGAATTAATTCCCCTCCCCTAACGGGAATGGAATGGGAGAAAGTTGACGCTTTAATATCTGCTTACACCAGGGAGACTGCTCTTCATTACCTTAACTCTTGCCTCATTTACCCACTTGATTTCATTAGCTTCGTGTAGCTGATGAACATCACGGTCCACCACTCGTGTCCGAGTATCAGTGAAAAACCTTTCCCCGCTCCCGAGTTAATCCGCACTCAGCATTCCTCACTTCGCATTGGAATAGCTTCGGTCCCGCAAGAGGGGTTGGCCTTCACCAATGTCGGCAAAAGCAAATACTTCCATGGCTCTCTTGAAATCTTGCCTTTCGGTTTTTCTCACCAATTTGTGAATCTCAATTGGACAATTTTATCGTCATCATCTTATCTATTCATCAACATCATCAGATCATTAACTAAGCTTCTCGTCGGCATGAATCCCATGCAAAAGCAATATCATCACGCATAATGCAAAAAACGAATTCATTCGGTGCATTATGGGATTGACTTCATCCTTTTCATTGATATTTGCGTACTATTCCACTAATTTCATTTTTTTAAATCAATTTTTAATAAATATTACCTCTCAGCCTAGTTTATCAGCTATTATTCAAATTCTGATGACCTGTAGTAATAAATATTGCGCGTTTTTCACTTAGTGAATGATATCACGCTGCATCCGGCATCTACAACGAGAACAATAATATGTCAAATAGTACGGAAGCCATGTGGATTCGGTAGCCACTCTGCTAAGTAAAAAAACAATAATTTAATAAATAAACAATTTTTGCCAACGAAGCGGACTCTGCTTCACTGAACTATGATAATGAATAAAATAAAGCGGATTTTATGCATGAGAATGAAAAATGAAAGCAGCTTGTTAATCACGGTCGGATTTAGTTGTAACTGTGTGACCACTATCATTCTGCAAACACTCATTCTGGCAAAGTTCACTTCAGTTCCCCTGTCGTTTTAAAAATACCCGTCAGTTAAATAATATCCTTACAGCTCAATCATTTCTTAGAAAATAATGTTGGCACATTCAGTCCATGATGGGGACTATGCGAGAAAAATCATATCTTCTTGGGACTACCCCATAGAAATACAGGAAACTAGAGGATTATTGCTACTTTACATGATTTTACTAAGAATAAATTTATTCGATGGAAAAGACCAAATGGAAACGGTGAACTCCAATAAATCACTATGCAGGCTCCTATCAAAAAATAAGTTCTTTTCAACCTTGATATTCAATAAGATATTATGGCTAGGAGAATGGGCAATAATAAATAAGGTGTAATCTAAATCCTGTAAATTTGATACATTGATTTAAAAGAAACCCTCCAACGAATAATTTAGTTACCTACTGAACAAATATAATAAACACGATTATGGTTCAGGGGCATAGTTTAGAACATTGACTCTCATTGTTAAGATCTTGTCAGGGTTGATAAGAACACAGTTTTTTTAATCCAGCACAGTAGTTAACGGAGTGTATTTAGGCCTCCACTTTAAAATAAATGATTCTAAATGCATTTATGCCAAGTGTGGCTCATTGTAGCTGCGCTAGAGCAAGTCCAGGGTACAGTGCATTAGATGGGTCTACGCCTACCAAAATAAGTTCTAGATGATCATGCCATTACCACATGAGTCTCAGTACACACATTTAAATTTGCCCGTCCTGCCGGGACAAAAGTGAAGATAAATCATTCCACAACGCTACTGATATATTCTACAGAGAATACAGATATCGATTTTATGACGGTAGGATGTAGTGAGCGCTGCGCGCAGTCTTTCATGGCCTTATTTCCTCCAAAATGTCCTGCAGGTAAAGTAAATGCCGCGTTCTCATCAAGACATAAGCTCGAAGTTTCCTATAGCATTGCTATTCGAGGGGAAGAAGCAGCAGCATCGCTAGCGAAGATGCTCAGGTGGCCACGCAATATTTTTTGTACTGCTGCATCTTGATTAGAATTGACTTCTTAGATAACCAGACCGTGACGAATTTCTAATTAGAAACCTGAGAAGGATAGGCGAGTTGTATTGGATACTCCGCGAGGAAATCATCCGACTTGCACCACAGGAGTTTGCCCGTCTGCTGCCACAAACCATTCGTCTTAGACACAGTCGTGAATACCTCCGTCGAAAGGACAGGGTTTCCCTTTCCCGAGCGCCTTCGTTTGCAAGGGAAACTCCCTGAGGAGGGTGGAGCTGGAAGAGGTGACGGGTTAGCGTATCCTTCCTTTCAGAGAGCTCTTCCCCGGGGCCCAATAGGTGACCCCCTTTTTGTACCCCCTTCATCCCTTCCCTGACAGCATAATACATATCCCGAGAAATGGGCTGAATCACTGGATTTGCAGAAGATGAAGTTTTGAAGTGGGATTGAGAGAGAGGGGGAGGAAGGAGAAGATTTGATTGATTGGTCTACTTGCGGAAAATTTTGGGAATAGACGGGCTCTGCCGAGAGCTGCACGTTTAGATTCAACAGGGAACAGAAAGAAAAACGAATACACTCCCTAAGAGAAGTCAAAGTTACCACCGTCTTACTCTGATCTCCAAGGGACTATCGCTCATAATTTGCACTAAAGTTCTACTCCAATAAAAAAATATTGGATAAGAAGAAGTATATTAACATTAAAAGACACATTTCAATTATTTCACATGGAATGGTGGGTAATAAATTACATTATTTCAGGAGTGGGAAAAAATTAATATGAAAATTTACACATTTACACATTAATAATCTGAGAATTTTTACTCTACGTCGCATGTTTTCTCAAAAAAATATAAAAAATAACATTAGATTATGAAAAAATAATTTTATAGCTTGCGTTAAACAGTTATGCATCAAAGCAGAGGGAGGCAATTGGAAAATGTAATAATGTCACACTGCAAAATATTTGACATATTAACCCATTAAAATATGAATTAGTTTAATATCACTATCTCTAGGCTAGAACTCGAACTGGCTGGCCGAAATCAAGGTTTGTGTCATCCACGTGTGATAAATTTAATAAAAATTAAGGGTAAAGCTTTCCCTTCTCAAACTTCTTAACAATTTTAGCCACACAACAGCGATCTTTTGAAAAAGGTATTCAATGGAAGGATTGTTGAGGGGGTTTAAGCGAAAGAAATCATTTATGAAGTCCATACACCTTTTAAGAGTTATTATACTCTCATAGTCACATTTTATTAGTAACCAGTGGAAAAGAAGATTTTTATACCATCCTATTTTAGCTCCTACTATTATTTACTAAGTGTAAAATTATCTTCCGCGATAAATAACGGCAGTGTATTCATAATAAGGATTAAATTCACATAGATATACACTGAGAATAAAGTTTTATTAGCTATTAGGATTAATTTGATATGGCAAGCCCTCGCAAAAGATTTAAAGGAAATTAAAAGTTTTAGAAATCGCCTCTGAGCCGATCACGGCTGGTAAAAGGCGCAAGAATTCAAAAAGCACTGCGCCCTCGAAAGGTTAAAAAAAGACACGGTACCCATTGGAGAAAATAATGCGCATTCAGGCAAGGGTTGGCCGAAAGGGAAAAGGACCATCGAGAAGCGCTTAAATCCCTTCCGACTGTGTACCGTGGGTGTTGCTTTGATGTGCTGTCGTCCTCTTCACCTAATCGACCTCTGAAAGGAAAGATCCAAGCCCAAAGCTGGGCACCCAACTCACTTTTGGCGTGAAATAGACCCCTTTAATTTTCTTCAAGGTTAATGAGGACTCAAAGACACAGAATGAATCACTTGAGCATTTTCGGAAACAATTCGCTCCATTCTCATCAGTTAGGATTGATTAAATTGAAAACAGCTATGATTCAAATAAAATAAAATGTAAAATTTATCAAGACTCTTTGTGACTTTTAACAGCCGGAAAGTGAAAGTTTATTAATGACATTTTAGGTGTCGCAGCAATAGAGTTGCCCAAGAATGATTATGATCAATACTTACTTCAAATCCCATAAATTTTTAATCTTAAATAAAGACTTGCTAAATCATCCGAACGTCGATCCCCTCGGCAGAAGAATGATTTAATTAGTATCTTAACCAATGGGGTATGGGAATTTAAGCAGCTCTAGACCGATTGATGAAAAACAAATCAGTCAATATGTGATCAAAACAATTCGCACGAAGTCATTAGAATGAGACTGTATAAAATAGCATTTTTCCATTCATTCTCCTCTTATTACAAAAATACAGACATCTATAAAGATATCACTAATATTATCCTCCGTTTCATTTGTAGGCATTTGATTGAACTCAATAGTATATATCCTAGCAGTTCAATCGAACCTCACACACTGCAGCATCATACATCTTAGCATCAGATATGCGAGCTGCTCGTAAAAAGTTTATGATTTCGAAAAAACTACAAGTGTTAGTAGCTAATTGTTAAGAACATCCGTTTCAAATTGGGACAACCAGCGCTAATAATAAATGTGAAGAATACATCTTTTAAATTCTTGTATCACATATTTTCATCTATACTTCAGGGTCCCCTCAAAACTCTGAATCTTGCTCCAAAATTAAAAAGGAATCAATTTGTGATTAAAATGAGACTCGCTAACACTGGAAACTGCTGTATGATGACAAATACAAATATTCCAGCCATTTCCTTAGAGATCTTTATATGACTCATTATTTTACAGACAAGGTCGTAAAAAATCGCCCTCTTTAATTACTTAATTTGTTCAGGCATAAAATTTTGCACAAAATAATTGGTTCAATAAAACATGCGCAAAGGATTCTCAGTTGCAAAAGCACATCCTGTCACCATTTTTTCTTTCAACCGCAAAAATGAAATCGGAGCTCAGTCCTACTAAAAGAGGGGAGCATTCCAACGTTGGAGCCCGAAATGCCGCCCTCTCCACTGATTGCCGGAGTAAACTGACCCAGTGCGGGTGTAGAGTTTAAATAAAACTAATCTGGAGGACGAGTAAAGGAAAAAAGGTTTGGCAGCGCCATCTGCCGCTTATCGTCCATGCCGTCGAATTTCTCCGAAATGAATCCAGCACACAGATTTCTAAGAACCCAACAATGCCGGTCTGAGAAATCAGTGGATATTTTTTTTCCCACCCGTGCAAAAGATTTATTACCCATCTACAACTACAACTCGGGTAGGCAATAAAATTTCTCTTGTCTTAAACTGGAGAGGCCGGCGCACTGAATCAAAATGATTGCGGGAAAAGGGAGCAGTGCAGAAAATACAACGTCCTAGTAGTTTTGCCGAAAGTTGAAAGGCCAACATGACGACGTAATCAAGGCATTGCAGGTTCCCGGAAAGCGGAGATGGCGTAAAGAAAGTAGACCCATTAGCCAAATCACGAAAGCGGGAAAACCAGGCGATAAAGTGCGCTAGATTTAATTAGTTTGCAGATTACAACAGTGGGAGGGAAGCAATGGGCTTAGAGGAACAGGGAGAATGATTTACTAGATAAGGCCGAGCGAAAAGCCCTCAATGGCGGCGACTTCCTGGAAAGCCGTTGTTTGGGATTGGAGTCGAACCGACTCGTGAGTTGGGCTTCAATTCGCCTCTATGCTCCATGCAAACCAACTTCGTTCGTGGTGCTATGACTTTATACCCGCTGATTAAGTCATTCGCCGCAGATTTTCAGACAAGTCAAGGTAAAGATAGATATCCCATTTTACGCTACAGTGCCATTGCATTAAATAATAACTTACCGTATAGGCTTTCGTTACATCTACTATCAATAAGATCTACAATTAGCATGACCCGACCTCTGCAAAAAGCTCTACTGGAGTTTCGCGATGATATTAGAAGTCGCTTAGCCATTTGCTGAAGTCAATAACATTTTTTCAAACGGACATTCAAAATTCACACGAGTAAAGAACTTGAAAATTTATCACCAATAAATCAGGATGTTCGCCCATCTATATGTAATATAGGTAATACAAATCTTTGGAATCTGTCCGTTCAACTATTTTAGCCTTTTTCAGCCGTACAACAGATTTCATATTCACCCACTATTTTTTTTAATAGTGACATTTTTAAAACTGAAAAAGTAGATTAAATACCCCTATAAGAGAGAGTAAATGAAAGTGCCTTATAATGCAGTTTTTCAAAATTTTCCTCACATCCCTTCACTGGCAGCAGCTGAGCTAGTGATAAATTTTCGGCTCAGGATTTGAGGAGCAGCATTTTTATATCGACCAAACTAAAACCTCAATCTAAGATGAGTGCAAAATTTTTCTTTATAGTTGGGCTCAAATGCACGGCCTTTAAGAGACCGGGCCGACGTATACAAAAGTTGACACCGCGCTGCTGTTACCAGAAACATGTACCTACAAAGTACCAAACAGAAAAGAAACATGTACCAAAAGTGTAACAATCTACTAAATATAAGACACCTCAAGCAATATAACTGTAATAAATTAAAAACTTCAATGAAATACTAACTTATAGCTTCTACTTGCCGACCTGCATCTTGAAACATAGTTTGTCAGTCTTCATCCTTTAAGCTATATTGTCTAAATGTTTCATGAAGCAACATGTACGTTTTATCTATGCCTATTTGAAAAATAAAATTTAGAGTTAAAAGTTATTGACTTATATTAAATTGATATTTGATTGAATTTGTATTTGCAATGGAACATGTAGTGTAAAGAAAAATACAAATATTAATTTATTGTAAGTGATTTGTGATGAAATTGTGGGTATTTGGGCACATTATAAACCTTTTTCTGTAGTTTTATTGAACACAAGATTATTTTTTTAAATATTTATTTAATATTTACTTTTTATTGCACATATAAATGCGTGTCAGAGCAAAAAGCTAAGCAAAGACTTACGCTAAAATATATTTGTCCAAATAGGGAGTTCACAAGAAAAATAAATTTTAAATCTAACTACACCTAGAGATACCATAAGTAAGAAGAAAGTTAACATTTAATAGATCGATCAACCTTTAAAGCCAAAGGAAAAAGTCGGAATTGCAATTTCGAACATTCTTTGACAACACCATTCCTCATATGATTTAATTATTTCATGCATGCCGATTGAAGGCAGCTATTGTTTTTAGTCCAAAGATTCATGATTTTAAAAACGCTTGGATACTCGATCATTTATTTCGTTTTGTAACGGAGTTAAAAAGTTCCTGATTAACTTACAAAGCATTCTTGAATGAAGCAGGATTTGATTGATAAACCTAACGTTTGGTGGAAAGTTGAACGCATGGCTGCAGGAGGTCAACGCAAATTTATAACAAATGCAAGGAAAAGTACATGCAAGTAGTGTAATAAAAGAATAGACGAGAGCAATTATCCACAAAAAGCTGTCTCAAGAGATGTTATCTCAGAAAAAATAAAAAGACCTATGTATTATAACCGTGGGCGAGGAATTTTTGTTTTCCAATACCAAGATTAATAAAATAATCTTTAATTTTGAGTAAATGAAACAAGGCTAAATATTTTTTCTTTCATACCGACTCGCCACGAGAGCTGCTAGTCAATGCATCCAGACAAAATCAATAGAAAACGAAAAAAAATGGAAAAACACCCAAGAGGAAACACGAAAATTCAAAGTCCTTTTTCTTAAAAAAAAAACAGAGGCACAGCGCCATTTTGGGAGACAACCGGGTCCGAAATCGAGGATACATTCATCTGTCGGCAGATTACGTCGGTCAGTGGGGTTTAACTAGAGAAAGACTCGTGACCCAAATCTTTCGAACCTTTAAAAACACTCCCTCGGACGGCAATTAAGGAAGCAGGGTCGAGGGTCAAGATGGAACGAGCTTCCTCTTGGATATCGTTTGGAGTTTTTTTTTTTACTTTGGGGTAAAAATAGCAGAAAGTCTTGCAAGAATGACAGAAACTGATGGTAAATGAGTCAATTTCATTTCCACCTTAATCGTCACTTACGTAGTTTAAAGGAAAAATGAGGAAGGAGATGATATAAGAATATGAGGAAGTGACTTGGCCACAAAAATTGGAGGTGACAGGTCCTTCCGGAAGGCCGTCAAATAAAAGACACCCGGCTCTTAAGACTTTTCAAAAATCTTGAGTACGTATTTTAAACAGTTATATGCAAGCATACGTGAATATTTTCCATAAACGCAGATTTTGGAACCGATCATTCAACTATTACAGATACGGTGGTACTGTCCGCAGCGGATAGGGAAATATAACGAGAGAGAAATCGAAGATAAAAATTAATGACACGATGTATACGTGTATAAATGCCTGAGAAACGTTAGGGGATTTCAGAAACTTAAAAGTGAAATTGGAGGAAAACATTATAATGGTTCTAGTGAAACCTCTGTTTTTAGGCAGGATATTTGCTTAAAACACGAAGGGTTAGCAGTGATTTAATCTTCCACCTCTTTGACGACTACTGGGTCAACTTTGTGAATGACTGCTAAAGCACGAATATTTTTCATTTTTATAAAAAAATTATTGCAGACCAGCTAAAGATTCAATAATGACACGTTACATTTAAGGGAACAATGGGAATTCATACGTAAATGAAACCTTTGAAATAGTTTTAATGAGCATTAACAGCTTAAAAATGATGATTTATACATCAACTCGGAGAAAGTTATCAAATAAGTTTTATGGTTCCAAATTATTGTCTACATATTACACCACTTTTCGAGATACTTACCAGAAAATTGAAAAAGTATTCCATGAAATAAAATATTACAGAACTCTGGGTTGAACTATTGGCTGAGGTAAGATAAATAAAGAATAAGATAAAGAAAGAAAAGACAAATAAATAAAGAATTAATTTTAAAAATAGGAAAAGTACTCACTCAAATTACGTTAAAAACTAAATTCTCCATATTTTGTATGCTGTATCAGGCATTTGACAAATTAATATGCTACTTGTTGCAATACTTTATATAAAATTCCAAAAACATTGTAACAGAAGGCGTTTAGAGCGCGAGTTGTACAAAATGTATTTGAATTGAGTACCTCAGATATGAATAATCAATTACCTACTGAGATCTTGATTCATAAAACCAAAGTTATTGGGTGATTACTATAAACATATTTACTTCACCTTTTAAAAACTTCTTACATTTTAAAATAAAACTGGAAGAACCTCGGTTTGGAGGATAAGAATGGTTAATGATGTTATTCGAACAACCCTGAGGAAAATTATTTTTCACAATCTCAAGAAAGCACGCCATCCTAATCCACGAAGATTTGATAAAAGTTTCTTGAAAGTAGACATGCGCGAGAAGAAGCAGTTTTTATGATTTTAAGTATTCTAAATACATTGCCGAGGTAAGAAAGCCTCCAACTCCAAGCGCCCTCTCATCCTGAAATCATCATCATCACATCCTGAAAAAGTAGAGAATATCGCGGAAGGAAAATGATAAAATATGGCAAATAGTCTACCCTCGGTAACTCTCCAGATGGATTCTGGATGAACTTGTTGACTGGAGAGACAGCTCTTGAAAAATTTTTTGCGAATGATTTTTTGCCCCTATCACAGCTTAGACCCATGGATCTTGCAGCTGATTTTTTTTCATCCGGTAACGATAGAGTCGTTAAGGCAGAAGGACATTCGGTTGTTCCGTACATAAAAACATTATTAACGACGGGACCCTCGCCTAACGTTGGTTTACGAGCAACTGGAGGAGATTTGAGGTTTGTGAGTAGGCTGCAGGCGGGGCAGCAATAGGAGAGACGAGGGGGAATTCAGCAAGAGGGAGATTAACGGGCGCCCTTAGCAAAAGGCCTCCTGACCACTGCGCTGGACACAATGGGAGCGAATGGTGGCCGCGGACTTTTCGAGGGTCCTTGAGTTCTTGGGTCGCTCCGTTTTCAAGGCAAGACCAGTCTGGGGAGTCCAAATGCTCCTCGGAAACGGCGAAGAATGGCTCATTTGACGCCGCCCAGCGATTGCCCACTCGAAGCATTCGAGTCGGCGAAACACTACTTTCGACTCGCCACCAACTACTGTGATGTAAGACGGTTTTCAAGTGCTATTTCGTCGATAAATTCCAAGGGTCAACAAAGTAGTCCCGAGGAGGTGTGTACATTTATCAAATCATATTATTTTCTCAAAACAAAAACATCGTAACTTTCAGATGAGCCACCCGATCTGGAGAAGGTGAACGAATGAAAAGTCATTCGAACAACCCTGAGGATAATTATTTTTCACAATCTCAAGAAAGCACGCCATCCTAATCCACGAAGGTTTTGATAAAAGTTTCTTGAAAGTAGACATGCGCGATAAGAAGCAGTTTTTATGATTTTAAGTATTCTAATTACATTGCCAAAAGGAACAAGGCGTGACTTTTCCATTACTTTAACCTATTTTTCAACACGCAGTTCAGCATTTTATTAATGACAAATACAAATAATCCCATTTAGCCATTTCCTTTCGAGTTAGGTAAAGTCAAATAATTTTACTTATCGTCGTAAGCCTCTATTGTGCCTCTATTTTAAATAATTTGCTCCTTACGTCACGATTCAAACAAATCACTCTCACTTCTCACAAACGCTCCCCAATTATTAAGATTCCTGGTATAAAGACCACTTTCACGCCAGTCACTCCCCTTTCATATACCTGTTTTATTATTCTTATTTCATTTATTCTTTTCATCTTGCCAATGCAACGAAGCACATTCCTTTCATATAGGTAAGTCAGTTTCATATAGGTATACTGAGGCATGTAAATGATCCAACCCACATTCTTCCAACACCCAGTCATTTCTGACCATATCCACACTATTTTTCCCGCAAATTCTACCCCAAGTCCACTGCATTTAGTCTACTCTAATGTTTATTCTGACTAGCCCATATTTCACTGCCATATAATAACGTCGGGAGGAGAAAAATTTTGTGCAATGCAATTCTCTCTTCCTGAGACAATCACTCATTCCCACATATGCCTCCCATGCAACCCACGACTTTCCCATTGGTATCGGCACCTCACAGTCTATCCTCAGCTTCTATCCTTCCATCTCCCACCAAATTCGGCCAAATAGACAAAATCGACCACTTCTTCAGTCACTTCATTTACCATCATTTTAAAATCATTTTCATCACTCTCCCTATCAATAATACTTATGGATACTTCACACATTTATTATAAAATTCATTTTCTATTTTTCTTCATAGATATGATTCCCTTATTCCAATGGGCTCTCAGATAGTAACCCTGCATCATCAACGTACATCAAAACATACATATTTATATCTCCAGTACCGATGTCTTCTCTATTCCTATCTCTCACAAACTCATTCATAAAACATTGATTAGTACCATGAAATTACGCATTTCTACTTAAAAACCTGTTTTATTTAAAATCAGTCCCTCAAGACGCCAATTAACTCCCACACTATCTGACAATTACCGTAAGTCGCCCTCGTAACGTTCAACAACTGCTTGTTCGTTCCATCCTCCGTCAAAACCTTCGACACCTAATTGTTGAGTTCCCAACCACAGGCATTATATAAAACCACAAATCCACAACAAACTTTCTTTCGGACGTGTATATATTTTCCGCAGGTTCATGAGGTGTAAATATCTGATCACTTCATCCCTCTCACGCATAATACGACAACTTACATTACATAACATCCCATCCACGCCTACAACCTTCCATTTTTTCAATAGTCTCATCGCCACATCCGCATCATCCTCACAAATTTCCTTTTCCATCCGGAAATTCTCATTCACTAATTAGCTAGGCTCATCCCCATCGCAAGCTCATTGCAGTAAAACTTCAAAACTTTCCCTCAAACAGTCCATGTTGCTTTTTCCGTCCAATACGATCTTGCCACTTGGTGTCATTTATTGCACTCATTCCCTTGCCCTTAACTTGCTTTGCCTTTTATGCCCATTTCATTGCCTATCATTTTCCCGACTACGCGTTGTCCACACTTCCATACACTTTTGCATATTCTAAAAATATTCCTTTCAACTCATCCACGCATTATTTACACTCCCATGACCGATATGTTTGTCTCATTCCCACTTTTTCGAACACATCAAATTTGCCCGTACTCTCACCTCGTTGACTAACCACTTCTCTACTTCAACTGTCATTTGCATATGTGAACTTCTCTCACTCCGAACCTACTTCTAACCCACATCCACTCTAGTGACAATCAAAGGTTGGTCTGTAGCACCCCTAATCACACATGCATCTGTCAATAAATATCATAACATACCCAATGAAGTCAATCATGCTCCGAAAATTGCCCCTTTTCACACATGCATATGGGTTATATTATGACCAATCTATGAATTTAAACAAACAATCCTTTTTCACGAGGTGAAAACTTGGTGAGTGTATGCTTGGAAAATGCATCTTTACAGCTTTTGTAGCCAGGCCAAAATCAATAAATAACCGAGGAAATTTCACAAGGGATTGTTAAACTCTTTCGCATGGATTTTGTGGTACAGAGCGTAAAGAGATAAGGTACAAACATTCACGGATTAATAGCTGACACTGAAATGTTTTAAAACATTAAATTTTTAAATATGCATTGATGCAAACGGGCCTTAAATAGTAAAAAAAAACTATATTCTCAAAGACTTTTAGTCCCAATACTTACAAAAAACTCATCATCATCATTGGGGCTAGATTTATGTAAAGCTTGCTTTCATTTACCTAATTTCCCTTCAATACCATCTATTTATACACTAAGAATATACACAATAATACCATCTATTTACACACTTAGTATTCTCTTCGAAGTTATTCAGCACACCTGGGCAGAATCGTCACATCTGGAAGTATCAAGCACAGATCACGTATTGCGGTCCCAGAAATTCTTGTAATGGTAAAGGAGAGGATTCAAGAGCGATAAAAAAGCGTGGAACAAATTTTCAAAAAAATACCATAAAACCTCCAGTATCCTCATCTAGCAAATTTAAGTCAAATTTCCACTTCCATTTCTAACCCGAGGAGAATTCTAAAAACAACCCTCACAGCGTAGTGGAGTATATAAATTTTAGGTAGCGATTGCCCTTCAAACAACGAAGCAACGCTTGACAACACTGCCACAAGCTTCTCTTTCAGTTAATTTGAATGTCATGCATTAATCATGCTTCTCAATGCATGGAAATTTAATCAATAAATAAAATGCCATTCATAGTACAGTAGATAGGTAAAAAATATATATACACATTCCATTGCCTTAGAAAATTTTAGCCGATATTTTATTTGAAATATTTCTTAATAGTACTATAATGGATAGTCCCAAAAATTAATAAGTTTTTGGTCTGTATCTCTTTCTATATATGAATCACAGCCAAATGTTATTTATCATTCCCATTTGAGGAATAAAAATGCAACCAATATATCATGCAAACAGGTCTACAATCTATTATTTCTTTGTTTATCCTGTTTTCTATTATGTTTCGAAAAATATTTCTTTCGGATGAAAAAAAGCGGAACTATTCTTGATCATTCGTTTCATTAATGGATACGGAACAACATAATTAACAACGGATGAACAATAAAATGAACATTTATAGGGAAAATTTAAAGTGATTTTATTTTATATTGGTATTATCGTAAAATACTCCAACTTTACACAATTTTTTAGCATTGCCGTCAAAATACCATGTAATTTTCCATAAGCGTCGATTGTTTTGGCAAAAAAAATTCAAACTGCATGCTAGTCATGCACATTATTTTTTCTTACATAGTATAAAACTAAAAAAAACTTGCAGGAATGCGTCATAACATCAGGATATTCATTTGGCCACACAGCTGCATCACTGCATCAAACTATAACTAACTCCATCCAATCGCACTAAATGAAATTTTCAGTTGTATTCAAATATACACAGGCCTTGCTTGAAGGTATTCACCTTTCCGTCAATAGAATAGCACTCAAAAGTGAAACTACTTGACATAAATTAATGGATAATAACTGTCATTTAAACAATTATTGTAACATTTCTCACATTCTATGACTAATTCACTTTTTAAACCAAAAATGAAAATGTACACGTTGCAGCGGTGAGTCACTATTCAATCCGGATATTTGTCCCTTATATAATCCATTTCGAGCATTAAAATAGACGAAACTAATATCACATATCCTTTAAAAACATCTAATATGATACTGTTGACTGCAAGAGCAATGAAAATAAAACTTTTTTGCACTACATGAACCAAAAAAATGCTCTGTTATGCGCTCAGAAGCCAAAACAAATACGAAACGAAATTTGTATTCACGGCAGAATGTGAACAGGCCAGCGCTCTGGAGTAAACATACTTGACATTATAATTATCACATACGTGTGTGCTTATAATTCAATGAGAAAGCAATTTTACGGCTTTGCATGACTAAAATAAATATTTCTTTCTACGACACCCCAGAAGTAATATGCTTGGGTTTACTCTGTAGCACCTCACTTGATGCATTCGTCACGACCACTTATATGCACTGTTAAATTGTTTACAAGGCTTTCTCCTCAACGCTCTGTCTAAAAAAGGGCTATATGATCAAAGAGTAGACATATTATTTCTCAAACGAACAGCCCCATGGCCCGAAGACTTTGAAAATAAAATGGCATCCTGAAAAGCAGTCATCACAATGCCATTGATTATGCTTTGCGCCATGGCACTGAATAAACGAGAAGTGATTGCAGACACCTTTAAACTACCAAAACCATAGTTATCACCTCACAGACTATTTTATTTTCGTTGAATAAAATACTCGTGAAGCACAACTGTGTACCACAAGACGGCGTCGCAGACGAAGGACAACTAATTAACATTCTGAGTTTGGTCCAGCTATAATACTTTATGCCGCATTTACCAGACTTGATACAAACAATTCCAACAGTGTCTTTGATATTCTCGGCCAAAATATCAGATATGGTCTCAGTTTATCACCAGAGGTGGATCGCTTGTAACTGATCGCCATATTTAGCAGCGCCGCTATACCAGGTGGGTGAGTGTTTAACAGCCGGCTAGTAAAATAGTAGTAAACTTGGCGCTGCTAAGCTAGGCAGAGAATTATGAATACCATTTTTTAAGATAGCAGCAAGTTAGAGCGCTACTATACGGATGGTTGTCTACTCAGGAACCTATGTATACGGCCGATTCACTTTAACATAAATGCAAATTTTGCCTGTGAAGTTGTTTCGTGACGGATGCATAGAAAGAACTTTTTTTGTTCAGAGAATTAAGTCTGGAGTGAATCGAGAATATTACATATCCATTAATGTAATGGGGTCTGCTCCAAAGATATCGCTGATTAATTTTAAGCTTTAAAGGCAGAAAGTGGTTCAAGTTCAGATGCAGTTTTTAACTTCCAGAAGGACATTTATAAATCATAATACCCTAGTTAAACTCCGCCCGTCACGGTAAAAGGGTACCCAGTATGCCCGGGCTATCCTGATTCGAAAGCCACTTTAAGAGTAACATCAAGGGTTCACCATTTCTAGAGCACTAAGTAGTGAGCGCTTTGAAGGCATATCCTGAAGATTCCTACACCTCTCGATTAAGATAGACAAATGAAGACCACCACCATAATTTCCTCTCAACCCGCACTTAAGCACTTAAGCTCCCAACCGACCTTCACCTCTCAAAGATTCCAACATATTTGCACTCACATAGCATTACGCCCGCGGTAGCGGTTCCACCAAAACGTTTTTTTTTCTTTGATGGACCACTTCTCTGTTCTCTGTCACTGACGGATAAATAGCATCATTTAATTTGGCCTTTTGAGATTGCACACAGTATTCGCTGACCCGAAATGTGACATGTGCAGCCCAGCATTTGTATCATCAGAGAAGCGAAGCGAACACTCACTTGAAAGGCTAGAGAGCGAGACTAGAACAAGCTGCGAGAGTGGGCTGGATGCAAGATCAAGGGCGTAGAATCAATGCCACGGCACGTCAAAATCATACACGCCTTCGTTCTAGTTTGAAAAACGTCACCCAAGGTGATTACGTAGCACCGAGTCCACACGCAAATGGTCAACCTTTACTTTCGCCGATAGCGACACTCGGTCATGCGTACGGCCCCGTGGTCTTTGAAGCCCATATGCTCACCTAAAGAAGTATCCGGCCTTAAAAATTAAATCAACTATTTAAAAAAACAGACGCAAATCCACGAACACGTGGATAAGAACATATCAGGAGCTATCCAGGGGATAGGGAATTCAAACTTACCAGTCTATAATTTCTAACAAAATCTTTATCTCCCCCTTTGAAGATTGATATAACTCGGGCCTTCTTCGAGTCACTAGGTAAAACACTGTTGTTCATGGTTGCATTAAATAAATGGCTAATGTAATTTGAAACGGCCAAACTACCAAATTTCAGTAAATCAATAGAAATATCATCGGGTCCTACTGACTTATTCTTACACATTTTTCTAATTTTATCAAACATTTCTGAGTTTAAGGTTTTAATCGGTCTCGAAATAACTAAACCATTCTCTTCCTGATGTCCTATACCTTGGATTACATCATTCATCACCTCTATTTTTTTTATCCCCGAAAAAATTCTTGCGTACCAACTGTTGAGGACATTGGCCTTCTCTTTGTCATCTGTGATTAGGGTTCCATCTTCATTTTGTTAACTTCTATTGATCCCCTATTGTCCTTCCTCTTCCTCATGTATTTAAAAAAACAGGTTGCCGTTATCTTTCGAGGTTTTGGTCTGTAAAAGTTTCTCCTTGGTTATTCTATTATCCCTATTTAGAGTGCGGATTAACATTTTATAATTTTTTAGCGAATCCGAGCTTTTATTCCGTTTTCTGGGACTAATCCTAACTTTTCTCTTCAGTGATCTGATTTTTTTGTTGAAACATTCGGGATCAGTATTTGCTTTGATAATTTTCTTAGGAACAAAGTGGTTTAATCCTTCCGATATCTTTTTAAATCCTTCACAGATTTCTTCAACGTTTTGACCTCCCCCTACCTACCCAGGATACCTATTCCTCAAAAACGACTGGAACCCATTACTGTTCCCATAATTATATTGCCATATTGTCTTTTCTTTTCTCTCCCATTACCCTGAGCGCCTTCCCAGTTGAGATATACACCTACAGCTGAATGTTGGCTGATTTCCGGAAAGACGTTGACTCTCCGAACACAATTATCTGGTCTTGACAGCATTATTTTGAGGGTATTCTCTCCGCGAGTGAATTTTCCTACTCCATGTACCAAGGAGTATAGAGAGCGACCTGTACAAAGCCCTCCTCGTTCGTCAGACGGTTGACTACTTCCTGTGCTCTCCCCCTACCTTGACCTCTTCTCCAGACCACCGAATACCCGGAAGATTTAAATCTCCTCTCGTTAGAGTGTGCCCCTCAGGATTTTCCGAACATATATATGCTAAAATTTCGACGGTTTCCATTCCTTCATTAGGACTTCTGTACACCGATATTACTTTAAAATTTCCCCTTCTTTCCTACTATTTACCCGAACACACATCATCTCGCAATGGTTTCTTACCCACTCCAGGAAACTTATTAATTTGCTAATGTATAATTGAATATACCTCCTCCTCGTCCATCCTTATCCCTTGTAAACGTTAACATTATGCGGAAAAATCTAGTTTTTCATAATATGGTCACCTATCCAAGACTCCGAGCCGATTACAATGTCGGGATTACATGCATCAATCAACGCCTCACATTCCCTAACTTCATCTTTAATACTACGACAATTAACCAGCAAAACTATTAAACCCTTACCTTTATTTATACCATGCTTGACCACTTCCTGCAATCCACTTCCTTCAAATCAGTCGAACTTGTGAGTTTTACCTCTCGTATCCATTACAAGTTTCCCTGATCACTGGGCTTTTTTGCCACGTTTTTAAACACATTTGACGTAATCTTGGATCCTTTCCTGCTCAAATGCACTCTATCACGGCCCAAATGCCTGTCACTTATCCAACAATTAGGATCAACAAAGTTCATTTGTAGCAGCAAGCCCACTCATTTCCCTCGTTTATACGGTCTATTCTCTTGTAGTATAAATCCCTTCTACGAAGAATACCACTTATGACAATTTTGGAACTTTTAAACTTATTTTCTGCTGATGCGGCCTAATCCCATACAAAACCAATTAAAACATCATCAGACTTAACACTTCTTAAATCATTTGTCTCTACGTGGATAACCACTACACTTTCATCACCGTTGCTAATAATACTTCTTATTTTTCTATCCAACTGTTCGGTTCTTATTCCTGGGAAGCAATGCACACCCGCATCGCCCCTTACCTCAATGCTTCTCGCAAACCGTATTATGGAGTCTTCCATAATTCTTACAAGGGGCGGTACTGTCTTCACCGAAGTCGCTCCCTCCCCAGCATCTTCCGTCTGCAGACCCTCTTCACTCTCCTGTCTCCTATTTCTCCATTCCATCCTTCCCCTCCCTCGATTCTTCATCAGCTCCCTCCGAAAGGTGTTCCTCCGTATCCCCCCTCTCGGGGCACCCTTGTCTACATCCTCACGGCCAATTTCCTCCCTAATTATCCCGGATTCTTCGATTTCCTCCCTCCGCAACCCCGATCAGTGTGAACATCAGCTTTGAGGCGTGGGTCCAACCGCAGCTTCATTTCTGCGGTTTCTGCTTTCAGTCCAACGTTTTCAGCAGAAAAACAAAATATTTTACTCCTGGCTTTTTCTAACTCAGCCCGCAACTTATCAATAGCTTCCTCCATACTTCTCTGACTTGTCTGAATTTTGCATCTACAGCTCCTCCATTCATCCTTCAGGCAATCCTCCAGCTTGCTTTCAGTATACTTAAACTGGAACCATGCGAGACATCCACTACACTGGACCCCATTTCTTAGAGTCCTATGGAAAAATGAGCACTTGACTTCCACCGATTTTGCCGCCTTGCCCTTCGTCGTTTCCTCCACGGAAACGAGCTCCTTTGTGGTCACTAAATTTCCCTCTCCCGCAGTCACTTTCCCTTCCCCGCGGCTTACAAACACGTCTGCTGCCCTCGAAGGAACGTGGAGAACTGAGTTTAATGAGCACTAAACAGCAAGCACAGTGTTCGTATATACGTCGGTAAAATTTAATTGAAACTTTTACTGCACTACTACATTTTATTACACTTTACTGCACTTGTTCCCGTGTTCGTTTATATGTCGGTCGAATTTAATTGTAACTTTTACTACACTACTATATTACACTACACTTTACTACACTTGTAATATACATATTTAATAGTAACTTGTACTACACTACTACAGTACACTACACTTTGCTAAACTTGGTCATATTTAACTGTAACTTTGAATAATTAAGGATGACTTGCTTTATTTCTTTAAGTTTTTGTCAGTAAAAGCGTCTAATACCAATAATAAAAAGTTTTTAATCACCCTGAGGAAAAAATTTAGTATTTAAATACAAATTTTCAGCAAACTTCATATCTATGCACAAAATATTTGGCAGTGACTACTCTGACCCTAAAATATGCTTCCCACTAGCAGATTTTGGAACGTTTTGCCTTCATTCATCGTTTTATTCATACATCTGCGCCGATGTGTTCCGATCTGAGTTAACTCGAATGCCAAAAATGTTGAACTGCATCATTCCATTTTAGGATGCCTGAGAATTAATAATGAGATCAATGTTTTCGATCGTTTCCATCAAACTGCAGTAATTGAAGATAAATCTCCCGCTAAGTGTGGGCACTATTGCCAACTCCATCCCTGACTCCTCAGCCGAACTCAAAGAGAATCTCACCCAAACAATATCTTACTTGAGATTTACTCGCAGAATACATAAAAACTTGAATAACTAGAAGAAAACGAGAGAAATGGAGAATTCCATAAAGGTTTCTTTTCAGTTGTTTGAAGTCCATATCATCGAATCATCACTGAACGTCAAGAGTAAATGAAACCATAACGTTTTAAGAACTGGTGACATAGAGAGTTATTCTTTGCTAGAAAACTCAAATTTATTTCTCAGTGCAGGATATTGGATGCAGGAAAACAAGCCAACGACCATGAAAATTAACTATAATGAATTTAATGATCGCTCAACAATTCAAAAGATCTCACTAAAAGCGTTTTGTTTGCATTTCTCCCTTTTCATAATCCGTCAACGAGGAAATTTTTAATATTCGTCAAGGACGTCAGAAAAAAATTAAGAAAAATTCCTACTGAAAGTAATTCATGATTATTTTGACCAATCACTTATTAAAGAGGATAAAATTCGGTAATTTGTACTTAAATGAAACTACTGAATTCTTATAAAAATGATTACCTTCAAACAGTTATCTTGAACGTTGGGGTTCGTCGCTTCGAAAGTAATTTTTTTACAGATTTATTTTCCTCAATAAATACATTTAAACCAGCTTAAAAGATATTATTGTAAAACACCACCGGCTTTGAAGCAGCTTAACTGATCCACTCAATATGGTTTAGTGTGCATTTTAATAGCTTCAGTAAAGACTTCTCGTGCTCGCTCTTACCGTTAGGCTCGGGAGTACACTGTCCTTTAATCTATGAGACAGACATATTAAGGACGAGAGAAGAGACGTATTCAGATCATCACCGCCTGCCATTATCCGTCAATGCCGTTTATTGTTCGCCCATCGGAGCGCGTGTCTCCGAGTAATGCGTCTGGTGACGAAATAGGCCGAGCGAAGGCGGCGACGTGATAATTGCGCAGCGGCGGCCGTGTAATGGCGGCGCGTGATATGCGAAGGCGGATGGCGACAGGCTATTATAGCGAAGAATATTTGGATGCCGTGACGAAGTCAAATCGTCAACTGGCATTGTGGAACACGTACGACGCGGATGCCGTCAGCGGAAGAAGTGTGAACTGAGTTGGCTCTGGAATAAGGATGGACGCCCGAAAAAAGAAGTCGTTCTAAACGGTGAAAAAAGTTTGATTTTTATTTCATTGTTAGCCTTTGAGTTCAAAAAGGGATGAATATTGTAGGAAGGAAGATTGACATTCACTGTGTACAGTTAGAAAGATTCATTAAAAATAACAAACTGTCGGACAATTTGAAGAACTTCTTCCTTAAAAACTACCATAGCAAGCAGCTTAGGAAACAGGTCACAAACTCCAAAATAAGAGGGTTATCTCAGTATTATCAAGTCAAAACAATCAATGACTTTAAGAAATAAACTTTAATACATGAAAAAGTATCAAAAATCCAATATGTAAGATCCTTAAGAGACAATACCTAGTTTAATTCCCTTACATTTATACACTTGTTCTGGTTTAGCAATGGAGAATGATGATGCTAATCAACTCCTAGATACCGTGGATGTAACTTTGAAGGTAAGGAAAAAGGAGAGCTGATTTGATATATTTACTTATTTATCTTACTCAAGAGCAAAGTTGATTCCAATGATATAAAGAGCTCGTATTCAAACCTTATCACAATTTGTATAACTGCGATTTTTTCTTAGTTCAATGAAGCCTTTACAACGCCGCACAGATGTTTAAATTGTTAAGTATACTTTCCGTACCTTTCAGCTTAAATTATACACCAGAGATAACGTCACCCACAACCGTCACTATGACTTAATGTCATTATTTCAGCTAAAATAATGCATCTTTACAACTTTTGTAGCCAGGCCAAAATGAATAAATAACCGAGGAAATTTCACAAGGGGTTGTTAAACTCTTACGCATGGATTTTGTAGTACAGAGCGTCAAGAGATAAGATATCAACATTCTCGGAAAAATAGCTGATACTGAATTGCGTTAAAGCATTAAATTTTTTAAAAATATACATCAATACAAACACGCCTAAAATAGTGAAAAAAATATTCTCGCAGACTTATAGTCCCAACACTTACTAACAACTTATCGATATTATTGGAGCTAGATTAACGTAAAAATTGCTTTTATTTACCTGATTTCCCGTCAATAACATCTATTTACACACTGACAATGAGAATAATTTCAAGGTAGTTTTAAAATAGTGTGGTGTATATCTACTTACGGTAACAACAGGGCTATACAATAAAAAAGTGTGATAAAATAAAATATGGCGAAATAAAACTATTAAAATAACAGACAGACATAAATGGTTTTATCACTGACAAAAGTGGAATAAATATTATTAACGCGTTACAACGGCTGGATGCGATTTTTTCTATTACTACTTAAGAATTCGTGACACGCTGGAATGGGGGAGGGTGAGAGTGACGTAAGTAAACGGGGAAGGGCACAGGAGCAAAAAGTTCGACATGGCTCTCAAGGCGGGAGTCAATGGTTCTTCGAGACGTGGCAGTCTGATGTGGCGGAGTGGTCTCTTCTTCCATCGAAAACTTTTGAGTCACGGAGACTCATGCATTACAAATAAAGCTGGAATCGAGAGACTTTTTCCACCTCCGAGAGAGTTTCTCTCCAATTTCCCATCCAACTTGGGCGGATCTTACCCCGAGGCTACTGTGAGTACCTACAACCTGAATTAATATTGAATGCGTTAAAACTCCGTTCACATCGGAGCCAGGAGTAACGGGTTGAGGGAGCTAAAGAAAGAGGCTTGCGACGGCCGAGAGTGATTAGGCTTTAAGTTCTTCGTTGACTCTGGTTACTTATCACCGAGCAGAAAAACATCGTGTAAAATTTACGTAACGGCACAGCATGCGCGACTAATGCAATTCCAACACGCAACCTTCGGGTTAACAGCTTGGCGTGGCATACGCCGGTTAAAGCACACGTGCGACCTCTTGAGGATATTTATAAAACAATGAGCTAAGATGCAAGACGAATTTGATTCGGAACCCATAATTTTAATACGCATAAATGACAATAGCTTTCTTATTACTCTTGTTCCACTTAATTTTTGCAAACAATTGAAGAAATCGATACATTACCCTGAAAGTAGTGCTGTGCGATTAAGGGATTTGCATTTAGAATTGAACCGAATTGAATCGCCCAAAATATATTTCAAATCAAATTGAAACGAACTGTTGTTTTAAATTAGTAGCGATTGTAGAAAATTGGTAGCGAATTGAAACACCCTAAAAACTTCGCTTGCAAATCGAATTAGAATCTAAATAAAAAGCAAAAGCTTATGCGCAGTTAAATTAATAAAGATTTTCAACATATTTCAGAGCCTTACATTAGCTTACATATCTATAGTGGCACTAAGAATAGCGCAGAATAACGTGTGGCCGTTTAAGTTTTCGTTTCGCGTGAGGAAAACATCGTCTAAACGGACGGCGCCCATTTTTGGAATGGATGCAACGATTCGAAGACGAATCTGTCAGATTCGAATATTTTGAATCATTCGGTTTTGAAGCATCCCGATTCGCAGCCGAATCTAAGCGAATTAATCCTGATTCGAGTCTATTCGAATCGATTTTGAAGCATTCGCACGGCTCTACCTGAAAGCCGCCTCAAAAGTATTTAACTGGGAGTGAGTAATTACCAACATACTCTATAATCTACACGTAAGTTTCACCAACATGCACTACAAAAGACACGTACTACGATAACTATGGAATTAATGTTTATTGCCACTACGTAAACGGGATACGAGAGCCATCAAGGAATCATACGAAACGTGATGTTAGTACCACATGGCAGATTAAGAAACGAGCATTAGAGAGCAAACAACCAATCAACTACACTACCTGTTGATTAGCCTACATATAAGTCACATTTGCAGTCACAGTGTTACCTTAGCGATTTCGTGAAAAGAGTCATTTTAAACCTGCATAACGAAAATATGGTGGATAGAAATTAACACGCAAGATTACGGCTTCACTCCCAAGCTGAAGTCACATCTAAAATTAATTTTAGAATTGATTTAAAAGCATGCAATGGATGCGTTAGTTTTTCCGCAATGCTGAAAGCCCAAGTAAATGGAAGCTAATTTTTTTCTCTCCCATTGAATTAATTAGTTCTCGACTGGCAACCACTTTCATCAATGGCAAATGCGCGCAATGGTTTTTCGTCCAGGAAACCCGCAATTTTTTTCGAAGATAATTTCCCAGAATCTGGCAGTAATATTGAGAGAGGAGGATATTAAGTCACATGAGTCGCAGAAAAAATTCAAACACGTAACTGAGTTCCTACATTTGAAATATGAAAAGAGAATTTTCAATCGCACTATCCTGATATTGCTCACTAGTATAAAAAATTAAATTTAAAAACTAGAATTTTCTCTTATAATTATGGAAATCATAAATTAATTTTAAGCTAAAAACCAGTTTATAACAGGTCTTAGTTTACTTCAACCATTATTTAAGTATTATGAGGTTTCTCATTTAGCTGAGTATTCGTGGTAAAAATGTAAGAGCACAATCATTTTATTTTATTTTTTTCTTCGAGTTTTCACGCCATGTGCATGCACAAGTCCTAAGTATGAATGAGAACTAAAAAAGAACTACTAGAATGGAGTCTGTAACAATGTTTGGATGAACTACAGTTCTGAAATTCGGGTAAAAAGAATAATTTCAAGTTATTCTTACTTTTTGTTGAAACGTGTGAAATTTATATTTTTATCCCTCATAATTTTTTTACGCCAAACACAAAACAGCAACACTTCAAAGACCTCCATTTAGAGTAGCTGGAGAGAGTTTAGTCTAAAATAAACTTAAAAAAGTAAGATTAAAAGGAAATTTGAAGAAAATCGAATTTTTTTCTCTGACGTATACAATTCGTTGCCTCCTCAAATGATATTTAAATGTGCTCCATCAATCTTTTAGCTCACTTGATATTCATACCTCGGCAATATGCATTTTTCATACAGTAATATTTGATTGTAACCAAGATAAAATAAATCATTATATGATATAGAAATTAATTAGTGACTGGGATGGATAAACGCCAGCGCCATTACCGGTTCTTTTGAAAATTAAAATTACTTCAATAAATTTTACTGTGGAATCGCTTCCGAAGTTCACACAAAAGATTTTTCGGCAGAGTTGGAAGACTGGACATTTAAGAGAACGCCGAGAGAGTTACGCAGGGGATAATTGAATTTGTTCATTCATTCTACATCGATTTGAAGTTTTTGGGTCCTAAAGGTGCGGAGTTGGGATCGCGTGAAACGGGAGGGAGAGCTCTTTCGGTCGCATTTCATTCAAACCCGGGGAAAGTTCCACTCAAAGTCCTCGGCTCCTTTTATTCCAGAGGGCGATAGTGATTAAAAATCGATTCCGAGCCCTCATTGAAGCCACTGCGAACACCAAAATGAACTTATTCGCCATTAGAAGGTCGACAGAGGTGGATAGGGTAAGGGATAGGGGGTGGGAGGGGAGAATGATGAATTAAAACCGGTTGACGGAAACTCGAAGAGTGGGAGAAAAAAGCCTTTTTGTCGCGAGCACGCAAAATTTGACCGTTCAGAGTAAAAGCAAAAATAGTTCGAGAGGGAGAGAGAGAATGAAAAGGTGTATCCAATTCTTCGCTGTATGCCTACCCCAGGGGGGGTTGGAGGGAGTGATGGCGTGGCGGAATGACTGACGGTCTGCGCACAAAGGGAGTAGGATGAAAACGCATGGAGAATCGAGAGATTCCGGCCAGTGGCGTGGCGGTGATTCAGATCCACCTGCTGCTCGCCCGCGGGACACCCAATGTGAATGCTTTGTGATTGAACCTAGATAACCGTACCGATTTCGACACGAAAGCAAAAAAGAGAGGGAAAAGATAATGAGTTGTAAAGGCTGCGCGAAAGAAGAATAGATAATTATGGAGCAGAGCATGTTTTGATATAAACAACGTCATAATCAGCAAAACATCAGCCACACGGGTTGGCTCCAACTTTCCACTCTATAACCTTTCAGTCAACCTATTCATGGATGAATAATTCCCTATTGAGATCTCATAATTAATATTTAGTATTTCATTCTTGGCCATCGTCGGGAATACTTCCCATTCGTTTTTTTCACCCTTTGTAGTTTACAGAAGGCTATTACGAAACAAAATGAGCCCATTAAGCGCCTTGCTGCAGCTTACAAAAATTTCTTTTTTTTCACTCAGATATTTTAAGCGTCTTTTATCATTTTTCAGAGTAAGTTGAAAAAACAGAAAATTGAGTAATACGAATAAATCCTCCGAAAAGAACATTTCAACTCAAGAGTGATTTTGATTGAACTGACAACTCTGTTTTATGAAACCCAAAGCATCAAACGGCGACAAAGTATGGTAGAAACCTAGTAGGAAGCCAGCACTTAATTTGAGGGTAAGGGTGGAATTACTTTTATTTTGCAAAGTATGCATGACAACATTTCCACCTAGTTGCGTCCAGATCCGTCAACATAATTGAAACTAACCCTTATTCGCAAGGCTATGGTAGCATGGATAGAGCAGTACATTTAAAAGTATCATCATTAACTCACGTCGATCATTTTAAATAAGCTGAAATACCAACATGAAAACATGGGCGGTACTGACATGGTACGTACGTAGTCTATGACGTAATGTTGGATAAAAGGTTGATGACATGATTTAAACGATGATGTCAGCATTATCATCAATTAAATTTTTAAAAATGCTGAGTCGATATTATAATATGACGCCAATAGTCTATGAACAACAATATTAGTATAATATTACCACTATTACTGATGCCCATATTGAGGGGTTTTAGGATAACTGGTAACTGATACCAGGTATCAATAAACCCTTTCTTGTAAACTTAGTAATTGAAATTTGTTAAAATCAATGAAATGGTTAACCTATGGGTGGATATATGTAGTTATATGAATGACCTGAATTTTCTTTTTTTCGAGAGAAGGTGAATATGAGGGATATGATGATACAATATTACTAAAGAAATAACCAGAGATAAATTAAAAAATGCCAGGACATGTGGCATAACATCGCGCTCCCATTAACTTATTTCTTCATTTTAACAGATAAAATTATAATCAGCGAGACAAATCAATGCTACTTCCACGATTCTTAGTACTGGGAAGCTACATTGAAAATCTAGTGTCTTACATATCCCAGGGGGGGGTTTTATTTCAACCACTCGAGATAATCTCGATCATGTAACTAAGAAGTAGCGTGGTAAAACAGCAAACGGTTTGAGATTTTTATGACTTTTACCCGCTGGGATATATATCATAAGTGTCTAATATATTGCCATTTATGTCTCATATCGGAATATAAAAGCCATAAAAATATTACAGCGAGAAAAACTCGGTCGGGAAGGCTGCGTGCATTTTTAAAAATGTGTAAAATACACCAAAATCCCGAACTTTTTGTGATTGTACCACGTGACTCCTTAGTTACGTCATCGTGGTTATCTCGAGCGGTTCAAACACAACATTCCAGTCGGGACGAGCTGTAGATTAGAGGGGGGATACGGAAGGTTGAAGTAAAAGAAAAAGAGGGATATATACATGGATAAACAATTTAATGGATCCGAGCTCTTCCCATTTCCAGGAAAAAAGCGGTAATGAGTGAACGGTGCTATCCCTCCCTATTCCCCGAATCATTCCAGGTGGTGGAGGGGGAATGGGGTGGGCTGGGCGGAGGGAGTGTTACAAGGAGGAGGAGAGATGAGGTATCATCCACTGCATAGAGGTACGAGGAGGTCGAGGGCGACCGAGTGCCGGGCACAAGGGAGGATAATCAGGGCGGAGTTGTTAATCGAGCCGCCTGGGGAGCGAGCGCGGAGCCGCACCTATTGCCGGCCACCCCGCGGGAGAGCGCGGGATTCTCACGACAAGCCACGCTCCCAACCGCGGGCCCCGGCATTTGAAAGGAGTGAAGGCAGCATTGAGCTTCCCTCCCCTTCCACCGCTCCACTACTACCTCTTGTCGGGATGTTCGAAACCACCAAAAAATAAAGGAATGTTAATCGCACTCGATTTGAAATCGGGAAGAGAATGTAAAAGTTGTCGCGGGACAGAACGCAACGGTATCTCTTCCAGAGCTACTCGCATTTGTCGTCACAGTTAACACCTTAACGTGATGAGAAAGGAGAGCTTCGCGCATCGCTTCAATTTTCAACACTTGGTGAAACACAGCTATTGAAATGACTTGCCCTGGTGTCGCAAGAGACCTGGTAATCGACGAGATCCCATTGGAGGACCCGGTCACTTTAATTATTTAGATCACCATATTTTTGGACAGACGTGAAATGTATCATTTGAACTTCATCCAAACAAGTTATAGAAGTGGCATAACAGAAGAGGGGATGAATGCAATTATTCCCGATATCCTTTTATTATTGAATGAGTGTGGCAAAAAAGGAGCGGGAGACTTATTCGTCTAAACCCATCTCACTCTTCAACCCTCTAAATAGTCCATTTTCCTGTTACCGCCCTTTCCTCAAGACCGTTGTCCACGCACATGCTTTGGTGGCGATTGCAGAGTACACTGCAGGGATTTGCAGGCAGGGTACAACGTTGTGAACTTAGCTAGGGCGTATGGCAGACAATAATGATACACCAGCCGATACACTAGCGAGCGGTAGCCTATGTAATAGGGATTGGTAAAATGAAGGGTCACATAATGAGAGTATTGGTGGATTAAGAGTCGCGGTCTGTCACTCCGGTGTCTCCCAACACAGTATTTTCGATCATCAGTCTCATCTTCTCTTCTCTAAAAAAAAGGTTTTAACAACAGCGTGTCTTTATATAGAACGAGTAACCTCGCCGAATAAATCCACTTATGCTTGGTTCAAATATTTGTAGTGAGCCGGAGTCAAGACAAAGAGGACAAAGAGGTGTTTTACTTTTTGTTTGCATGATTACTATCCCAATTTACAGCTTGGTAAATCATGGTTGCTATAATGAAGGGATTTCCCCATTGAAGACCCAGAATCATCTCAAAAGCCAACTAATTGACTTTAGATTATACACTAAGCCACAATACCCTAAATGTACAACGTCGGTGAGATCAAATAGCTTTGACAAAATTCCTAAAAGCCGCTTTACATGGTACATCATATTGTAAAAAACGAATGTGTGAACTCTTTCATGAGGAAAATTGTACCGTGTAAAGCGGTAAATAGTATGATTGTCTGAACGACTGAACGGGAAATATAACCCGCTCTAATTCCATTAATTTTATTTTACAATCTATCATAAATTTTTTACAATAAGATGTACCGTGTTAAGCGACCTTAACATAAAGCAGGGACCTTAATCGTAATTGCTAAGATAAGCTCAACTCCTCCTCCCCTGGCTAAAGTACCATGAGCGAACAAATTTGACACCCCACTAAGTGTTTTAGCAAGATCTCAGTAGTATCCACCAATTTTGGAAACAAATATGTTTTCGTTGGGAATTCTCGAGTTAACATCGTCAATTAAAGACATAAAAGAAGATGGACCCTCGTAAGAGCACCGATTTTCCAACAACACACGGGGAATCTTGAAAATGGGAAGTGGCCGCTGACGCGAGAAACCGAGTACACATGTGGAGCGATTTAACGATATGATGCAAGAGCGGAGGAAAAAAATGAGACAAGAGTAAAATGTAAAACGCAGGACTACTACTGGACTCCGCCCAAGTATTTTTTTTGTGTGTGCTAAATCCCCCCTCCTCCCTTTTATACGAAAACCAGTGGCTCGTGGCACAAAAAAGACCTCTCGGGGCCCTGTAAACTCACAACACCTACACGTATCCGAGGTCCGAACCTTGCATCAGGTGCCGCGCTATCGATCGGGCATCACGCCGGACCGCGATTGGACCGGGGTGCGTGCGTTTTTGTGCGCCTGTGTAACGTTTAGGGTAGTGCGTGCGAGGGGAGGGGGGAGAGAGAGAGAGGAAAAGGGTCAGTGAATGCGTCGAGGGCGAGTGGCGGGGGGTGAGGGCGAGGTCGATGCAGGTGATACAAAATCACTTGATGCGTGGCCTTCCTATCTGCTGGCCATCAACTTCATGTCCTTCAATCGATCCCAACTCATTGTGATTTCAACGGGAGCCATTCAGTGACATGACGAGATGAGAGGGTGAATATGGATTTTACAGTTTACAACAAAATAATTTTCACCAGGACATGAATACAAACTCAAATATCCAGCATCTGCTCCAGGTTCATATACAACTTTGCGTCTCAGTAGTCTAATTCAACTCTTTATTTCATGGAGACTGAAGAAATTGCTATTTTCCACGTGCAGGGAATATTGCAGTTCACTCTCTCTCGTTCCATTTTAGACGCAGAAATATTTGGCGGTGTACTTGCACTAAGCAACTGAATTTTGGGACAGTTTTGTTCACGAAATAATTTCTAATTTATTAAGTCCTATAAAATAAGAAGGGCATTGAAGTATCAGTTCACGATTTTAAGAATAGGGCGGGACAAACTTAAAATGGCGGGTTCTGATACATTGGATAGAAACCCGGCGTCGGCATTAGCCTGATCTCAAAGAAAGGCGCCATGGTGACCACAGTTTAACGTCTCACCAGACAGATGGAGTACTGTACTTGAAGTACCCTCCATAAGATACTCAAGCAGGGATCATGTTCGGATACTTAACTTTTACTTTAACAATACTGTGTTTACAAAGAATAATCATTCTACATTATAGCTATGATTTTTGGTAAAATTACTCGGTAAGCACATTAAATTATAAGCGTCTTATCGATCAACTATTAAGTACTTCGCAGGAGTTAGACAATGCATTTATACTGAACGTTCTCTACACTAAAAGTTCTTTTATTTTCAAAAGAAAATTTACTTTAAACGATATGAATTTCCCCACCACTTGCCGTTGTTCCATCTCTCATCCTCACTCGCCCTTTCTGCTACCTCCACCACACCTCAACCACGCAGGTTACGCTCTCCTGCTCAGGGATTAAAATCGAATGTCTCCCTTCGAACGGAGCGTAACTAACCTCTTACCTTCACATCTCTATATCTCTCTCTCCAACTCACACCCGCTCCTCGCTCGAACACTGAAACCTCGGAACTTCCTACGGAGCGGTCCGACCCCACAGAAAACGCCTTTTACAGATGTTATATATGGGCGGGGTTAGCGGAGGAGTCAATTGCTCGGAAAACATTATCGTCCCCGAGCAGGATAGAAGGGTCCCCGGAATTTAAACCGCAGCATTGGCATTCACTTCATGAATTTCACGTTTGATAAATATATATCTGTGGTCTCCAAATAATATAACCTCGTAAAGAGTCACAACGCGGGAGAGTTTTCTGCCATCGTGGTAGCGAGCATAGATATTTAAACCAACCGTAACGCGAAAAGGAAAAATTCCCAGAGCCGAAATGTAACACTCTCGTGCCTGACTCTTCCACATTTATCCGTCATTCAATCCTAGGATTGGTTTACTGCGGCCCTCCACCATTTCCTCTCTAATCTGCCGTTCATTAATTCTGCAGTTCCCTTACCTTCTGGAATCTCATCCTATGCACTTTTCTCTTTATTTGGTACATAAACTTATTTCTTGGTCTTTATCTGGGGGATTTTCCCTCTAATTTGCCTTCAGCTTTGTTCGTCACAAATCCAACGTGTCTCAGGGTGTCTCCAATCCATCTGGTTCTACTTTTCTGTATAGTGTTTCATATGGTCCTTCCCTCTTTTGTTCTTCTGTACACTTCATCAATTCTTATTATATCCATCTATTTTATATTCGGCATCCTCATTCAGCAACAGGTATTGGAGGATTCTAGTCTTTTCTGCTCAGCTTTTCCAATGGTCAATGCTGCCGTAGTCCTATCTTATTTGAGCATAGCAGTTGTCTTTTTTCGATGAACATCTTCTTAGCCAGGGCTATTCTCCGCTTGATGTCCGTTGTACTTCTTCTGTCCCACGTGATGGTACTTCTGAGATAAGTGAAGGAATGCGCTTGCTCTAACTTTCCTCCTCTAAGGGTGACTTCTGCATTCAGCTTCTATGTTCCGCACTACTTTTGTCAAATATTCATTTCAAAAGTGACCTTGAACAGTTTAGGATAACATGGAAATGGCTTCAACGTCCACGAAAGAGCTTTTGGTTCTAATCAAGAGTATTCGAGCACTGTTGGTAATGGGATAAATTGCAGAAACCATACAACTTTGGGGTCGTGATGTTTGAAAATGAGATAAATTTTGTTCATCAGCGATTGAGATAAATACGAGAGAAGGAAGGGAAAGAATAAGAATGAAACAATTAGAGATCCCACATCGAGAATAGTGGGTAAAGAGTGACTCAGCAACACGATGAGAGAAGAAGCGGACGGATACGCACAGCAGTCCATAATGGAGTTAAAATTGCCTCGGCAGGACACTGTATGGTAATGATGACTAGAGGAAGTGACTCCGCACCTAAACCATTGCCGTTCATCAATTCTGCAGGCAAAAACTCAATGCCATTTATTTCATCACCGGCAGAATAAAGCATGATTGAAATTTATACGATGTTTTTTTCACCTCTACGATATCATTCCATTGCATATCATTAATTCACAATCGCTCGACCTCATCTTTTCCCTCGTTCGCAATGACCCTTGGGGACACCAGTCCGCGAAAATAAATATCGATCCCTTTTTTACCGAAAAAATTACTTCAAATCAATCCGGGGCAATTTCCCTAATTGTTCGGAATACATTGACTTGGCGATTATCAGTGAGTTCCCTTTGTGGCGCGCAATTAAAAACCACTTAGGTGCTTCCGCACTGTCAGCGCAAAAAAAAGATCGGAAGGAAGGACCTGCAGTCGCGGCAGAATCCACTCGACTATAAGGGGAGGCTGTCGGGTGGGTGGGGGGATCACGTGACGTTGACGGGCCTAAAAAGAGCCAAAGGCTTCGCTGCTGCTGAAGTTGAAGGGAGTGTGTAATGATTCCGCCGCGCTGGAGCCAACTTTCTTCCCTTTTCTGGGCATCAAGTAAATGATATAACGCTCATTATCCCGCATTATGGAGGCGCGCGGGGGAGGAGAGAAGTGGAAGGGAGGCGAGGGAGGAGGAGGGGGTGGAGAGGTTGCGGGGAGGGGGGAAGAGGGAGGAAGGACTTCAAATGGTGCGGGATTAATGGATTTCCCATCTCACGCCCGAGTTGCCGCAACGTAGTTATGGTTTGCGAAACTCGCAGTCCTTTTTTCCCCCGCTGGGATTATCGGAGGCCTAAGGGAAGGGAGAGAGAGAGGAAAAAAAGAGGGTTACGTGGAAGGAAAAGTAAAAGGAGTTTAGGGTGACAGAAGAGGAAGAAAGAGGAGGGATAGGGAGAGAGCAGAGCGGCGAGGCCTAGTTTAGGGCACTTCCCACGAGGTCACGGCCGGGCTAAGGTCAAGTCTTCAGCAGAACGCAGACTAAGGCTCCGAAAAAACGACCTTAGTACTTTAGACCGTCGTCATGCGTGTGGACTTAAAAACCTTCAACGGGACACTTTGCATTAAATAAATTAATATGTAACTCTTTTATTATCCTTTTATCGGTCAGGTGGGGAGCTGTACGCACGCGAATCAATCATATTTCACGAGTTAGGGAAGAATAGGGTACTTAATAATAATCGCACTGCCATCAGTCTGACCCATCAAGCCACACCCAGAGTCCCAAGGAATATAATGATGGTTCCACAAACAATCTTTGCATCTCCTCTTCAGCTCAATTACATATCACAGGGAATAAACAAGTGATGCAAGGCTAACGGCGATATATTGCACTGCTGATTCAATGAGTAAATAACTTTTACAGCAAAAATTAAACCAAATATTAGCTAATTATGGTGTAAAAATGAAAATGTATACATGAATCAGTCTTGAAGTCTTTTTCGTTTTTTTACAAAACTAAAAAATAATGATGAAAATTTATTAGTATTCGCGAATTGCATGGTTTTAGCATTGTTTACATTTTTTGGCATTCTGCTGACAAATAAGATAATCGTGCAGGTGAGGATATGAGGAGACATGTTGGTACTAGAAGTAAAAATTGGAGTGGAATGAAGACAGAAAGGACTGTTGGGTCGGCATAACCCAGCTCATAACAGAATGGGGAATGGTTACAAAGTGAAATGTGCTATCCAATGTACAGAGAGCTACGTTGCAGCGAAAGTGAATTAATCTGTAATTGCTTTCACTGAAAAGAAAACGCGGCCGCAAACTCAGGATAAGATTGAATAGATTTTAGAGCAGAATTAGAATATCAGCTAGGTTATAAGTTAATCAGCTACTTCCTAAACTCACAATTAACTACCGATAATAATTCCAAGATGCTCCAGTCTGAGAATTTTGTAGCCTCTTGATTATTTACACTATTTAGACCACAAAATACCATCTCGGCACCGGTGGCGGTGGGGTAAAGTACTCGCCTACTAACCCGAGGGTCGCGAGTTCGAGTCCCGACTGGGTAGAATATTATCTGCCCAGGACATGGGTGTTTGTGTCTCGTCCGTTGTTACTGTTAACCACCCGACGTAAATTGGCACGTTGTGCTGTATTCGGGATAGTGAAGATAAATAAAATAAAATCTCAAATTCCATAATTAATTGTTATTTTTCATAGATATTTTTCATATATATAAAAGCGATATACATTATTTTGAATTGATTACGACAGTTGTTATTATCGACTAATGAGTACCACCTCTATTCGCAGGCGAGAGACGAGTTTCTTGCTATCTAGATAATTCAATAGCATCACGCATGATGCAATATCGGCACAAAAAGTTCAGGTAGAAAAATTTTTCCAAGGAAAGGGAGTAACATCAGGATTTTACATCTCAATATATATCGCATTCATAAAAAAAGGTAATTTAAAAAATTCTTTTCAAAAGAAATGAATTTTGTTGACAACCTTGAATCATAAAATAATAAGCATGCCTAATATGAGAACGTTGAGTCATATGTTGATGAGACTGCAAAACAAAAAGTTGAAAATGCAATAAAGAATTAAATAAATAGCAAATCACAGGGGGTACTCGCAAAACCATTAGAACTGCTGAAAAAAGGTAAAATAGGCAATGAAGAACTTCATAATCTGATTTCAAGAATTTTGAGGGAAGAAAAGACACCAAAAAAGTGGCAGGAAGTTTTTATATCACCCATCAATAAGAAAGGTGATTAAGAGTAATGAGAAAACTATAGAGATTTACCTTTGCTTAGCAATGCAAATTAAGTCCTCTAAAAAATAATTCAAAGTCGGATAGAACAATAGAAGGACCACCAAGCTGGATTTATTAAAGACCGTTCCGCTATGGATCAGATTTTCATTTGAGAAACAATTAGCAAATGCTGGGAATACCATAAAGAGTTTCGTGGAATTTTTATAAATTTTTCCAAAGTATATGACTTTCTCAAAAGTTAACAACTACGGAAAAGATAGAAAATTTCGGAAAAACAAGACATCCGATAAATTTAGCAAAACTTATAGTAGAAGGCTTAAATGTTAAAGTCAGGATAGATGGAGAATTGTCAGAGATATCTCAATTTCTATCAGGAGTAACGTGATGGGCAGTCGTATTTGCCTTTTGACATAACATTGGAAGATTCTACATACATGGTCGAAAAACAAACATGGAAATCCGAACAGGAGCTTAAGTCAATATACTCGCCTCCTCGGACGATGTAGTTCTCCTGACTAAAAGTAAAGATGACCTAGAAGAACTGACAAGAAGAAGACAATTTTCCTTCACGAGACGGAAAAAATGGGATTGAAAATAATTGATAAGAAGACGAAATACATGCAATTTTCAAAAAATAACAAAAAAAATCAGATTCATTACTGTAGATGGACACGGTTTGGAGAAAGTGGAACAATTGTAATACGTCGGAGTAATAGCATTAAGCAAAAATAGCGAAGGATCCGAGGTATCCAATAGAGTAAAACTAGCCATTAAACGTTTTATGCATTCAACAAGATACTAACTTCAAAGATAATATCTCCGAAGACCAAAATAAGACTATACCAGTCAATAACTCGCTATGTGGTCCTGCACGGCGCAGAAACATGGATAATCAACAATAAGAAAGAATGAAAACTCATCGTTTTTCAAAACAAAATCCAAAGAAAAGTCTTTGGCCCCACAAATTAAAACGGGATTTTGAGATTCAAGCACAACAAGGGAATATGAGATCTTTACAAGGAACATGACATAGTGGCAGGTGAAAAATGAGAAGAATGAAATGGGATGGCCAAGTGATACGAAGTGAGCAGGGTACACTACTGGAGGAGATAGATCGGGGAAGATTAGAGGGAAGAAAACTTCCTGGAAGACCAAGACGAGGATGGTGAGATGGAGTGATGCTAAATGTCAATCACCTGGGGGGAACAGTGGAGGAAGCAGCAGGCAGAGAAAGATGGAGGTCACTTGTGGGTGAGGCCAAAACGCAGCTTGGGTATAGATTGCTATGGGAGTAAGAGTAATTAAGTAAATAACTTGAATATTGTATTCAATGAGGATAAAGGACGGTAAAGAATTAGAGACATAAATTTCAAGTATCACTCATAAAATTATCTTAATTATTACTGATGGAAATCACAACTTATTTGGCGTATTATTTTCGATCTAAAACGTTCTTTCATTAAATACTAGCTTTACCATGGCTCGGGAACTAAGGAATCTCTATTATACGTTCTTAGGCCGAATTAATTCTGAAAATTACCTATCCAATCACCTCCAGATATTGCTCAGGTTATTCCCTAAGCATAATTTAAATTCATTAGCAACATAGATATCTCCAATAATTCAGCTCTAATGTTATAATTTTCATTTGTTGTTTTCCCGATACTCACTTATTGATCCGCATAATTGTTAATGTCGGCTGCCACAAATCTTGCCACCCTCAGCAGTGTCACAACTTTCTTTGCTAAAATAGTGGAATACAGAATTATAAATACCCGCAATACGTCCACGGACGCCATACTATCTCACCTCTCCATTTGAAGCCTTTCTCATCATAGTCTCCAATCGGACCATAAAACCCATTCACGATACCCTCAATTCTTAAATTGAGTCTTTAACTTACTTTACTCATCAATTTCAGAAACCCTTCGCGTCCTACCCAAGCTAACTTATTGCTTCACACGCCTGCTCACAGAATATCACTAATTAAACGTTCGTTCCTCAATAGTCTCTCCTCCCAAATACATTTTCCCTACTAATAACCTTTTCTCTATCGCCATAAACGTCTTCAGCATGATCACAACACATCTTATAATTAAGAAAGAGCACACTAGACAATAACAAACAATAATCGGCATTCCTATATAATTTTCATTATTTTGGCTACTACATCGTTTCCATGACGTCTCATTTAATGTTTGTAATAAATGAACATTAAATTGCCAATTTTGCTGCATACGGATTAATTTCTTTAAAATAAAAAATAAAACCACTGCAACATGCTCGATTTTACGGGATATAGGCACATCCTATAATGGCTGCAGGAAGTAGATGTCTAGAAATATTTTTCTACGGTACATAACATAGTTTGACAGTCCTTCGAAATGACATCCTCTCTCCGTAGGCAGCATTTTAGCGACTAAAGTACGAGCTCGGATGAAGAGATAGAGAGAGTGGTAAGGGATGCGGGGCAAATTAAGGGTTAGGCTCTAAAAGTAGTCGTATATAAGAGAGGAAGGGAGGAAGGTAAATAATGTGAGAAGAAAAAGATGGGAATAGCAGGAAGCGAGGGACAGAGCAGAGGGGGAGTGAAGGTTAAAGGGAGTCAGAAAGGGAGGCTGACTGATGGACAGGTAAACGGCCCCAGCAGGGCGGAACCACGGCTGTCGTCTCTCCCACCTCCTCCTTCCCGCTGTCGGTTTAACGCGAGGTGAGAGAGAGTGGAGAAACAAAAAAGAGGAGGAAAAATGGGACGATCAAAAACTTAAAGGTGACCGAAAAGTGCTGTTTTCGCTCAAAAAATGAACTCAATTTGCGCGTAGGTTGGGAGAGGAAGCAAAAGAGTGGCATTGGTGAATGTAGAATGAAAGCAATGTATAAACCAACCGCGAGGAAGACAGCGTCACAGCGAGACAGTAAAACCCATTAGGAAGGCGTGGAGGAGGTTGAAGGGGCAAGAGGGGATGCACCCTAGGGAGATGGGGCGAGCAAATAGAAGAACGCGAAAGGAGAAGGGAAAAAGACGAAGGCAAAGAGGATAGGAAGCGGCTTAGGTCTATGCGATATCAAGATGAAATGACCTCTGTGTTTGATATCAATGTAAATATCGCAAATATTGCGGTATTCAGGAACTTGGACGTTATAGCATCATTTTACGCTAGCGACTGAACAGCAGCATGGCGCAATGAGAGGTAAAATAGCTAATGCAACAACATACGATGGGCGAAATAAAATATACTCATGATACTGAAAGTGGTATAGCTTATCTTAATTAAATTAGACCGTAAATCTTTTATTGGTATTGGTTTTAGCTTCGTTAGGAGACATTCCATGCTGGACGAATCGCATGTTTCCGTTGGTACCAACGTGAATTTAAATTCATTCCGTGCTTTGCCTTAAGCTGTACAGAGTGAAGCAGCGAAGCAATAATTTTAAAAATTCATCATTCAAAATACATGCAACTGTGAGAATAACATAACTTCATCACGCCCCACCAGATTTGGAACTAATTAAAGCGCGATGTGATATCGTGTGCGATATCATCCTACGTACAATGTATGTAATACAATGAGATATAACTCGATATGCGATACATAACATATATTGTAACACTATGTCAGTATCGCCAAGCAATGATCAAACCAGACCGTCGCAGAGCCTTAAAAGCAGAGGGAATGGGATCCGAGTGAAGTTGGGAATAAGAGCGGAGAAAAAATGCAAATTCTGGACAGAAGGGGATATCAGCGACAAAAGCCACGCTATTCTTTATTAAAGACTTTTGCCCTCCGTCCGCCCTCGTCCGCATTCTCCCTCGTCTTCTATTTAAAAACGGTCTCCCTGTCCAAAATATCTTTCACTCTCGCTTTGTCCAAACTTTCGCTTCTCTTATCCAGTGTGAATTAAATCGAGCATTTCTCCGAACCATGCTCGACCCAAAATGTAGATTGACGGATGCAAAGGACGGGGCACAAAGAGTCGTAGGGAGGAAAGTTAATTTAGTTCGAACCAAACATGTCTAGTTAGCTCCTTAACTATGCATAGAGGGTAACTGAATACATGCCCAAACAATTATCGTCGCACAAGAGAGGAAGCATAAAAAATGAATAATCAATTAAAATTCCACCAGAAATAGAGTTTTAGCACTTAACGAAAAAGAAAAGAGAGGTTTAATTGGAAAAATACTCTGAAACAGAGGCTGATAACATTTTTTTCTCATGATCGCTTGAATATTTGTGGGATGCTATCAATGACGATGCTAGTTCCAATTAAATTCTTGATGCTCTCCGTAAAACTAAGTACAATTTCATATAAATATCAAACTAAAAATTTTAAGTTTTGAAATAAAAATTATGATCTCGCTGAACAAATGAAATTGCTGTGATGGTAATGTATCTTCTGTTTATTTACAACGCTTCTTCGATATTCTTACTTACTTACTTACTTACTTCCTAGGCACTACAGCCCGGTATGGGCTTTGGCCTCCCTCAAGACGCCTGTCCATTCTCTCCTGTTCTGCACTTTCTCCCACCATCTGACAATCCTCATAGCCTTTATGTCTTCTTCCACATCCTGCATCCATCTTTTCCTCGGTCTTCCTCTTTTTCTCTTTCCATCCATGTTTCCATGTAGAAGCTTCTTAGGCATCCTTTCTTCACTCATTCTTTTTACATGACCTAGCCAAGCTAACCGTTGGGTCTTCACAAATCTCACTATGTCTTCGCCTCGGATAATATTTTCTATTTCCTTGTTTGTTCTTATCCTCCAAGTTACCCCATCTGTCACGGGGCCATATATCCTTCGCAAAACCTTCCGTTCAAATATCCGCAGAGCTTGCTCGTTTCCAGCGGAGATGGTCCACGTTTCTGCTCCGTATGTCACGACCGGTCTGATAAGTGTCTTATAGATCTTGAATTTCATCTCCTTAGATAGAAGAGTTGACTTCAGGAGCTTAATATTAGCAAAGTAAGCCCTATTTCCAGCCATTATCCTCTTGTTGATCTCTTCTGTCATTGAGTTCTTACAGTTTAAATTAGTACCGAGGTAGCTGAAATATTTTACATTTTCAAAGTTGTACTGCCCAAATGTAACGTTTTGAGTCCATCTTCTGTCTTCCGTGGCCGACATTTTCATGTATTTCGTTTTTTTTCTCATTGATTCTGAGCCCTATATTCTTACTCTTCTGTTCTAAAATTTTGAATATTTCTTTCAGAGAATCCATATTCCGTGCCATGTCGTCGGCATAGGCACATGCCTGAGTAGATTTATGCACAATTGTTCCCTCTAACCCCAGTTCTTTCATGGCTTCATGTAGACACAGATTAAATAGTACTGCTGATAGAGAATCTCCTTGTCTTACTCCAGTTGTTATCTTAAAGGCTTCACTAGTCTTGCCCCCGATATAGGCCTTAGCTTGAGATCCTTCCATAGTCATATTTACCAACTTAATTAGTTTTTTTGGTATTCCAAATCCCTCCAATGCCTTCAACATTTTTCTTCTATTGACACTATCAAAAGCTTGCTGGAAATCAATGAAAAGCATATGTAGGTCAATATTGTACTCATAACATTTCTCCATGCATTGTCTCATTACAAAGATTTGGTCGGTTGTTCCTCTTCCCGGCCTGAAGCCACATTGGTATTCACCAAGGATTACTTCAGCATACGTGTTAAGTCTCCTCTGCAGTATACAAGAAAGTATCTTGTAAGTGACATTTAGTAATGTGATTCCCCTATAGTTGCTGCATTGCAATTTATCTCCCTTCTTGAAGATAGGGCAAATCAAACCAATCTTCCATTTCTCAGGCATCTCTTCTTTCTCCCATATTTCACATATCAGTCTATGTAGGTTCTTTGTTAAATTTTTTCCTCCATACTTGATTAACTCCGGTACAATTTGATCTTCCCCTGGAGCTCTCCCATTCCGCTGCCGTTTTAACGACTCCTCCACCTCCTCAATTGATGGCCTGCTAATCTTGGTGTCCACCCTCATGTCCAACATTTCTCCATCCTCCTCATCTATCTCATTGACATTCAGCAATTCCTTAAAGTACTCGGCCCATCTTCCCATTACTTCTTCCTCTGTTCCAACCAACCTCCCATTTTTATCCTTACATGCGTTTGTTCTTGGTTGAAATTTATTTGTCATCCGTTTGATTGCCTGGTATAACTTTCTACTTTCATTTTGTGTGTTCAGTTCCTCAATCTTTTCCATATACCCCTTTAAGCACTGTTTTTTCTTTTTTCGTAGTATTTTATTTGCTTGTCTTCTGCTTTCTTTATATCTTTCGACATTTTGTCTTGTCTCTTTCTGGATAGTGTTCCTTCGATCTATATTCTTCCTTTCTATAGCTTTTCTGCACTCATTATCAAACCATTCTTCATTCCTTGTTCTCTTTCTTTCTCCTATAGTCTCCTTTGCAGCCTCTTCCATAGCCTTCTTTATATTAAG
Organism: Ceriagrion tenellum; assembly: GCA_963169105.1. Classification (NCBI taxonomy): domain Eukaryota; kingdom Metazoa; phylum Arthropoda; class Insecta; order Odonata; family Coenagrionidae; genus Ceriagrion; species Ceriagrion tenellum. The sequence continues at coordinate 25,781,922 of OY720633.1, forward strand.
CCATTTTCTCTCTACCGAGTCATTTACACTCAGGTTCTCTGCTCCTTCTTCCAGTTTCTTACCCAGGGTTTCCTGGTATTGGGCTACAGCTGCTGGTTGTCTGAACTTTTCCACGCTCCACTGTATTCTCTTGGGTCCTTTAATACGTCCCACATTCGCAATTCTTTCCCTGAGCTTGGCCTTTACCAAATAATGGTCTGAATCACAGTTCGGGCCTCTTGCAGACCTTATGTCAACGACTGAAGATGCATGTCTTCTGGAAACCAGAACGTGATCAATTTGGTTGACCACTCCTGTACCTGCCATTTTCCATGTTCCCTTATGAATATCTTTGTGAGCAAAACAGGTACTTTTGATTATTAGCCCTTTAGCTTCTGCCAGCTGGCTTAGCATCATTCCGTTTCCATTTGTTTCGGTATATAAAGAGTGTTTTCCAGCTACATGCTGCAAGAAGTCCTCTCTTCCTATTTTTGCATTGAAATCTCCTAGGAGAATCAACACATCATATTTAGGTATCTTGCTGCATTCTCTATCCAGTTGATCATAGAAGGCATTCTTCTCATCATCATTAGCATCTTCTGTGGGTGCATAAGCTGAGATGATAGATAAGTTTCTAAAACGTCCTTTGAGCATTATCTTACACATTCTATCCCCCAAAGGTTCATACCCTAAGCAGCTTTGCTTCATTTTGTTATTAAGGATAAACCCTGTTCCTCCCTTCCTCTTCGATATTCGTTTCATCTATTCCTTCGCTTGCCTTAAGGCTCAAATTCTGTCTTCTATGTAATCCTTAACCATGATGTAAAAGGGAAACGGATAAGAAAAGACTTATAGAGTGATGATTCTAAAACTGGACTCAAGATAATATCATGCCAAAGCAATGAATTTGCAGAAATTATTACAGGAGGTGCATACCTGTTATCTCTTCGAATAAAGATGTTACTGTCTGCAATAATGTCAAAAAATTGTATCTATCTTCATGGATATAGTAATATTAAATAAAATATTTTAGGCGTTAATATCAAAAAGCTTGCCAACAATCCTTCACAATCCAAACCCCAGATCGGTGTTATAGTGATTGTGTGTGGTAGAGTGTGAGTTATTGATGGGAAGTAAAAATACTGTCACTAGGCTCATAGATATAGATCTCACCTATTCTAAAGATTATTCTCATTGGTAGTTGAGAAAATTATAATTTAAGTAACAAAAAGATGATGCCTAGTATAGTTGAAATATTAAAAGACCATTCAATACTGCTTTCATTTTCTTCGGCATTCACCCAAAAAATCGCCCCATGGTTGACCTTAAAAACGACTAACAATTAAAACCTAATACATATCCACTGAAATAATATTTGATGGCATATAACAAGCTTTTAATCACTATCACTTCACAGTACCTAAAATATAATAGACGGTTACAAAGTGGCAGAAAATAATTTTGACAGAGTAGCTGCTTAATCATAGACATAAAAATGGATTAAATAGTCCACAACATTTTCTCAATAGGCTAAATAAAATTTGATCCAGTGCTAAAAACTGAGACGACAGCATCAGCAACAGCTCTGAGCATATAACAGAGTTCACGAGGGTTAAAGGGGAAACGTTTCACTGGCATGGAAGTCATGGAAGTGGATATCTTTTCTGCTTCAATCTTTAAATTTCATCTTTTAAACATGTTTTTCCACCGACTTGAACTATGATATGTGCTCATAATCAGCACGCGTACCTAATTAAGCGCACTTATGCCTGGGCGGATTAGGAAAAAGGATCTTTAGGTGTTATAATGTTCCAGCTATTACGACATGAACCATTCACTAGAAAACTAAAATCATTCAAGCGTATGAAAATCACGACCTAGTCTCGGATCTATAGCCAAGCCAGAAGTTTATATTGTATTATGATATATTGCAATAAATTAACATAAAATATTTGGTAGAGATATTACGAGTACTATACCAACGATCTAAAGTATCGCGGACTCGAATTTTTATCATTGATTTATTTCCCGAAAGAACCAAGCCCTGTTATTACTGATAAACGAAATCAAATAAAACGGCGAAGGGAGTCAGAACAACCATGAAATCTATCCATTAATTTTATGCGTGAATCAACGTAGGACTACACCTTCCAAAAGATGTTTCTATAAAGGGAAACGCACTATCCATAAGAAGTAAGAAAAAATAATGAAGAAACTTTCCCTATTTCTCCTGCCCTTCTTATCTCCACATTTTTTCAAGAACTCTTGCTGCCGTCCATATGTCTATTAGTCTCCTTTGTCCTTCAAGCTTACCTTACATTTTCCGATAAGCTCCTTTGAAAACCCGCTTTTGCTTAGAGGGTACGTCAATTAGCCACATTTTCCGTGGCTTTTACCTTGCCTTCAACCTCTGCCTTTAACCGCACTATTATTTATTCAGTAGCTTTTCTTAAATCCTTATCTATTTGGATTAGATATTCCCTGCCCTGCTCTCTTAGCATCAAACAAAAATTCCTCCAGTTTAAGTTTATCTTGTCCCCTCAAAGGCCAATTGTCTAAACCACACAAAAGCTATGACCTGCGTGTATTGACAAATCTTAAATTTGTATTTCTGCACCAAGAAATTCGACGGCGTTTGGATATATTTCTTTTCTGATATTCACTTCTGCTACAAATCCTTTCGTTTAATATAATTTTTTGCTCTTCGTATGAGATTATTTCCAAGATAATTCGAAGTTCAGCACTAATGTTTAACGGAAAGCAAAATTTCCTTTTTCTTATACCTCTTCGTTGCGATTGACATTTCAGTGACCACTGCAACTTTTTGAGAATTTTCTTTCCTTAGAGCCACAACTTATGGAAATAGAGGCATTTATGCTTTCAGGTTGCAAAAATTTCAATGTACTTCGTATTCTTTTATCTTGGAGAATAAAATTTAGTTCGTCATAAAAAAACTCGAGCCAAGATTTGCGCAGCGCTATCGCTTGGAAACAATAACTCAGAGATTTTACTTATATATTTCACGTCACCAATGTATTTCATTTGCATTAGACGTAAATATTCGCAAAAATTCCCTTCCAATCACGAAGACAACATGCTTGAGAAGGAATCAGATTGTGTGACTCGATCTGACCTGCGATCTGACCTGATCTCACTTTAAAAAAAGCCAACACGTAGTACTTTCTTGCAACGTCACGAGTGAGTCAGCAGATTTCCAGAAAATCCACGCGCAGAACATGAAAATTGCAACAAAAAAACAAAACGGGTCGCTAGGGCCAAGGAATCGTCCTGGAGACAATTGAACGCAGGGACCCAGAATGAGTTCAAGTGAGATGAACAGAAGCTTTGAGATGAGAATGTAAATTTTCAGGCGAAAGAGGTAATAAAACGAAAACGTCGGAATGGAAAATTGGGAGAATGAAAATGGATGAGAATGGCGAAGGGGAGGAAGAGAGAGAGGGAGAGAGAGGGAGAGAGAGAGACATATGTTGAGGAGAGAAAGGAGAAAAGGGAGGAGACAGGAGAAGAGAACGAGTGGGAGGGAGAAGGGGGAGAGACGTGAAGAAAGAAATTAGGGACGAGAGAAAATGGGAAGAGTGCCTCGCGTGGATGTGCTCTGGTTTGAAAGGGTGAGCCCTCAGGGGGGGTAAGGGAAAGGGGGGGCGCGCGAGAAAGAGGGGGTGGATGGATGTTAAAGTGGGGGGGGGGGACGACGTGGTGTAAGGGGGTTGAAGACTGTTGGGGGAGAAGACTGTCGCGGAGAGATGAAGTGAGGGCGGAGAGTGGCATTATAAAGGTGGTAACGATGACTGGCAGTTCAGCGTCACGGGAAAAAAATGAAGAGGCGAGGCAGCAGAAAGCGGCGGCATCGATCGTCTTGGAGGAGACAAAGAATGATGGACGAGGAGGAATACGGAAATGAGGCGGGGAGGCTCGGAAGGTGGCGGGGCAGCGAGTGGGCGGGTGGAGTGAACGCACAGAGGCTCACAAAAATATCCCAACTTGTCACGATGCAACCCGCTCCGCGGGGTCAACCTTCCCTTCGCTGTGTCACACGGCTCAAGCGGCATGTTGGGTTGCACGGGACAGCTGATCATCGACGCATATGACTGCTGAACGCGAATACAGCCCTTATTACAGAATATCCAATTCAGTTGATACATATTTTACTGACGAATTCATCCATCCCACCCAAGATAAATTGATATTTGTATAAACGTGTGAGGAGGTGTAGGTGGGTGTGTAAACAGACTTCCAGATAAGTCTATTCGAGTGATCACAACAATTTTTATGTGAACTATTAAATACTAAATAAGTGGTCAGTTTCCTTATAATTCATTGGTAATCTATGCGGATAATTTGGATTTTTACAAAAACTGCCAGCTTAAAATACCAAGCTAAAAGCTTTAACATTCGAGACAGATTGGTGCTCCATAAAATAAGCAGAATACACATGCCTTATAATAGTAAAATGTGAACAAGGAAACATAACGTAAGAGTTTGAGTCAGGAAACCGGCAAAGGAAAGGACAAATCAATTCACAGCAACAGCAAAAACATAAGGGACAAGCTCTCGATGGTAAAATAATAGTCCAGTAAACGTCGCATTGATATCTGCTGGCGATCGAGATCCGACGCTCATGGGCACTGGCAGGTAGTAAATAACGGTGTGAGAGAGAGAGAGACGGACGACGTTCATGAAAACGAACATTTATGGCGAGATCGCAGAGAGGCCTAGTTGATTCGCCTCAGACACGAATATGCACCGTGATACATAAATGCATACATCATGGCCCACACGCTAAGCCAAAAATCTTGGCAGATAGGCCGTAAGACTTTCCCATGCTCATGACGCTCCGTCTTATATCCTCACTACAATGAATAATCTTCAATGACCTATATGCTTAGTCAAATATCTTAGCAGGCCATTTGGTTCGTACGGCTTTTCTTCTACGGGGCCAATGGGATTTCCATTGAATTCCCGCGGGCGTTTCACGCTATAACCGTTCCGGGGTACTTCTCTGTCCGTTGGATACGACTTAAAACTGTGACGTGTCTTCTACTTCACGTAAATGGGTAAGGCGATACCAACGACAATTCCCACAACTGAGTTCTTGCACGAGCATTTTTACTGCCTACCCCTCATTAACCACATTTTCTTTAGGGGCGCTGAAATTAGTCGTAAAAATAGCGCATGCCCTCATAATGTCGCGTGTTGTAAAATTCAAGAAGTATAACCATCTGAAGGTTAAAGCAGCTGGTCGTAAAAACCTTGCGACCACATGGGCACGGCGTAAATTGAGATATATTATTGTCATAATGCATAGGACAAAAATATAGGACAGAATAATTTAAGTCATGAGCCATCAAATAAATTTTGCCGCAACTTTTGAACTTGTTTTAATTCACTCAAGCTCAAGTTAGGCACTACTATTTTTTCCCAAGTAATGAAAAAAAACGAAGAAAATTCCACGAGAGTATTTTACGTAGTCGCAAGACGAAAACGCAAGTTTCAATTAAAATTCCATTCTAAATACCTTGAGAATAATTAAATCCCAACTATGGGTCCGTAATAAAGTAAATTAATTTCTTGTATCGTAAATTTTATAAAAACAGGTGGCAATTAAAATTATTATTTCATGAGCAATAAAGTTTTAGTAAAGGATTAACCATTCCTTTTCTTCGTAGTAAAGACGAGCAACGGTTACGAAAGATCATAAATTAAGAGAAAAATAGCTTTAGATTCGGGCTGAAATACACCACCGCTTATGATTAATTGAAACGTAAATAATATATGGCTCGTTTAATCTGAATATAGGTAGAGAAGCGTTAGCCTTCACGTCCTCCTTCATGAGCATGGCAAAAATTATAACACACTTTTACACACAAGTAATTTTTGGGACAATGTCTCACATTAGATTTTCTCCGCGAGGGCACCTACGTTCGGCAATGTTGCTACGCGCGAAAATGTGAGTAAAGGATTGTCAAAAATGTAAACGGATGAACCAGTTTAAGCTCTAACATCTCATCCCGAGCGGATATTAAAAATAAAGATACAAGCTCCGTCAAATGGCACATCTCTAGGGATTTGATCTCATATCGGGCATGTTTCATTTCGGCACTTACATCCTCCTTACTACTAAATACTTACCGTATTTCCCCCTTCCTGTTGTTGAAACGGAAGGCCTATTATCCGGCGGCCACGGGTGCTGCATGAATAGACAAAATGCGAGACTTCAAAGAGAAGAATCTCTTTCTGCGCTTGGCGGAGAGAAAATCCCGCAACATACGCCATTGTACTCCACCCAAAGCCGTGGGCACTGGGAGGCGAACGCAAGAGCCACGAGTACCAGCGAAACTGGCTGGAACGCTCGAAAGAAAGGGAGAGACGAGGAAAATGAAAAGGACAGGAGGGCAGAAACGCGAGTGAAAGGATTTAGAAGGGTGGAAGGGAAAGAAAGAGAGAAGGGGAAAAGGACAGTAGGAAGGGAGGTTGCTCTCTGGAGAAAATTCAAACAAGAAGAAAAATGGTGGCCATGGTTATCTCTTCTTGAGGAGGTAAGAAAAGGAAAGATGAGTAAGTAGAGAGACAACGGGGAGGCGGGGGACGGGTGGAGGGGAGTAGGCGGGGAAATGACTCCGCCGGGCTGTGCGGGATCGAAATGCCGAGAAAAGGGATGATTTTGGGTTTTTGCCACCCGATGAACTCACCGATGATCTCACCGATTAATGATATTTGTGGAGCTAAATGGGAGAAATAATGTTTAGGTGCCCACGAAAGAGTAATTGATTTTGAGAGAAAAGACGAAGGTAAGCGATTGTTTCTGTCTACAAAAGCCTTTCATTTATACGTCAACAACGATGTACTTTTCGGTTTTTATCTCTGTTTTGAGAACAAATTTGGTGGTGACACCGGATTTAGCAGATATTTAAGTGATTAATTGAGTGTTGGCCACATTTTTATCGCGCGCATACACGGAATGGGGAATGTAATCCTGTTTTATCGCGTTGACAGAGCGTTACTGAAGTCATCACTTAGTACTGATCCACTTAAGTTATCGATTCCCGAGCGATTTCAACGTCTCAGAGTCAATTTCAAGGCAACGTAGCCAGTCAATGCTACCTTGAAAATGTCAATTAGGCGTTGAAATTAAACTGGAATAAAGAACTTAAATAGTACAGGATAAGGTGGTGTCTTTTTACAGTGCTAAAAGTCGCAAAGTTCCACAACGGACAAGTTTGCTTACCTTCATCAGTTTGTATAAGCCAGTGAAATGACAAAAAAGGAATTTTGTATCATAACACAAAAATGGTCTTATTATTCAATACACGATTCCCCTCTCAGATAGCTCCATGATCTAGCGAGGCGTATTTACAAAAGTGCAACATCTAATGAATTTTCAAAGATTGCAATTGGTACTTCAATAGTAGTATTATTTAAATACTATGTCCGCGGTTCCAACACTTTTTTCTTTCAACAACAAATTTTTCAAAGGTAAGGCATATTTTTCAAGAACAATAAGTAAAAACCATAGTACAAACAAGGCAGAATTCAAAGCCATAGAAGTATACACAACCGCTAAAAAACTGAATTTCCATTCTACTTTATGAGCGAGTAGACTTCGTCGGCTGATAATGAAACATCTTCACACTTAACCCTTGAAGTATGAAGACGAATTCATAATCTTTTAAAGAACAGCTCCGACAACTGTAAAATATAGATTCACTAATAGATAGTAAAACGCGAGTACCAAAAAACTGTAAATCCTCGTGATAATGGATCGGCAATCAGCTAAAATGCAATTTATATGACAGGTTGCTTGCGGGGAAGGAAGAATGTGTTCCGACATGTATCTCACGTTGATTGTAGGAGAGTGGGACTTTTATTCACTTGACTCCTCCGATCGGGCGAATCCATTTTTTACCTTGGTTTTCGTTTTCGTGACAAAGGGAAATATTTTCCATGCCTCAAAAACACATCGCAGTGATGAACACCGATCATGCATATATGCACGCAATAGTATTACAGAGAGTTTTAGGAACCGAATATGCAACGAAACCATAGATCATATGACGTTATAGAGTGTATTGATTAGCCAATTAAAACACCCCTATGTTAACTATGGTCCCTTTAGACAGTTGTTTCAGCTCCGATTCAAAACTCTTCAGGAATATTACCTGGAAAGGGCGTAACGATATATATACACTGAAGTTTCAATGAATATATAAAAAATTAGATTACTATAGACAATAAGCGAAAAAAACTGTTTAAGTTAAGTTCATGATCTACTATTTCATGCGTGAAACTGTATCATAGCGATGAAGTCAAATAGCTTGGCCCTCTTTCAAATCTTCTTTATCAGTTATATTTTAGTTTAAAAAAATTCAATCTGAATAGCACTACATTATCAAAGGCAAATTGATTTATTCTTATATTAGCAGGAGAAAAACAATTTTAGACAACAATTTTAGGCACGGGATGATTTCGGCAGGAACAAATCCTTTGAATTTGGCGATTAGAGAGGCACTAACCCGCTGATGTAACACTACGAGCCTTTTAACCTTTTCATGCTGAAATAGGCTTTGAGTCTTCGATGAGGATACTGATCTAGTCATTAACTGTGTGGATACCGATCACTACAGGGCTTTGCTGTTACAAGTTGCACGGATATGGGGTCATTCAAGCCAAAGTCACCATCGGCGAGCGGCTTTTCCCACAAGGTTCCCTATCTCTGACCTTAACACTTTCTCATTTGCCTTGGCGCTGCCTCGACCGTGCCCTCGTTCATAAGCGCCTTAGCGCAAACACCAATATCGACGCAGGTCACGCGATTTGAAATTTATTTCGAACGAATTGGAGAGGTCGCCACGCAACTTCGGCACCGAACTCGAGAGGAGAAATTAAAGTTTTAGTCTCTCTCGTCCTTGAGTTGACTCAGTCAATTAACTTCAGATTGACTGTTCATAAAACGCTAATCTCAATCAGAAACGGTTAAAGTTTTCTTCCCCTTCGATATTTTGGAGAAAAAAACCTTTCATTTTCCTCCGTAACGACTGAATCTTCACCCAGTGAAGTTGTTTGAGTTTATTGTCCACCGCAGTTTCAGTCACTTATAAAACCAAAGAAATTTCCATTTCAAGTCATACATTACTTATTTAAATCAACTATTGTAAAATTGGATTTAACTTTACCGTTATAATGTAGAAATATCAATTTTGACCGGATCAAAATTTTAAATTTTCGTTCTAATGCATTGCAAAGATTCAATAAAAAATATTCAATCAAATCTCTAAATATCATCAACTAAACCACATTTTTACAGAATACATTTTTAAAAGCATTAAATAATTATATTTTGTCATATAATCGGTGATGAAACTTTAGATTTGCAATATTCATTGCAAATCCTAAGTTTCATTTGCAATATTGCATTGAAAGACTCTACAGTTTCTATTTTCGGAAATTTTCTAAAAGCCGGTTTCCAGAGGCTTTCTGGGGTACTGCTATTATAAATAGCTTTATGGATTTAAAAAAAATCCCCAATTAACCTGTTCTGAAGATGACAAAAAGCGTCAAAACCTGGGTCTTGACGACCAATTTTCATAAGTGGAGTTGATAATGATGTTTCCTTCTTCCATTGTTGGCTTTGGTTGACACTATTTGTTAAATACCTGATAACCGGTATATAAGAAGTGATAAATAGTTCATGTTCTCCCACCCGAAGATCGTTCATAAATATAATTTTCAAACTTACCGCAATGGCTTACATGTAATAATGGTAGAATTGCTTCTGTGAGGCGGTGATTATTTTGAGATCGTAAAATCCGCACGCTATTCTGAGGCGTGAGCCATCAATCTCATCGTTGGCAGGGCTATACACTCTCGCCCGCTCAAAGGTGGTCCGCCACATTAAGTTCTATGAAATGTGTATTTATCAGTTTAAAAAATCTATTTCCTACCGCAATTCAATCATATATGCAGTTAAATATTGTCCTGCTACCCCTCACCAGTGAATTACGAGCATTCCACGTGTGAAATTACCTCTTGGTCACGGAAATTTATGCTTACGTGTAGAAAACCATGTAATTTAGTCATTACTGGTGCAAATTAACCTTTTAGAGAAGTAAAATTGTTCATCGCTAATTTATAATCCCTTTGTAGCTAGTTAACCATAAGTAAAAGTTAAAAATTAGAAGGACGGGGTCAGTAGCTGCTAGTGACAAGGAGATTGCAGATTAAGCGAACGTAAGGAATCCCAATTATTCAAGTTTCAGGATGGAATGAGATATATAATATTTATTTATTGTAAATATAACATTGCCCCAGCATTAGATTCGTGGAAAACACAATAGCAGAAAAATCAGTGATATGCTCAACGGGATAGATAGTTATAATGTACTCCTTTTCTTTCCCACCATTCAGGTCTGCAATGGGATCGGAAAGTAACTGATACACTGGAGCACTTTTTTTGCCCGTCATTTCCCCAATTTTTTCCCTCGTTCTCTATCCTCTTCCCTCCTCGCGGTCTTCCTGTAATTTGTCCTTGGCGGTTTGAAAGATAGTACGTAGATAATCTTATTCTATACCAACTATCATACTGCCAACCTCTCCGCCTGCTTGACGACTAAAGATGTAAACACTTTGGGGGGAAGGCGTAGAATGACATAAATTTAATTTTTTTTTGAGAAAATGAAAGTTAAAATTAAATTTTTTAAAGGCAGGACATTAAGTTATAGTGCACTTCAGAGGCAGAGAGAAGGAGAGAGACAGGAATTTCGGCCTCGATTCATCTAACGGGAGTGCTATCTTCTTCGCAGCAAAATGAAAAGAGACGTCGCCGGCTGCCTTGAAGGAGCCTCTTTCAAAAGGAGCAACGATCAGTCAGACTGCTCTCCTCTCCACCCGCAAGGTGTGGCTGAGGGCCTCGGAGTGGAAAGAAAAATGGTGTAACAACACATCTCTTGGGATACAAAACTTCCCTTTCTTTTCCTCCGCGGTCTGACGGCTCAAACGTTACTTAGACTTCTCTGCTTTCCTTGGGATTCATTTAATATCTATGCGACGAGCGACTCCATTAGAACAGAATACTCAAAAATGAGTAGGTGAAAGGGACACGATAGACTTTTGAAAAATATTTCGGTTAGGAAAATATTTCGGATAGTGATGAGTTTTAATTTGAATAGTAAACTTTGATAGAATGAATTTTTACTCTAGGTCTGAATCATTTAACTACGTGGTTTGATTTCTAACTGCATGCGTATTATGCGAATATTTATATATTTTTATGCACTAGAAACAATAAGTCAATAAATCCATCACATTTTCACTTGAGTACCTTTTCGCAAAATTCTTCATAAAAATATTTACAACACATCTATTCGAGCTTACTAAATTCTTTGTCGCGGAATGAATAGATATTTAACGCAGTGTATTGGACTCAGCGCTGTATGACTATCTGATGCATTTCAATTTTTGATACATACCTCGTTCTAAAACTCTATCCTTAAATTGGAACCTCAAGCTGCAGTCCTAGACATTCCAGATTTGAAATAAATACATAGCTTAACACTTAAAATTATACCCTGTGGCCGGAAATTTCAGCAAAAATAGGATATTTTTCATAGTCTTTTCATGTAGGTTGTATGAATGAAAGCCGGGTTAATTACAGCAATATATTCTCCAAACTATCTAATGTGTTTGATTTTTCTCTAAGCCTCTAGCCGATTGTGGGCTGAGCATTCATATTTTTATACAGATATAAAGGCTCGAATAATAATTTTTATCCATTCTCTTCATCAATTTACTTTTTCTTAATCGTGCATAATTTTCTTTGGAAAGGATTTCTTGAATCATATTTCAATGTTTTATTAATGATTAAGTTCATTCTATGGGGTAGATTTATGAGTTTTACTCTTTAAAAAAAGTAATCATCTCATTTGATTCTATATGGTGCGGGTCGAATCGTCATATATTAATCTTTAAGCTCTAAGATGTTTTGCTTCATGCTTCTTACTTACGCGTGCTTCTATTTTTATGTAAAGTCTTAGACTATAATTCTGGACTTAAATGCAACTCTGCTATTTATATATAACTCCTTATGGTACGGACAATGTGCTAATAGACGTTTAATCTGCTTCAATATCCAATGCATTTTTTTCAACTCCATGGGGGAATCTTTCGTGGAAAATTTCATTTACGCACATTATTTTCTCTTCTCGGGATCTCTCCTCTCGTATCTTTATTTCACCTCCCGACTTCTAACCTTTCACCGAGGTCGCTCTCCACTGCAGTACGTTTTTTCACGTATTTCCACCTCACTCTGTAGAGTTTTTCCCTCGCTGACACTTTTCACAAACTAAATTGAGTTACTTAATTGAGGAAAGTGCACAAATAAATTTGACGAGTAAGTTATCATGAATAGAACTCATTATTAACATTGAATGGTCCCTACATATATACATACCAATCACGCCGCTCCCTTACCGGATAGGCACAGTCCCAAAGTTTCACTCAAAAAGGTACATATTTGTGCACCTAAATCTGTTTCAATAATTTTTGCCATACTGACCTATGCTTGCAAACCCCGTTTTCCTCATTCATTCCCATGCACTGCTTCATACACGCCCTCCTGTTTTTAAGACTCCTAATATTACTCCTCCTGAGAATTTCCTCAAATACAACTTTCTCAGCTTACCTCTACCTTTCGTACTATTCATTTCACTCTCATAAATCTGTTTCGTTATTCGACTATCATCAATTCTCTCAAGATTGCCAAACCAACGAAGCACACTCCTTTCATAAATGTCCAATACTGGATCATCTAACCCACGTTTATTTATTAGCCATTCATTCCTCACCTTATACATCCTACTTTTGCCGCAAACACTCCTCAGATTACTCGTACCCACGGCGTTTAATCTACTCTTATGTTTATCCTGACATACGCATGTTTCACTACCATACAACAAAGTGGGGAGAAGTACACTTTTGTACATGGCGATTTTCGCTTCCTTTAACAGGCACTCATTCCTTGACATGCTCCACATGCTACCTACAACTTTCCTTCCTACATTCGCACGTCTCTTTATAGCTTCATCTATCCGTCCATCTTTCGTAAACACAAATTTTCGTTTCGTTTCGTTATCTAAGTACAAAAAATCATCCACGAGTTCAATTACTTCACCATTCTCCCTCATCATACAGTTATTCTCTTCATTTTACTTATCAAAAACTACTACTTTGGTCTGGCACGCATTTACCCTCAATTCAACTCTTTCTATTGATTCACAAAACTTATCTAGGAGCTTCTGTTATCCCTGTGGTCTTTCTGAGATCAAAACAGCATCATCCTCATATAGTAAAACTCGCACTTTACATTCCCAATCATAACACCGTCATTTTCACTACATGCATCTCTTACACATTTATCCATACATACATAACACAACCGTTACGATATTACGCATCTTTGCTTTACGCCATGTCTTATTGCAAACCAATCACTCAGAACTCCGTTTACTCTCACACTTGCTATACTATTATCATGCATCGCCATCATAACATTCAATAACTGCCCATTCACTTCATAGTCCTTCAAACCCTTTCACAACTTCTTTCTATTTACCCTGTCATATGCCTTCTCTATATCAACAAATGCACAATACACTTTCTTTCGGATATCCACACATTTTTCTATCACTTGCTGAAGTACGAAAAGCTGGTCACTGCATCCTCTCCCTGGCATAAAACCACACTGCTCTCCCCATATTCCTTCAAAAGTAATATTCCATACTCTTTCGAATAAAATTTTGCTGAACACTTTGCCCGGAATACTCAATAAACTAATGGCCCGATAATTATTATATTTGGCCTTTCCTCCCTTCCCATTGTACAATGGAACGATGATTTCAATCTTCCAATCTACTGGAACAAAAGAACCCTGTAAGCGTATTTTGTATAGGTTACACAGCGGACAAATGAGTAAATTACACCCATACTTTAACATTTCACTGAAAATCCCATCTACGCCTGCAGCCTTCCCATTTTTTAATACTCTCAATGCTCTTATGAGTTCATTCTCACTGATCTTTCCCATCATAGCATTCTTGCATACTACTCCTCAAGGCTCATCCTCAGCGCCTGCAACATTATTGTAGAATTCTTCAAAATACTCCCTCCAGCAGCCCCTAATATTGCTCTTATCTCACACGATCTCTCCACTTTTGTTCTTTACCGCTTTTATTCCCCTGCCTTCACCAATCTTAGCCCCATTTACTCACTCCAAAACAGCTTTTTACTGCCTTCAAAATCACTCTTCAGCTTGCGAGCTTAATCCACACGCATTCCTTCCTTGCTCTCTATTACAATGATTTTGTATTCATTCTTTTTCTTTCTGTAAATCTCACATGCCTTAGTACGCTCATCTTCATATTTGACAGAAAATCATAACCTGGGTCGCGTCTTTCTTTTCCTTGTCTGCAATTTTCACTTCTTTATTCCACCACGCCTCACCTTTCAGTCTTCTTACTACTCCTTTTCCACATACACTCTCAGCGCGTTCTACAATCACTCATTTTAAACACTCCCACGAATCACTCGCATTCTCGTTTCTGATATACTCGTCCCATTCTCTTTGCTTCAAAGATACTAACTATTTAAGGGATACTAACTAGTACTTCCGTACTATTAACTTGGCTCTCTTATTAAGAATGAGTCCTACACCTCGACTGCCGTGCACATTATCGTCCACTCCTGACCACAGATAACGTGTATGTCTATATTATTTAAGTTAAATAAAAATGGCTTTGTGACTCAGAATAATAGGATTCCTGATGGCTGAATTGGAGAGGAATTTACGTTAAGTAGTTTTATAGTTGTTACGACCTTCTGTTTACGTTCTTCAATGTGAATGGCGTCCAGAATTTGAGGTATTTGTTCATTATTAAGCAGTATAAATTATTACGATGTTTCAATGCTGAACTTTAGACAATAGCGCACTCATCTTTTCCTAACTCGTAATCCAAATAAAAAAATGAAAATATTGTAATGCAAACATTTGAATGAACTGTGATGGTATCGTAGGGAGTGCAGAAGGAAGAGTACGTGTGAAATTTGTTTTTAAAAGAGTATGTGTGAAATTTGTTTTTAAAAATCCTAAGATACCGTGAAAACAGTATTTCGGTTTTAACTATTAAAAATTTGCTAAGATTTGTTTACTAGTGAGGTATTCCTCATAAATTCATCCTTTAAACCTTTGTGTCCGTAATCCACAAGGATGGAAACTGACTATAATATGAAGAATAGCATCTTCATTTTCTTTCATCAAGATCAATAATTACTATTTGAAACTATTTTTATCGCAGTTTCAGATTCCACTGGTAGTTAAATATCCAGTGAAATGAACTGTGCTTTTGATTTATTCTAATTTTTAAGAATCTTGACAACAGCAAAATTTTAACATCACCATGGAAATCGAGGCCTTTGCATTACCTTTTTCTCCAGGGGATAACTAGAGTCGTTCCAGCACCAAGATGTTGCTGGAAGAGAGAGAGTGAGAGAGAGAGAGAGAGAGAGAGAGAGAGAGGAGAAAAGTAGGTCAACTAAGATCCCCATCTGAGGGTGCAGTAATGTCCAAACAACAGCGTCACTCATATTTTGGTAAGTAGATGATAGGTCCACAAAAACAGTGGTTTTGGCAATGGCTGCTTGCAAAAATTAACGGAAATATTTCTCGAAACTCTTATTTTCAACAATATGAACAAAGGACTATCACCAGTAGATGAAGCGTATCTCTCTGCATTAATTACATCTTTTAATAATCACCGTATTTACCTGAATATAAGACCCCACCTACATACAAGACCCCGCCCCACACTTTTGAGGCTTAAATTTCAGGAAAAATATAAAACAGGAGGGAGAGCCCTCAGGGAAGTACCCAGCCAGTTTTGAAAGAATGTGTTGTGCTTTGTATGTTTTGTAATTGAGCAGTAAGTGTTTCTAAGTGTTGTTTGAATGCTAAAGGAAAGAAATCATTCAAAGTTTGAATAGAACACTTTAATTAAGTGTGTTACATAACTTTAAATATCAGTATGGGTACCCCCTCCGGCTTATTCTTCCCGTATAAGACCCCCCCTTCCCCCACTTTTTAAACATATTTTTCGGGAAAAAGGGGGGTCTTATATTCAGGTAAATGCGCTAATTTAACTAATGACTTGCCTCTTGCCTTTGGAACAGCACAATTCTTATGCATAATGGATATTTGAAAGAAATAGGAATGTCCTTCAGGGCCAATAGTGTTAACTGAATGAGAGACGAGCATTCAAAGTTACTTTAAGGCAATAATATTCACCTCAAATTTTCAATATTTTGGTCAATAAATTCATTACATACTGAAGGAACGATTTAAGAACTTCTGAAATAAATAAAATTTTCCCCTGAAAATATCCAACACTTCAAGATAAAATTTAAAAAGATATCGTGAACATGGAAACAAACGGCACAAAATTAACCACATATGGGCTATTATTTGACAAAATGTTCGTGCGCATAAGACGGAGATTCAGTCAAACTCGATTTTTCAGATCAACTTAACGATGTTTAACAATCGGGACCAGAATGAGAGCTTCCACTCATTTCCAGTGGAGCAGGATGCCGTGGGAGTAAAGGTGAACAAAAACGCTTCACCGAGCTATCAACTCCGTCAATTGTGCGCCGTAAGGGAGACAATCATTTGACGCCCACGCTGTGGGCCCTTTGCCACTAATGACAGGGTCGTTCACCTTGGCCGCAACCGTCTTTCCCCCTTGTTTGGTGGTAGGCCAGCGATAAGGAAGGAATGACTCCAATGTGTATTCTCCTTCGAGATTCAAGCGCTTTCCCTAAGGTAAACACATCTTTTCCCTTAATGCAGTTTTCGGCTAAAGATTAAAACTACGCATAGAATTTAAACGTTGACGGTGTACTGATACTGTGGTCTAGACCCTTAAATCTCTCTTTTAACTGTAGTAAGAATGGCAGCTCCCTCAAATTTTCAATCCATTAATATACTATATTCAACACAATTCAGTACATATATCAGCGCAGGTTCTGCATAATTCTTTTACTATACAATGGCAGTGCTTCACAAATGAGAGGGCGGCATCCTATTTATTAAGGCATACCTAAATTTCAACCTTAGGGCTGATTTGTTATATTGTATGAGGAAGGATCGCAGAAAGTATTTACATTACCCCTAAATACCAGCCTTTGACAGCGTATCTGGTAACATTTTTGAGGAGAACACTTAAAAGAAGTGATAAGTAAAATGATCAAATTAATAATACTGGCAAATTTGATAAGCATGGATGTTTAGATGAAATCATTCACAAATTTGTAATAAATGTAACTGTTTCAGGCAGGACGTAATGGGTGTTGTCGATATTCACGATAAATAATACACTTTGTAGTCCTACACATATTCATTTTTAATCGAACGGCGTGTTTCATTCCTCTTTGCGACATAACCCTACGCAAGGTTTTTCAGGTAAGCATAATGCCCGCGACCGAAGCGTTATGGGTGGAGGAGCGGAGGAGAGGGGTAGGGAGGTAAGCTCATTAACGTAATATAACAGAACAAACATCTCTCAAAAGCGTGGATCCTTAAACTGTTTTCTTTGCGATCGATTCTGAGAGCCAAAATAAAAACACAATATAAAAATAAAGCCAAAATTATGGAGAGTAAAAGCAAAAATAAATGTTTCCATTAGACCATGGGTTGTATTCCTCTCAAACTTTAGATGCGTCCTATATCCTTAGATGCGTTCAACGTGAATTAAATTTCTTGCCCGAATGGGTAGCTAAAACGCGAGAATAGAAAGAGTGATTAAGACATGTTTCTTAACACTATTTACTTAAGAAGTCTACACATCTATAAAACAGACTGTTTTGTTTCAAGCTATAATACATTCATTCTTAACGCAAATGTAATTTACTCACCCTTGTTTCCAAGAGTTTTTAAGCAGCTGTCTAAATATCCATTTATTCCTTAGGCTGTGTACGTCTTTGCCAGTCAAAACTACGTGTTTAAAGGCAATCATTCCACGGATAACAGTCTCTATTAGGACAAATAGTTCATGGAATTATGGGAATTTCCGTCAATTCAAAAGCACGTTATGACAATTTATCCCAGTTAAAAATTTTTCTGGTCCAGGACCTCATCAGGAGGAGCGATATTTATAAAAAGACCTTTGAATTTTAAAACTATCATGTCCATGTATGTTGGTAAGTTTGGAGGATACCTAGGACAATTATTATACACTGGTAACTGTGAAACTCAGGACACTCTACAGAATAAATAAAGTAAGAATGAATTAATCTGGATAATATCATAACTCACAATTATTCAGGCATAAGTTATAACCATGGGCCCCCTTTAAGTCTTAAAATGCGACCAACTGCACTCAATAGACGCATTAAACGGTCAGAATAACATAACGTTAATGTTGATCTACAGTCCTCAGGAAACCCTTCGCTTCTTCATAGAAAGATATTTTGCGACTTGGAACACAATTGTTTTGGACGGGGGAGAAGTGCAGTCTCCGAAACTTTTTGGCGACAAGGATGAAAAAACTGGCAGTAGGCGACGAAGCGACCTTCGGATCAAGGAAACCAGTTGGAAACACGACGTAATTGAAAGCGAAACGGTATTGAAATGTCAGGGGCCGGACAAGTCGCATGGAAGGAAGTGACCAGAACGAGAAAGGGATTCTGGCGGGAGTCGCATCGAAATGACATGAAAGGGATCGGAGGGAGAAAAGAAGGAAGTCAGGTGGATGACTAAGTAAAGACGTATAAATCCCCGAGGATATGGCCTCGCAGGAATACGAACGCGCTCAGGGGAGTGCGATGGAAATGGCTCAGAAAGGGAGCGAAATCGACAGACTAGCAATGGCTTTGCTCACGATCTGCGGAAATGAAACTCGTTGGGATGTAATCCAAGGCTACTTAAAAACGAACAGTTTTAATTTAACCTCACAAATCAACCATTTCTATGGAAGTACCTTTTATCATCATTCGGTGCTTTACTTATTGACTACCAAGTTGGCAAAACAAAATCCACGTCGAAGCTTAATTCTGGGGTGATGTTGTACCGACACCTCCCCCCTAGTCCGCTATTAAGATAAACTGCAACTTCTGAACAGAAAATTCGAATTTATCACAGTTCCTTTTCATTCTAATGAGTCCTTTATTCAATGCAACTCCACGATTATGTCCATTTTGTTTTTACGATAATCCTCGATCTCTGAAAATTATGAAACCCTTTACCGCAGACTCATAATTAATGTTATCATTACTGAACGGACATGTAGCACATAATTTTTTCTCTGTGTTTTACATTGATTTATTTTTTGTTTTCATAAAAAACATTACTTTCGCATTGCACCATAAAAATATATTACTCTTTTTCATTCCATGTATTCCAATGTAATAATCATAGATTGGGTAATAGAGCCGCCCAATCACTAACAGGAATGGACTTCAATGAACTTCTTAGCACTACAATTCCACCGAGTGTCAAACAATTTAAAATACAAAAATAACTCGGAGGTCAGATAAAACTAGCTATGTTACCTTTAAAAATCAGGACGCAGAGGAGGGTAAAGTCCGCCAATCAGCAATTTGACCTCCACCGTGCGAATGAGCGCATTGAGAGAAAAATCAAGGGCAATAAAGACTTGAATATACGGTCTGACGAGAGAATGGCCACTCATGTGTGTGGCAGGATAGCATGAGAGAAAAGGGGACGATAAAAAGGCGGATATATGGAGGAAAGGAGGCAAGGGGTATAGAGACGATGAAACACTTGAAGAAGAGGAGAACTTGGGAAGGAAAGGAAGTTTTCTTAAGGGTTGGATCGGGTCAGAGGGAAGAAGTGATACCAACACAACGGTGAAAATGGTCCTGAGATGTGTGAAAGAGTGGCAATTTTTTTCGTGGGCAACCGAGACGTGTGGAGGTGACAGAGCAGAGAGAAGATTGCGTCGATGGAGAGAAAGAGAGAGGCGGGAGCGTTGAGGCGGAGTGAGGTTTCTGAGGCACAAGGGATGGCGCAATTCGAACCACCGGCACACGAGGAGAGGGTCGAAAACAGGGAGTATAGGGGGGAGGGAAGAGGGAAGTGGGAATTTAGTGAGAGAGGGTGAAAAAAGGAGCGAGTTCGATTGGTAATCCTGGGGGAAATAAAGAGAGGGAATTCGGGGCTGTGGACTGTACAAAAGGCAGAGGAAAGACTCGGGGGAGTTTTGGCTGGTGCAAGGAGGATATAGAGGAAGAAAGGACAAGAAATTTTCAGCGCTTTTTTATTAGGACGATGAATGGGCTGGGGTCGACTAGAAATGGATATGTACCCAACGTATTGGAATTAAACGGAAAATGACACGGCTGCTCATGTTATAATCCTCTTAGCAAGGGTATACAGATTTCCCCCGAGCCCGAAAATGCTTTTTTTACGGCACACACTGCCCAGTTAAGCGAACTGTGCTATTAATTAATTCCCCCACAGCGCTGTTACTCTTCGACCTGCTCTATTGTATTAAGGCTTTTTAGTAAGTAATAGAGATGTTTATCGTACACGGAGTGAACTCAAAAACTTCACTGGATCTATCCCATGCTCCTGGATTACAAATACCCCATTTAATTCATCGATATACTTGCGAGGCTCCAGTAATAAGGGAGACTTGTTAATCAATTTCCCTCACGAGTTCTTTCCAGAATTTTGTTTTTAACCATTGAGAATGTGAATTAAATGCTGGAACTAGCATTTCCCTAGCAGTTGAAACCGATACACTTCACTGAATAAATAAGTTTCCGCACGCAGACGAAAATTACGATTAAGTTAGCATATAACTTAGTGAAATCTAAATATTATGTGCATAAAAAATTGAGAATGTTTCGTGATTTAAAAAAGTAAAAATAATTCAGGCTGGAATAACTTTTCGCTTACACCTTCCATTCATTTTATGAAACTTTATGAACTCATATCATTGAAGACAAAATCAGTTATTTTCTTTATGGTACCATTTTTTGTATACGTTAATATAGTTCATCTGAATAATATTTCAAGAGTTTGGATAGCCATATAAAAACATATTCTGGCTCTTATATTGTTCTCTACATTATTACAAAGACAATAAATGCCTTGGGATGCTTTTGTTCTACCTCAATTTTTATGATAATATTTTTTTTCTTTTGCTTCCCTTCGTTAAATTACGAAAAATGTTACGTTTTGCGATTCTAAATTTTTTTTGACCATCAAATTAAGCATTTGATCGTTTAAGAAAAAGTTAAATTATTAATTGACTTCTATGTTAACCCTTTAACGCCGGAATTTTGTTTCCCCTCCGATTTTTTTCCTCTTTTCAGGAGTTGATCGTCATTGTATTAATAACTTACATCCCAAATACTTTAGAAATATGTGCAGTGGTTTCATGAAAATGACCTGTGTCCATATGATCACGCTAGGCGGATACCGTAGCAATAGCATCCCAGTTCGCGTACATTCAATTCTTCAAGTAATCGCTAAATTTATTTTGCTCCCCAGGTAAAGGCTTTGAAGTATATAAAAAATATTGATTTATAAAGTTATTTTTATTGATTCTTTTGAACATAAGGATTATATTGTATTAACAAATTATGCAAATATATATGTAAAAACACATAAGCGTATTGTGAACAGTAAACAAATTAATTTTTTATGAAAATTTGCAAAACATGGTACACACAGCCCTAAGTCACATTTTACACATTAGGTACGAACAGTACTTTGGCAATAGTCACCTTCACAGCGGCGACGATTGCATGGTTCAATCAAATGGCCAATACCGTCAAGGCGAATTTCGTCACTTACTCGGACATGGATACTACTATTCCTTGACTTCAAAGGCCGCCCTACACTAAGGCCGTTTTCACACACCGGCAAAGCCGTTGCCGGTGCCGCCACCGGCGCCGACCGGAGAGGAGGATTTTTGTATTTTGTCAGAGACATTTGGACGATGCTGCGGCGAAACTCTAATTGTGAGAGGGTTTTTTCCCGACTTCTTATGGAGAACCCACGCATTGTGCAATGACACGTCCACTAGCCATGTGAATATGCATCACCACCATTTTTTACCTCTTGTCCCTATTCTGCAGTAGGACACATTCTCGTCCATTCTGTCCGTTCCCCCCATGTAACGGTTGTACTCCGAAATCACTAATGGACGAGGAATGCAAACAGTTCTGTTTTCTGCACGTGCAAATGGCGGCACAAGAGCTACGGGCTGAATGCTATGACAGGTAGTAACCACGCTGACTGTGGAATTGTCTACCCACTTTACCAAAAGGATGTCGTCCTCCTTACTGAGGTATTTCTCATAAAAACCCCATTGTTTCTTACGTATTTCTTTAGTTGGCATTACTGGACAGTCTTTTGGAATACGGTTTTCTCTAATAGCTCCTGTGGCTCCATAACCCCTCGACCTATGCTCCTTTAGAAGTTCAAACCCGGTAAATGAATTATCAAAATATAGTTTATAGGAAAAGTTCCTTTTTTCTTGAGGAATTTCGTCCAGCATTTGCATAAGAGGAGCAGCGCATTTCCCTACCATATTCTCATATTCGGAATTTGATGCAGGGTTTCTACCTTGATAAAACTCTTTCCAAGAAGTCAATGCTAGTTTCACCTTCTTCCTCTTTGATTTTGAGTTTACCCGTCTGTTACTCGTCTCGAGTCCATCACTTTCACATACCCCTCGTTAAGTACTCACTAATAATTCAGCACCCGCTCGAAGTTGACGACCGGACAGATAATCTATGAAGCCACCACCATCCTCCTCCGCAGAATCTTCATCAGATAACACGTTGCTCTCCGGAGGCTCTATGTAGATGCCTAAAATGTCGTCGTTGTCATCTTCCAGTGCTGTTAGGACTTCTTGAAGAGTCATTCTCCTGAAAACAGACGCTTTGAATGAATAATTTGTAAACATTTCGATTATAATTACCGCAGTAAATTCAAGCATACTAGCCACTGTCTCCGATGCACGCGTATCGCACTCCTCAAGTCCAATCTTGAATATAAAGCGCATGGCGGTGATATAGTTCGGCTTTTTAGCAGAAAAAAAGAGCGTCCACCTCCTGAAGGTGCCCGCATAGTAATGAAATTTCAGTCGAATCGTTGTGCAGAGAAAAAAAAACCGTGAATCACCCTTGTCACATTGTAGCATCCCACACTCCGGTTTCAAGGCTTTCTAACTGATATTGTTACAAAATAGTATTTCATGACTCATTTCATTGCTAGCTACATTGTAAAAAAGCACCTGTATAGAAATTGTAGGAATAGAACGCTTCAGCCGAGAGTATACACAGTTGTGGAAATGTGCCACAAAGTAGCTTCACTGCAGACACGCCAAACAATGATCGGTATACAATTCTTCACTCGCAACCATTAAGGGAAAAGAATATCATGATAGTTATAAAACAACAGCGCTTTATTACAATGTCCCGAATAATAAATATCTTATTACCTTTATCGAAAAAAGCGTTCGTAACGCTGCCTTCCTCGTGGAACCCTATTGCTACGGTATCCGCCTAGCGTGATCATACGATCACGCGTAACATTTCTTCTAAATTATATAATTATTTATACGAATTTTGTAACAATATTAATCTGTAAGGTATATTGTAGTATTATTAGCACATGTGCTAAAATGAATCAGAATTTGAAGAAAAATACTCTTGTACTATGTAGTACACTAACGTCATGCATGCATGCGGAGCAGTTTAGGGTAGGCCACCACTTTGAAAAAGCTGTGTATCAAAAAGGTTCAGTTGAATTGACTTAATATTTCGTATTCTGAACGATAAATAAACAAAAATTATATAACAAAAATTTGAGAAACGCGGAAAGGAGGGCTATGTAGAGCAAGAAATGTTTACTGTGATCATATGAACACGCTAGGCGTTAAATGGTGATGATGTGATCTCTTCCATTGAGTTATAAATAATTAAGTCGTTAACGAAGTATTGGAATGTCAACACAGTGTATAAATGATGGTTAGAAATGATAAATAGCACACAAGATATTCTCCACATAAGTTTTTTTGTGGTAAGACAACTTGCAACGCACAGGCAGCCAACAGGAAACGTATCGGGTTCCTGAAGATGACACCTTTACACTGAAACTAGTTGTATCAAATAAAATTTTAATGGAGCAGTATGAAGCGTTATTTTCATCATCGCAAATGATTTTAACCAATTCACGCCGGACTCCACGGAGTTTATGATGGATAGAAATATTGTGATCTAGAAGCAACGTAAAAGTACATGATTAGCAAAATAGCAATTAGTCTTGGTGAGATAAACAGGCGACAAGCATGAATTGAATTATGCACTGAACATGAATCATTCAATTGGTGCAGCTCATCTTCCGAAGGGCGGAGCTAATTGGTTGACTTAGCGTGATGGAACGCACACCTTGCTCTGCTTCTCCAGCGTTATTATTAATAATTTAAACTAGATTAAAGTATACCACGTAAAGGCAACGACCGAATAAACATTAGAAATTGTGCAAAACGGTATTCATCGATACACTTGATAAAAATTATTCCAGCGCGAAGTTAATTGACTACGTACGTCAGGGTAGGAAGAACACAAGAGTTCCAGATGATATAGCGGCTAAACAGTAATTAAACAGACTCTCTGGAAAAAATTGATACTATTGTGCACATATCCACAGTAAAATGGCTGGTCATGTATCTTTGGAGAGTTTTACCTGTTTAAATACATAAATTACAGCTGAATTAATAGGTGAATATAAGGAAAGTCAATGACGCAGCGTAACTCACTATTGTCCCAGGAATGCCCGCAGTGAACATAAATGGGAAAAAAGAGCTGTTATAAATCCTCATTTTCAACAATTTACAACCTTAATTAAGTAGCAAGCACAGTACATATGGGCAGTATACACATAAGCAGGAACAGCGCCCATTAACAATGTCGAATCGTCTCCTAACTTAGAATTCCAAATGCCATTTCCTGGAGGTAACATAATCTTCGAAATAAAATCCCTACACCAGTAGAATCAGATGGAAAATGGATCAAAAATGTCCGCCATAAAATATAAAATATTTTTTAGGCCTTTTGTAAGGAAATATATACTTGAAGAAAGAGATCATGAAAATGTTTACTGCACACATGAGTAAGGAATCGGGAAAATCGGTCAACGGCGATAAAGTTTCTAGTTTCATTATTTTCTAGAACATTTTATTAGTTTCTTTGCCAGCAGATACCATATGTATAATTGAGAAGGTAATATTTTCAGAAAACCCATGGTATTATTTCAATTAAAATGCAACTCTTTTTTCCTTTTTTAAATACCATGCAAGGTATGTGTATGTGACATTAACGACTAGTCATAGTTTAACTTCCCGAAATCACGAAAAACAAAAAGAAATCACGAAGCGGAACATTAAACGCCAAAAGATCCCCAAAAAGTTGAAGTTTGTGTATAATATTCTTCCTGACCAAATTACCGAGGGTAATTTCCGGAGCAAACCAAGTTTGTACGCTTAGCAAAGTGTGATTATTCCCGCCTAAACAAGAATTTTACTCCACTATTTCTTCTCACTGCAATACAACAGAAAAGTTTCCCCCAACAATGTGGATGCATATCAAATGATGGCAAGTCGTTTCCCTTACCAATGTGTTAGCAGAAAAAAAGTATCTTCCAGAACTCGGTACATAATTAACGTTCCATTAACGAAATAAATGCTAGAGATACGGCAATTGAAATGATATAGTTCCTGGTTCTCTACTTCTGATGCAACGCGTGAAAAGGTATACGCAATTTTTAAAATTCAAATGTCATGCCTCTTGGTAATAATTTTTCAATCAAACGATGGATGTATTATTAATTGAAGCGTAATAATTGAAACAGATCATCAATAATTCGAGCATAAATTGAGCCACATAAAATCTTAAAACCAAGTCTTTTAAACATTTCATAACGATTTCCAGTCAGTGCTTGTTATTCCCAAGTTTATTTCCAAAAGTGACCAATCAAGTTTTAATATCTGTGAGCATAAAAATGTCCAAAGCAAAGAGAGGGAGAGATAGGGAGAGAATTACATTTAATAAAACCTACCGGCCAATTTGCCCTCAAAAAACTGCTGGGAAAATTACTACGACCACCAAAAATGACTTCGACCATTCAGAAACATATATTTTTGAAATCCAACGGAGCTCACCACGATATTCACTTTATCGCATTCCGCTGTCATTGCTCCACCTACTGGAAATCGTTGAGGTGAGAAAATGAAGGAAAAAAAGCAGGACCTGCCGCTACAAACATTGTCAATCATCAAATTTAAAAAAAATCAATTCCCTCCTCCCGCATTGAATCCATCTATTGCGCTTAACACATATCCAGGGCATTCCTTACGATCGCGTCTGCCCTCCCATCCTGCGAGCTTCTCCACCCGACTCTCTTTACCGCTTCACGGGTGATGATTTTTTTTTGTTTTCATTTTTCTCCCTTTGAGGTTTATCCATTGAAAACTCTCGGATTAGCCCACCGAGCGATGGCGAATGGGGATTAGGAAATTTTCCGTGGGAGGTTTATTTTTTTCTCGGTGGGAAGGTTGTATTTTTTCAGTTTAAAAAAAAAGAGAGCGGAGTAGTGAGGAATTTGGGATATGACGAGTTGCCTAACCTTCCACCAACGCTTACAGTGTTTTTTTTCCGTGCCTGACAGAGGCCCACCGCACGGAGAGCGTCAAATTGGGATGAAAAGTAAAAAAAGAAAGATATAAGCAAAAACCTTTCCGAAGCATACGGCGGTGGATTTGGGCGGGAAAAAATAGATAGGGACGCTTGGTGAGTTAGAAACGAGGTAATGAAGGGATGTGGCGGTGAGAGATGAAGAGGGAAAGAGACAAAACAGGTAGTCAGGAGGAGAATGTACAGCGTGTGGTGTCGCAAAACCGGGCAAAGCCAAGCAAATCCCAGCTGATCGAGTGACCGTTATTGAAGCGAGGTCTCGCGTTTATCATCAAACACGCGATTGCTCTTCGCATTCGCAATTATACTACAGCAATGCGCAGTTTTCATGGTGACATATTTTCCAAAATAAAGTTTCAAGCCAAAGGAACATCACTTTGTAACACACAAGCCAAAAAGTGAAGTTTTATTTCCAAAAACAGGTACCGCTTGCAAATAAAAATATGATTTGTAAACAATAATCTGCTTTCATCTACTCATATTAGCAGCTCAATAATTTATCAACACATTTATGAAAAAATATCATAAAAAATAAGTAAACAGTCACCACCCACAAAGGGACAAGCCTAAATATAAACACATACCTTTGTATATTTCAATGTTGCTCAATAGATGTTTGCCATTATTGACGTCACATTTTGATATTCTGGCACTGCTTACAGCCGTTGTAAATTATTTTTGTTTACAAACTCTTTTTGTCTGATATCAAAGAGTGCAACGATATCTTTATAGATTTTTATATTATCCGAAAGAAAATAATAAATAAGGCAGAACTTAATTTTGGAAAGTTCTCTTATTTCAAAGCTTGATGAACTGTTCGGGCCTATAAGGTAAAAAGTGTTTTTAATCTGCTTTAATCCAGGAATATAAGCTTAAAATATCTTTTGTAAAGTGACGGACAGAAAGATTCATTAAAATGTCTTCAAGCGTGACGTTTAAAATATTTTACGAGCAATTTACTCTTTTCTTGCCAAGTTGCCGTGCCCTCGCCGATTTCCATCACGTGCCGAAAATGAGTGACGTCGAGTTACCCTCCCACAATTTCACTGTCAGAGTACACCTTTCAAGTTTGGATGGCGTACAGCCTTTCAAGTTAAGATTTGAGTTACGGTATGGCTTAAAAGTTTATAGGGATGAAAAGCTTCACCTCTGTGATCACCGAACGCGTATGGTAAATCTCGAAGCTCATACAATACAATATCTCGATTTCGCAAAATTAAGAAATTTCCCTTGGGAACACTAAAATATCGATAATTTATATGAATATGCAAGAATTTTTGATAAATAATTGGATGCACCCTCTTTTTGCCTGCATTCCTACCCTCATAAATGCAATTATCTCTGAAGTTCAAGGATCATTAAGAGCGAGATAAACAGCGCACCACAATGGGACCAAATTAATTTATTCCTTGAGGAGTTTAAAAATAATAAAACTGCACTCGAAGATGGCCTCATATTCGCGTACCACCCCCTACAGTCCCGCCCCTTCCCCCCTCTCGCCCCTACCCATCTCCCTCCCGCATGTGGGTGGTGGGGGCGTTCAGGGATTATTGGAACCCGTGGCACGTGCATTATCGCGGCCGGATATATGCGAGGGGATGGAGGGCGTTTACGGGGAGGAAAAGGCCTTTAAAAACTCATTCCTAAATCAAATTCCAGATCACGCCCTTCCTCTCTCTTGAATATCCATTGCGAATTCATTTTTTCCCAATCTGCTTACCTCCGTTCCCTACAGCTCTCCAAAACGTCCACCCGCCACCCAAAGACGCTCCTCCCTCTTTCAACCAACGCTTCGGCTCACATCCATACTTAAACACATACCATATAGAGGGGTCTTTGCACATGTCAGCCCTAGGTGCTGGTGAGTTAAGGTAAAATAACTTCTCAAGGAATATAATAACTTCACAGCTAAAATAAAACTAAATTTTTTTAGAAAAAGGAGTCATGATTGAAAAAATACATGAAATGGCTAGGCGCAAGCATTTAAAAAAATAAACAAAGTCGTTTTGCTCGAGGCATTGTGCTGCAAATGGCGAGACATTTTGCTGCTCAGCTCAGGAATTCCATGAATACGGGCTCGGAATTAGGGAAGGGGTTATTTTCCCATGTGTCGTTTTTGTATTTGCGCATGCAATCTTGCAACTCTCCGCTATACATGACGCAATTTTCAATGCACATCTACACATGTATCACATTGAAAAGAAAGCTAGTAAAAAAGCGTTTTAAAGTGAGACATTCGTTGAGCGGACAAGGTACTCATTTTACCGCAAGTTTACTCTGTCAACATGAACTATCCTGCAGCCATTTACACACGAAAAAATTTTGGATCTCAGGTTTCAAGATCTGCTTGTCTATCTTTATTAACCGCGGTCATGAATAATGACAGTCGTGTAGGAACGCACTGACATTTGGATGGTGGTACTTTCGAGTTCCGCCTGGGAAATTTTGCTTTTCCAAGAATAGGACCTTCGTTCACACGGTGACATGTAACCTTAGAAGTCGGGGAGCCTAAAACTCCAAAGTCCATCACTCTTTGGAATCCGGTGCACTAGAAAGTAAAAATAAACTCTTGACTTTATCTAAATAATTCAATGTGCATCAGGGTTAGGCATTTTCGGGATGCCTCATTTTTAGGAGGACGTCATCGTTTTTGGCGAAAAACAGTTAACAGGCGTTGATATCTCAACTTGAATATTTAATTTTATTTATGTGAGAATTTATTTACTTCTTTCTTTAGGTAATTGAACAAACTTCATCTTTAGGAAACAATATTTTTATTCATTAATAGTTTGAAATATGATATACATAATTTTTAATCATTCTATAAGGGATAAAATCATTTGTCGAGCGATTGGAATATAAAACTTCGATACCCATCTAGTTAGAATTTGTCAATTAAAAGAGGATTTCTACCACCATTATCAACAGCATGTGCTCGTCAATTTATGCTGGACTCATCAATCTCTTACAAGTATTAAAAATAAGTGTATAGCTCTCGCTAAAGTTCCTAGCGCTGCGCAACGTATTATTTTTGGGCATGAGCTACTTAACTTTATGAGCCCCAAGAAAGCGTGGGGTGTTTTTTAGGATGGAGCCTTTGTAATTGATGTCATCTCAAGCGCTTCGAAAACTGGAATGAGTCACACCCACCTTCCGTCCAGTTTTAGCTCGGCTTACAGTGAGATCTCAAGATTGGATCCCTACAATACTACAACATATTGGGTCATTTTCATCATTGATGCCTACTAATGTCACCGTATACGGTTTTTACAGCTTTGAATTTCACTAGTTACAGCCTCCCTCGCAAAAATCAAGGGCTAAAAGAAATGCGCGCTGGAAAAATACTAAAACAAACTTGGATTGATTTCATGACCTGACGCATATAATTTTTGATCAATATTATTCAAAAACCATGTGCTGATTTTAAATAATATGGTTGGGAGTTACAAAAAAATAGCTAATTGAGAGATTAGCCTAATCTCATCTCAGGAAATTAACATGTTTAAGGTAATATGTGGATTATAAGTCGTGTGGTAGAGATTTATCCTGAATGACATGGGTATGCACATGTATTTCCGCCAGAACATCCTCAGTCTTACTATTATTGTTCCCAATGCCGTTCTGTGATGTCCCAACCTCGATTCTTATCCTTACATCGTCGCTGTGACCATATCCCATCTCCCATCTCCCATACACCCTGAATACGGGCCTAAATCCTCTTTCCCTTATCTCCACCGTCCCACTTCTTTACTTCTGTTTTAACCAACACCGTATCTAAACGATTCCCTCTTCCTATCAGTCACCACCTCCCCCAGCCACCGACCCTTCGTCCAACACCTTCGCGACGGTTCACACGGACACGTCTCCCCCCCTTTAAAAAAAGCCTTTCGCTCTCTTTTTAAGGATTCCCGTCCCGCTCTCGGATCCCTTGATGGTAACCTATTCCGCCGCTTTGGAGCACGTTTCCCACTCGCTTGCTTGCCACTCCATTTCTTCCCAACGCCCAGCCGCCGCGTATAACGCGCCTTCCCCTTCACAGCGCCCGACTTCCGACGCATTCTTTTCCAATCTGCGCCCTCCCCGCCTTGGGCCGGCCGCCTTCGCGCCAACACCACCCGGCACCCACGCCAGCACCCCACCAACCAACCAAACAACCCGAGCAGAATCTTACTTTCTTTACTCTGATTTGATTTTCTTTTCATTCCTTTCCAACCTCTTGCTTTTATTTGAAGATCAACCAACTCTCTTCCCGCAGATGTACCCAATTTTCTTTTTTTTTTCTTAACGTCCTGAAAAAGCACGCCAATGTCGCCTTTATACGTGACTTTGACATTATATGGCGGCACATGCGTCGCAGTTCAAGAAATAAAACGCTGAACTAATGGTAAAATAAGAACTTTGGTCATTTGTAACCAATGGCGTGATAGTAAAAGCAGAGGCATGAGTAAATAGAATGTCTTCAGAATGCCGTGACTATAATAACAGAGGCTCAAGCTTTGTGACATACTTTTGAAAGTGGTATGAGGCTATGACGGGGTTGGGCTAAGATTGAATGATAACTAGGAATACGGACAGATATATATGACAGAATTCCACATATGTCACTGCTAGCACAATACAAACATTGTTCTTTCACGCAAGAAAGCATTACACATCATGAGTTCAATACCGAATATATTCCATCCAGAACAATCAAAGATATTTTAAATAAGCTCATTCCACGACATGGCATTAAAATTTGATAGGTACACGTTTTGGCTTGTTTTTCAAAAAGTGGAACCTAAGAATGTGAATTAGGCACGTACTTTAAAATAAAACTTACTTATACTACACTAAACATCATTTTATATTACAGCAGCGAAATAATATTAAAGACGAGGCGCAACCGAGTTCCACTGAAGAATCTATATCATCTGATACAGTATAGGGTACTTACACCATAGGAATTATGAAAAAGTATTTTTAACACTCATGCAAGGATTCTCTTAGTTACGAATAGCGTTAATGAAATCTTCTCGGGTGTGGCATAGGTTTAGGTTTCCCTTAGCCTTACCTTTAGTAGCTTTCTCATCTTCAGCCTCACTTTAACCTTAGTTTTCCCGGTGAAAGATGAGAGAGTATCTCGTTGAAACTTAAAAGGCTATAGAAAGCTTATCCTGTCACCATACTTGCAAATTAGGTCTATATAGACCTAATTTGTTTCATAATAAAGGCGTCACGTATTCTATTTCACTTATTGTTTTCTTTTCTGATTACATAGTGTTTCACGCACAATTACTAATACTGACCCAGGAACTCCTACCACACCCCATAGAGGACGCTTGGATAAAGGTGGTGCATTAAATTACTCTCATATAATTCCAACTCCAAATCTGATAGCATGGAAGATTACTTCGGACTAGAAAATCAAATATCTAATATATAAATCAAATATAATATATTAATAAGGAATGTTTGATTGTTCGTCTTCTATGTATTCAAATACCATTCATCAGATTGCGATTAAACGTTGGTGAGTTGCTGTGCGCAAAAAGGTTTCTGATTTATCAAATCCATTGTAAAGTAGGTGGAGCGCGAGTCGTTTCAACAGATGAGTATTGTCACGTGAGCTTCTTAAACAGGAAAGGAACGACAAACAGGCAACGAAGCAGATCGTTCACGAGTTGCTCATTCATGTGCGTCAGAATCGTATCAGTGAGACATAATATCGCGTGTATTAGAATCATATCAGTCATAATCAGACATAATTTGTGTTAAAAGGTACGCAATTTATTTGTACGTAGAATAAGATTTGGTGCGGTCGTCTCTTTGTTCGCTTTTTATCATTTTTACATTCGAATTTTGTATACCCTTCGCAATTTCCTAAAATTGGATTTTTAAGCTCGAAAATCCTACATTTCTGCACTACTTGAACACAGGAATATTCCATTTTCTTGAATACCGCAGCATCGGCATGGAATGGAAACGCATGCCATAATTTGTGCGTTACGAATTCCTGAGTAGGTATGAGGAATTCATTGGACTAGGTCTCAAATCCGTTTAGGGACCGATCTTGATCCCAGAAAAAGGCATTGCAACGCATGCCGGGCAAAGCTAGTTGAATATATAGGAAAGGGCGCATCAAGAACAGAGAGAGACGGAGAAAACAATTTCGTTGAGGTGCGTCACTTTTCTGTTTCATGCTTTTTAGCAAGAGCTTTCAGTTAACTACCCTTCACAATAGAGTGTGCCATTACACGCATATGTGTTTCGATGAATCTTTCTTTCAAAACGGGCGATTACATTGCGGTCGCCTAGCGCATACATCTTCGATCACGCTATGCTCGTTAAGAAGTTTCGTAGCATTGTATTGATTGAAGGAGGCTCAAAAGCAGCGGAGGTCATACATCCTCCCGTTGAGGGCACACAAGGAGCGGGGAGGTGGAGGGATAGCGGGGGGATAGGGGAAGAGTAGGATTTGAGGAGGGCAGTTCGCCCACGCCCTCGGAGCCGCTCCGAAGGGGACCCCTACGTTATTCTTGGCGGCGAAAATACGTCAAAAAAGCCACCGCAAGGAGGAGAGAGGAGGGGTCGACTCCTCTGTAACACGAGGTACGCCGAAGCACACGACCCGTCATCTTCCTGGGAATTCACCCAGAAGTTTCATGAGTAGGGCATTCGATGAAGTCTTACTCTCATAACACTTAACCTAGTTTAGGCGGGTGGTTGAGTATATCAGCAGTTGACCGAAAAGAGACCCCTACTTCTTGCAAAGCATAGATGAAGACAAACTTTCTGCTCTCGGATTATTAAAAACCAATGGATAAGAGGTCAGAAAAAAGGTAATTCGAAGGCATGGCAACTTCAAGGAGGCGGTTTGGATTTCCGCCCCAGGCATGTTCAATGAATTTTCCTTGGGAGCTAAGTCTTAGGTCATAGACTAAGTTTGCATGCTATGAATTTAGGTTATGGACTATGGTCAGGTCAGTTGGATCGCTGATAACACAATAAATTCTCGATGGCTGAAGACTTATCATCAACGAAAATATAGATGCCTAAACAACGAGGTCTCATTGTGAATACTATTAAATTATATTACTGCCTTGATTGAATACTTCTCACCCTTCATCCACGTAAGTATAACGCAGAAAAAAGGTTTTCCACTTGTAATGGAGTGAAATATGCATGATCGACCGGAAAAAAATATTGTGACTCATGCCTAAAGGAAAATAAATGTTTCTACAGGAGACTGAATAAAGTATTTTCGCGCCAGTATGCACAAAATAACAGCAAGGAAATTTGCAAAGGATTAAAAGGAGAACAAACATTTGCCTAGAAAGTTTGGATGCAATGTGCAATAGAATTGAACAAGCCTGAGGTTTAAAAAACAATAAGAGCATTAAAATATGCATTTTAGCCATTATATCGCTGAAATAATAAGTAATAGCTATAATTCAGTGCACCTCGGAGCAAATAAAAATAGACTGAGACAGCGCTCGTTTCTTATGCCATAAACCATAAAATGTATGAGTATTGGATCCACAACGACTATGATTAATTTGCATTTCATATTATTTTAGCAAGAGCTGATAAAGGCATGGCGAAAGTGAAGCTACAGGTGTCTGAGAGACAAGGCAATGATGAAATTTTGGATAAGAATGAAGCTCAAGCTTAAAAATAAAGACAAGCATCGGATTTGACGGCAAAAATATTGCTATATAGCTAAGTTACTAGTAAGGAAGTACGAGTTAGTATCCTGCAGATTGCCATGGGTTCGCATGAAAGTATGTGGAAAAAGAGTTGTGATTCTGGCATGCTATGGATAGAGATGGGCGCCGCAAAGGTTTACTTCCGCGGCGGCGTTGGGGGTAAAATGGACGGCGACGGCGCCGGCGTGCACGCCGTCGTATTCCCCGGCGGCGGCGCCGAAGGCGTCAACTGACAAACAGTCGTATCTATTCATATATGAAAAGTTATGAAGTTCATAATTATGCTTTAAACGTCTAAATGAGCATATTGTAATTAATAAATACAAATATTTGTGTTTAGACGGTCAAATATGAAAAATTACAGTAGTTTTTAATCCAAAATATACTAACAATACTCGGTGTAAACAAAAAATGTTCTTTGGCGCGCAGCGTACATTACTAAATTATTATCATGGCTACCGCCTACCGCTGGTTCACGAAACCTACATACATCGTCATTCTGATGAATTATATCTTGTTTTCCAACTCAGAGATGAGCCTTGCAGTTTTTTTAGCTGTTTGAAAAAGTCCAGCAACAATGAATATGCGTAGATTACCCTTGCTGATGCTCGCCACGCACAAATAGGCCTGTTTATGGTTCGATTAATCAAAATTGTCGAGTATGTCGACTTTAGATGTCGATGGTGGGCATCGAATATATAATAATACAACCAAAGATCGATCGATTAACGACGGTAAATCACCTATCGATGATCAATCGATTGTCGATGATCTATCGATTGCCAATGTTCAATCGATAATCGATTGTCAAAGGTCAGTCGATGTGCAGTGATCTAGTTAACGCATTATGAGCATGTCGAGTTCATGGTCACTGACCGGTAACTCGGAAAATTGGCGCGTATCTGCCGTCAACCGCGGCCAGGCGCACGGACGACGCCTCGCACGGGTCAGCGACAATTGACAATCATCGAAAATTATCCTCGACCATCGACAGCGACGATCATCGATGATTGCCCATCGAACAAGCCTACGCCCAAATATTTCCAACCCGCCGTTACCAGCCACGGATACTGAAGGCGCCTATCCCTCCAGTGCCGCAGCAAGTCGTTGTCGGCGACGTTCTCTGAAACTAAATAGGTACAGAGGGCACTCCCTCTTTACAGCTTCTTCGTTCTTTGAAGGTTCGACTGTCGAGTGCTTCTTGATGAGTTCATGAAGGTGTTGCACAATTTTGGCGCTATAGAAAGAAGGTGATTCAGTTTCAGAACTTTAGCGTAAGGTCTGGCGAACTTCTTTAAGTCACAGAGTCGATCGCGGAGATAAGTCTCTCAGGTGCGTACCGCCAGCGAAATGTAGTAGCTCACGTTAGACAGGTTTCTGATGCTCTTGTTTAATATAGTCATGTGTATGTGCTTTTTAGGACAAAACATCTGCCTACGCTCTCGAACAGCAACAAAACGAACTACATAGAGAGAAATGTCAAGAGTTCTATCATCTCTTAAGCAGCTCATCCTTCGAGAGGAGAACCATTTTTCCTGGCTTTCCCTTTAGAATAAATAAAGTAAATGCTAGAGTCTCTTATGTTTTGATCATCATGATTAAAATCACTGTGAAAAAATAACTCGTTATTTCCACTACGGGGATTTTGCAGAGTAATGTTCACTTGAAGTA
The DNA here is from genome assembly GCA_963169105.1 of Ceriagrion tenellum. Classification (NCBI taxonomy): domain Eukaryota; kingdom Metazoa; phylum Arthropoda; class Insecta; order Odonata; family Coenagrionidae; genus Ceriagrion; species Ceriagrion tenellum. The sequence continues at coordinate 25,818,050 of OY720633.1, forward strand.
GTTATGAGTAATTGTTTCATTAAACTGATGTGGCTCCGGGACAAAATCATCCGAGTACTTTTCAATTTTTCTTTATTTTTGCTATAAATATGGCAGTAAAAAAGTATACACGATAAATAAGAAAAAAAATTTTTTTTAGAACAAAATGACGTCCAATTTCTTAAATAAATATGCCGCTATGCCAATTATACCGCTAAACGTGATATGCGGCAGCTGACTAAATAGATTCCAGCGTATTTGCGAGAGGGCGCGCCTAGATATTGGAATATCGAAGCCAACTTTCTACTCCGAAAGTCAACTTTTTGGAAAACGACTCTCAATTTTCAAAGTCGACTAAAAGTCTACTTATGTCATAAACTTTCGAATTTTGTATGACTGCCAATTCGATTTTTCAAATAATTAATTGACCATTTTTCGCAAATAGAATTTGTTATAAAACATATTTATGAGCCTGAAAACGCAAATTATTTTCTAAATGCATCAACATTGCTAGGTGGCACCAATTTCACCCTTTTAGAAGGGCTATTTCTCGGGAAGGCACACATTTATCCCAGTTAAAGTATTGAATAATTTTAAAGAAGGCTGGTTAAAATTATTAGCTTTGTAGTTCATCAGTCTTGGTGCCTTCATTAGAAAGCGACGAAAAATTCAAAACATTTCTAATATCCCTTCTTTTTAAGTTCCTTGTCGTGTATCAGTTCATGGTAGCAGAGAAGTTGAGTTGTTAAAACCTCAGCACTCCTCACGTGTCCCAATCAAACTACTATCTATAAATTTATATCTCCCCTTCGATGAAGAAAACAATTTCCTATAGCTTCGTCAACCCATTGGAGCCTTAAATTATGCATATGGACACCAACTCGATGCATAGGTTTGTTACATTGGGAATGAAAGATAATAGTTCTATTGTTCTAGCTAATGTTCTGACCATGGGAATCTTCTGGATTTGTTTCTTTTCTTTGTATACAGAGCCATGGATTCAGAGTATAGGAGAATACGAGTAGAACGATGAGTGGACGAAGGCATTGAGCCAGCCCTTTTCAGTCTTAGCAGCTATGACACGTACGTAGGCTTTTCACAATTTTATGTTCAGTGTGAGAACTTAATACCGGTGGCAAATGCAGACTCATGTTTGTGTTTTGACGTTGGTATTTGTTTTTCTGTCGCATGTGTGACATCTGATATCGAAAACGGTGCGCAAGAGTTCTATGTGAGAATTTTTACTGAAAACTGAATGTCGACAAAACGAAGTGCACGGTTTGTAATTGAGAATCTAGTACAACGGGAGCGCTGCAACTCACATCGCTTTATCGAGGACTGAGCACAATATTTTGCTTGAGTTTTAGATCACCGTCAACGACAAAAGTGAACTAGTCAGGGCAGTGACGGACCCTTTCAAGCAGACCAGGGGATAGGATATGATCCGGATCCATGAGTGCCTGAAATTGCTCTCGATGCGGCACGTCTTCCCCTTCTCCAATGGCAATATTTTACATATTTTACTTTCTAACCCAATGGCACCAATCAGGGTATGTTCCAAAAGAAATTCGAGTTTCCGAAAAATAAAGATCACTGTAGTGTGTCACGTCACGGCGCCGCCGCCGACGTTTTTGACGGCGGCGCGGCGCCCATCTCTAGCTATGAACTAGTGGATGGAAAGAGTGAGTGTGAAAGACGAGTTTTGGGAAAAACTGAGAGGTTTTGAATGAATAAGACCCTGGTGAGAGAATAATAGTACTAGATGACAGGAATGGCTGGGTTGGTGTGAGGCGGGATGTATCTGAGAGAGCAGTTGGGCCATTTGGTGACCCTCGAGTAAATGATAATGGCGAAAACTTAGTGAGTGTGTGCTTGGAAAAATGATTGTTTGTGTCGAATACGTGGTTTAAAAATAAGAGAATACATATGTATACATGGCAATGAGGCGATTGTAATAGCATAATTGATTTCTTTATGTACGATGAGAGAGTTAGTGTGGGGCACGAAAGTGATGAGGGGTGCTGAATGTGAAAGAGAATACTATTTGGTACTTCCAAAGTGAATCTGGGCAGAAAGTGGGTGCTAAGGAAAAATGTTGCGCTTAAGCAGTTGAGAGTAAAAGTGGAGAGGCTGTTAGACAGTGATGTAAGAATGCAGTATAGTTGAACGCTTGAGGATGCTCAATCCTTGAATCAAAGAGATTGGGAAGAGTATAACAGAAAAGAGAATGTGAATGATGCGCGGAAGTGTTTAGAAGGAGTGATTGTAGAATGTGCTGAACGTGTATGTGGAAAAGGAGTGGTAGGAAGAACGAAAGGTAATGCTTGGTGGAATGAAGAAGTGAAATTTGCAGTCAAGCAAAAGAAAAAGGCGTACAAGAATATGATTGCTGCCAAATCCGAGGAAGATCATAATAAGCCATATAAGATTTACAGAAAGAAAAGAATGGATGCAAAATCGTTGTGAAAGAGAGCAAGGAAAGAATTCGTGCGGATGGAGCTAACAAGATGCAGAGCGATTTTGAAGGCACTAAAATGCTGTTTTGGAAGTGGGTAAAAAGGGCTAAGATTGGAGATGGCAGGGGAAGGAATGTGGTTAAGAACATAAGTGGAGAGATCGTGTGGTAAGTGAGTAATATCAGGGACAGCTGGAGGGGATATTTTGAAGAATTATACAATAATGTTGCAGGCGCTGAGGGTGGGCCTTGCGAGCGAGAATGTGCTGCTGGAAAAGGAGATCAATATGGTCATAACAGCTGTAAGAGTATAGAAAAATGGGAAGGCTGCAGGCGTATATGGGATATCCGGTGAAATGCTGAAGTGTGGGTGGAATTTACCCATTTGTCGGCTGCATGAACTATATAATTTATGCTTACAGGCTTCTGTTGATCCATTGTATTGGAAGAATACAATCATCGTTCCATTGTTAAAAAGAAAGGGAGGACAGAGCAAACATAATAATTATCGGGCCATTAGTTTATTGAGTATTCCGGGAAAAGTATTCAGCAAAATTTGAACCGAGAGAGTTAGAGATATTACTTCTGACAGAATATGGGGTGTGCAGTGTGGATTTATGCCTGGGAGAGGATGTAGTGACCAGCTTTTGGAGCTACAGTAAGGGATAGAAAAATGTATGGGCGTCCGAACGAAAGTGTATTGTGCGTTTGTTGATTTAGCGAAGGCATATGACAGGGTAAATAGAAAGAAGTTGAGGAAGCTTTTGAAGGACTATGTAGTGGGCAGTTATTGAATGTCATAATGGCAATGTATGATAACAGTAAGGCGAGTCTGAGAGTTAACATGGGTCTGAAGTATTGGTTTTTGTTGTAAAATAGGGCGTAAAGCAGGGATGCGCGATGTCACCTTGGCTATTTAATGTATTCAATTTATTTTGTGTACTTAGGTAAGAAGTTTGCGAAAGATGGACGGATATATGAGGAGATAAAGAGACGTGCGAATGCTGGAAGGAAAGTGGTAGGTAGCATGTGGAGCATATCAAGGAATGAGTGCTTGTCTAAGGAAGCGAAAATCGCCGTGTACAAAGCTGTACTTCTCCCCACTTTGTTGTATGTTAGTGAAACATGCGTATGTCAGGATAAACATAAGAGTAGACTAAACGCCGTTGGTACGAGTAATCTGAGGAGTGTTTGCGGAAAAAGTAGGATGTATAAGGTCAGGAATGAATGGCTAATAAATAAACGTGGGTTAGATGATCCAGTATTGGACATTTATGAAAGGAGTGTGCTTCGTTGGTTTGGCAATCTTGAGAGAATTGATGATAGTCGAATAACGAAACAGATTTATGTGTGTTAAATGAATGGTGCGAGAGGTAGAGGTAGGCCGAGAAAGTTGTGGTTGAATGTGGTTGAGGAAATTCTTAGGAGGAGTAATATTAGGAGTCTTAAAAACAAAAGGGCGTATATGAGGCAGTGTAGGGGTAAATGAAGCAAAAGAAGTTTGGAAAGATAGGTCAGTATGGAGGAAATTCTTGAAGCAGAGTTAGGTGTACATATATTTATTTATGAGTGGAACGTTGTGAATGTGCCAACCCGGAAGGGACCGGCGTGATTTTTATGTATGCATAAAATTTCCCTATATTTGACCTATGACAATAAATTGAATTATGAAGAGCGGTCTGCAGTTTTCGGCAGTGATGTGTGCCATGAAAAGCATCGATAAAATTTCAGAGTCAGTGCATTTATCTGAAAACTCTCATCTTCACTGCATACATTTTCACACAGGTTTTGCTATGGGCCATGTACAGTAAAAGTGTAATTTTGAGACTGTACTATCTAAAAGGTTTGTATGCTATAAAAAGTCTGATTCGCTCTTAGGATCCTCAGTCATCGTTAGAATATAAAGTGTACCCTGAAGCATAATATTTCACCATTTGTAATGGATTGATCATCACAGGTATATTAAGTATACTAAAACTCATAGCCATGAACGATAACTACTTAAAATCATCTCACGCAACTCCTTAGTTGAAGTGGCGAAAAAATATTTTCTTAGGCACCTATTAACAAAGGAAACTCCATTAGAAGATCGTAATACTAAACGCTTTTACCACTTTTTCATAGGATCTTTTTGAAATTCTTTAAAAACTGCCATTATCTACCGAAAAAATCTTTATCATGCAAAAATTGAGACTGATATATTGGATTAAATGTATTTAATTAAAGTAAATATATCTCAAGGAGCGATAGGGCTTCAGCATTGCTCATTGAGCGACGTTTATTCCTGGAAATGATTTTCCTAACTTCAACTTCAATAACCATTTCCTAAAATGGCACTCATTAGCATTCTTGTGACGCAAGAAAATGCTCCATTCTCCTCCTTTAAGAGCGGTTTCGACATGCGAGGCAGTCCCTTCGCTGGCCTTCCAAATAGTGTCCGTCACCGCTACCGAAGCCGCCTTGGGAGCACAACGTGTGGATGCAAACCTTTCGTCTGGATGTTGGACTTCGATCGATCTTGAATGTATAACCCTGACCGAGGCAACCATTGTCATCCCCGTGGCAGAACAGTTCTCTAGGTCATCGGAACTCGCAGGTCACGTCAACGTTGTAGGTCATGAAAGTGAATGGGGAGTCCAGGGCTGCCCGTTATTTTAAGTTTAGCGCGAGAAAAATAACTCGATTTACGAGCAGCAGCTAGTAGCAAGCCCTTTCAAAAATAGAAAATTTGGATGTGGTACACTCTGCTCAACAAGACTTATAAAAGAAATTAGGTTTTACTACACGAAAAATAGGAAGGTCCTCGGATGTAAAATTAAACGGAAGATCCTACTTCTCTCTGATTTTGCCACACCTTGAATACGCCGCGAGCATTTGGGAACCCTAGCTATAAAGATTGAACCATAGAAATTAATAAAATACAAAGAAAAACTTCACGTTTCGTAAAAATGGCCACGAGCAAACGCAAACGTAGCGGCTATAAAAAGTCTGATTTCGCTCTTAGGATCCTCAGTCATCGTTAGAGTATAAAGTGTACCCTGAAGCATAAGCTACATCTACAGGGAAGAATGTAGATGTAGATTTAGATGATGTTTGTTTATCAGAGCTATGTGTTATTTTAAGAATGGTAGGGCTGGGAAAGTGCAGACTAATATAAGAGCCGTAGTATTTTGATTCAACGTACTTCGACAGCTTACAGCTTCGACAGCAACAGCCCTTGGACGATAAAAAAGATCGCCCCTCCAAATTCGAACCTAGCCCAACGATGGTGAACCTTGATGACTAATAGGGAACCCGTGTTTGCATCGCGGTAGGTCGTTGCCAATGAAAATAAAATCAATAAAATCTAGATTCATACAGTAAGTATCTGACATAACGGCCAAAAACTCACAAATAATTTGGTCATGCGTCGGAGTTGAAGTCGCGCGTAAAACGTGCATTGTTGTACGCTTAGGGGATGAAATTAACCATGAACATAATGGTTCTACTCGACCAAAATTCTAACCTATTGTTACAATTTTACAGTTTTTGGTTTGCCCTCTGAGACAGTAATTTAGCAGGCACCAAAAGGCCGCTTCGCAGTAACCAGGATACGAGAAAATCTAGTTTGCGTAAACTCCTAAAGAAATTCACCTTTAACTAAGAATGGCTTGTGACGTATCTCGAACACATGACTGGATATTTGGGGCACCTAGTACGGATACCGATAAAACTTTTAGATAGTTCATGGTGATTTTAAACGCATAATGTGCACCAATAAAGGTTACACATCACAGTCTTCAACCAGAAACTTTGAACAGTTTCCCCTTTGCGGACTGTTTACCCCGCGGGCTTAGCCGAAGTACTTACCCGAGGCTCGGATAAAAGGTATTTGTTCACGATCTCGACTTATCTTTATCGATACAAGAAATAAAAGAATCCTATAAAATCCCTACAGATGCCGCAAATGAAAAAATAAATCACTCCAACGAAAGATAAAACAGCAAATTTGAATAGTCATCACATACCGTCGTCTTTAACAGACTATTCTTGTTCAACTACGTTTGAAATTTTCGGTTCTCCTTTGCCGGCATCCTGTTTTCCATCCTGATACTATTTTCTGAGGGTATCGGAGAAGGCATTGCAAAAGCTTGAATAGTGCCGAGCACGCTGATGCTTGATTCGTTGTCTGACGACCTTCGACGTGGGCTCACGACGAAAGCTTCACACGTCTCTTGCTCAGGCCTAACATCCACTAAGTTACTCTGAGATGTCAAATAAGTTGAAATTTAAATTTTTGCGATGTCCGTATCTCTCCAAATGTAAAGTAATAACCATCACAGCCACACGATAACGCCGATTAACAACGACTATTTACGAATCGACTGAAGAAACTTTCTGTTCAGTAGCGCCGAGGACTTAGTGAACTTAATGGGGAAAATTAGGCAACTCGCTGCCAAGTTAACGATGGCAAACAGTTGCATCCATTAAGTATATTTATTTATGTAATCATTCCACTATTCTCCTTCCCTTCAAGGATATTAATCGCCTTAATAACAAACTACACACTTTCCACTTCTACCATGCCGAAACCTACCCTCCTACGCTTTACCGCTCACTCTTTTTTACCCTGAGATGGCGTGGAGAGCACATCTCTCAGCAAAGTTGGACAGAGAGAGCCTGGCATTTGGTATTTGTTAAATTTGTGACTGCTTTGGATTAGAAGTCAAAACACACGTTGAAACTAGCATGAAAAATTAATTGGTTATTAGGTTAACTGGTGAAGCATACTTGTTTTATTTGTAGTTCACTCAAAATACTTGTTTTGCTGTCAAATTTATATGCTGCCAAGTTTATCACCCGAACTTAGTAAAGAGTTTGTTTATAGACAGAAGTTCTTGGCGAGAAAACCTTTCCCTCTCCCGTTTACACTGGAAAAGGAAACCTCTCCCCATGACTATATATATATCCCTGAACATGGAAGTGCATACTAGAGTCTCCATTGAATCCTGGGAACTGCAGGACTCAGTCCATCAGACAGGGGAAGTCGTGCCTGACAATGTAGTAAGGAGGACCTCCGCGGTAGCCATCTCAACAAATCCTAGTGGAGCAAAAATAACAGTGTATGACTTTGACATAAATGAAGGAGAAAGGGGAAAATAGGAGGAAAGCATAAAAGAGTTGAAGTAAAAATAATATGCGAAGCAAAAGAAACGTACGTACGTGAAGAAAAGATAAGCACTGGAGGAAAGATGGAGAAGTATAGAAATGGAGGGACAGAGTGTGAGAGAATACGTATAATCAGTGGAAACAGAAGGATTAAGAAGTTATAAATCACATTAGATATAATTAGGAAAACAGAAAGATGAACACATTTCATAAAGACCATTGTAATATTGAAACCGTACGCTCGTATCATGCAATCATTCATGAGATCGTGCGATCAATAATAGAATATGTTCTAATTTTGCCCCCGTGATCATGCACAAGATTTACATTCACCGAATTTAACACTTCGCAAGCATAACGTACAAGACTAATTGAAGGATCATTCACTAGATTTTCGCTGGGTGGATTGGTCTTCAAGCGTCGCCTAAGGTTTAAAACTAATCCGTAAAAAGCCCATCCTCCATCACTGCCAGAGCACAATAAAATCAAAAACTATGTGAATGCACAAAAAGAGTACTACGTTACTTATTTTCCATCGAATAAAGTCCAATAATTAGAACTTCTCTGAATGTATCCATTTCCACGATCCACCGCTCGTTTTGCCATGCGTTAAAAAAGTGGTTATCCAAACTCCCATGATTTACGCCCGCCTTCGTAACTCTTTCCTATATATTAGACCGTTTATGCGAGAATATTTCTATTCTCCATAATCTCACCACTATTTCAACGATAAACACGCCATTGTTAACGTCTATTTCGGATACACCTATTACGCTTACCACGTAGCCCGTAAGGTACACTACAGGAGGCGTGAAATTGCTGGTCCGAAACATACGCATGCTTTGATAGAATACCAAATTGAAGCTGGTATGAATTGATGATCTTCCAGGCAAACAAAAAGAATGTAAAAAGTAGAGAACGGGAGGGCACATGGAGCCAACGCTTTATTGATCTCTGCTACCTAGGCGGCGAAAAATAAAATCGATCTAAAATTTGGTCCTAAAGTTCTCTTTCCAAAGAGAATATACCCGCTGGAGAAGAATGGCCTACTCCAAAGACTAGGGAGCTGTCAGTGAGGATGTGAGATAGATTGGAACGTGCTTCGGTCGGATGACGATTAAAGGGGAAAAATGTTTCATGAGAAAAACTCATACGCTTTTTCATTACTCATTTTTAAAGGGAATATTCGTGCGGCACGAAGTCTTTGTCCAGCCGTCAGGACGAAAGTTAAATGGAAGAGACCACGCTAGGTCCTATAAGCCATAAGTACTAATCGGCCATCTTTAAGGTATTCCATATGAAGAAAACGAGCATTTTTTTAAGTCATTAGCTAAGGTCACGACTTTATGGGTCTTTCTCCTTACGCCATCTACCAATCGATATTATTTTCATTTTATTAAATTGTCTCGCTGAAGTTGGAACATGCTGTTGCCAGCCGTCAGTGACTTTATTACTCAAGAGTATTTGGCGAAGAAGCTTATAACGCACTTTACTGAGTAAATTTTCTTTAATATTCCAATGATAGCTTGAAAATAGTTTCTTCATGAGAATGGCATAGTTAATATTGTATGCATTTACTTGAATATCGTCTCTTTTACACATTTTATTCGAAAGTACATAATTATACATTCAAATCAGTCTTAATTACATATGAATGCGCTGAAGTGAGAAACAATTGGTTATAAGTCATATCCGCTTTAGCATATGTTTTTTAAACTAGTAGTGTCCCATTGGATAGCCAAAATCAATAGGGAAGATCGGGTCGCTATGGTTGCTAGAGTACTGACTAACCATACGGGCGGCCAGGGTTCAAATCCCTGCAGAGGAGGATGTTTTTCAGCGGAAACCCGATTCTTACTTGAGTGTCTTTTGGAGAGCACTTCAAGTACAGTACTCCGACTGTCGGATGAGACGTTAAACCGTGGTCCCCTTGGCGCCTTCCATTAAGAGCAGGCTAATGCCGACGCCGGGTTTCTATCTACTCTTCTTCCCTTATCTTTCCCTATGGCGCAAATGGCCTCAGCTGTCGGTGGCCTCCCCAAAATTCAATTCAATCCAAAATCCAATGCCCATTATTACCTAATATACGACAATGTAAACAGAAAATTCCTTCTGCATTTTGATTGAAATTTACTCTGAGCAAAAAATGAGTCGTGAAATGAATTTAGCAAATGATCAAAAATTCAAAATTGTCCCGAAAACAATCAGACATCCACCGAGAATAAATTCCTCAAAAATATTTTTTTTCCGATCTTCACGCCACAATGCTGTTGTTTCGCACGTGTTCACAATTCTTCTCTGACCTTGGCACCAATGAAATGCACTTTGGAGACAAACTCGAAATCGAATTCTTTTCAATTTTTTCTTCAGCCTTGGAAGCTGATGACCCAACAAACCAAGCTACCCCTCTATATGTCGTACGAAAGACCCATTTTACATTCCCACGGTAAAAAAGATTATGAAAAATATAGGGAGACCGTCGTTCGCAAACATGCTTTTTTTTAGAGCTGGTGCACAAAACACGGAAAGTGCATGGCGGCTTGGAAAACGGCTGGGAAATGGTGCATTAAGTCGACGGCACTCGCTCGCTCGTTGATGGCCACGACGAAGCAGTAGCGGACGCCCTCTGGGTTTAGAGCAGTGCGGCGGTGGCAGAAGCGACGCCGCTCTCTCCACGAGGGATCTGGCGACGTCGCGCGGACGTGATGGGGTTCCGGGAACAATGAGAGGCGTTTGGAGTGTAGAAGGGACAAGGAAAGGATGTAGCCGACGGCATATGAACCGCACTATGAGCAAGAAAAGGTGCAATCCGGAAAGGAGACGAATCCAAACATTATGTCATTATGGGTGCACATTATGGGACACAACAGACATTATGGGTGTTGAATTAGAGTTTGCTTGTCGGAACTGCAAAAATGTATACGTTACAGCATCTTATCCGTAAGAACAACTCAATATTTTAAACATGAAATAGAAGCGTATACTTGTTTATGATACTAGTTCACTTTTTCTAGACACCTAGTAATTACGGAGGGTCACAATTACGGTGAGCTTTCTGTGTAAGACAGGTCAAAGCCAATAAAAAAATACTGCAAAGAAAAACAAAAAGGGTCTTACCGTTTGTATAAAGATACAGGACATGGATGGAATGAATGGGCTGATCTCACTTGTTTTACATGCAAAGAAAATTCATATATGTATAGCGTAATGCAGTGAGTGCATACATTGGGACGGGAAAAATGAAACCACTATGGAATGAAGTGACATAACTCTCATTAGATTTACTATTAAAAAATATCAGTTCTCAGTGCTTTCCATATAACTGTAAGGTGGCATTTATTTAGACAAGTGGCTGGTTGTTATTAAGCTGGTTGTCCCTTCATAAAGCTGTTTGTAAGTACCAATTGTAGGAAATCTGATTGGTGCAAAAGAGTATTGATATAATCCATAATATCATATGACAGGAGTAAGATTATTAAGTAACGAGGCCTGAGAAATTTACATATCAGATTATAAAGGTACATCTTTTCCGTGTGCTATACAAGAATATGCATAAGTATCTTCTCCCCGGAAAATCACCCACCACTTTGTTTGGCCTGGCGTATTCAAGGAGGCTACACCTCGATTTGAATTTGTTACCGCATAATACAAATTTGAAGCCATCATTATCGCATTACCGCGACATCGGCAGTGGGTATATTCATTCGAAATAAAGAAATCATTCATGTCAAAACATTGAACTGTTTTGCTCAACGGAGGAAAGTCCGAGTTCTTATTGGAAAAATAAAACCTAAAGAAATAATAATATCCATTATTTCCAATTTGTCAACACATAGTTTCCACTCTCAGGGCTGATTCAATCGACATTTATTAGAGAAGTAGTAATTTCTCCATCATCATCAAATCCCAGAACCAAGGAAAACCGATGTTCAATATATATACGATAGAGAATTCCAGAGAATGTCACCCGGTTCTCTAAAGCATTAGAAAATAATCAAGCCTAGTACTCATTCCATTCATTACCGGCTTCTGTTGCCTGATTCACCTATACCTATAGGCTTTGGGTTGAAAATGCGCACTTCAGACAGCCACGGTAATTAACCACATTCTCCAAAATCAAGATATTGAGGTCTAGCACCATCGTTATTGTTTAATTCCACAGAAATGTGTTGGAACTATTAGGAAATGAATTTAAATTATACGGCAGGAAAAATTCTCAGCAAATGAGTCATTGAAAATGCAATGATTTAAATTCACAAAAAAAGGACTAAATGGCATTCGAAGCCCTATAACAATATGGACATATAGTGCCGATGATTTCAAATAGACTTGATCGATAAATTTAGGTTATATTTGTAGAAACCTACTTCTATTTTACTTTTCCATGAGCCGAAAGTTAGTACTATTGGAGGCAGCAGTTCGTTTACAGAGACTACCGAAGCATTGAATACGTAATACCAACTATGTAGTACCTAAGTAATCACGTCTCATCTTTCGAGTGATAAGTTATCAAAACTTTTTTCAGCACCAAAAACAGTAAAAATGGGCTCTGTGTTTTGGAATTGAATCTAACGTGCATAACATTCACTACTCAGCACAATGTATATCAGGCAATATTATTTTGATTGAGAAATTTTAAATTCCTACTAAATGAAATTCTTTCACTGCCTCCTAACTAAATGAATCTCATACTTTGCAGCCATCATACTCGAATTACCTGCAATATTCAGTTAGATTCTCACTCGGCCAAAAATGTTACAAAGTTATTACTTTTAGAATATTACGCTATCAGGTGGAATATTTTTGTCTTAAGTAGAGAGTGACGGCCTGGGTGGTAGAGTACTGCTTGGGACATGGTTTAATTCTCCATCGAAAGACGGTTTCCACGCAAGGGAATGCGAAATCCGGTACGCACGCAGAGTATTGCGGATATCAAGCGAGATGTGTTGGAAACGTTTAAGCATTGTGCAGAGTTCTCCAGGGGATATTTGAAGCAGACGAGATGAATCCAGCAAGGAAATTAGGCCGCATGCAGCACGAGGAAAGAATGTCGAGGAAAAAGAGAATATTTTTGGGTGGGATGAGTAAAAAATAACTCTTCTACTGACGAAAAGTGCACGAGTACCTTAGAAAAATTGTTTCAAACGCCTATTTTTCATACTTACGAGTTATTTCTGGGGTGAAAACTAAAATTCCTCATATTTGTTTTGTTTTTGTGTTGCTAGGATTTTTATTTCATAACAGGCATCAACTAATGAAATGACTAATCAAAATATTAACTATAACATGTTTCTTAAGTTACCAATGACTGTTACTGATGATTTCCTTCCCTATATTCATAGCGTTCATTCCATTATAACAGGCCCATCAGTTCTAGACACATTGAGTAGAGAGAAGCATGTTTCTTTGAGTCACTTGTAAGCATGAAGCTGCTGAATAAACTATGGGAAAACAATTATTCACAACATATAATTTTTTTATTAGATCTGCACCTAAACCCGAGAAAACTAAGATCTCCAATTTACGTTATCTGTTATATTATTGAAATTATATTCAGCATTTTGATAGGAACTCATCTCCAGCACCAATGCTGCTTATTATTGATAACATTAACTGCTTATTAGTGGATAACAGTAATGGTGACACTTCTCAGTTACATCAGTTAACAGAAGATTTCTACAACAGCTGTAAATATTTCACAATACAGAATTTAGAGGCCTTATGAGAAGTTTGGCGTCATATCTCCACGATTGCTCGGTTTAATCCATCATGTAAAACAAATACCGATCGATAACAGCAAAAGAAAGCGAAAGAAAGGATGAAAAATGACAGTCCGAGTCCCAACCACAATATACGGTAATCTTTTTATGCATCAAAAGTGATTGAACTTAAGCAAAAATCTCGGCCTATCCGACTATATTCAGAAGAGTTATTGGTTTTTGAGGTTTTCAGAGCTTCAGTCTCGATCTAGAAGGATAGTACATCTGTTACTCGAACCATTTTCTGATTTAGTCAAAAGGAATATATGACCCTTGTAATCAGTCTGAATAAAATATTAATTAGGGAGAAACGTGAACTCTTACGCACGTTACATTCATCGCTAAATCGCACAGCTTACCTCTCACGAGTCTAAATGATGCCCATGCACGGCAAATACCAACATAACAGCCCCTATAGGGGTCAGGTAGATCGGAGCAGTCCATTGTGAGAAGATTGGTCTGGAATCCCCGCTTGCTCGAGGGCCAAGGATCGCTTCATCCCGAAAGGGCCCGTCCCTCCATATCCCTATTCATCTCACATACCGATTTACCTCCCCATGCATTATTCTCTACTCCCCACCTCCTCAGAGGGTGCCCTTATTAATCTTTTATCCGCCCCGGCTCGGAACGGTGGGCCACAATCTGCCTCCGACCCACCCTCTCGCTCGCCTAAACATGTTATTCCTTCCACTTCCTACCTTCACACCGAAGAGAAGTCCCAGCCCTCGCGCCTACCTACAGTCGTCCACCAACCCACCAACACAAAACAAGATTCCGTGCCGGATCACACATTCCGCGCGCACTCCGCCACGATTCCCTCCCACTATTACTTACGCCCCATTCGCCACAATGCCATTCCGTATCCCAGCTTCTCTCCATCCGAACGCACCGCCCTCTCCTTCCCCGCCCTCCAATATCCCCTTATATCTCAGACCACCTCTCTGGAAGACAGCCTAGTGACCCCTCCTCCATCCTCCCAGATCCTCGGCCGCCTTCCCTTCAAGCATTCCAATTCCTGCAAATTGCCACCACCCCCCACTCCCCGTCTTACCCTCCCACCTAATACCCCACCGACCCACTCCTCTTTTTATCCTCCTACACTCCTGACCCCTTAGGAGTTCCAGGAAAATTCCCCGTATCCAATGCCTTTTTCCTCACACTTCTAAAACGACGACCCTGAGAGATCTTTTCTCGTCCTTTTGAAGTATTAATCGGCGAGGTATCTAGATGGAGCGCAGCTTTTCTTTTTTAAGCCACTGGACAAGGTTGCCAACGAAAAAATGGGTTAAGGATTCAGATTATGCTGCAGTTCTTTTCCAGCAGTATAAAAAGTAAATGGATTTATACAATTGCATTAATACAAAAATGATGAGCAACGCCATTTTAAAGGTATCAGTGATGACTTAGTTTTTTTTTAATTCATCAAAAGAAACAAAAAATAATACAAGTGATTCTTAGAGAAAATGAGATAATGACAAGAAGAAATAAGGTTTTCAAAACGCTAGTGTGCCATGAAGTAAAACAATACTTTTGAAAGCAATACGATTCTAGACATGTAAAAACATAATTTACGTCTTATAAAAAAAAACCTTAAATTGTAAATATAAGATCATCAATTTATCCGAAGTTTTCTAGGCTCTAAATCTACATCTACATAATACCCTGCGAGCCACCGCATGGGCGTGTGGCAGGGGGTTTAAGGTCAACATCCGTGTAAAGATGTAAGTTTTTGGGAGATGAAATGGTGACATGTATTATAGGAGTGTATTTAGTGGGGCTCAATTTTTATTGTGGTCGCTTTTTGTGCGCAGAAAGAACGAGTTTTTGTACCTATCTGTTTGGCAGTGTATCTCTCTAATTTTGTCGCATCTGTCTGATCTAGATATGTAGTAAGGATTCATGATAATATACTCTGTGTCGCTCTGAAAAAATATCAGTTCTGAATTTCTCCAGCAACCTAAGCCTAGCGTGTAGTCTCCGAGTCTCTAGGGGCTCCCACCTTAATCCCTCTAAAAGTGGTGAGACGTTATATGTACCCTCGTAGCTGTTTATAACGAAGCGTGCTGCTTTCCATTGTATTTTATTAATTTTTTGGTTAAATCTTTATGACCAGCATCCAAAATGCTCGAGGCTTATTCAAGGTGTGGCCTAACCAGAGCGAAGCTCTAATGAATTTTTATAAATTTATGAAACTGTTTACTTGAATTCCGCTTTGAACAGCTGATTGCTGTCGGTACTTAAGGTTAGTTCGATGATCGACTGGTGCGTTCCAGCATATGACCATACTGGTATGCGCGCGCATTTTATGAATTTAACCATAAACGAAAAAGTGGCCTTACATTTTCTATTGACGTTTTTTTCCCAATCCATAGATTTTAATGTTCCAAATTTATTATAGAAGCTGATTTTTAAGAAAACAAACGAGAGGTAGTAGATTGTTTATTGATAAAAAACAAAATTTTGGCAGAAATTCGAAAACTCATGAAAAATGCTTAAAAATGAGTGAAAAATCAACCTTGAATACTCTGAAATAAAACTTTTACACCATATACTCCCAAAATATCAACTGATATGTGTTAATTGAACTATTTTCTATTAATTCTAGTGAGGGTAAAAATTCAAAAAAAATATATATTTCGGGAAATATGGAGGAAAAACCCTTAAAAAGTCGATAATTCCTGAAAATGTGCGTAAAAACTCATTTTGTTGTCAGGTTAGAGTGGAAAGCCTCAACCCTGCGCAATAATCTTGTGCGTACTTCCTAGTCATTGCAAAATATTAGGTTTGGCACCCCTCGGGAAACGATTTGCGAGAAAAGTTTTTTTTCGAACCACCCTAATATATTATATATAAGCCAAGACATATAGGAACAGCAAAAATAATACGCTCTAAAAATAATTTCTTGATAAGAAAACTTACTTTGTTACAATTTCTTATTATAATTGACGATTTCCGACGTAAGGTAGAAACTTTCACCAAAAAGTGCCTGCCTTAAGGATCTGATGTTCAGTTGTAACCTGTCAATTATCCCTTATAAACCCACCCACAATCTCCAGCACAGCAGCACCCTCTTGGATCTCTTCATTGTCGACGATATCACGAAGGTCGAAGACTACGGACAGCTTCCTGTCCCCTTTTTATCAGAGCACGATTTAATATATATCAAATATCGCTTCCAACATGAAGTTCATCTTCCTAAGAATGTAAACTTTCGTAACTTTAAGACTTTTGATCTTGCTAAATTTGAATCTGACTTGTTAAATGTTAATCTCGATAACTTTTTCAGGTCTCATGTGGTGGATGAGAAAGTAGAAATCTTTAATTCTGTGGTAATTGGGTTGCTTAATACTCATGCCCCTTGTCAAATCATTGTGACAAGACATCAACCGTCCTCCTGGCTAACCCCTGCACTAAAAAACTTAATGTCGCGTAGAGACCGCTTTCGACGGAGTTATCGACGTACCCTCCTTCCTCAGCTGCATAAGGAATACAAAGAGATTCGAAATCAGGTGCAGCAGCTTATCCGAACTGCAAAACAGAAGTATTACAATGAATGATTTTCGGATAAATGGGACGTTAAATCTACCTGGCATGAGTTAAGGCGTCTTGGTATTGGAAAACCCAGGAGACCCCTACCTAATACAACATTCTCCCCGAACGACTTAAACGGTTACTTTCTCACTCCTGTTTTCAAGGATGATAACCAAAATGAATGACTCGATGACTCTACTTTAACTGGTGATAGCCTTAAGTTTTACGATTCTTCACTAATCTCCCTGTTTGACAGTGAAAGGATGTACTTACCGCATTACACTCCCGAAATTCTCATGCGCTCGGTTAAATCATTGAAATCGAACTCCACAGGTGTAGATGGAATCAATGCGAAAATAATTAAACTCATACTTCCCGCAGTAATGCCTCTTATCCTAGATATTTATAATTGTTCCATAAATTACTCTGCATTTCCCACTCTCTGGAAATCTGCAATAATCTATCCTATCAATAAAATTCCAGCGCCTAAAGATGTCTGATTTTAGGCCCATTGCTGTGTTGTGTGCTCTCTCAAATTCCCTTGAGCGCTTTGTGTACAACTCTACGGTAGATCATCTATCTCGGCTGAACTTTTTTGACAAATATCAATCGGGCTTTCGTAAAAACCACAGCACTCAGTCTGCACTAATTAAAATAACAGATGACATTCGTCGATCAATAGACGAAAGAAAAATCACAATTCTTGTTCAATTTGATCTTAGCAAAGCCTTCGATTCTGTAGATCATGATATTCTACTACGACGCATGGCTCAACTTCAGTTATCTCTCTCCGTTCTGTTCTGGTTTCATTCTTACCTATCCAATCGGCAACAGGCTGTTAAATGCGGTGAATGTACAGAATCAAGTTTTCTACCTGTTCCCCGGGGAGTCCCGCAAGGCTCAATTCTTGGACCCCTATTGTTCACTATATATATCAAGGACCTCACTAGCACCATATCTCATTGCAAATACCATCTTTATGCAGACGACTTGCAGATTTATCTCGAATCCTACCCAAAGGAAATAGAAAATGCTGTTGAATTGATCAATAAAGATATCCAATCTATCTGTAAATGGTTAGCTGTTAATCGGCTGAAGTTGAATCCTGACAAGACTAAGTCAATAATATTTGGTAGTCCTTCCTATCTGAACTTCATCTCAAGGAGTGGCCCTCCCAAAATAAGAGTACAGAATATCCTTATAGATTACTCGACTTCAGTGAAAAGTCTCGGGGTTCATTTAAATAACACCTTGAGCTGGCGGGAGCACGTTAAAGCTATATCTAACAATGTGTATAAGACTATGTACCAATTGAAGCACTTCAGGCATCTGCTTCCAATTTCACTTCGCCAGAAGCTGGTTCAAACTCTGGTATTCCCATATTTTGACTATTTTTCAATCATTTTCTCAAATGTTAACTCAGAACTGTGCATTAAGCTGCAGCGTCTTCAAAACTCCTGTCTGCGTTTTGTTTTCAACATCCACTATGATGAACACGTCACGCCTTGTTACGAAAAAATTAAATGGCTGAAATTGGATAAACGCCGAAAACTGCAAAAGGCTTTATACATGTTCAAGGTTCTGAAATCCAAAAACCCCACCTATTTGTATGAAAATTTTATATGTAAGGTAGATACAGGAAAAAGAACAACTCGTTTCACTGAGTTATTCTTAGTCCCTAAATTCCATACCTTATTATTTGAGCACTCTTTCCTAATTTCCTCCTGCAAGTTATGGAATTGTTTACCTGTAAATGTTAGAATCTCTATGACAATTTCGATGTTCACGAGAAACATGACTGACTACCTATGTAAAATTGCTTAGTTTTTTGTAATCTTTTATGTTATGGCATGTATTTATTTCTTTTCTATGTTCCAGGGGACTTAAAGTCCCAGAACAATAAAGGCTATTTTCTATTCTATTCTATATGCACGCACAACATCATCAAAGTGAACAATCGCATTTTTATCCTATGATGATGCAAACACGCCTAATCTTAGAGTCATTTGTTTAATCTACAATTTAGATCTGTATTTCAATATTCCTTCATTCATTCATTTTCCAGTTCTGGCGAGATGGCTCCATTTACGAAAATTTCCTTGAATGTGTACTTGCACTGTCTTTATTTTCAGGGCATAAATCTCATTCCAGAACCTCAAAATCGTTCTTAGAAATGGACTTTCCGCTTCAATAAAGACGTCCTTCCTATGAAATTCAACCGTTCATCTCACCCTCAAACTGGTAAAAGAAGGTCTCGAGAGAAATCTCAAGAAATGTGAGGAAGAGCTCAGGGCTCTTTAGATAGGAGGACAATCGTTCAGCCTCTGAAAAAGAGCAACCGTTTCAAAAGTAACACCTGCGGAATGCTCGAGACACGGTCTATCTTTAGAACGGCTCCCTCTATTCCTTTCATTTTCCCTCCCTCCTCCCTTCAGTCGCTTTCTTTCCAGTCGAGATCACAAGAGCCGAGGCAGTGCGCTGCAAAGGGCGTGGGGAAATGTGATTGTCGCCGTGACTCACGGTATTCTCTCAGCGATGCGACATGTGACTCCATATTAACCACTGTGTTCAAAGTTTCAGCTCAACGTTCACTGAAGCATTGTCTAAGATGTAACACACCATGCAGCCAAATGGATGCAAGAATAAATATCAAGGTTATAACCGGAATATTGAATTATTGTTTTGCCTATTAAAAACAGAAAACTAACGCTTTTCTTTGTTCATATTCTTGCTTCACGGCGCAATTATATTACGATATTAGCCTTTTTTTCGGTGCTGCGGGTCTTGAGGAATGTCTTTAAAATTGTGCTTTGCCGGCGGTTAAGATCCAGGAATAGTTATCGCATTCCTGCTCAACTAGCACTAATCCTTAACTAAGGGGAAACCCCGAGATAAGTTCCTGAATTACGTTAGACAAGTTTATCTTTCAACTATTTGCTCACTGAAACGTTAAATATGTTAAAAGTATTTGCCAGTGGCCCATTTATGACCAATTTTTGCATGTAGAATACGATCGGCATAAGTCAATAAATTTTTTTAAATGCTATAAACGGTTAATAAATCACATATTGTGTTCCAGAACTTAGTAGCTCTGGTATGGTGTTTGCAGGGCCGTTAGAGTAATTAGGTATTAATCGTATTCTATTATAATATGCTTTGCTTCAAAAGTACGCCTGAAGGTTGACAATAATGGGGCATCTGCCTACATAGTATGAAGCCATAGGTGAGATGGAGTTGGATGAGTCAATTTTAACTTCTACTGGCGATCCATCCAATAGCAACTGCTCCATTGCCAAAGATTTTTCCCTATTTCCGTCTTTCTCTGTAACGTGATAACGATTTACTTTTAGGACAAAATACATTACACAATATCACTGTTTTCATAATTAACTTTCACAAAGAAAATATAATTTTACAAATGACGATACAAACTGAAAATGATTGGAATGGGATCTTATTCCATCATGCACTATAAACATGCACATACGCCGGCCCAGGTAGCGGCGGGGTAAAGCCCTCGCCTGCTAATCCGAGGGTCGCGGGTTCGAGTCCCGCCTGGGTGGGTTTTTCACCACCCAGGGTATGGATGTGTGTCAAGTTCTGTTGGTCCGGTCCCTGGAAAACCTGATGACAGGCTCAGCAGCCTATCGGGATTCTGCGGACATACAGAACCGTCCGGCAAGCAAAAAAAAAAAAAATTCAACACACCTAATCAGAATATTATAAAAATCGCACTCGAGCGAGGACAGAAGTTTGATAGATAGATTTTTAAATACCAGACATCGCACCAAAATCAAAATAATGCATTATACCTATTCGTTTACGACTTGAAATCGGTCCAACTTTTGAATATTAACGGCTTTATTCAGACAGCGGCCAAGACGGCGAGAGTCTTACTACGGGCCCCACCTATTCAGGGCAACTTTAGAAAGAGGATTTATGACCTCCCACATTTTAAGTTTTTAGAAAATAAATAGAAATTTTCCCCATTTTCCATCACTATTCTTAGGAATAAGTAACCTCACATCAGGATTAGTACAGTGCTTCACTCACGATGAACTGATATTGCCATTTTTGTTGGTATTATTTGTATGTACACATTTTTTTGTGCCACTAGAAGTAATTTTATTATCATTATGTGCACATTATTTGAGTGCTACCTACTGCTAAAAGAGGAGGGTAGTGGTCTATTACAATTCAGTTTCAGGCCCCCAAAACATGAAATAATTTTAAAGTTGACCAAGGCCAACCGCCACTGAACATCATCACTATCTCTCTTTGCACAAACGTACTACGTTTCCTCAAATTAGTTATTCAACTGTAAATAATCGACGGCTGTCAATCGCTCAGTTTGCCTTTGAACACCAAAGCGTTGGTTACTATACAGAGTCTCGTTTGAAAAAAATGACTCTAACTTAGCTAGAAAAAAGAGAACCCGTATTCGGTTCTTAAAGGTCAAATGAGCAAGGAGTAGTTAACGAGTGCCAAGGGCCGCCCACATGATCCAACGGTCTAAAAACAGAAGGAGAAGCCTACATAAATCAAGCTACGAAGAAACAAAGTTGAGCCTAAGGTCAACCGGAAAAAATGTCGAAAATTGGCTATAAGCAATTAAGAGCCTGCTTAGGTTGTTTCAGGTCCAAAATCCAACGACAATCATTAAGTCTCCCATTTTAGAGATATTTTCCATACATTTGGATGGTGTGCAAAAATCATTCTCTCCCAGAAAATATTCTAAACCAATTTTACAATTCAGAGCATTATTCAGTTTATTCTTCACGACATTATCCAAGGAAATATTTTTATGGAACGCTAAATATTTAATATCCCATTGTTGATAATAAAATCCGATTAAAATCCTAAAAGAGTAAAAAATTAGGATTTACGTGAATTAATTCGTACGAAGGAGGAAAAATTTTACTTATGCCACGTACTGGATGAGTTTAATAAGGACCAACCCAGAATTATAATACTAAGCCGCGGCTGACGATAGATCAATGCAACACAAGATGCATGAAGAAATCACGCAATTATTAGAATCATATTAAAATGCAGTGCTTTTGATGATTAGAGATCTTTTTCCAAACTATCCACGAAAGATTATCTACAAACAAACCACAATCAACGTAAATAATTGATGATGAATTTAATCCCTTTCGTAAGTAAAGAAAGACCCATTTTATTTTGAGGCGTACTACCTGAGGGCCTTCCTCTTCACTCGCCGAAAATTCCTTGACCTCTACGAGTTACCCAGGCCAGAAGCAGCGACGCTAATGAACATGTAAGGGGAAGAAAGGGCCGAAGATGAAATCAATTTCCTGGTTTCGCTGTACGTGTCAGCAATCTCTTTGTTATCATCATTTATCTTGATATATTATCTCACTAAATTCAGAACAAACGGAGTGGATCAGGAAAGTTTTAAACTTATGCTACCGGGAAATTTTGAGAAGTTTGAAGAGTATTCACATCTCCCTTCTGTGCGTTCGCGAAAAGCCTCTTCAACAACTCATCCTTCGCCGTTCTCACGCCTGTTGCTCTCCTTCCATATGCTCCCCATACTCACACTCAGGGATTTGTCCTCCCGCCACCTACCCACTCTACAACTTCTTTTGATGCTCAGCTTCCTCCCGTTAATTGAGCCATTAATATATTTCTCTCCCCCACATTATTCGCATTTAACGTCCCCGAGGATTTTGTTTGCCGACTTATAGCCATGCAGCATGAAGGGGAAGTTTACCCAGGGACAAATCGATTCCTTAGCCTTAAAGAAAACATCTAGCTAAAAGGCTTTAACTCCATGAGCAAACTTTGCTCGGTTTTCTTATTTTTTTACGCTCAATTTTCATGGCGGGTGCCTCTACTATCTCCCATCCCTTCTCCGCTTTTCCTCATGTCTCCGTTCCCTTTTCTTGCCTCGTTCCCTCTTCTTGCTTTGGGTCTCTCTCGCGGTCTTTCCTCTCTTCCCTCAATACATCCTACCTCTTCGCCTTCCCTCTCAATGTCACCGCCTTCATTATAGCACCGTGCGGCCCACCCACCGCTGCGACAAGACGACGGAAAAATAACAAACTCTTCTGCACCTAATCGCCTCTTCTCCACAGCCAAACCAAACAACCGCGGCGTCCTACTTGGAAGCCTCCGCTCTTCCATTTTCCCTTTCCAAATCCACACCCACCACTCTCCCTTCAACCTTACTCTTTTCAGAACTCATTTAATTCACCCACGCGCTCATTCCTAATGCCTCTAGACTTGAAGTCCTCCTCCGCTATTCACCTGAGCGTATATAGAACCGAAAATCAGATAAAGGCGGTGATTCCAAGACGCATGAAAAACTAATACGGAATAAAAATTTAAAGGAACAGATGTTTCCCCAGCTGGACTGCATAACCAAACAAATTTGGCTTGAAATTTCGTTTTATTTCCAATGAATAAAGGGCAATAACTGAGTTTTATAACAAATTACGATGATAATTTATGTAATAATACGAGGCTCTATGAAAAATGCCATTGCCAATAAGACCTAAGCATCAGAACAAGTCGCTGAATAAATTTGTGATGAAATTCTGAAATATCTCTTTCCATTACATCTGTCTTTGAGACAGTAATGTGCATTGATTTATGTTAATTTTTGTGAGATAAGAAGAAGATGCCAACTCATCCCAGAAAAATACATTTAGTATCCCAATTTATTGACCATTACAAATTAATCTTAAGTATAAAAAATAAGAGACCAAATAAATTTCATACAAGCCTTCAAAATATGCCATTGATACTTGGATAATAATAATACTACAGGGCTATGTGATTAAGATAGTGAAAATGTAACAGGATATCAAGTCATTCCCAGAAAATTCGTAACAAACCGTTCAGAGTCTGTCAGCACTGTTGGTTCACGGCAATTATATATATAGGAGCAATTTTCGCTTTTTTATTGCAAAAAATCATTACAAATCTTGATTCATATCTTGGATTGATAATATTTGAAGCAATAGTGAATAGAACTCATACTTATAATGCAAGGTTGATAATAATACAGTTTTATTTAAAAAAAGTACATTGAGCTTCAAAGAGGTACATTCCAAAACGTGTTGCATGCACAGTGTACTTCACAGGAGTAAACAGTACTTGGTAACAATTACAAGCTCTCCAAGTTTAGAACAACATCCATAAGTAAATAATACAATTTGTACTTTTCCAAAGATACAATATGTGGAAATTATATTTTTCAAACTTGGAAAAGTACCAATGGTATCTTTTAATTATGGATACATTTTTCTTCCACAAGTGAATCCTGAAACTGTAGAGTGTATTAGAACCTAATGTTTACAAATGTACCGAGTGCTTTTCTTTTGTCACTTGACACACATATCTGCGGTAATCCAGTTCATTCCAAACACGCAACGGAACTGCATGTAACCTAATAGTCATTTCAGCGGCGGTTGATGCGGTCCCGGCATTCAGCCAGTGTTGCTGACAGTTGTGCCACTCAATTGTCTTTGGCGGAGCCCCGAAGAAAGGCGGTGCACATTATTATGTTTGGAGACCTGCAGATTTGAAGAATGTCCACTTCCAGTCCAACTGAAAAACGGTTCTCACACTCTATGAGACGAAGCGCTTTCTCTTGCATGAGCGCCATTTTGCGATCTGCTGCCGTGCCACTACTTGGCGAGTCACAAGTGGGGTGGAGTCACGCGCTTTAGAAACACTGAGACGTGAACTATCGAACTATTATTACAAAAGGGTGAAATTTTTACCTTTGTAATTACATGAATTCACACCTGATGAATATTTCATAGTCATCCTGTATAACCAAATTTGTTGATTAACCATATTTTAGGGAAAAAATCATTTCACTGTTGATTACTTTTTAGCTTCCAAGTATGGTTCTATCTGAAAAAAATGTACTGCATGAAATAATGAAGCCAGAATACAAGTCAAAACGAGGAGAGTTTGTAATGAGAAAAAGTTATTTCTCCACATAAAGTCACTTGGTTGAGCTAAAAATGAATGAAATATATCTATTAGCCTGTCACTATTGATGAAAGCTGATCTCGAAGCTGATATTGTCATAACTGCACTCATACTTGTTTCTCATGAAGCCGAAAGACTTATAGGATACGCGGCTCTTTTCTATTATTCATTACCAGGAGAAACTGCCTTGGTATCATGACCGTGGTTATTAATCGACCACATCTTTGTAGTACCTTTGTATCTTTAAGTAAACTGTTAACCTACATTACACCTTAAAGTGCATATTGATGATACTACAACCCCTGCCGCACACCCTTGAGTTGGCATGTAAGGCAATTTTGAGATGTCAATGACCCAGGTATGTTATCCGCAATTGCTGCGATCTGTTATGACGAGTTCCTATTTTAATGAAAGTACAACACAAAATTTTGCATTTTTTTACTGTAAGAATAGTTTAAAGTTACGCAACTCATTTGCGTCACAAATTTATCAGGAGGGAGTTTTACACTTTGAACATGCTAGAAAAGGTAAAACCATACTGAAGCAACAGATCTTATTATGTAAATAACTTGGAAATGTTTTATAAAAAATGAATGTATATCACAAACTGAGGGAGGTAAATATAGAACTGAATTTCAAAAACCACTCTGAAAAAAATATTCTTCCAAACTTAAGCATTATTTTTATTCAATTGATGGGAATAAATGGTATTGAATCGTTTCCAAGAGAGCCACATGCTTCCCTTTTCGAGGTTCCCGATCGAAATCTTTGACGCATCATAAAGTTTTTTTTTTACTCTTCCCTCACAAAAAATATCGATTCCTATTCAGGGGACACAAAATCGAAACTCATTTCCGTTTCCACACCATCAGTTGGAATATCGAAGCTCCACGCAAGGCCCCAATTTGAACAGGTGTTTGACCGGGTTAAGAAGAGTGAAATAATATTGATCCCCCCCAGCCACACACACAAGATTCCCCTTTGACATTTAATTTGGCCCTGATATTTAGACACGGGTGTGCGGAGCCCACGACGCGTGCGCGTACTGGGGTCAGTACCGTGGACCTGAGAATGAAGACGTCACGAGCGTGCCCTCATCTCTGATTCCGAGGCATTCATAACTCCCGCAGTACTTCGATGAGCAAGGCTTGGAGGTCATAACACGAAACGAATTGATAAATAAAGCATGCCATAACATCTGCTCGTCTCATGTCCATGGAGCTTTAGGGAAAATAAACCTATGTAGATGGATTGATAGTGAAAATCTATGAAAAATTCTCCTTAGAAATTCTTGCAAGGAAGAGATAGTTTTTCTAAATCCGAGCTTTGAAAGAAAGAATCAATCAGCGAAGGTCTAAAGTGGATTTGCAGTAGCGTCCGAGGCAGTGCTAACACTGAAATGAGGAAACAGGGGACAAGTCGTAAACAAACTTACCTCGCCGCAAACACTTTATGGAGTTGGTACTACCACCAAGATTTCTAAGTTATCTCTCTAGCCGGGTGCTGATTTGTTCTTTTATCCAATTTTCTGAGCCGTTTGGCTAATAACTCCGGAAACCTTGCACAAAATGTCTGGGTAAACTTACACGCTAAATCACCGGCCGCCAATCGGCACTCTGACTACCGTAGCCTGAAGTAGACATCGCTTGTTCCCTGCACGATGGTGTGCGTAGTGCTGCCAACCCTTTTTTCTGGAAACGAGGAAATTTGGTCCGAAAAATGAGAACTTTTGAGGAGATCTCTCTCTTTGAAACCATGATATTCCCGAAACAAACACGTAATTCTGTAACTACAACAAAAATTCAGCAAGGAGATGAAGTAGCTGTACAAAATTAACACTTTATCAATGGCTAGGATATGCTTATTCTTATGCTTCACATGGTTATTTATGATTTCAGAAAATTATAAAAAACACTATAGTAGAGTAAAAGAAAGTTGACCTCTTCGGCCTCTTTAGAAAATAGGTAAGAAAAATCTCCTATTGCCGTTATAAATAATAAAATTAACACACACCGTCAAATGCACAAGTCGTAACAAATTAAACCAGGGCAAGCCTAGCTGTGGTGATTGGTTGGTTAAAAAAAAATTCCCCACCAGTGACGAAAAAATCACTCAACCAGAAAGCCCTTTCAGTGCTGTGGTTTCTGTGGCTGAGTGTTTGTGGTAAGTCACTGGCGAGGAATTAAATTATCCCTTCAAAGACCACAGTGAGGTATTGTTCTGGTTTCATTTGCTTCAACTTACGTATTTGATGAGGCGTATTAATTTAATGTTAAATTAACTTTTAAAAACTTTGTCATGGACAGAGATTTTTAAAAAGATTTTTCTTTGACTTTTTGCAATTGTAAATCAAATGAACATCAGTAAGGATGTGCCTGTTAATACGCAGCCTGATTGGTAGTAATTAACACTTGTAGAGGATTTCAAGAATGAAATGTTAGCACGAATGTATCTGAGTAAAGTTCAGATTAAAATAAAATGTTCTTTCTCTGCCATATTGGAGCAATTTTTGCAGTAGTCACAGGTATAATGACATTGCATAATGCGCTTAAATAAGTAAAACCAACTTCAAAGTCACTGTAATTGAACGAAAAATGAAAATGCGTTGAAAATATCAGTGTTAGCACAAAAGGGGACCCAGAGAAGAGAACGTTGGTTTGGCGGATTCCGCCATAACGTCACCTAGCTCTATAGTGAGAGTTTGATTGCACCTCCACCACTCTAATACCTTTCCTGCTGCGTAGGAGGAGGATTCCCTAACACCATGATCATTTCTGCTCTGTTTCCCAACACCCAGGGTGGCTGGAATCGTCTCTATCCCATGGAGTCATTTGTAGGCTCATTGGGAGCGCTTGAACAGGAGATGTAAAAGACCGAGGAAGGCTTTTGGAGGACTGCAGCGATGGAGGTTTGAGCGTGGTGTGGGTGAAAGGGCTTAATGGCCTCTCCGTCGCTGTATTGAGTGCCTTGGGAAAGGTCTCAAGAGGGGGATGGGATGTTGGAGGCAGTTGAGTGGAATGGCCGTGGCGAGGTGTGAGAAAGACAAGGTGAGGCGTGGAAAAAGATGTAGTGAGGCGAGATGGCGGGGTGGGTTGGGAGGGGGGTGTGGCATTGGCCGGATAAAAGGTGGAAAAGGAAAGGGTCGTATTGGAGCATTCAGCACGGAGAGAACGAAAACGGGAGGGAGATCGGGTGCAAAAACCTTACACCCTTGGCCGGTCGAAAAATGGGGAAATGGGGTTCCGCTTGCCGAAATCCTATCTCTTCGACGCAGGGAGGGTCGAATCTTTCTACTTCCCTTATCCTCACGCGCCCGCCTGATCCCAACCTCCCCATTCCCTCCCTCCCCCCAAACCTATCTCCATTAGCTACACAGCTTCCACAGACAGCCATTCTCTTCACTCCTCCACTACATTCCGCATAGTTTATCCCTTCGCACGATTCGCCGAAATCTCTGCCGTGCGCCCGGCTACTCGGTTGAAATCCTCCGCTCGCGATGATCCTTCAAAACCTTCCTCCTTCCACTCTTAGAGAGTACCTACAGCTGCGAGAGAGGTTTAAACCCCCTCCTTCATCCCGTGCCCCTCAAACCCTCCAACGGGAGCGGGCATACCGTCCCAAAAGAGGGTGAGTCCTACACGGTGAGAGCCCAGTGATCGTTTAGATTGTGCACCGTAGGATCGGCTTGGGGATCGAGGTGGTGAACGAAGCGCTCATTAAGTCCAGGTCCTCCGAATGCGGCCACTGCACTCTTCGTATACAGGAGAATTACGTATTAACCCCGCTGAGGACAAATTTGAATCATACGTTTTCCTACAGTCCGACCCTGAAAGTATTATGGACCCAAATTCTCTTTTTGAATATAGATGGCGCGCAATTACCGCGAAAGTATTGTTTTAGATCAAAAATAAATGTGGAAATCAAAATATTTTTATCCCCAAGTAAAATAATCACCAATTCAAACTTATGACAATATATGTATATACATTCTAGAGGGATTTAAATTAATATCACAAGGAATCCTCCTGGAGGAATAAATATTTAAGGGATACACATCGCTATTAATAATGATGAGATCAGTTATATATATCATAGCCAAAGCTATTGGTCTGATTGTAATTTAAACGTGTAGAAAAATTAACCTTTGGAGGCTGATGCAACAAGAATGAATACAAATGCGTAGTAAACATATCTCATGCAAAAAATGGCATACTAGATTGTACATAAAAATGTTGATGGATCTAAAAACCACTAAAAGAAAACCTACGAAAGGGTTAAGATATCCGCTAAGCCAGGATGTCGAGAAAAATTATTTAAAAATCGCATTCAAATTATAATACAGTTTATTCCTGTGAGGACATCTCTTGGGTTAGTCTCAGTCCTATTAAATTTTACCAACACGTTTTGTGAGATCATATCTCTTCGTAGTGTTTCCAACACAATGGCGGGGTTATCGTGTCTTTGATCCAAATGATCCTTACTTTGTGCGGACTACTGGCAGCACGGTAGGCTGAAACTCAAGTTCCATAATATTTGTTTAAGATACCATTGTTTGTTTTCGGATGCTGCATGGTATTTGGAGGTGCAATGCGTATTTAGAGGGTAATAAGCATAACCTGCCAATTTTTAGCTCCATCTCCAATACCTTAAATGAGGGGATGAGTTTCAAAACCGGTCACATGACTTTTTCAACGAAATGGAGATAAACACTCCATTTACTCTACCATGTGCTGAAGAGCATTCTTAATAAACTCTACAAAGTGGCATGATATGAGGTCTTGAATATTTGAATGGGTTTCAAAACCC
This sequence comes from Ceriagrion tenellum, assembly GCA_963169105.1. Taxonomy (NCBI): domain Eukaryota; kingdom Metazoa; phylum Arthropoda; class Insecta; order Odonata; family Coenagrionidae; genus Ceriagrion; species Ceriagrion tenellum. Next base: position 25,847,699 of record OY720633.1, read on the forward strand.
ACAGCGTGTATCTACCGGAAACATTTGCGCCATGTCACTCCAAAAACAGTGACTTGCTTCTAGCTTGATATGGCCAGTCTATTTTGAGTACTGAGTATTCGGAAAGGCAAGATGACGTAACCAACGACACAATATAGCTCAAGTGAAGCAATGAAAAAAACTCGATAACCACATGAAAGTAATAGTCGATTTGAAAAAGGCGGGTTTTCTTGTTTTATGAGATGGTTCAACACTCTGTTAAAATGGTGTCGCTTGTTCTCAAATACCGCGGATGTACCCCAAAAATTCTGGAATGAGATCATAAGACTAATCCGAAAGCCAAAAAGCTATTTAGTGCAAATTCTTGAACACCGACGTTCCTGGGTTTAACATAGATTTCTATAAAAACACTACAAAGGAGAAACTGGAACCATTCATGCTAGAATATTCAGGCCTCCACATGAACACCAGTGGTCGGCCAGATCAAAGCACCGAAAAATATAGGCATAACACAACTTCATTAATGAAACAAACTAAAAAGTCAGAGTTGAGTATCCGTACAGCAACAACTTGGGTATGAGGAGGAGCATCATAAGAATAACTGCTAGTGAAGCATTTAGTTATGCAAAGGGAGACAATACTTGTCTGCAGTATTAAAAACACACAATTGAAAACAACAAATAAACCAGAAGGTGAATACGGATGAGGCTATGAAATGAGTAAACAAAGACCGTAGAAGTGTGCCAGAGCATAGAGTTCAAAACAAAATAGTTGCAGTAATCCTCCCTGCAACTATTGGCTGTAAAGATTGAAGTTACGTGAGAGTGACTTCTGTAGTGATGGTCAGCAAAGGGAAACTGCAATTTTAAGCGAACTATGATGGAAACGACCAACTGTAAGCCAAATACGCACTAAACAAATCAAATTCGCGTTTGGTTATCCAGATTAATGTCGACTGTTGATTAATTTTTACCATAATATAATATGGCATTAAAGCTCTCAGCCTCGAAGTCGATAAAAACATACAATTCCATAGAAAACAGATTTTCCTTCAGCTTAAATTTTTATCATGCTCATGAGTATTAATCGAGACGTTTTGCATCAAAATATTGACAAGCTACATTTATACAGCGGAATACTGTTTTATTTCTCAGCCTGTGCGCCTCTGAGACAAGCTGTTGATATGTTTACTTACTACGTAAAAGACCGTTCTAACGAGTGACACAGAGCTCTACTCTAACCTAATCATAAAACGATATCATTTATCCTTATATTTGGCCCGAGTAACTTTTGGTGATTTTACACTTCGATAGAAAGTAAACATGGCTGCAACATAACGAATGGAAAACGACCTAAGCAACGGGGATGAAATTTTGGCTTTACAGCTATTGACAATAAAAATAAAGCGATACTTAGGCTTACAAAAGAAACAGCTTTAGGCGTAAGATTTAACAACGAGCTTACAAACATTTTGCATAAATTCACTTTCATTATATGATTATCTTTTAATGGCCTCATCACTACAGATATTCAATTAGTATATAACAACAATTTATGAGACGAAAGTTTCGTTTTTCACTCTGCATGTGAGAATTGTAAAGACCTCTGGTTGGCATAAGAAGATAAGGATGATAATCTTAATAATTTGGCTAGAAACGTTTCTTTGGATAGCATTTTTTTTACCAACAACGTTGAGGCATATTTCCTTAATTTCCATATGCATAAGCATTAAATAAATCTAAATGTTATTACGACTAATATAAGACATAATATTATGTCATAGTACAAAGAAGGAATTTGGGCATCAAAACACAAAGAATGCTGTTTTTTTTCAAGAAAAAATATATGTCATAGTACAAAGAAGGAATTTGGGCATCAAAACACAACGAATGCTGTTTTTTCAAGAAAAAATACAGCAGTGAAGAAAATAAGTTAATTCCCTAGGTATATAATAATGCGGCACTAAGTCCTGAGCATCATAGAACTAGTTAATTCTTATAAGGAGGCGTTGCATAAAATTGGTAACTTTATTTCATATTGTAAGTATCAAGCAACGCGAAAATATACGTTCGAGAGCACATTTACAGCACACAGATAAATATTTATAAAGTTAACTATAAAACAATTAAATATAATTTATTAACAGAGATGAGCCTAAAAATATTGAAATGACAAACTTGATAAATTAATAACTACGAACCAAGATTATGAGTTCGTACAGACATAGTACTTTGCAAGCTTTAGCTGATAAAGTTTACAAGCAATAAATTTCTTCAGAACACAAAAATAAAAAAAATAAAAGGAACTATGCGGATAAAATATAACCACGATACTATAAAATTAGGATAATCATACAAAATTCTTGCTTAGTTAAACACCTCCCTCAAACAAGAGGTAATAAGCAAAAAAATCATTTTTATACTTCATAATACCTATAAAACCTCTCCATCACCATAATGAAGTTTGCAGGAAAAATGTAATCAAAGACTTTCGAAATTATGGCTACCATTTCAACCTTAAAATGGAAACTTTCCGTATAGACTCAGCTTCTTTAAATAGTGAGGTTCATTTCGACGAACTTTACTGTTTACTCTGAATCTATGAGAAGAAAAGCAAATATTCGATCCCGCGATAATGAAGGTTCAGTTGCTCTCTACTGCTCTACATTCATGTCTGCCTCCCACAAAGGTCTTCCGGAATAGGCTATTGGGAACCTATTTTTTAGCTTTGAGAAATGTATACATGATCTCAATTAATCAAATGGTTTATAATCCAGCAGGGCTTTCAAAGTTTTGAATCCCTCTAGACAACAAGACCTGAAAAAAATTTATGAGGGCATGTTTTCAGCAAGGTTAGGTAATGAAAGATTTGAGACTTAAATTGAGTGAAACGTGAAACAATGGAATGGGTTGGTGTCATAAACCGGATGACTTGGCTTAGATGAAAAAAGTGAACTGATATCAGTTAAAAATTATGAAACCTCATTAAGTTTTGACATTCAGTCTTTGAGAACAAATCCCTATATTTTATCACACACTCTACCGATTGTCTCTACTGATAAGAGCCACATTATTCATTCCACTAGGGAAAATGTGGCTGAATTTGTACAAACTAATGGAGGGTTGAAGTAGCTACTCTTACCCAAGCTAATGATCAAATAAAATTTTCAACAAATATTAGAATTCAGTGAAGTCCTTAATAAAAGTCGATGAATAATTTTGAAAATTATTATAAGAAAAGTTCGAAAAATATGCAAAGTTACTTTTCATAAATCTGTGTCAATAGAGGCTTTAATCAGCAGTAAGACATTTAAATCCAAAATTCAACAGCTAAAAATATTTCATTTTCCAAATAACGCTACAATTTCATCCTACTGCAGATTTAATTCCGCCTTTTTACAATATATTTCGAAAAAATACGACTTAATTGTCACAGTTCGATGATGAAAGTATGAAATAGACAATCAAATTGAGTTCCACTAAAACACTGGATATAATAAACATTTTAAATTTACAATTCAGTTTTAGATGACACAGATTGTAATATTCAACTTAAATAAACAGTTACAAATAGTTGACAGTAGGTCTTAAGAGGTATAATAATTTGGATGGAAAAATGGCTCGAAGGTGAACTGAAGTAGAACTTCTTGTGAACCCATTAAAGCGAATACGTAATGCATAAAAAACTGCACGAATCTGCAATCTATAATTACAAAGGTAATCGCATTCACTTAATTAAATGGAGGGCGTCGTGATCACATGTATACCAGGATTTAATGAAAATATTCCAAAAGTTTATTGCCAAACTAGTCCGTCGGTCTAAATCTTGCCGAATTACTACCTAAGGTGAATGCACATAAATAATCATAATTTTTCTTCAGCAATTCTATCAGGTTCAATTCCATCGGGATCTGAATTTTCAGATGTAAAGACTATCACGTATCTAAGCCATGATTACATTACCATATAATATTAAAAGCCTATGAGTTCCTCTTATAATGAATCGTGCAATGTAAAAAGCTTTTCTCGGTTTTGCACGCCGTTCAAAGTAAAAATAGTGTACAAGCATAATTATTTTAAATATTAAGCAGCTCATACAAGGGGGCAACATAAGCCGTATTTAGAGGTTTTCTGCCAAAGCAACTGGGTGAATAGCTTCTTTTCTCCAAACTTACGAGATACAATGCAATGCTTACAAACAGCCGGCTGCACTGCGGGACTTGAATTTTTTCGCTAAAACTCGAGACTTGAAATTATTTTTAATGAGATCGTTAAGCACTAGCTTCCACTTTAATGTAGCCGGGGCTTAGCGCTTTCAACACGGAAGTCATTCCCGCGTGGAGATGAAGAGCGGATTATGCCATCGCTAGAATCTCTCTCCCGCTCCACCCACCCACCCACTCCGTCTCTCACCGTGGAGATTCTTTCACACGGGGGTGACGACAGAGGAGATGTATGTAAAGCGCTGCACGAGGCGAAGCGAGACGGCGACGGGGAAAAGGAGTGAGTTTCTGGGACAGTGGGGGCGATGCAACGAGAGGAGACGCAATTTCTTACGCTCGGTGGTCTCGAGAACGCCATTGCAGCAGAAATATCGAGTGAACTCCGCAGCTGGTGGCGTTCGCGATAAACTGAATACAAGCAAGCTTCGAGGCGAATGAAAAGGAACAGCGTGAACAGTCTCCAGTGTAATTTTGAAGAAAAACCTCCATGTTTTGAAGAAACGGTGAAGGGAGGCCATGGTAATTAGCTATCTATTAACAGTGCAGTTTGCCAACTTAGTTCTAATTTCCTTCCAAGCAGAAAAACACAGCGTTGAAACTTTGCCACGTGAGCACTTAAAAATCATTCTCAAACAAGCTGAACAGAGTCGCAGCTCTCCTATATCCTCAATATATTTCGTGGGTACTACTCTAAGCAGGGAAACTGGATCTTTGTTGAGGATAGTGTTCACTCTATTGCTCCGAAATGCAAGTCTCTTGCTTTGACGAAAAGTTTTAAGATGGCTCCGAAAAAAACTCATCCGGACAGAACATGCACCACGTTTAATCCATATGTGAAGACTCATACATGTGTGCATACGTCTTTTAATAAGAACAAAATCATAAACTTGGCGCCAAATCTATCAGCATCAACAGTGAGATGATTGGGACTACGGAGAATAAATAACATACGGCCTCACAATATAAAGTTGAATTCCGCTGTATAATAATAATTTTGCATCAGAAGAGCCGCTAGCCAACAGAAATACGTAGTAAATTTGTTGAGAGACGCGGTCCAAGTATAATAAGCATAAAAATAAGGGTATTTTGACTAACTTCGCTAGAGGCAGGAGATATAAGCAAGATGAGAACCAATAGGGTTGGCCTAGCACATCTACCACATATCTATTTTGCAAATACGATGATCATTTGATTGAGCACCTCCAATGAGACGGTGAAAAACCGTTCATGAGCAGTTGGGTCACAAAAAAAACATTATGCCGGAGCTTGAAACTTTCGCTAAAATAGCTATAATCCTCGGCGAGCCATTCGTGTAAATTCTTAGACCGAAAGAAAAAAATGTTGAAATGTAACCTGAATCAAGGTCATAGTATTTTTTAAAGTATAAGTATACAAACGATGAGATTTATTTATGATATTTTTAACGAGATATTTTCCTTCCGCACTTACTGAAACAAATATTACGTACATATTTTTTCCTTTCCTTTCCACTCGTAAGTTTTCTTTGAGAGGCAAAGATTGAAGGGTAAAAGAGAGAGTGTGTGTGCAGCCCGTGATCATGTCACGTTCCGAAGGCACAAATGAGATTAAAGCAGGCTCTGTTGGAGAAAGATATTTTTTCTGAGTTTTCTTCCGAGACAAGATCAGAAAGGCAAACGGCTAAAGCCATTCGACCGCAATGAATGGCAAGTAAAATATGGTCTGGGTATCCCTCTTAACCTCCCTCTAGCATCTACTGTGAGCGCGGATCGAAATAAATTGAGTTTTATGGCTCTGTTTCAAAAAAACACGAGGGGAATAGTGTGTTCCGTTAGCCAGTTTGGCAGACCGTGAAATCCAAACGCTGAAACCTCGCAAATCGATAGAAAGGAGAATATATATTTTGGCCGACGCAATGATCTACAATTAATTGGAGTATTTCGCTCTCAAGACAGTGAATTTACGCATTTTATATGACGTCAACCAGCATAATTCTTTAAAATGCTATGCTTTTATTGGGAGTTTCTTCTCATCTTTTCAAACGTTTCACTGACAAGGCACCATTAAGATATAACTAAATATAGGTTAGTTATCTTGGTGATGATTAATTTAGCGCAATGTTTTCTTAATTATTATTGGCTCATACACATTTTAATCGTTACAAATAATTATTAAAATTGAATCTAAGATAAAGCTAGGATAATGATCATTGTCACGCTTAAAAAGATGCGAACGTAAAGGAAAGAGTGCTAATCGGTAACAACCATGGACGCTCTATAAATTTCTTTGGAATACAAAGTAAATATTGTTGTCCTCATTCTAACTAAAATGATGCTTTTCAATATTTTTATTTTAGTCTTAGTAGGAAGTCATAGTTGATTGCTAACATATTTTTAAATGATACCTTACCATGATATTTTTCTCATTATTGTTTCTTTTTATCTTTCAGGTGAGTACCGGTGGTTGGATTCTGCTGAGAAAACAGTATGATATTTGACTCTATTATTAATACATTATGAAGGTAATTTGACATTTGATGCCTGACATTAAAAAATCAATTTATTTGTGTAACCATATAAAAAAGGTAATTTTTAAAGAAAGAGATACTAATTACCACCAAAACTCGATTTACGGTTTTTGTGATGCTGAAAGTCCACTTGTTGAGCAATGTTAAATAGAATCGTTTATTCCTCATATGATAGTGGAGGTGAATGCAAACAGTAACATTACAGCCAGCTAGCCTGTGATACACTTGATCTCCAAAAAACTAATGATATGTTTTTGGAGCACTCAAAAGAGCAAAAGAAGCCTATCAAGGAATAGATTAAAATTCTCGAACAAAGTTACAGGCTTTTTTATACAAATATATTTTCATAAACGCTCCTTTATAATTTACAAAAATGGGATAGTATTTACCGGCCAAATACATCTTATTCAGTTGATTTTACAAAACATACAAATCCAGTCTCAAAATGAATGATTGCTTTTGCACAAAATCGGTGGTATTTACTGTTTATGTGACTCTATTGGTAATTATCTGAGTATTCTCAATTTTAACTATTGCCCATCGCTATTTATTATAGCCCATTTTTTCAGAATTTGCTTTCACTCAATATATTTGAATACCACGACCATATGTTTGAAGAGTTTTCGGACGGATTAGAAAATATAACATCGGCCAATTCGCACGGTAAGCAAAAAAGTAGTGATAAATTTATTTTTTTTTCTGGTTGAAAAATACAGGATTTTTTTAGCCAAGTATATAGAAATCATATTTTTCAATGAAGACATCTCCCAAAAAATACGAAATATTTACTTCTTAATAGGATAATAGAAACTCCAAAATTCGTCAAGGAAAATTTTTCATGGGTAATTTTGTGGTAGGATATATAGCACTTCAATCGTTTCGAAGGTTCATCCAATGAAGATCCACGAATAACCATGAAAACTGAAATTAAAATCAAGTTGTACAAGAGTTAGTCATGGTTAAAAGTTAAAATAATACCCTTAGGATTGCCTTATACGTTATACCAAATGAAATTATTGTTATCAATTATCTGTCTTCAATTCTGTATAAATTAGAAAAAAACTTTGAATATCTAAAAGTTATCTTTTTATTCCTGATTTAAAGACGTTCCAATAACATAAAGGTTTCCAAAGAACAAAAGCAATGTTACTCTAGTATTTGAGTAAGAATTCACCTTCTGTAAAATTCTTCACGCGAAGTAATTTGGACCAATAATGTTTCATTGGTTTTTGCTGAATGAGGCAGGTCCAAAATGGCACTCATCTTTGGATCAGTTAATCAATTAAAAAAGGCTCAGCTGTATTATTTGTCGCCTTGGTTATTGTGAATTTTATGTATTCCGCGCGTCCTTTGAGTAGTTAAAGACCATGTGGTGTGCTGATGGATTACTTAGGCGTAAAGCGTAAGTCGTAAAGGCGTAGGGGAGCACGAGTGAAGGAGGCATAATTTACCTATTCCACTCGGGGTGCCATAGCGTTCAAACCGCGGAAAATTAGCGCAAAAATGAAGAATGATCACTATTTAAAAGTAAAATTTGTTTAACAGCTCAGTCTTGCATGCACGATTGCAAATCTGAGGGAAGAGAATTTCATTATCCCAATCCCAAATCTTATCATAATCCCAAAACGTTTCCTTTAACATAAATATCATCTCCCTCAACGAATATTTTCCCATTGAAATAATAGTGAAATTTTACCCTAAGTTGGTGGTTTCCGACAAGACTTTGTGGTAACTACTATCAGGTAGCATCAACCTGAAGATGACGTAAGAAGAGGTAGAAACCATAGTCGTACTATATATTAAATTTATGTGGAAAAACAAATTTCATTCACATTTTCAAAACTATTTCATCCACAGAATTTGACCCACAGCGGAGGCTCGAAATGTACAAGTCATGCTATACTAATGACATTATAAAGCAGTAAATTAATTTTTAAAAAGTCAAAACTGTGATACATACCACATACTTGGGCATTAAATATAAATTCCTCTATAATTCTTGAACTTAAATTCCGAAAATATACATTACATTAATTGAAAACTCAAATAATAATTTTTTAGGATAGATGTTTACTTTGGACTAGAATAGAATTCATTCTCCCAATGCCTAATTTTTTTGCCTAAGATATTCAGTTCTACCTCCTCATTGCTGTCCTTGACAAAAATTCCATTTTACTATAATATTAAAATTGACTATTTAAATTAAAATGTATTACTTTGATAGTAATAAATAATAATTAATGAGAGTAAACTTCCATGAGAGTGTCCTGGCAGGATAAATACATTAGCTGCGGCTACTATAATAATCACTCATAGTAAAGTATTCTAGAGAAAAAATTCATTGAAATTGACTGATTTATTTATAATAGTTACATAATACAAGAGTAAATATATATCGATAGAATAAAGAAATTAGCCTAGCATTTCCTAAATAAATACGCAAAATCTCTAGAATGAAAAATACATACAACTAAAATCCATCAAAATAAGCGTTATGGCATTCACTATTCCATATTATTCTCGCAGTCGCAAATAATAATGAATATGTATGCATAAATACAATTTTTTTCCGTCTAGAATGGTCATATTATTTTTTCTTAATTTATAGAATAAATCTAAAGATCCACAAATTTCAAAAGAAAACACCACCACAAACACTTCCAAAGTTGTATAACATGAAGGTTTTTACGAATATTTAAATGTTAAAATAGGCTTATGATGCACTAAGCTATCACTGAATTGGTTATGCGCTAGGAGTGAGTACATTTTTTCATCTGATAAAATAGCATTACGCAATGCTGCGGATCATTGATAAGAGCAAATAAGTGAACAAAAAATGGCAATGCACCATTGATCTTTACTTTCATGCAGAATATGACAGAACTCAGTTTCCTTTTTGGAATGGCTTTAAAAAGCTCCAGTCACTCGAGAGGCTCACGAGAAAGTAAAGCAGCCGCACGGGCCGTCATTCTAAACACTACGCCCCGAAAATGAAGCGGCCACGCCCCTCGCATTAACCCGCGGCGCCTCGCCCTTCCCCCTCAGTATCAAAGGGCGCGCACCTCAGGAAGGGAGAAAGGGACATGCCCAGACATAACGAGGGAGGGCATTCCGCGAGAAGAAGAGGGGGAGCACTCTCTCCGTGACGGCAGCATATCTTAACGGACATTTCCGCCTACGTCCGGCGGCTCCGCCTAAAACGCCGAAATTACGGAACAACACTCGTGCTATTTTGGGAAGGTCACGAATGAGCTCCTCTCCCTCTCAGGGTTTCCAGGGACTTCGTTTACATTTCTCACGAGTCATGTTTACCCAGGAGCACAAGGATGAGGGTAGGGTATGGGAGCGTCCATCGTCATCTTAATCTTAATACCAATGCCAAATCCCGCGATTGGTAAAAATTATCCAGTGCTACAGAAGTTGGATGCTGCAATACTGCAGAGAAAAAAATGCCGCAGGTGTTTACGCTGCGTGGCAGATTACATTAGGGCCCAAGTAGGTGGAGGTGATGTATTAACAATAAAATTAACAACTAAAATCACTTGAAACTATCAATTTAAACGTATCGTGGTGGAATTCATAATGTTTAATATCATAATAGGTTATATAAAATCATTAAATTTTAACTTTTCCCTTTTTATCAAAGGATAAGTTTTGAAGTTATTCCCACATCATATGCAATGAAACTCTAAGCATTAAAACTTGTAGCGAACAAAACTGAATATGGGAAATAGCCATTTCCTTTCTCAGCATGTAAGAATTTCACCATTTTTGTTCAAATGCGGAGTCGCATAAGAGGTAATTATTAAATTATATAAGTATTTAATATACAAATGATTACAAAATGCCTCGTAAAGTATTCATTAAATTGATAAACCAAGAAATTAGCAGGCTTAAATGTTAGTACTTTTACTGCATGCGTTTCCTTAAGTAAGTTAACTATGTAATTTTATAGTTTGCATATAATCGACCGGATTTTACTCAGTGGCCATCTCAAATGAAATAAATTTGATACTATTGATAAATTACGTGACCTATCGAAATCCACTTGATGCTTTCTGGAACAAATATACGAGGATAGTGCAAAGAATACTATTTTATTTCTACATAACCCATTGAGTGAATACTTACACAATTTATGTAAAGAATTACACTAGTTTGAGCGGAAGAAAAGATTTCTAAAAGTACTGGCAAGAAAAATGGTTACCCCACAAATACTCAAAATGTATAAAATCTTTTGGAAACGATATTTAATCCACGTACCATGTGGTGAGCCTCAGAAATGGCAAAAAGATGAGAGAGAGGGGTAATGAATTCGCGACGCCCGTGATAAATTACTCTCTCGGAGGGAGAGGGAGAAAAACGACTGTAGAGAGAGACGGAATATATTCAGCTGAGCGAGCTTAGAGAATGGGCACAAAACAAACGGGATCCGCGACATGTGAACACGAAGCATCTTCCTGAGGAGCCATATTTTAATGTGAAAGTTTCGCTAAGAAGTTGATTTTATTTGAAAAGCGAGAACTTGCAGAGAATAATCCGGCATTCAATATCTAGGATTTTTCGCATGAGTACGTTTCCCCGTTTTCTCGGAGACGTCTGCCACGAGAGGAAGATATGAGGGAAACTGACGGGGAAAAAATTTGCGGGTCACTAATGGCTCGATGTGATGATAAACGAATGATTGCAATTTCTGCATTTCTACAATTCTACATTCGAAGCCAAGTCATGATATATTATACGTTCCACACCGAGAAAATTTAGGGAGTAGACGGATGTAACGCCTCCCTATGCGATGCACGTGATCATTCTCTCTCATCACGATGTGCGAGACTGAATGTGATATGATACAGCATACGGTGACATGCGATACGCGCATCGATCGATATAATGGATTCACATTTATTGATGGAAAAAGAAAATCAAACCGCAATGCAAAAATCTTAATATAGCGCTGCCTTCTGAGGATCATGAGGAATGGGTCAAGGGTGGAAGATGGATCTACGCAGCGTGCTGAAGGGGGGATAGCTTGGGGAAATAATTTTGGCGTGGGGAGGCGTCCGAAAAGTAGGGCCGGGGGAGGAGGGGGTAATGTGCAAAGGGGAGGGAATTCGAGGCAGGGGATGCTGGTGGTAAAGGGGGGGAGGTGGAGTGGAAAGAGGGGAAGGGAAGTCGGGGGAAGGGGCAGATTTCTGAGGAGTGGCCGGGCGTTGCCAGATTGTAGGGCAAAGCAATTATTCCGGAGAAATCTCACCTGTTGATACTGCGGCGGAAAATTGAAGTAAATAATTCAACTTGAACATCAAAAATGTCTCTCCACATCCCCCTCGCTCCTCTTGACCCCCCTCATTTCGTCACGACACCCCTCTTCCCCCACGTCTGTCCGTCCCTCATCGATTACCCAGACCACCCCTGAGTCGGCCAAAATGGCGGACGGAGTCTTCATTATTATATTCATAAATTTTTTCTTGCTCCATTATCATTAAAGGGAACCGGATCCGTCGTCCGTCTGGAAAGAGAGGCCGGATGCAAGAGTGGAGGACGAGAGGCCGAGTTCGTGACATTTATTTTCCCTCCGCGTTTTCCGAAAAAAAAATGAACCGAAATCTCCGTTTAATATCCAGCGCGCGCTTTAGTTTTTAGGACCTTCAGGCTTTATTCCTTCGATCGAAAAATTTACGACTGACATTTTTTGCATTAATTATTTTTCGATTTCGATAAACCGCACATTCAAACGACAGCTAAGGGAAATGATGAGGATGGGAATATTAAATCATTTTGAATTTTTTGTCGAAAAAGACTAATGCCATTTATACCTTTCACCGCTCATATTTGCGGCACCCCATCCATCATTTTCCGCTTTTTGTCGATTTTTTAGGCAGAAACTCCTCTTTTTGATGATACTCCCATTTGAATGACATATTTATTTATATAATGGAGCATTTATAACTTCTTTGGAAGAGAGTTCGCAGCTTCAATCAACTCGCGTAATCGATTTTTTCCACATTCAATTTTTCAGTTACTTAGTAAGAAGCCATTTTTTCTATATTACAAAATTGGTACCAACTATAATTGGAAAATGGAGAATAAAAGGGAAAATTTCATCCGCCGTTCTGACACCATATTGGTACTAGGACAGGTTTAGTAAGTTAAGTTCCTTTGTTTAATAAACCTTGGTGACAACTATGGCTATAATTGTCTTTGTTACACTACTTTATGCAGAACTTTGAAGAGAAAATATTACAGAGGTTCTCTTTCTGGTTTAATAATCATAATGAAATGCATTCCATCGAGAAAATCGTTCTTATTAGAATTTTACTTATTTACAGATTATCATGTTTTGCAAAAATATCTCCATCTTTACAAAAGACAATAGCAGAATGCACTCTGGGAATATTGGATACTTGATGAAGTGATTGAACTTAAAGATAACTCATCGCGAGGACAAGTAGTCAGTTGAAGCGTTTCACGATGTGTTCTTACGACCAACCCAGATTTTGGTGAGAGTCAACATCAAGGAAGATCATGTATAAATCTTATGTAATCAGAACTAGCTTAAAACCAGAACTAATTTGTGAACTCAGTTTACCCTGTCAATGTCAATTTTAATTATATTTTACAGTTCAATCTTTCTCAGACTAAAATATATTCTCTATACTTCTCTACAATCGTTTCGATATAGATATAAGATTTGGTAAGATAAACTATCTGATTGGTATCAAAGTGACAGCCGGAAAGATATATCGAGGTAGAGCATAAGAAAAAGCCAGAGAAATTCACGGAGCAGGACGAAACTGGACCGCTGAACACAAAGTGTGAGGCAAAACACTTTTCACACTCAAATGGGTAGATTGGTGCTGCTTGCAACAAGGCAAGAATATGCCAGGCGTAAAAGAGCCTTGAAGAAATCACTTCAAGGTCCCATCATGCGCCTTAAAAAATTCCGAACATACATTCATCATATCTCGTGGCACTCGATGCCTTTTCACCTGATCCCAAAGCACAGGAATCGATCGGTCTCAGGTTGATCAGAGGGAGAGGGAGGAATTGAGAGGGTCGCGCAGGCGGATGGCTCGAGGGGAGCTGATGGCGCGAGTTATGGCCGTGCGACACCGCCAAAGGCATCCCTCCCGTTCCCCCCTCTGCCTCCTGTTTCATCATCCTCCCCCTGCGCCTCCCGATATCAACACCCTCCACCGATCATCTCTCATTTCCCACCTGCCTCCGCCCCTTTCCTCCCTCAACGGGTTACCGAAGCGAACGAAGTAAATCCATCCGTCCTATCACATACCTATTCCCTTCCAACTTGCCCTTCCCCGCTCCTTGCAATGCGACTAACACTTACTTCAGCGGAAGTAGTAGGTTGCGAACAAATATTTTAATTATAAAACATTCCAATACAATATGCAAGGAAATAATTACTTACTTGAAATATTGTCAAGTGATCATCGTACGCAGTCAAGCATGAAGGTGTAATATGCAACACCAGTGTGTGGATCTTCAGCATCATGGAATTCAGCATGGAATAATCAGTTGATTTGAATGGGTACAACCACAAATTTAAATCAATATCTAGAATTAAAGATTACACTCAACAGGAAACTGACTGATCAAGGTAAAATTCCGGTTGAGAATATATTTAGGGTAGGTAGTAATGGAGAACTCCCACTTACTGGCACTAAATTAAAGGAACGACTAATTTCAAGATGACCAAAGGTAGAGACTGAAGGAAATAAATATTTCGACATTGAAGAAATATGTGACATTGTATAGGATCCTATATTTGATCATTGTGGAAAGATAACAGCTGCAGGTTGAATGCATGGTTGGAGAAGAGTGTAGAGTATATAAAAAGACGAAGGAAAAGGTTTAGAATATAGTTTGGTGGGAAAGGTAGCTGGGGGAGTGGAGGTTAGAAAGTGAAAAAAATGTCTCACATTTCTTCCTATCACATGGAAAAAATGTAATTTTTTTAATCATAGGGATAAATTTGTCATGAAAACCTTTTACAACTATTGCTTTTTGGTAATGGCAGATCTTTTAGCAATTTATTTGCTAAGTATTAATGTTATTCACAAAAGAGTTTAAACAAAACAAAATTAAAGAGCATTACTTATTTAATTTATTTATTTATATGTTTATTTAATAAAAGGATCACATACAACATAAAGCCATTTTAAAGTGAACATATAACAAACAAGGACACAAAAGTAAAAACATAACAAGAAGAAGGTAACAAATAATAATGCAAAATGGTGAGATAGTAAAAATTATTTTTTTGAGAATGGCAAATGGCTAGGTTTAAGGCAAAGACAGTGAAAGATAGGATGAAAGGGTCAATGTTCACTTCATGTCAATGTCATGTCAATGTTCATTATCATCTAGTTCTTCGAATGGATCTTTCCTATACAGCAAATGAAAATGTTTGAGAGCATACTTGAAACGTTAGAGAGCATATAAAGTAGCTTATCTCATATTCTTAGGATTAGCACATGGTCCATGATGGTGAACAGCATTGAACAGCGTTTGCCTATCTCCTCACTCGGGTGATCTAGGAAAGTTTATATTTCAGCTCCACTCTCCTCATAATGCCTCCCTCCCTCTCCCTTCACCTCCGGGCGCTCGTGGCCTGGGGAAGGAGGGAGCGTTCCATTTTTAGAGCCATCGATTAGGCCGCGTGCACACGCACGCACGCACGCTTTGCTGTGCGCACCGAGCTGAAAACGCAACCCGCGAGCACACACATATATATTTGTTCCGGGAGAGACGATCGCTGTGCGCGAAGAAGGGTGGGATCGTGCGTGCGCAGGGGCGCCGTGATTTCGTGTCCCGTCTCCATTCTTCCCACCTGTCTTGCTTCCACTCTTGCATCACGACGGACAATCTTTTGCTACGGCATTAGAGTCAAAACTTCCATTTTCTCGGTTGAAGTTTTCATGATATAATTTCGATAAATTTGGGTGTAGGAAGAGTGTGTGTAGAATTTTTCAAATCATCTTGTTTTAATTAACTATTTTTAACGGCAAACTCCAGTTTTGACATACGACTTGAAAGATTGTCATTATAGTTACTAACATTACCCGTTTCATTTAGCTTGAAATGGCCAAGATGTTATAATTAAAATTAATACCTACTGTTACTGAAACTACGAAAAAAAGAAAGAACAAAAGACCAAAGCCTTAAAGAACAATTAAGAAATCTAGCATCAGAATTCTAAAAGAAATACAGGATTACAGCCATGAATTATCCTTTAATCATTACCTGATATCGGATAGTTTTCATCTTGTAATCATGATCTTCAGCAATGAGAGATAATAGCACCTAGAATTAAATATGATCGGTTCCAAATAACGTATCTCGAACTATATAGGCTGGCAATTTAATAATTTATTTTGCTCATGATGCATACAACAGACATTAACAGAGTTGCACCATAATCTGCAATTCAACTATCGTCGATGAATATGGTCCTGCATCTTGATAAGTTTCACAGACTGATTTTTTTATCATAAGGGAGCGGTCATCAATTGTATGCACTAACCATACTTTGAAAATATTTTTTATGATACACTGTCATCCAGCTAATGGAAAAAGTCTTCTATTTCCGCTCATATGTGTATATGTACGGAGAAATTACAAATGGAACATGGGTTCTGAGCGCTGCAATAGGGGAGTCAATAGTGAACTGAGTTTCCTGTGATCTTGACTCTAGGGAAATATTTATAACCTCATCGGATGAGGGATTCAAACTTGTAACATTTAGGTATCCAGATCGGCAGACTAACAATAAAATTTTATATGCAAAAACTAATTACATTTCGTATTGAAAAAACGAACAATATAAGTAAGCATTCAATTCAGAACATGATACTTTAATGAATATGTCAGCATCTTAAAAATATAAACAAAATGTTCACAATGATTTTCAGCTTTTGAACTGCAGCTTTATGCTATTATCCTAGAGTATTTTTCTTGATAATTGTTTTCAGTGACCATACAAGCGAACCAAATTGAATACAATTCAAATTCTAAGTATTTTATTTTTTCATACACAAAGAGCAATTCACAAATTTTAGAAAACGTTTGTAGAAAATAAGAGAAAAAAATCTCTAAAAGAGTATCGTAAACCTGAATTTAGTTAAAATACCAAGTAAATAATTTTGCATCTTCATCAGAAAATAAAATTTATACTTTCACTCATTTTTGGAACTTTTCCATATATTGTAGCGAGTGAATACAACTGAAAACTACGACACATATATGTTCCAATCCAGATGGCTTCAAAAGAAATACTATTGTAAAGAGATCTGCATTACCTACCATTAGGATTTATCATTCATGGTGATATAAATTTAATGATTTAGTGAATAACGTTTATTACAGAAGTAATGAAGCAAATCTATACTAGTAATGAAACAAAATGTACAGCGGATACAATGGAAGAGGATTCCAGGGGGAGAAAGACACTTCTTAGAGGGCGGCAAAATCTCAATTTAAACCCGAAGAAACTAGATGAAACGTGGCGGCTGAGTGAACACGCAGATGGAAATTTCCGCAACAAGAGAATTTAATAGGACCTAAGCACTCAAATAGCATACTGATAGTGGTAATGAGCGTTGATAATTTAAAACAACGCAATGGAATTCCGGCTATTAGGGGAGACACAGCCGTTTCACTTTTGATATTTTATAATTGCTACGTCATTGTGCAAGGTACGCGGTACTCATTTTAATATTAGTTAGATACAAGAATCATACCTACGAGGTAACCAAACGTGAAGATTAAGTGCTTATGTATAGTTATAAATATTAGTTAAAAATACGTTAAATGAAATTATACGATCTGTAGATATTTGAATAATTAGGTGAATTTAGGTAAATATGATAATTTTCAATATAATTATTTGTTCTGTATGAAAAATATTAGTTTAAATTTAAATATTACTGCATATCGTTTAAAGTACAGAAGAAATCATTCTTAAAGACATTTTAAGAGATTTACTTTAATTCAAGGTATGAGAGCTGTGAATTTCAAATCGCGCCATGCATAAAGTAATGCATAGGCAGAGCACAATGTGGTTTAGAATTCTTATCACTTTATCGATCCGTCTCGGATCGGCAACACGGTATAAAAACTCGAAACCACAGTCTATTGGACGACAAACGTTCTCGCATTACGCTAACACTCACCCAAATCTTATCTTGCCCGCGATTCCCGTGGCGGCTGTAGTCTGGTTCAACCCAAAGGCAAAGGAACGCAGCTGCTTTATCGTGGACTCCAGATAAGCTGCAGCTTGAGCCTCTGATACACATCCACGCAGGTATACAACCCGGCTTCCAAGGGATGTCAATGTCCTGAAAAAATAGAGTGCACATGTTTTTACGAAGTACCACAAATGAGCACCTTTTTTTACATTTTTATGGAATTCGATACTCCAGGATCAAAGTCATCACTAAAGTCCGATTTGATTTCAAAATTTTGGTGGGAAATTTGTTCTTTATCCTCCAAGATTAAATATTCAATATTGCTCCAGCATTTGATTATAAGTATCTTTGGCGACCCATTACATTTTTATTAAAGCCGAAATCACATCAAACTGAACACAATATTGCCACAATCACAAGATCCAGGTTGTCTTCGTTAAAGTTGACAATAGTCTTTCACACGTTTCCCTCAAAATCATCATCTACGCTCATGACTTCCGCTAAGCTTGCGCAAAACATCCTGGCGCAGACTTTCGAGGCAAGTAAGGGATATATAAAAGTGGAAGGGGTGAAGGGAAAGGCTAGCGAGGAAGAGAGGATGACAATGAGATAGTTTGAGGCACGGGTACAAAACTTATTCCCAAAAGAAGCACTAGGCACACACACGTAATAAAAGTGGCAAAAAAAACCCATGGCATCGACTTGCCAGGAGGCCTAACTTGAGGTATCATTGTGAGACGAGTCGAAACGGGACTGATGTTGGTGGTGAGTCATTTCATTTCTCTAAGCGCTTTGTAAGCAGAATATAGAAAGGTTCTTTTACTTATTTTCCACACTAAACAACATTGCTCCCCGTTTATCAGCATCATGAAAGGAAGTAGCCTATGTCTCAAAGCCGTCCTCTGCGCTGCGCCAGGAACTCTTGCGAGAGCTACACGAAAAATAATTCCCAAATGACGCTCAACAAGTGTGATATACCCTCCCCGCAAAGAGCTTAAGAAATGTTTCAGACATTTGGAAAGGCTATGAGAATAACTCTGGTGAGGAGAAAGTTTACTTAAGGCCGCCAGAAAACTGCTAGAGCATATTACACGAAAGCAACAGGTAATCTTGTATCCTTGACGGTAGGCGATATAAAACACAAATCTGATTTGCCGGTTGCCTAACTTAAGAACATGATTCATCATACGCTGACATGGAAATGAGGCCTTATATTTTTAAGAGAGATTTTTGAGTCTCATGCCAGATGTAAGAGCTTGGTTTGTTGCATTTCATCTACAATAACATCTTGATCTGAAGTCACACACCATTAACCGGATTTCAAAGGCTTGAATGCCCAACACGTAACACCGCGTTACCTATGACGACTTTCCTCTTCTTGTTTTAAAATTCATGCTAACCGTTAAGCTCCTTTAGGGAAGTTTATCAATAGGTAAAGAGATAAGTTTCCGTAAAATAATCGAGATACGTGATATTTATCATTATTTAGATATACAAGGTTTCTGGTGGATTGGGTTTTTATGGTATGAAACAGTGCGAATTGCTGTCATTATTTTACAACTTTCAACATCACGAATGCATGATAACAATAAATTTTGTGCAACCAAAATATTCTTCTCTCATTAAAAGCACATTATAGATTTAACTTAAGTGATTTACAGTGGTAGTCGATAAGTAATTATATAATGGGAAGTATCCGAAGTGTGTAGAGAGAAGCTCGTAACGAAATCGAATAGGAATATCGAAAAGATTTTATAATATTCTCCGTTTTCGAGATTCACTTTAAACGATAATGCAATGCAAATATTCCAAACATAATTAAACCTTTTGAAGCTTCAGCGTCATATAACTTGACACATTTTATTAAAGTAGTTAAGAAATGTCTTCATTTCATCATCATATTGTGAGGACCATGGAGACAAAAAAGTGGATTCAGATCACATTAAAATGATAAAAAAAGCAAGCATAAACGAAATATCTATTGCACTACTTCTTTAGAGTGCAGGCCAACATAGAATGCACATCATATAACTGTTGCCATATTAATCTGAATTGAACTGCTGTAAAAATTAATAAAAAATACTAATTAACGCAGACTGGATATGGATGGCGTAATATACGAATCTAAATTCTACTCACTTATACAAGTCGATTAAATATTGAGCCTCGTCACAGCATGCTAATAATATTTAAGCTGAAAATTCAATAATAAAAGAGGAAACGGACAAGAAAGAGGGCTAACTCATCAATGAGTATGAAATACAAGATAAAAATATTTTGACATGTCATGGTAAATATACACCGTGCCATTTATAAGCGTTTCACGGCAATAATTGCTATAATTAGTTAATTTGTCCAGGTACATTCCTTCAAAGCGCTTTACACATATTATGCCTAATGTTAAAAGCATCTCTTATTACCGTTCCGGTTCAACAAATGCCAAAAAGCGTTTGGGAATATATAAACATCCTGTTATGAAACACATCTATTGGTGAAATATTGAAGCATAAGTGAAAAATCACATGACGGGAAGCTAATAATCATGAAAAATATTGTCGTTTATCCTTTATTGGTCACTAGTTTAGGAATTTAAATTTCGTAGAAAATACACTTTTTATAAACAAAAATAAGGGATTTGCATGCAAAATGAATTTATTTACGGCTGGAGGGGAAATTAAAATATATATTTCCAACGCTACGGATTAACATCGATTAAAACTCAGAAAGTTAGTTAAAACATCAAAATATAACACAATATCAAATTATATTATGGGTCTTAATAGGATATTCAGAGTTAAATCAGGCCTATGATTGTAAATTGATCTTTTAATTTCAGTTTAAGATCTACTGACATTGCACCGTAACAGGATAATAAAGTATTTCACCAAGCATTGCTGCCCCTTTTCGGTGAAGAACAAAGAGGAGAGATCCTTAAGCATTCTAATTAAACCTTTGAAAGGGTCCGCAGTATTTTTTTATAAAAATTCTAATATTTTATACCAACAGATACATTGTGATATAGGGATATGCGAAGACTGAATTGCCTCAAACGTTCATAGAACGTAAAGTATATCATATTCCAGGAAAGTACAATTGATTGAACAGTTATTTTGAGAAAACTGTTCCGATAATTCGCAAGCAACGCCGTGTAATATTTCCTTTCGTGGCATTCAATAAGCTGGTAAACTCATTTCATACTCAACCCTACAATTGTTCTCAGGTATACACTGAAATCACCTCATTCAAATATCTTATATGTCCTTTACATTATTCACATTCCGCGATCTATGTTTCTGCCTCTGCCTGAAGAGGTTTCACTGTCCAATAACTTCAGATAAAAAATCCCAAAACATTAAAATAAGCTCATAAGAAGAAATTGCAGTCTAGGCTCGCCCAATTGAATTGATCTTAATCAATTTATCTCAGGCAATACGACGATAATTCGTCATTTACGTTATTTTGCTCGGGATTGAAACCTGTTAAGTAACTCTTAAAATTTTCAAAGTTGATAACTGATCTCTACGTAGGTCTAAACATCGGTTTGAATGGTTTCCCTGAATCAGTAAAGATTCAGATAGGAATTAATACACCTAATTATCCGACAGAGATAGAGAGAGAGAACCAGAACTATTTATTATTGCTACTGCTTCGCTCTTTTACCGGTTCTCATTACCCTTAGCTTTGGATGCCCACTGGAGGCAAAGGCGTTCTAAGACGAATTAGCTTGGGGCCATTATCCAGACGCAAAACTACGTGGGCTTTTCTTCCACACGACTAAAAAGACACCGACATATTTTCAATCCCCCACACCCACTTTCCCGTAGCGTTAAACACACAGTCTTCAACATAACAGCCGAGATAAACCTCCCCATGTCTTCCGTTGATGACGGAATTATTACTTTTGAATGCTTGGACCTCATCCATTTTCTCCTTTCCGCAGCCGCTTCCCGAATACTCCCTGCTCCGCTTACGGGACTATCTGGCTTGGAAAAAATTAGCTCATAAGAACTTCTAGAGATGTACGCTTTTGTAGCGGCACCACGTCAATGGTGAGACTGTGAATCATTAGATTAACATCCATCCCCATCGCTCTGGCGCTCAATTTCCAAAATTTAACGCTCTATTCTATCCCTCGTATTTCTATCAATATCCCCGTACTGTGGGCTTTCATCTTATAAAACGCTTTCCCAGGCATCAATTATTCATGATAATGATGTTTCGTCCGTGCGGTGCAGAAGTGCTAGAGAAAAAATGAGGGAATATAGCTATCGACCAACAAATTCCAATGCCGCTCAACTTTTACTCTGCCATTATTCATAAAGTAACTCTCGCTTTCATTAATTTTTTTACGCCGTGTTAGGCATGAATTTTTGCATAAAAAACAAAAATCTGTGTTCATTGGCCCAAAGTTACTTGCAATCTACAGAGTTTAATTCATAAAAAGGTTGTAGAAGTATTTCAGCCAGATATTAGGTGCTTTCGGGAATAGAATCGAGGAATCTAAAATTGAAACACAGAAGAGAAGAATAAATGCTGGCTGGCGCAATAAAGACTTTCTTTGGTACAAATATAAATAATTTAAATTTGAGACTACATAAAAATGTAAACTTTCAGTGATCACATACAAATTTTTCGTTTCCAAAAAACTTCAAAGAGAGCCGACACTATGCCAAGGAGAAAGCTAACGTTCTTCCTCAAAAGTTGGTAACAACAGGAAGAATAGTTGAGCGATTCACTGTAAAGGTGCTACTATAACTTTATGAATTCTCTTATAACTTCGAAAACTTGAAAAGAGAAGCTATCCCAATATCACCCAAGGCCCGTTTATGACTCAAATCAAATACAAATTTTTAAAAAATTATTCGTTTCTAAGAAGTCGTGAGTTTGATAGACAACAGGAAATGAACACTTATTCAATCTCCCTTCCTGCCGGCATTCAGCAGTCAATCCATACATGAGTAACCAGCATAAAAATAGCTAAACTTAAATACAACCAATGATAATAATAGCAATAAAACTCAAAATAAAATATCTGTGGGGGTATCCAGAAAAATGATTAAAGTTATTTTATTATTTTACTTTCACTCCTGAGTTAAATTAAACTTTGCTTATACGATTTACGATTGATACACGATATCAAAATGAAAAACCTTTGAAAAATTGAAATACTCTTCTGTAACAAGGGGAAAACAACGAGGAATGATCCAAGAGAGAACTTGAACAGTCTATGGAATGCATAGGGAGAACAAGAAGACGCAATTGGCCTGGAAAATCCAATTCACCTCGTTAGCACGTCCCGCAGTGATTTCCTTTATTAGCGAATCGGATTCTATTGCTTTTCAAAAAGAACAAAATTACGGCCAGAGATGCGTTCCCTACCTTCTCCTCCGATATATTCGTTGATAATCCTGGCAGATACCCCACTGGGCTTTGCCTACATGGTGATTAATCGATATATCGGCGGATCAATGCACACATTTCATAGCATCCCCCTACCCACCGAACTGTTTCTATGGAAATCTGATTAATTACCGTTTGGCTAACTGCCTAAGG
Organism: Ceriagrion tenellum; assembly: GCA_963169105.1. Classification (NCBI taxonomy): domain Eukaryota; kingdom Metazoa; phylum Arthropoda; class Insecta; order Odonata; family Coenagrionidae; genus Ceriagrion; species Ceriagrion tenellum. The sequence goes on from OY720633.1 coordinate 25,871,163, forward strand.
GACTGACTGACCTTCTGGAGCTCAGACCGTAAATCTTTCGTAAAAATTGAGTGTTCTCGCACGATAATGACACTCTTTCAATGAATTCCATTTGTTTGTGTCCAGCGTTGAAGCTTCAAGCAACAGGTAAGATGGACACCCCGGGGAAACGAGGGCGGATGGGCTTCACTTCTATTCCAATAATTACGGAAGAATTAATCGACGATAGAGGGCACAAGCACAACCTGTCGTTAGACCTGGGAAATATTTTTAAATCGACACATCAATTCTTGCCTTGCCATTGTAAAATCGTCAAAGAATGGATGAATAGGTCCGGAAAATATGAATATTTTACTTGAAGCTAGCAAATAAAGTTACATAGATAGTATTTAATGTTGTAAGATGTCTTCAATAAAATTTGCTTTGTGGAGGAATATGGAGGGATTGTATTTAACAAGGCTTTACAAGAAGATTTACTCATAATTACTTCCTGAAATGGCGCAACCTTATTAATGTAAATTCCATCATATTGAGGGTAAACTATACATAATTGGCGTGTACCATGGTACACAATCAAGCATTTATATGTATTATGAGACAGGAAAAATTACGGCGACATATATCTATTTCTTAAAACAAAAATGCAAAATATTTAGCAATTAAAAAAAGAATTTTCGAATTAAATACATTAAAAATGTAACAAGAATAGGCATTCGTGCAGGGAACAAAACAATAGAATCTAACAAAGGTTAAACCTACAAGTAACGATACGTGAGAGGAGAGAACTGGTAGCTAATATAAAACAGATACGATATTCTAGAATGAAAAAAATGAAAACCTTTAAACCAACCCATAACAAAATGTCTCATTTAACAGATATAGTTCCATCTCCTTACGGCCTTTTTTTGTCGAATTGCGCTGTATATTTTGTTCGTGGAAATGAGGCTCATGAGCGAAGCACGTTTTCAGAAGAGAGATAGAGAGAAAAAGTGCGTCCTCGCATAAAATTTTTGACATCGCGGCGAAATGGCAAGCGATAAGGTACGCAATCAAAACAAAGAGAGTGGAGGAGAGGGACGGGAGAAAAGAGGCGAAGAAAATATTGATGAGAAGAATATCGCCGGAATGCGAGACTAAATCCACATAACACACACACAGCATGCAAGGGACTCCCATATTGAAACAGTGGAACGTGCTGAGAGAGGGAGATAAGCGGAGGAAGGTATGGGGGAAGATGAAGTGGAATCGGATTATTGCGATGCCAACCCCTTGATAAGTGAGGCGAGGCCCACGCCCACCTGGGGGAAAATGCTGCCGAATGATACGTTTGTATCGCGAGCTCAAACAACATTGGAAAGAACGGCGGTTCGGCGCGAGATGGCGTGTATTTGTGAGTTGGGGGGGTGGAACATTGGGAGTAGTTTGGGAGTCATTGTGATGGGTGGAGTTCCCCAAAAAGCGTCGAAACTGCGATAACAAACGTTTATGGAGGAAAACATCAGAAGTGAAATGATTTCCTGGCGAGCATTGAGAGCATTCGCTCATGATCAGAAAAGAGGGAAAGGCCCATGTTTACTGGCAGAAGTAAAGGATCGAATTTCTCCATGATAAATGCATAGCTATATCGAGGAAGAAAAGTGGTATCAAATATTCTGGATTTACCCCTATCACTTTCCTACTGAGTGAAGCCTTCCCATTATTTTCTTCGCTCAGCCTCTCTCTCAAAACAAAGTAACCAATGTCAATGGTAGAGCACTTAATATTATTTATTAAATAATAAAACGTAACATATCACTGAATGAAAACATCAGATCTGTAGAAATTGACCGTGGTAAACATAAACAAACTTCAATCATATCCTTCTTCTTTCTGCAATGTAACTTTTCAGCAATTGGTGCATTATCCGTACAATTTTAAAATATTAGGCCTCCATCTTTATCAAAGCATTAAGGTGGGACGAGTTGGAGTAATCGTCAGTTTTGAAAGGAATGAGATAGTTCTGAAAGAAATTTGGTCACAACATGGACACCAGAAAAAAATTATAAAGCAAACAGTTTTGAGCTCGGTGCAATCTAGTGAATATCGTACTTACAAAACGCTGTGTCACACCCCGTTGCAAATTTTGAGCGCCGCAAAGTGTTAAGTCCTGCTATAACTAATAAAAACACAATTTACTGCAAATAACATTACTCCAAGTCAAGGTCACCAGCGTGAATACACAGCGTTAATAAATCAAGAAAAACTTGCACAAAACGTGAGGTATATATGTACACCGACGCAGAAATAGGAATATTATCATCAATGAAACGCACATGTGTCCATCAAAGTCGGCAACTGAAACGTGCTGACTTTTGGAAAAATATAGGCAATAATTGGTAAATAAAATGAACACGAGATAGAATTATGAGTTCAGTGGCATAGATAAAATGCATTTGACCAGAGGCTCTACCATGGAAAATAAACTTTTTAAAGAAACGCGAAAATTGGCAAAACATGATGCATCTGATAAACAGTTCTAACATTTTTATCCACTGATGCGTGTTTTTGCAATCGTTTAAATAGTTCTCACTAGTGTATATGTTCTTTTTCTGAATGATGAAGCCATATTTTTTCAAGTTAATTTTATTCTAGGTCGAATTACAATATCAGAGAAGAAACTAACGAGAGATCTTTCATACAAACTCGCTAAAATTAGTTGAGGTATTGCAAGAATATTCATCAATAAAATATTTTTGAGCTTTAAGATATCACTCAAAGCAATAATTCTGTTTAAATTTATCATTGAGAATTATTGTTTGAAGTTACAGTTATTCAGAAACGGCTTTCTCCGTGAATAAATCACAGAGGAAGTACGATGAAAATTGCTGGTATCATCACATTACAAATGGTTTGTATTGCATTGTTGCGAAAAATTTTTTACAGTACATTGGAAGAGAAAAAACGCATCCCTTGAATCAAACTTACGGGAGCGTGTATAGGCGTGAGGAGTAAGAGTGATGGATGAATTGGTCAAGATTAAGCGAGAATTGAACAGGGGTGGAGCCTGTTGGGTGGTAGGATCCAGCAGTCTCTCCACCCTGCGTCGAAGGATTTAGGCGCTGCTCGAGCCTGAATGCTCGCCGCAATGTGCCGGGGATTTTACACGGAGGGAAGCGGAACGTGTGATGGCCTAAGGAATATTGGGCGTGGGGTTTGGGGCGAAGGAGGTGGACGAGGAATACAATCAGAAACTCCACTTCGATTAATCTCGTTTGCGAGGACGGGCGCTGAGTGAGTGGGCGAGGGCGGGGGATCGCTGCTACGCGGTTTCTCCGCTCAGCGGGAGGCGCGCAGATCACGTGATGGATTGGCCGAATGTCCCCCTGGAATGCGCACGGGGGTGGAGGGGTGAATGGTGGAATGGGAAGCGAGGAGTCGGTTTCCAATGAAAGACGCGCAGTGTAGATTGGGTGTCCGTCGAAAAGCTCTTAAGGGAACTAATGAGCGGCCAAGTGCGCCGAATAGAAAAAACATCAGGATTTGGTCGATGCCTCCGTCGTTAACTCAACAGTGCAATGCATCGGATACCGGTTCGCTCAGCAGACTCAAAGTAATTTTGGCTGCTCGGTTATTGGGGCGATACGACCGTCCGCTCAATTCATTTGTGCATCGAGTGGGTGTCCGGGGAATGGAGGAAGGTTAAAAATAAACTCAAGATTCAGCATTATCCTGCTCTATAAAAAAGATGCCAAGAAACTGTCAAAATGCTACGTCTAAAGTTTCTGCAAGATTACAAAGTAGAAAGCGGGACTCAATACATTTGCGCAACTACTGAGATTCCAACCGGGGAGGCTGTCTGGATCTGAAAACAACACTACAGCCACGACATCAGCTGTTAAGCACTAAAGTGTGAACAAAAAATAGATCCTCTGTAGCGCTGTTCAATTTATAATTACAATCAACTTATGGTAACAAATACGCTGAATCATTTTAGCGTATCAATATTTTCAGCGCAAAAATATATAGGGAGAATATATTGATTTATTAAGACCAGGCTTCACCTATTCCCCTTCAAAGCGAATCTATATATGATCAAAAGAAAACCATCAAGGTAATAATGGAAAGTTTCGGATTTTTAAAGCACATTCAAATGATTGTACAATTACTTGAGTAACCAATGAGAGAGTATGTCCACAGTAGTTATCATTTTGAGAAAATTTTTAAACATGCATTATTATACTTGGATTAAAAACTTTGTAATAATTTCCCTTCCTATTCTTGTGAAGCTAAAAGAATATCCCCACTCTATTCGATTCCCATTTAGAACTTTTGCATTGCTATAAATAAAAATCTAATGCCATTAAAACAGAAGTTTCACTAAGACGCATATCATTCAAAATATAGTGAAAGTGTATTTAATTGCACCTTGGGAGGGTTAATGGTTGGGAAAACATTTTTTGAAAAATTGGGGCCAAGAGTATAGATGTGGAATGAAATTGATGTATAACCTTGCCTTGACGTCAGATATCCACACTTGATTGCTATGAAAGAAACATTTTGAAAGAAATACAGCATGCGCACGCCAGTAGTGAACCTGCTTTAAAAACACAACTGTATTACTCAAAGTAATTTCTTATATGCTTAGAGGAAAATCGTCGGAACTTAAACAATGAATTGGCAAGGTGAAAACATCCCGAATATCAACACCCTTGCATTTTCAAACATAATTGTATTAACCAATTGTATCATTATCGATTAATCGGGAGATATAATCAATTATTGAAATTGAGAAATAATATTACAACAATTGAAACAGCGTTTGGTCAATACTTTCACACCTGAAAGGATTAGAAAGTCATTTATCGCGTATTTCCTCCAATGAACTTACTTGCAATTTAAATAGTCGTAAAAATTCATTCATGATCTCCAACAGGTTAAACAGTGAGTAACTCGGCCATCAAACGCCGGCAGCAAGAACATATTAGGCCCAGAGGAGACCCCTAATAGACTTCACATCCACTAGCCACCGAATATACATTAGATCTATCTTCAATACAAAATTCCCTTCCATTACCAAAACTCGCACTCAACGTCTTAAAGAATGATAACTCTTTAAGACTTTGAGTAATGAGATTAATACAGTACAAAGATTTCTCGTAAAAATAAAGAATGTCCTTAAAGAAGAAATGAAAGGTGATTTTTTAGGCTTATTTAATGGCATTTAGGGCAAAGAAAAATCATACCTGATATAAAAGAGACTGTGACATAATGAAATTAATAGATTTTGCCACAACATTATAATCCCTGCATTCCTTCAGTGGCATATACCGTCACGCACAAAAAAAGACGTGAATATAACACTAACTCTGCTGTTGCACGGTGGAAATCGGCAATAATCTTCAAAATGAAAAAGGTAACTTTATGTGATTCAACACTTTATTTCTCCAACCGACCTGGGTTTCGGCAGAATATGTCATTTACCATGATAATGGCATTATATGCCGTAACCCGGGTCGGTAAGAGAAATGAAGTGTTGAATCAGATAAAGAGACCTTTTTCACAGTGAAATAGGAATGAAGCTTATTATAAATACCCCAAGAATGTATGCCATTTGACAGATAGTAGCAGCGAGACTATTCAGAGCGCCAATACCAGTTCAGCTGATGCAGATCCATTGAAATATTAGCTGCTTTCAAAAAAAGATGATCGCTGCTATAAATGGAAGTTTGTATAAAAAAGTCTTGTCTCACTAAATAGTCAAACAACCAGGAAAATAAATCCATGGCTGAAACGAAGTCCTCATCCAAAATGTTTGGATTCGACAAAGTTTTCGATACCCTAAGCGCCTACCAGTTTCATTCACCTGCCAATGCAAGGTTATCCCTCCATAGACGGCTAAACAAAAAAAGAAAACAACCTTTTCGGTTAAAGGGTGATTCCATCGACGACGGATAAAAGGATAAAGGCGAATAAGAAGGGGAAACGCATCCTACTCAATCAATCAGACCGACCACAGTGCGACTGGAAGACGGAGACTTTTTGGGAAAATAAAATCTACTCTCAAACATTCCAAAGTAAGGAGTTACACTCATTACTTAGAAAGAAAAGAGAGAAAGAAGGAACAGAAGAGGGGTTATGTTCGTCGGGAAGGAGATGAGGTTAGGGTGGGAACAGAGAGATGACTCCTCTGGTCGAAGGAATCAAAAATCTTGAGGAGTAAGAGCGTGGGGCAGGGGTTTTATAAAGCGGGAAAGTGCAAGAATCCCACTTTCCAGACCTTCTTCAGGGAATTCCCCGAGGGAGGGTTGCTGAGGGGAGGTTCTAAGGAGAAGATAGTTGAGGAGATATTGGGAGCAGAAGGTACGGGAAAGTTAAAAAAAAAATGGGCGGTCGAAGAAAATGGTGTGCTGGCTACGGAATTGTGGGGAGGAGAGGGGTAGCATGGAATTGTTGAGGCGGGATCAGGAGGGAGGTGTCAGCGGAGGGGTTGGGCGAAAAAGTACCCCCAAAGGATGAAAAATGAAGATTCCGAATCCATTTTTATGCTCGCCAGGGGGGCGGGAGGAAGGGTTGGTGTGGGGTCGGCGGTGATTTCTGCGGGCGGGGCGTGCAGAAGGGGAGGAACCATATGGGTAGAGGGTGGTGGAAAACCGGTATGGATCAGTAGATACGCTGAGGGAGCGAGAGGAGAGTCAGGGACTGGGTGACCCCTAAGGAGAAATGGAATCTGCTGCGAAGCTGTTCCACCCTTAGGCAATCAGGCATTTTTCATGGCTATAGGATGACAATACAGTAATTCCACAAGCAAAGGGGATGGAGTACAAATGTATCAAGGAGCATTTTGCAGAATTTTGACCATTAAGTTTTTAGATAACCGCCTTTGGTTAAAATGGTAAATCATGTTTATAAAACAGATCTCATCGAAATAGTAGCGATTTACATCTTGAATATACAGCAACTTCAAACTGAGAATTAACCATCAACTTCTTATTAGAAGAGCCAGCAATATTTTAAAGAAAAAAGAAACAATAAATAGTAGTTCCTTTCAACCTTGCCTATCTCTTCAATTTGGTCTATTTATTATTCTTATTATCCTGAATTGCAGCAAAACTGTTCAAATTCAATTGAGATATTTGTGGAAATATTACAGCAGAAACAACAATTGCACTTTTCCAAAGGATATTTTTATGAGTATAAAAATATGCTGTAGGAAAGCACAACTGCTGTTTCTGTTATAATATGACAGAATTTCAAGATAATTTGTCTGAATCTGTTGAAATCAATTGAGGAAATCATTATTTATTTTATTGAGAATGAAATAAAAAATGAATGAAGAAAAAATATCTCGCCTGAATGAGGACTTACTTACACCTACTTAAAGACTGTTATTAAACATACCTGGTATTAATCTTTTTTGGTTGTTTTCAAATGTTTACTAAACATATAACAGATGCATGGGCATGATGCGATGATACAGTGTTTGGAACGATGGACGTGGAAATAAAGTTGCTCTGGAAAAAGAGGAGACATTAGGTGGCTGATGCCAATGATTAGGCATGATGGTACATGACATGGCGATAAATAAGTCAGAATTCTAATTTACTTATACTTTTACTTTACTGCATAACTAATTTACTTAGTAAATTAAATATGAATTGAGAGTAACCTCATCAAAGATAGATTGGCTTCTATTCAGACTAAATATAGTGAAGCGTAATGTTAGTAAAATCGATGAAATGAAATTTTAAGTCAAAACAGAATAATTAAGAATAAAAGTTGATTGAAGAGATTGGAAATAGATCACATGAATCTACTAAGAACGGGATTGAAATAGCACTAAAACATTATAGTACATGTTTTGTATTCTTAATATCGAAAATTGCCTATATAAACCACCAAAAAGACCAATTGAGCACGTTATGCTTGCAACTAAAATAGCCGTATATTTCTTTCCTTGTTTGAAACGGTAGTGTTTAACGTGACATGCTTCTAAAACCTGAACTAAGATGACACACGCTAAAGCTTCAGTTCATTATGTAGAGAGAATGGGCTGGATAAAAAAGGCCAACACGAGAAAAGAACTAAAAGGAAATGTGTGAGGGATAAATTTCATTAATGGATGGACGAGTGAAGTTGGAATGCACGAATGGAAAGGATAACCTGAGAAAATCATGTATTTTAAAGAGTAGTGCAGAGTTTTTTAAGAAATTATAAGGAAAACTTGGAAGTCTGTTGGCTTTAAGAATGAAAAACAGTGTGACAATACAAATAAAAAGATAAATGTGCAAACAATAGTTGTCTACACCCATCTAAAAGCTATGCTAAACCAAAAAAAACTATGGTGCACGATGTAGTTTCGAGTTTCATAATATTAGTAATAATTTCGAGAACCGAGAAAAATAATGAGCATTATAATCTAATCTAAAATAAAAATAAAAAAAGAATGAGTGTAATGTGCATATTTAATATTCCATCTCCTATGACTGAAACAAATTCATCCAAATTTGAAGCATTATTTTCCATAATTGACATCGCTATCACTCAGAACCTTAAATAAATTACGTACTCCGATAAATATGTTATAATCATTACTAAGGTACATAACTATGCCCATTACATGGCAAACTTATGGTTACAGTATATGCTCATGAATTATTATGGCCATTCTTAGAGATCACTTCAAACCAAACTTTGATGAAAATCTACAGGAGTTGCAGTCTCGTCTGACGGGTATAAATTCAGTCACCTGAGAAAATACCGTCTCAGATTTGAGTAAGCGAGAAACAGAGGAGATAAACTGCTCGAAACGCCAAAACTTTGACGATGGAATCACTCGATTTAGCTCCAGACAGTGCAGGGTGTGGGAGTCGTGTACACCGCGTGAACGCTCCGAGTGACATCCCGCTTTCGTAAAGTGTGAGACCCGGACACGGCGTGAAAACGACCAATCCCATCTTCCCTCCTAAAAAAATAAGGACTGAAACCCGCATGGTGACCGTGGGAGTCCAGCGACCGAACCAACCACCGAACGGATCCGAGATCCCCTCATAGGATGCAATGGAATGGGGGGCTTGTGGGCCGGGTGGCGGGGAAAAGAGGGGAGGGAAGAATGGAAGGCGGTGGAGGAGAACGTACGTGGAGGCAAAGAGATGAGCGGATACCAGAGAGAGGGAGAGAGAAGGAGAGATGGGGAAATTAGGGAAATTGGAAGCGAAGGGGTGAGAGGAGAGGGAAATGAGGGTCGAAACGGGAACTGAGTGGGCGGGGTCGCACAGGACGACCGCTCGAAACAGCAATGTATCCACTCAGATGAATCATCGCATACATATATATTGCTTTCGAGAGGAGTATCGGTATTTCTTCGGTCCTCATACGGCACCGGTTATTTTACACTTCTGCTGTCCTCCAATTGCAGAGAGGGGCGATCAGTATTCGGGGAGAATACGACACAACGACTCTACAAGGGTCGAAATTGAAATAATGCAATAATTGGAAACAACAATACTCAACGCAAGAGAGGAGCGGGAACCAGCGATTCCATGCGGGGCAGTCGTTCATCAGGTACCGCAAGGCCACTTTGCGAAACAGAGCAGAGAAACTTAGTGAATATATCATAAGGCATCACAAAAACACTGATGTGGGAACACACAGAAATAAGGAAAGGCATAAGGAAAGTAGAGGAGCAGGAGTGACGACTACAGTCTATCATGAGAGAAATTAGTCAAAGTTGGGAAATATGATCGGAAAATCATTTAACTTGCAGAACTTAATTAGATAGCATATTCCTCTGTGGTAATAACGCTTGATTGACAGTAGTCAAAGAACATAGAAGATAGAAAACAAGGAAATGTAGTCATACCACACATAATGAGGATGAAATGGATAGGGAACATCATGTCTGAAAAAATAATAGATATATACCTTCCAACAAATACAATTGTTATGCTCCACATGAAAATTTTACTAACAGCTTCAAATATGAGGCAGTGAAGTCACTTAGCTATTCTGGTACTACCTAATCAATTTGAATTAACGTGAAAATAATATATCAGATGAATTATGAGGGATTGTAGAATGAGAGTTCAACAAGGCATAATAAAATATTATTTTTATCTTCACTACTATTCCACCAAATTAAAAGATATGAAAAATTTCATTGAAAAGAAAAAATTGGCAGTCCATTGTATAATTTCGCCGGGGGTTTCCAAGAACTTTTCCAACGAGACTAATATATATTTTCCAAAGCTAAATCTCGAAATTTTTCGAAGCTTTTGCCATCCGTACATTTCCAATCTACTTTTCTCTTTCTTCCTTTCACAACCTTGCCTAAAATCTTCCTCTCTACTATTTAATCATATAAACAATGTCTTCAAATTTTGACATAGCGCTAAACTATTTTCAAATATACATTTAACGGTACACGGATATTTTATGAAAACGGGAATTTCAAGGAGTATTCATGGTTTTCAGAGGTTTTCAAGGACCTTGGCTCTCCTCGTTGGAATTTATTATGGTGAAGTACTACAGATAGCAGGATAAAATTTTTTTTTTCATTCAGGGATAATTTTTTTGTCAGTATTATCCAACCTTTTTGCTAGTATATCTCGGAATCATTCGGTTCTGGAAGAAAATAATTCAAAATCTAGTCAACATTGCCATAGTATTAGCCATCTATAATTCAAAAGTATGATAAATCAAGGAAATACATTATTTTCGAATTATTTCAAGAGATAAGGAACCTCAAGTGTTTTATTCAGTTTTTGGAGCATTTCAATGAGTCCGGCAACCCTTCAGGAGGCAGGTGGTGCGACGAGAGAAAGGGTTAGGGCGGAGGAGAGCGAGGCGTTGCGGGTCAGAGGCGGTTGGAGGCGACAAGAGGTGACGGCAGGGGAGTCGCTGCGTAAAAGTGGAGAGTTTGAGACGGAGGGAAACGGAAGGGACGACGCTAGCATCTTCGGTGATGGCGTTGTTCAAAATGAAGAGAGGGAGAAAGATTTACATTTTCATTTTCACCTCCAACAAAATGCGAGAGTGACGGGCAGCGCGGGGACTTTGCTCTTAATTACACGCCCCACACCCTTCGTTCCTCCCCACCCTTCAACCCCCGAGAGACGCCCCTTACATTTTTCGGTTAATCTAATCGCATTCGGGGGAATGTTTTTAACAGCCTATCCGCCCTGGCACCGATGTCTTGTTAGGTTTTAAGGCTTGAGCGCCGGGCGCCTCCCCTAATGGTTGGACGAGTCGAAAAGCAGGGGATGGATGTGGTAGCCATCCCACACTATCTGTGCTCAATATTTCACAAAATGAGTCCATCGCGTAATATTTATGGCGCAACGGCCTCTCTCCCTGTTTCCTGGCCGTTTTTCATGCTTACGAAAGGTTCCGGCGAACCGTCATCTTATCGGAAGTTATTCTTCATGACTCATTACACTGAGGCCAAGAGCAAGTTGACGGAAAGACAAGAACTATAATAATACCATTTTAAGCTTTGGCCACTATCAAATGAGGGGTAACTAGGGGATAGTTATGATAGAGAGGACAGAATAGAATCTATCCTCTACATTAGGGGCGAAAGCAACGCAATGAAGGCCATTTTATACCAAAAACTCTTCATTAAACATCGCATCGCGTCGTTGAATATTTATTTCAACAGTGAATATAGAAATTCGTGTATATATAGAGTGGAAAATATGTCTTTGCACCTGATGATGCTCAACTACGGCGAAACCGGTCGTGAATAAATCTTTTACCATGTGGAATTGCAGAGTTAATTCTTCTATCCCTAAGGGGTCACTGTCGCTATTTATTTAATAAGTACTGCCATTGAGCCAACAATATGATCCTCGTTAGAGGAAGAGCTTATGCTTTTGATTAAGCTAATATACGAACGTGTAAGTGTCATTTTTTGAGCCTGGGTTTTTTCAATGGTCAAATCTGTGGTTTTACACTTATTAAAATTCCCACGTAATAAGGTTCTTTACTCGTTTTAGTTTTTTCTTGCAGATAAAATTTGAAGCGTGAGATATAACGCAAAATACTACCTACTGTCCTGCAGTAGAAGACACGTGGGTGTAAATAAGAAAATAATAAGGAAAACGGGTGCCTGAAGAGGGCCTGAGAGATGAAGAGTGATGGACGGCCGTGATTGGGGAGCGGTTGAAAGAGAATGGAGGGGAAGGAAGTGGGAACGACGAGAAGGGTGGGCTAAGTGCATTGGGTGTGAAGGACCCATTCCCATTCCCCGACGGGAAGGAAGGTGGGGGGGAGTGAGAAAGATGAGGGAATGGGTAAAGCAAGGAAAGGGGGAGATTTTTTTTCAAATTTTTTCGGCGGAACGAGGGACAGTTTGGTGACGTGACGGAGAACTGATCGATTAATCCCGTGCTTTTAATGACTGCCTTGTATTAACACGGCTTCCTGTCCGCTGCCAAATAACGCCACCAAAAAGGAAAATAATAACATAGCACCAGCGCACAAAACCGTCAAACTGGGGCAATATTGAAACTTCCATCACTTCCTCCGGATTAGAGGGAGCTACATTTTTCCCTTGTTTCCGAATCGAGCAAACTCGGGTGTACCGTTCGGATTGAATCACAGCGGCTCGGACGCGGAAAAAAAGCAAAAACGTTTTGAATATCCATAATTTTGAAGCATTAGGCGAGAATATTTTTTTCATGATAAGATACACCTTTGGCGATCGTAGCACAGCGTTGGGATTTCATGGAAAACATATGTCTACAGGCACTGATTCGAAAATGCCACCTAGGAAACATAATTCGAGTGGACTGGAATTACAACTCAAAATCACTAAATACACCCGAGTGCCTGCAAATGGGCACAGCCTCGCTATAAACGAACACCCCCATAACACCTCAGATATCTACACGCATTGTCATAAATTTTTAAACTGCCAAAACTGACCCATGAAGCCACCATCATCCACAAGACTCTCCACAGCATTCAGTTTATTTTCAGCTATTTTACGTCATATTGCCAGTCGATAAAATCCATAATAAGAAACAATTTTCAACTCCTCTTAATTACAAATGCCGCTACCCCATGTTTCAATATTAAAATACCTCTAAAACCGATATTCTTCTAGATTTTACTGCACGCGCAACGACCGGACTTAACTAACAAAATCTCAAATACCCAAAAACAAATATTTTTTATCACTAAATCAAATATTTTAGAGAATTAAGCCCAGAAGACCAAAACCACTTAATATGTTCTTTTTTTTAAGAATAAGATCGAAAAATTTTTCAATTAGTACATACTGAAAGTGAATTCTGATCCTCCACTAAATTCACATTTAATCCCTTCCGCATCAAATTGAAAGTCTCATTTCCTTGCGTTCCTCTCTGCAATGCTTGTTTTCTCAATCTCACTCTAAACTCACATCTCAGAAGCCTCCGATCCACTCATATTGTGTATAACGTGAAAAAGTATTTGCTCCATGCGATGAGGGCAAGAACGTTTTTGACTAGTTAGAATTTAAAAAGGGGCAAGTCTCGCTAAACAACAGATTATACGAGGAACAGATGAGGAAACTGACAAGGCAAGGACGTTTGCTGCTGACAGCGGCCCTGCAGCTGCTGGTGCACGGAGGGAACGACGAGGGCACTCCCAGCCTCTTTCTCAAGAGGCCACAGGGAGAAGAGGAACAAAGACGCAGCGGCGGCGATGCGTCCGACGAAAGATTTGCTTGCCGGAGTCGAAGCAGATCGATGTTTCGCGAAGGCGAGAGAGAGAGAATCACATGGGATGATGCGAGTAGGAAGGGAAATTGGCGCGACGGGTTTGAGAACAGTAAGGGGGTATTTTCAAACCGGAGCCCCCCCCCCACTCGCAGTCGGTGGAATGGGGGCGAGGAGAAGAGATTAGCCGCCCGCCGCCGCGGCTGCCGTCTGCCGGGCCAGATTATAAACCATTCAACCGCAACACACGCCCTCCATCACGGGCCTGTTTCGATGCTTTGCATTATTGCGTCACGGCGAAAGCCGCTCGCAACAATATTTGCGTTCCTCCTTTCCGTAATTCCGGAAACGAATTATACATGGCATGGGCACGCTTCACAAATAGCAGTCAAAATATTTGTTCTCAAATCAAATCGGCCGACTGATATTTCCTATTTTATAATTAGTCGTCATACACCTTAAAAATGCGTGGTACAGATCGTGACCAAAGCAAAAATCAACACGTTAGCGTGTACATAGATTACAATTGAGTCCTAGGCGATTGATCCTATTCATGAGGTTTGTTACTCAATTTGAATTAGTAAAAGCTTCAGTCGCGACGGAATATTCATGAAGAATATTCCGTCGCGTTGTGATCAGGTACTAGAAATAGCATGCCAAATTCTTTTTTTAGTTTATGAAAGTTTGTTAAATGTTTCAGGGACGGTAGACGCTCAGCTATAGAGTATTTCGGATCGATGTCTTAAAAAAAGGCGATAGGGTAAATTAATTTCAGAAAAAAAATTCATCGAGTATCCCCAGTGCCCTACGTCGTTACTATGGTTACTTATATTTGGTAATTAGAGAGGTAAGATCACTATCAAGAATACATCATTAAGAAACATACTTTAGCTTCAGCATAGAAGAAGTATTTTAGCAAATTTAGTGAAAGAAGTTTTAATGGTCGTCTTTCAATAATTAGGCTACGAGTATGAGCTTTAACATACTTAGCAGCAAAAGCATTATGTCATTATTTTACGAAAATAAGGCATGATTAATTTTCTTAGATCAAAATATTTACTTCACGTTAATGATCTATGGCAATAAATCAAAAATTATTTGAATGGGAGGGATTTCGAGATTTTGGCCAGCAAAGACAGTATTTTAGTAAGGCACAAACATATCTACTGTTTTACAAGAAGTTTATCCTCGACTTTTTTGATCAATGCTATTATTAAAATAGATCTCACCGACGACTGTACAGAAATCTTAAGATTATATATAAACTGCAGCAAGGCCCCCAAGTAGACTAGCTTATTCGTAATATATTCTCGTTATAATAATTAACTCTACTCGCATAAATGATAAATAGGCACTAATGAAGTTTAATGCTGAACTGATCACGAGGAAAAATGGTAATGCCAATATTATTTTTTTTAAAGAAGATGACGCTTTTCACAGATCTATGATCATTTAGGCGCGTCATTAGCTGCATTCATTTGGATTACGAGCAATGAATCGCGAATTTAGAGTACATATTGTTATCATTTTGCTTAGGTAATAATTGGCTATTCAGCAACTCCGTTGCCATTGCAAGCATTAAATATTCATAGCGAAGTAATTGACAGAACATTTTTTGATCGATGTTTTGCTGGATTTGGTTGGATTACGAGCAATGAATCGCGAATTAATAGAAAATATTCTTATCTTCTCGCTTAAGTAATTATTGCCTATTCAGCTACTCCGTTGCCATGACAAGCATTAAATATTCATGACCATGTAATTGACCAAACATCTTTTGATTGATTCACACTTCTCATACTATGGGTCTTGGTTAGCGTAAAGCCAGGGTCGTTCGATTCCATATATATCGAAATGGGATATATCGATATGGGTCTTCGCCACCATTTCATGGAACGGCCGCCATTTACGTGCTAACTGAGCACTTGATGCCAATGGGGGCTAGAATTAAATGTTTGCAAGTGCACCATAGTTCACTATCTGCAAAAGTTATCATACAAATGCTATACCTATATTGTGGGTGGAGGAAACAAAATCTTCAGATACAGTAAAATATCTTGGAATTATCAAAACTTCTGATACATCGTGGGGAACGCACATAGAAAACATATGCGGCATAGCATTAGAGTAACTAGGTTTTGTTAAGCGTATAATTGGAAGGTCCTCAGATGAAAAAGTAAAAGAGAGACGCTACTTCACTCTGGTTGGGCCACATCCCGAATAAGCCACAAGCATTTAGAACTCTTGTCATAAACCTTTAACAAAAAATAATAAAATACAAAGAGAAGCTGTGGGTTTAGTTTAAACTGCTACGAGCGAACATACATTTCTCACAACTTTTAGAGAGATTAAGGTGGGAGCCCATAGAGGCTCGGAGGCTACACGCTAGCTGTAGCTTGATTGAGAAATTCAGAACTGGTGTGTTTCAGAGTGACACAGAGAATTCTATGTTGACGCCTCACTACATCTCTTGGTCTGACAGAAGCGATAAAATAAGAGAGATACATTGCCGAACGGATAGGTACAAATCTCGTTCTTCCCGTGCACAATAAGCGGCCATAATAAAAAGTGAGCTCCACTAAATAAACTTCCATAACACTCGTCACCATTTCATCTCCCAAAACCTGACTTATTTACAAGACTGGTGTCCTAACATTTCCTGACTCACTCCCATGCGGCGGCTCGCGGGGTACATACCTAGTACGTAGATGTAATGTGCTTACTGAGCACTTACTACCACAGCGCACACAAGAAAATTTGAGAATATGCGACTCAAGTCGTCAGTTCGAATAAAAATGCGACACCAAATTAACAAGAAAGTAAAACAACCAATGCAATGCCTAAATTGAATGCATCAAAATAAGCACATTAATAGCGGAGTTGTTTACGCTGCGAAGACCTGTCTCGATGGAAGAATACAATCGATATCGAATGATATTGGTGTAGAGTAAGTTAATTCAGACTCTGAACGAACGCCTTTTATGATGATAGTAAACGGTCTCGGGTTTTTTGTGCGATTCCAAAAAAATCTATTTTTGTAGAGTAAAACATCCTCTTTTATAAACTGTAGTTTTGAGAGCTAAAGTAACCAAATGAATGATTGGTGGCAAGAAACAAAATTTGGTTGTAATGCATATAAATTGATAGTAGAGACTCCCCTTTGCAATTTCATAAGTACGTTCAATTGTAATAATTCTTTTTGAAACTACGCAGCTGCTCCCAATAAGCCCTTTCAGCAAGGTTGTCCAAGGCCTGGCATTATAATATCCCAATTTCTTGGCGATAAAGACGAGGTGAGTAGTTCTCCCATCCATAAGACTAACGTCAACTAACTGATTAAGAGCATCAATGCGATACATGGCAAATATGATAAAGCTACCAAAAAAACACGTCATATTGCGGTTTCCAATAACCAGGCATTATAAAACCGTTCTAAGTGAATCGATCCCTCAGTCAGATACACACCTATCTTTGGAAGAACATAGAAAAGACTACCACTCCATGGACTTGAGATATGCAAAACACCAATTCGCAAACTATGAAGAGAGACCCCAGTGACAAAGCTACTGTTTGGCCGGACTTTCACAAGACAGGCTGAGGCAGTAATCATCAGAATAAACACCGCCAGGAGAAAGTCTTCACAGTCGAGTTCTCTCAGTGGCTTAAGCTACCAGACAGGTTACGCTACGAGAGAGAAGAGTAAGTCGCCAACTTGAGGGATTAAGCCCCCGAGTCCGGAGCCGCGCGACACTCATAAAACCCCTGTAGAGCCCGCTTCGAGGCGCTTGCAAAGAGCGCTTTGGCCGACACTCCGCCGACATTCCGTCCACGCGAGAGTACACACACACACACAAACAGACACGCAGGAGGGAATTGCTTTAATCGCCGAGTTGGATTAAAATGGATTAATTGTGATGCTGCTTATGCCGTGCTAAAATTAACTCCCCCGTCCACAGCGAGAGGGGTGCAGAGAAATTGAGTCGATGCACGCGTTCTATCGCACCGAGTAAATTTCGAATGGACGGATCGAAGAGAAATAATTAGTCACCGTTAAATGGAGGAGGTGACCCCATAATCGTCATTAACAGAGTATTATGGCGCATGTGCATTATTAATTGGATACCTACCATAGGGAAAACCGAGAATGAAAGCCAATTTAAGCGAAGAAAATGAGTTTTATTGAGCGGAATGATAGGTTGATTGGTTTTCAGATCACCCTTGTATGTATTCAACGACGATTCAACTAAATGACATTAATGGCTAATGAACCAAAAACGGTACATTTTCGATTAGAATTTTTTGGAAACTTAGACTCGGGCATAGGAGGATTTTTTTTCAAACTAGGCAATCGGCATTGGCCACTGTGCCCGAGGTAGACAGCATATTGTTAGGAAAGCATTCCCACCAAACACTCAATCAAGTGTGGAGACATAAAAGGGGCTATAAATTTGGAGCTTTTCAATTAACCTGATGATCATTATCCTCTAAGGAAGCAAACAGGGCCTGATAAAATACACAAAAGTCCATAAGGTTTATTTAATAAATAGGTATCTCCCGTCAGCTAAAGCCTCAGATGTCTGTCCTCTATGTACAGACACACACATACGCGTGATTTTTCATCGTCCTAATAATCATTTATGCTACGTTTAATGAATCTCTTTAATTTGTTCTTTCAGTTATACTACTGCTTTCTTTAGAGTTCCATATTCTTAGTTTCTTCGTAACTTATTCTTCCATTAAAGCTTTTGCAAGGATATTATGACACAGAATAATTCCTGTGAAAACATTTGTACAGAGCGTAGCACTCTATGGATCGGATGCATGGACCGATGGAAAAGTTGACCATAGTAGACTAGAAGCCTTCGAAAACTGGTGCTGGAGGAGGATGCTGAAGATAAAATGGAAGGATAAAATAAGAGATGATGAAGTGTGCAAAAGAGTAGAAGAGGAAAGGACCATATGGAACATCATTAAGAAAAGAAATATATGAATTGGCCACACCCTGAGACACAATGAGTTTGAGAATAACGTAATTGAAGGGAAAATAGAGGGGAAAGTGCCCAAAGGAAGAGCCAAGAATAAATTCATGGACGGTATAAAATTGAAAGTACATAGGAAGAGATGCCAGGAGGTAGGGGAATTAGTATTAGATTGAGAAGGGTGGAGGACTGCAGTCAACCAATCTTAGTATTGAACAACCAATGAATGAATATTTCCAGTAAGTAAAGAAACATTCTATTCCCCAAAAATGTGGACGGTGTAACTTTCATCAAAAATACGAAATAATAATAACAAGCTAGGCCTGCGTATCAAACGTTTAATAAACATGCAGAAAGTAGCACTTCTTGGCACCGCTCGGATAGTGAGAAGATTCCTGGCGGTCTGAAGGGCAATTAACATCAAGCCAAATAACAAGGGTATTGATCTGTTCGTGCAGCCACATCGGAGTCATTGAACTACCATCCAATTCAATATTTGTATTCAATGTTGCGGCCTTGGTTAATACAACCCGTTTCCCATACAACCCATACCTTTCAGTGGCAAGAGAGAAAAATGAAAATAATAATTTCTTTAACACTTACAGGTTTTCCCAATTACAAGTGTTTGAATAATAAATGAGGAGGAAAGAATAGACTTGACTACCAAGGTAAACAAGCAGAGGATGATTGCTCAGCACAAAATGGACAGAACACCGAGTTAGTTGATTAAAATCGATCGCGTTACAACTCCCACGATCGTTTCAGATATTGGAATGGTGTTCCCACACCGTCGGCAGAGTACCGCAAACTGAACGGTCATCGTGGCAGGAGGTAGTGGGACGTAAAGCAAGAGACGGTGAAAGAGGAGTCGTCGTCCCCCGTATGGGAAGTCATGATTTGCAACCGCAGCGGGAGGCGAGATTTACGCAATAAGAAAACTTACGACAGAGCGAGGTGTGGGTCTCGGGGACGAGTGTGCTCGGAGCGTGAAACGGAGCCCATTGAAGAGGGACACGCGAAAGCATTAAAATTAATTGGGTCCGTTCCCACCGCGATAAATTCGGATCTTAGCGGCAAGGATATGGAAATAGGAGGCGCGTAATTAGCGCAGGACCCAAGCCTCATGCTGAGCACGAATTGATTAAAATGTGCGCAGTTGACGCCACTCGGAGCGAAGGAGAGGTAATAGAGATACATAAAGAAGGCGGTTGAGTGAGCCAGAGACGAGAGCAAACAGTGGGACAATATTGATTTTCGTGAAGAAA
Organism: Ceriagrion tenellum; assembly: GCA_963169105.1. Classification (NCBI taxonomy): domain Eukaryota; kingdom Metazoa; phylum Arthropoda; class Insecta; order Odonata; family Coenagrionidae; genus Ceriagrion; species Ceriagrion tenellum. The sequence continues at coordinate 25,891,065 of OY720633.1, forward strand.
TGAGGACGTCACTCCGAGAAAATAGGGCGGGGGGATGTGCGGCTATAGCGCGGTCTCCCTTGAGTAAGTTTCGCTGTATAATGATATAAACTTATATTCACATTACTGTCCAATTGATGGAAAAATTTTGAAGCTGTCGCTAAACGCTAACTAGGTTTTACCAATCACAGTTTCATTTTTTCTCAAAATTATACCTCGAAATTATGAGGGCACTGACTGTGAGGTGAGAATAGGTACAAGTAACATCCCAAAATATGCCGTTTTTCTGACATGCTCAACGATCAACAATGTGAAAACCTTAGAGAAGAAAGCAAACCTTCAGAAAATCATGGAATTTTTTTTAGTAAGGACACCCGCACACTAGTTTCTTTACCAATCAGAGAAAAATAATAGAGATAGGAATTAAAATTCCCTAGTTCAATGTGTATGTCACTACACTTTGTTGGATTGGAAAAAAGTATCTATCATAACTTACGTACGCTTCTTAGTCAGCTAATTTAATAGTTTCCATTGACTTCACAGAAGCTTTGCTATGTAACCGGTGAAAATTATATATTTTAAGTGGACAAACTTTGAGTTCGCCATTCCTCTCATGACTCACGAGTTTGAATTTTTTAACATGGGCGGGGAGAGCGAGTTGCTTTACCTTACCATTCCTTTAAGAAATGCTATTGCTCCGAATCGATTCACCCTAGATGACGGCACTACGGGAAAAATTTAGACTAGGAATGGCCTTAAGGAAATAGAAGTGGTAGGAATACTGAGGAAAAGAGAATTTTGCCCCAAAATGCAGTCCTGAAACGCTATATGCACGGTGTGCGAAGAGAATTAATTAAATTTCTCATTTTCATAGGTAAATAGGAGAATCTATCTGCTTTGTGTGAATTAAAAGCATGTTCAAAATGTTTTTCTCGAGTCTGAAATGTTTAATAGGCGAAAAAACAAAGGTTTGATGGTTTGGGAAATATCGTCGCATATAAATCTAATGGCGGAAACACGATCTTTATAAAGGCCATTTAATAAAAAGTAATGGCAGTTATTTAAAGTTAAATTTTTAAAACCACATATATTTTCCGTATCGTTGGTCGAATAAGGTTCCTTGATACTAAATCGTACTTCTGGAATCTCATTCTGGTATGATAATACGATTGGTAAGCTATACTTTTTGCATCGGGAATCATTCTGATAAAATGGTACCGTATAATATTAACCATTACGATGATTTCGAAGACCAATATAGGAACATACAGCAAAATTGCTTGAAAATACGATACAATGCCAAAGCTATCACCTAATAGCTCATAATAGGTCAAAAACATGATCAACATTTTATTTTCTAGATGAGCTTTTAATGCCAACCATGCGTAAAAAGTCTATCTCTGTTTCAAATTTCAAACCTAAAGCTAGATTTTGTCACTAGTATAACCTAAATTAGATTTGGAATAATTACAAATGACATATTGAAGGAGATAATTACACTCTGATTAAACATTCACTCGTATATTTACAGTATCGCCACCGTTCATGCATTTCTGCAATTCTGATGAATTCGATTCTTGTCGTAATTAATTAATAATAAGCATTTTGGAGGAGATGATTCAATTTATTTAAAAAAACAAAAATTGCATTACAGGGATTTTTATCTCTATTTACTCCTCTTTTACTCCATTCATGCCCCCATTTACCCTAACCCACATTATTTGCAATTCGAGCTCTGTGGCATTTCCATACAATCGGCTGGTAAATTCGTGACGTCAAATTACTTCTAATCAATATTTGATGGTATATTTGGGTATGGTTTCGCATAAATTTGCAAAAAAAACCTTCGTAACAATGAATGATGTCATGCTCAACCAGCCAATTCGGCTGGAATTAATCCCATGTGATGAAAGAGCAAATAACACTGAAAAACGGGACGAGAACCCATGGGAGTTTTGTTCTACATATGTTATTTCCCTCATCTAATGCAATTGGATTATTGATTTATACATGTAAGGCTCCAAATAATTTATATTTGCTAAGCATGGATTAGAAATTCTTCCTGACTGAAGCTACAGTAAAATGGTATATCATTCTTTTGACTCGGGCGTAACTAGTTGAGTAGATTCCCTGGATATCTGCGATAATAAAACCTGACTTAGATGGATAATCACCTTGTATTAATTTTTTTTGTAGTAAGAATATGTAATATTTTTGTCTTTAAAAAATTGGTAAAAGTATGAAACCTTTCAACTCATCTCTCTGCCTGTTTTTACTTACACTTTTAATGTAGACCTTATTCTCTCTCGTTGATTTTATGACTTTGGGATCTTTGGGCCATCATAGATCGATAGAATGAACAGGGACTCTTAGAAAGTTAGATAATTAGTATTTATCATAACGCACTTTACAAAAATCTGGAAAAATATAAATTCCGTTAACCCTAGTGGGATACATCAGGTATCTGCATCCAAATGTTAATAAACTAATTCTTAGTAAATATGGCACAATTCGCTTCTTGCAAATGTCATCACACGAACGTCATATGAACACTGTGGGTGGAGTAAACATTAAGTCTTTGAATGAAATAAAGGAAAGCTGCGCGCCTCATTAAAAACTGCTTCACACGAACATCATCCACTGCTTCTCAGCTTTCAGAGAAATAATGTCTCCGAGTGCTGGGAGCTGGCTGGGAGACGCGTGAGACTCGGAGACTACAGTCTAGGCTTAGTTTGTCAGAGAAATTTACAACAGGTGTGTTTTAGAGCGACACAGAGAATATTACTTTAACGCCACACTAGCATTTCTAGGTACGAAATAAGCAAACGAATAAGAGGGATACATTGCCGAACAAATGGGTACAAAAATTCGCTCTCTCCTTACACGATAAATCACCGTGATAAAACCCGAGCTCAACTCAAACACTCCCGTGATAGACCTGTGCGCCGATGGAAAGACTATCAGTTACGGATGCCGACTGGAAATTTGGAAAAAACTGGCGTCTTGATTTATCAGCCTTCATATGTTCACCAGTATTGTAGCACATTAGCATATTATTGAATAAAGTGTTAATTTTTTCTCATTAATAAATACATTCAGTTACATAATGTCATGTAAAAACTTATTTAATGAAAGTCATATTTACGTAAGCGAGAAATGCGAGCGAAGTATACATTTCTGTGTATAATTTTGTCCATGTCACAGATAAAATTTGATTCATAATTTTTTTAAATATGATGAAATAGGACTCCCGCGATCATGTTCGTATTTTTCTCATCTGCTCCAGGAATCTGTGTGGAGTTAGAGAGTGGAAGAGGGAGGAGAGGGATATCAGAGTGAGGGGAATACATTTACAATTTTCCCATTTTTGCTTGAGAGCCCGGCCTAGAATCTGTTGGCCCCCCTTGTCCTCCTCCTCGGGTTCCGCCTATCGGATTAACATGTCACTATTGGTCAGGACCTCTTCCTTCCCCCTTTAAAGATGTTTCGAATTTGACCTCTACCCCTCAAAACCATTCGTTCCCATAACGCCCAAAAACTCTTCGCATCAGGGCTAAGATCACTCTCCTTCTCAGGCGGTCATTGAAACATAATTTTGTGAATTTTCCACCATTCACCCATATAAAAACGGGCCTATCCCGTAATGCACTTCGCCATATAACATCCCAAAACCTTAATTTAAAATTAACTCTAAATAAAAAAACCTCAAATTGCGAAGCAAAATATTTTAAACAATGAAAACACCCAATTTTGAGTTTTAAAGATAGGAGCGATGTAATAGCACTTCCTAGATAACTTTGAGGTAAGCAAGCAAACGACGTTTTGACACATGCCAAAAAAGACATATTTGATAGAAATATCAAGCAATGAACCTAACCATGCCGAGCTAAAAACCGCTTTTATAGTTTCTAAAATTTTATTTATCCATAAATTGAAATATATTTTCTTTTAAAAAAAGGATAAAATACGCGTTGAAACATATTTTTCGATAGTAGCAGAAAGAAATTCAACTACATAATACAATCCAAAAACTTTGTCCATCGAAAGAATCGATCATAGATAACTTAATAATAATTGTTTTAAATATCTTTTCAACGTCTTCTCTTCATTTTTTTATTTGAAAATAGGAGACTCAGTGTTTTCATTTAATTTTCACATTCTTGAATGTGGAATTAACTTAATTAATGTGCTTATTTTTTTCTTTAGTAAACTCGATTACGAGAGAAAATTAAGAAATACCTGGGTTCATCCGAAATTCGCAAACCTTTAAATCAATAAACGACAGTACTTCCATACACACCAACTATTGTTTACGTAACTCGCACATACAGCAATAACACACGGATCAAAGCGTCTCTCTATTTTAAATTCTTAAAATGTGAAACTGAAGAGTCTTTTTACAGGTTGTTAATGCATTACGCAAAGCTGGTGCTTTCCCAGTGTATGAATACAGAAACAGTTCCCCGAGATGTTACTGATTAGTTCTGTCTTAGTCCGTGAAATTCAATTTGTTTTGTTTCAGTCTAAGTTTTAAATATCTATCCATAATGCTAAATTACAAGGAGGAACAGATAAATATAATCGAAGGAATAAAGCAAACAACATGACAACTTAATTACAATTATGGAAATGAGGATATTTCTTACGGTTTTAATAGCATACTAGGTAACCCGTGCGAAAATTTCGCACTTTCACGCTATCTGGGAATAAGTATGTTAAGGAAACGGTGTAATTGGGTTTTAAATAGAGAAGAAGGTGTATCATAAAGTACTTTCTTTATGCTTGTTTTCTTGCAAAAATATACAAAACATATGAATACAATACAGGCAAGAGAGTTTGGTACCAGTAGGAACAATCATGACGTCTGTTACCGAATAATGGCACGCAATTTACAAAACTTCTTTAAAGACAATATTAGAAGTAACAATGTTGTCGTCTGTAACTTTTTTGTTATGAGTTTCTTGAACACAAACATAAATATCACGGAAAGTGCGAACTCTAGAAAATGCTGCATACAACTGTCCATGCGAAAAAACGGGTTCTGGCAAATACAATCCGGCTCTCTGAAGAGTCTGACCCTGTGCTTTATTAATTGTCATTGCAAAGGCCACTTTGATTGGGAATTGTTTTCTTGTCATTTGGAAAGGCACGGTCGGATCCGAAGGGGTGAGTTTAATTCTCGGAATTATGACTATTCTACCCGAGTCAATTAATTTAGCAGTGATTGTGTATTCGCCTAAATTAGTAATTATTAACCTGGCACCATTAATCAACCCTTGCTTGGCGTTGAGGTTGCGGATCAACATTACTATGGAATTTTTCTTTACCAACAACTTATGAGGTGGGAGACCTGAAGGATTTAATGAATTCAAGAATTTCACAGGGTATAATTGTGCGGTATCTGTCTCTTGGCACTCTACAGAATCTGAACTGAGGTATACTTTTTGCTCTCCAGACAAAAGATTAGTTACAATGTAATCGTTGATGGTATTACAATCGTCATGTTTGGGGCAGAGAATGACTGTCGAGTAAAACTGGGATACATTGTGTTCATTGATGCCGTCTGCATTGAAAACATTGGTGATGATGTTGTCGTAATCGCAGTAGCAATGTTTTGGAATGTTGATGGCATCAGCGGATACGTCGTCCTGTATTTGTAAGTCGCCATTGCCCAGTTTTAGTAGCCAATCGGTGAATATGATGTCGTCGTTGGCTCTCATGTTTGTTGTGAGTTTACGAAGCTGCACCTGAGACCACAACCTAGACTGCTTAGTAGTCATTTCGACGATAGCAGATCTATTACCATGCCTGACGACCGGTAGTACTTGTCGGAAATCGCCACCGAAAAGTATAATCTTGCCACCAAAGGGAAGTGTGTTGTTCATGATGTCTCTTAGTAGCCTGTCTACAATTGTGAGAGCGTCTTTGAGTACCATGGAAACCTCGTCCCAAATGATAAGGTCGGCGTTCCGAAGAAGTTGTGCATCTCTGCTGTGGAGCCTCATGGATGAAACAGAGGTGTCTAAGATGGGTACAGGTAGTTTAAAAAGTGAATGTGACGTCCGCCCTCCGGGTAAAAGATTTGCAGCTATTCCTTTTCAGGCTACTGGTAGTACGATCTTGCCCTCACCTCGCAAGATGTGACATAATGTTTTGTAGGTGAAAGTTTTCCCCGATCTCCCTGGACCGTCGATGAAGAAACACTTCCGAATCTTCTCTCTGGCGTGATGTAAAACCTCGTCCGCGATGCTCTTCTGCTCCGGATTTAGTTTGTCGTATACGTCCTGTCCATGTTGGCGTTCGTCTCGCAGAACGTAAATATCATCTTGTGGTTCTACAATAGTTGGCTGTGGCAAATGGAAGTCCGAACAGGATCGGCCATGCTGTTTGAATAGCTGTTGCAGTTCTCCCAGAGTGAGATTGTATGCCTCTTCCGGTTGGTGTTGTCTCCGGATATCTTCAGACAATGCGTCCCGGAACGTTTCCCATAATTCGGTTATATTAGCTGGTGAACAAAATACGCAGATGATTGCGAAGAGCCACCTTAACTAAGATGGCATTTGATGACCGTTGCTTCTTGTAGGCACTCTTTTCATTCGGAGTCGTTGATGACCAAATGCAATTTCTCCGCGGCCTCGTGGAAAGATTGGCATAAGGTGTAATGGACTGTACGAAGATCTTCAAAAGATTGAGGTCCCTTGACGTGTAGTAGTAGCACACGAAGGTCGTACCTTTCCATGTCGGCAGGATTGACAGTGTAGATGCGGCCTAAGCACTTCGTGTTCTTCTTTTTGACCTCCCACCTTTTGACCTTTTGACCATACATAATGTTCGGGTATTTCATGGTAAAGGTACTGACGCGCAGCAACACTGTGAGTGCACAACGTGAAAAAAAGCCATAAGCTTAGATGCTCTGTCTATGTTAGCATCGGCTTCTCTACCGGCCTGGAAAAACACCATTTGTTCTTCGGGTAAATGCACAGGGAGGCGCCCGATGGAATGAGATCTGTTTAAAAGACGGCGTTCATGCAACCGCCACATAGCTTCCGGTGGACTAACATAACGGCAGTTCATGAAAATATCCAGTTCGTCAACCGTGACCTGTTCTTGACCCTCGGCATTAGTTCGCAAACGCAAAGCTACGCAATCATGACCCTTGTACACGTATTTGTACAAATATTTTACAGATTTAATGGAAGAGCAGTTCTCGACATTGATATGGGCCGCGTACTTAGGACTGAGGTATCTATTGTAGGGAACAATCCAGCGATTATCAATTTCAACGCCATGAGAGCCAACAGCCATTGTCACACCATTATCGCGCCGTCTATACTTAGGATAGCCATCTACATTTTGGTTAGTTTCCTCCCTGAATTCTTTAGGATAATCCTTAGAGCATTGGCCATCTTTCATGCATGGACTGTTGTTACTAATAAGCCCGTAGGGTCCGTGTACCATACATTGTCTAATAACTTCATAAAGCTCAGGGCCATTCTCTTTATTGGGGATTTCAGCACAAATCAAAGAATCAATATCTTCAATGGAACGCAATTTGTCACCATCTTTAAGAATGAGGAGGATATGAGCGTGAGGGAGACCTCTCTATTGGAATTCAATGACACATATGTACGCTAAAACCACACCAAGAACATGCTTTTTGAGAATATCATCAAGTAAAGGGTGCAATTTCAAATAAAAGACTCTCACTATTAAGTCTGGCCTGTTTTCTACTTGTTGGTAGGATTTAAGATGCGAGATGATTTCAGTCCACTTCAGGTTACAGATAAATGTCAAAAAATATCGGGTTTCCCAAATCGAGAAACGACCGCCATGGCATCTTGATAATTTTGAAGCATGTTGCGAGGACTTCCTATAAAAGATGAGGGAAGGACTACAGGTATTCCCGCAACGGCGCCCCTTTGTTCAGCGTCAGTGTTTAAAAAGTTCATCAAACCTTTATAATTTTCAGCCCTGAGTTCTTTCTGATGTGTCCGTTTAAATGCTAGTCTTGAACCTTCAACTTTAACATAACTGTCTACAACATACTGTTGAAAAATTTTACCCGAGGAATGAAGTATACTGAAACCATCTCTTACAGCCAACCGATATGAATAGTATTGCAGCTGGGTTGTTACACTGCGAACAGCAGTTGCATGTACATTGACATGTTGCCTACCAAAAGTCCACCCTGACTCACCACGCGGGAAAAGCAACGGGTAACACATAGGATCACAATGAGGATTCAAATAAGAAATTTTAGTAAGCTGACCTGTTGCTTTAGAAAAAATACCAAAATCAAATCTGCCTGGCGGTGCTCCATCATTAGTGAAAAACAGCAGCAACCTCACAAACAGTAAGTGACCCTGACCCTGCCCGGATGGAATGCATTGGTGGTAGTGAACCGCAACTGTACATCTGGTGCACCGTTGGCAACATCTTTCACATATTTAAATAGCTGCGCATATGGATTATGAGCTGTAAGCATCCTTTGTAACCTATTCATGGGATCAAGTCGACATTGTCTATTGGCCTCATTTTCCATGCGGTGCTGCAGTGCTGTATCAAAATCTAAAATAAAAAGGCCTGCATAAGAAGGTGTCACTCCTTGAGGCGGTTGCAAACTCCCAACCATATGATAAACCTGTCCATGCAGTTCGAAACAATAGGGACCTCGCCCTGGTATTTGAACAGATTCAACCTGAACAGAAGCAAAAGCCAAGGCACTATTGAATTGACGAATGTTCTCAAGATAATTGGTAGTGTCTGCATCATTTTTTTCTATAAGTGCCTGAAGTTCCTCGCAGACAGAAATTGGCTCCAATGAAATCTTACCCTTGTGACAACACATGAATGAAGAATTGTCACTGAATTCACCGGGGAACAACTTTGCAGCACAATGAACACACTGTTTGTTCATAGAACCAACGGTATAAGTTTGCACTTCATTGTCTTTTAGGACGTGCTGAACAATAAATCTTTGGCAAGTTGTGTTGAGCTCTCCTTGCACCAACTTGTTGTTGTAAGCGAAGAAAGTAGGCGTGAGGCACATACTCTTCATGCTGCAGAGCTGCAAGGTTCCTCTGATCATCAGGAACTCTTTGCCTGTGTCTGCGCTGATTTTTCCTGTTTCTCCCAACCCGGTCATGCTGGCCAACCCTTCGTCTGTGTTCAGTGACATGTTCAAGAGGTCTGCCCCGTCCTCTTGGTCTGCCTCGAGGCCTGCCTCGTGAAGTTGTGCCTCTTTCCATTGTATAGTTCTATAACATTGAACGGGATGTATGCATGAGCAAGTTATGTTCATAAATGTTTACAAACTATTTTTGTAAGCAAATATATCATATAAATATGAAATCAAAAAGTTTTAATTGCATTGACTTACCAGATGACCATTCACCCATGTACAATCACTATGTGTATTTCATACTATTTTCATTTTAAACCTTTTTTTTTAGTTTAGAATAAAAAAATGTGTGGAGTCGATATACCTCGAGCGAGTAATCGACATGAAAAAATCGAAACTTTTAAGTCAAATTAATGGGTAAATAGTGAAATTTGACGTTGATATTGTATTTTTCGTCAGAAGCCGGTGATTCAACGTTTAAAATGATACCTCATTTATCACTGTAGGTGCAGTATTAACGGAGCATATACGGAATGACAGAAAAAGACCTTTCTGTCATAATATATATGATGATTTATAATGATTATCAGCATGAATAACTTAGAAATTATAATTAAGAATCCATAAGAATTGAATGTGCAAGCATGTTTTATGCCGATTATTTTAGAGAATAAATGAGAGAGTAAATTACATGTTTTTAAGGAAGCATGTAATTTACTCGATACCTTTTCTCATACTTTCTGGGAAAATGCCATATAGCGCGGTAGTTTTCGTGTACTAGCTAGTGAATTATGCACTGTGTGCGTTTTTTCCACCACCGCACGCCGTAATGTCTTACATTGTGCATTGGTATTTCCTCGAAAACTAGCAAACTGTATTTAAAGTAAGACTTCAATGCCGTAAGGGTCCATGGAACCATATTTTACTCTCACTACAAAGCATTTGAATGAGTGAAAATTTTCCTTTTTTTACTTTCTAATATCTCTTGTAAATAAAGGTAGGTTTCAATTTTCACTATTGCATAGTAGAAAGGATGAAGTATTTAATATTCTTCAAATCAATTTTGAACACTTAGTTTTTGCACAAAAGCTACGTTTTAAATGACAAAGTTATAAATTTTTTCTCGTATTTCAACGATAGCATTTTTCCTTGGCAACCCGAGAACTAGTCACTAACGTGAAAATTCTACCGAGAGTTTTACAGCTTAATATATTTTATTAAATGAGAAATACTTGCATATATGCATCCACATACTTATAATAATATAGAGCGTGCCACTCATGCGGTAGAGTTGCAAATGGCGCTATTTGGGCGGCCCGCGTGCGCTATTCGTAACTACGCGGCACTCGTCTCACAATGTTCTTATTTTGTAAACTGATGGTGATAAAATACGATGTGGTGAGAAAATAAGAGGACTGGGGTTAGTTTACGGAGTAGGTGGCTACATACATACATGCATGCCGTCATTATGTAATGCATTATGTATAGTTTACTACAGACTTGATAGCTTAACCTGCATTCCTCCTGAAAAAATAACCAACAAGTCGATAAAAAATATACACTAACATTAATTCACCAAAATGTTGACCATTATGAGGCATGGATCAAAACTTAATTATATAAAGAGTGATTTACAATTTAAATGAATAGGTTGCTCTACTTTATTACCCAACTTTTCCGTCAGGAATTGACAACGGGCCTTGGGACAAAAGCATCTGGAGGTATTCAAGCAAAATAATCATTTCAAGATTATGCAAAGCCCTCGAGCTAGCGAGGGATAATTAAATATGGAAATTGAACATAAACAAAAGCACTCGAGATGAGTGGATGATAGGAATGCGGCTTGAAAGATAATACAGAGCAAAAACGATATGAATAATCGTTGCTGGAGAGTGTAATAAAAATCGCAAAAACTGGAGTGAAAAATCATCTGATGAGTTACTGTGAGCACGACGAGAAAATAACCTCAGAAGAGAAGAACGTAATGTATAGCTCAAATAACATCTGAGAGTTGAAAAAAGAAACCCAGGATGGTACTTAATGTAATACCTAGAAAGAAATTCGACTGGAGAACGGATTGCAGAGCAAAAGACAATGCAATGTATAATAAATTTTGAGCGAGATTCTCTCACAATTGAATTGGGTTGAATTTTTGGGAGGTGACCGACAGCTAAGGTCATTTGCGCCATAGCGGACAGGTAAGGGAAGAAGGGTGGATAGAAACCTGGCGTCGGCATTAGCCTGCTCTTAACGAAAGGCACCAAGAGGACCACGGTTTAACGTCTCATCTGACAGACGGAGTACTGTACTTCAAGTGCACTCCACAAAACACTCATGTAGAGATCGGATTTCCTCTGAAAAATATCCTCCTCTGCAAAGATTTGAACCTTGGCTAACCATACGGACGGCCATGGTTCAAATCCCTGCAGAGGAGAATGTTTTTCAGAGGAAATCCGATATCTACATGAGTGACTTGTCGCAGGCACTTTAAGTACAGTACTCCGTCTGTCGGATGAGGCGTTACACCGTGGTCCCCTTGGCTCCTCATAATTGAACTATTCATCAAATGCAGACAGAATACAATTAGTCAATAATACATTTATATGGTAGCAAACCACGAACTGGTTGCGCCTTTGATATACACGTGGATTTTCTTTACCTTTTTTCTTACTTCTTCCCAAAACCTGTTCCTTCTGATGGTAGTATGTAGATGCAGGTGGTAATTTTCGTTATAATGTTGAAAATCGTCAAAAAAATTATCTTTAATCTTTATTATTGAGTGCATGCATGATATGAGTAAACTGGAAGCACTATATACGGGCAAGGAAATACGACTACTTGAAGAAACTTGGAGGAATAAAATTATCGATTGGAGGAAAGGAGTGGAAAAGAGAGAGGCGGCCAGAATAAGCAATGTGTTCTGAGTGCGGCGCGGTTAAAAAAAACCCTATAGCAACCGCAATAATTTTTGAGGATGCAGGAAATACTTGAATAGGAGAAGTGGGAAAACCATTAGCTGGAGAAACAGCGGCGAAGAAGTTACGGTACCCAAGTTTTGATGCAACGCTCAATAACATAATAATCTTTGTTCGATAATATGGTACATATATCCGTAGTAAGTTTCCTTGATGGTGTACGATTAAAGAGCTAGAATCGCCGGATTAGAAGCGTGACTGCACCTCATTTTAAAAAAGGAAAAGAACCACTTGCTCCACTTTGATGGCCTCAACCCACCTCATACAGAAGAGAGCCTCTTGACGGAGTCCAACGAGCAATGGACTAATAATATATAAGTATGGATAACCTACAACTGCATTAATATATTGCTCAACGACCTGCCGTAGAAACCAGAGGCAGGGTGTGTTAAGAAAACAGCTATCTAAAATGGATGAAATTGAAATGAGGAATGGGATAAAGGGAAGGACGAAAGTAAATTACAACGGTGCCAATGATAGTTACAAGCTCTGACTTTCTTGTTGTCACCACTGAAGCGTGCATTGAAGGAAGTTACGCGTACATTATTTCAGTTATATATTTATTTTTATGTTGCTGCTATAAGCTTATTTCAGTTATATATTTATTTTTATGTTGCTGCTATAAGCTGTGTGGAATTAAAGTGGGGTCAAATTTAACTTTTATTTTTATCCTGAAAGTTGTATGATCTGAAATTTTTAGGTAAACTCAGCATTGAGCGTATCTCATGCAGCCTCTCCGTCGGACTTCTTCATCCGCCATTTTCTCCTCATCGTCATTCTTTAAATTGACCACATTTGTATGATTTACAATCTATTATTATCCGTTAATGTCATCATACAGGCTTTACTTCCACATAAGAGCAGGCACTCTACATTTATAAATATCTGTTTGCTCACATAAGAACAATCATCATCACTAATATTTCAATTCTAGAATTGGTGGACTGCAGCTGCACATCCGAACCTTCCTCTGCGCCCTAGTAGCTCTTCCGCTTCATGTCACGTTTTCCGTCTTCCTACTCATAAAAAAGATGCAACCAAAAAGCCACAAACCAAAAAACACCTCAATGAGGAGCGGCTGCGTTTGAGAGGAAAAAGAGACCCATAATATATTCTTTCGGGGAGGCGAGGGAAAGATAGAAACGACGGTTTGGATGGGAAAATCGGACGCAGGGACGGATGAGTCGTGGATAATAGTGAGACGCATCGACGGGAGGGGAGGAATTATTGAGTCGGTCGAAAGCGGAAAGGCCTGCTGCAGATGGAGATGAAAACGCGTGGATCTCACGGCAAAGGCTGGGACCGGAAGTGCGGCGGCTTGGGCAGGAATCAAATCTCGTCCACTGCCAAAAGCCAAAAATTTCCAAATCTCCCACACTCCTGCTCGCCAAACTGCCGTTCTGCACCATTCGCTTCGATCGGGTTCTTAAAGGAGTTTGAGGGAACGCACTTCGGACGACGGAGGAAAATGCCGCTGTTGACGGACGTCGCTATCTCGAGTAGCAGCTCTTGGAAAAGGTTTTGCGAGTTTCTAAAAGAAGACTGGGTAATAATACTACAGTGCGGGCGTGGGACGTAGGAGGCATCTATTAAGAGTCCTTTGATGATTCAAGGATGGAAGAGCTGTTTTTGCGGTTCCTCATTATGTGCTCTCACATATATTTACATCAAAAATTCAATAATATCAGACAGTCAAGGCTTTAATTCTTCCCACTTTACTTACTACTATTGCCTGCCATGATTTACTTGGAATGCATACCTTAAAAAGATTTAAGTTTAAGATTGAAAGTTTTTAAAGGGCTTAAATATAAATATAAAGGCGTATCTAAAACTAAAGAAGCCTTAGCGCCTTTAACTGAGGGCCAAATATATTGGTGATGGGAGGGAGCCGTAAAAGAACAGAGTCAACTGAAAAGAATAGTTCGGCAAAAACGTTTTCTGCTAATAAGAGCGATAATCAATGATACTTCACAAAAATATTGGTTTATCGTGGTTTTGGATCCATGTTTTAATTTCTCCTATCCTTTTAGTCCTACTAAAAGACGGAAAAGGTTGAAGGTCACTGTAGAAATCGCGTATTTTGGCTCAAAAATGGGTGCTAAAATGCAAGCCAGGAAGAAATTGAATTATATTAAATGCGGGATATAGAGTAACGCTAGGCACTGATTACATGGAACACAATTAGGGCCACATATTTAATTCCAACTAAGTAAAAATTTACCGGCGATTTACGAGTAGTCACGATATCGGTATAACGCACCAAGTACATCAATGCATACACACACGTATATTTTTAGGAGGATGAGTTATACATATTTAGCGGAATAAATTCGCGGAAGTAGTCACGGCACATCTTTGGCTAACGGCCAAACAGATGCAAGATGAGAGATAAGTAAGCGATCAAAGTGAACTCCTAATGATACGAGTAACATAGAGTCTGCCACAGAAAAAATGCTTATCCGTGGTACCCTTGGCCCATTTTGCAAGCAATAACAGAAAATCATTCTGTACAACTTCTTCTGTTTCTTTCTCTTAAGCTTACACCTTGAGACTTGGGGTCGATGTTCCTCACTCTCCTTCTCCATTATTCCACGTCCTTCGTGTCCACCGATTTGAGCTCTTTTGTCCTCAGGTCTTTCACAATGCAATATATCCACCTCCTACTAGGTCTTCCTCTGGATCGCTTATAATTCACCTGCAGGTCCATCATTCCCCTCAAGACATGCCCCTTTCTCATTACATACCAGTATCGTTATAATCTTCGCTCTCGCACTTCTTCTGTATAACTTCGACTTTCAAAAATGTCCTTTTAAATCAATCTACAGGGTGACTGAGGATCGATTGAGGACAGATACGTATATCGCATCATTTGCCAAATATTTTGGATATTTGGGTAGAAATGAGAGAGGTGAAATGTGCGAAATGAGAAAATTCAACGAGAAGTTGATGAGCATTTGTTGGCATAATGATTAAGTTAGAACATTCAAATCGTAATAAGAGCAAATATTAATGGACGACATCGATGCAACAGATGGTGTAAAAGAAACGAGGATTACAATAAAGAGTGGAAAAATTAACGAGTTCGAGTATTTTTTTCGTTTAACATTTTTCGACGGCTAAAATAATTTAGCACACATTGTCTATCACTTGCAGACAAGGTCAACAGTATTCAGAGGGATGGGAAGATCATCCCTCTAAACTTTACTAGAGCTTCCATGGAGACAGGCTGTTGCCCTTGAGTTCTCCTCGAACAGTCTATACGAGGAGTAATCCGCCATCACACAATATGCGACCACAATTCAGGGGGGGCGAACTCAGTCAAAAAAAAACTTGTTTTCATTTATCGCGCTACTATTTTTAGCGACTCATATGTGCATACAATCCCTTTCAATAACCATGGAAAATATTTTAAGTGTATTCTATCCATCAATGGTGGCATACCAAGGATTCCTGTGAGGAGCAAAAATAATGATTTTCCACCATCTCCAAGCGTTGTGCAATTTGAGGGATTTAGCTAGTATTCTGAATTAGCACGAGCCAGCAGATTGAGGTGGACCTTAATTCATACTTCTGAAAAAACGCTCTTTTTCTACATCTAGCGAAAATAATCACGTGACTTAGTAATTGGTTTACAAAGAGGGTTTCCAAAAATAAGAGTAGGAGACGCTTACAAGCGCGATAAAACTATAAATCTAGTAGAGCGGTCGTAAACCACAGAGTGAGCCGATTACGGAAGTCATTAACCCGGAAGTTTGCCTGCCAGATATGGAGGTCAAGTATTTGCCGCATGATCCTTATCGTTCATTAGATCAATTCATCACTCAGAAAATGAGAGCATGGAGTCAGATGGGCATAAAAATAAACCGACTTGGACATGTTGCTCAGTGTACATTGCTAAGGCAAGCCCAGTCTTGACCGAACACCTAGCTTTGAGAACCCTACAAAGGCAGTAAAGTCAAACGTATTTCGATTTTTTCCTCCGAGAAAGTTAACGAAACGCTGAATTTAGGTAACCGGAATATGAGAAGGAAGGTTTAAATGCAGGATGCAAGAGAATGGAAAAAATTATTCGATGATATACTCTCTTGTTGGGACGTCACTTAAAGCGGGAAATATGATTTGGTTTAAAATAGGCTTTACTATACAGCTAGCAAAGATGATGTGCATGAAGTGAATGAGGCTCGAGCAGGAAGTTAACTTGTGAAGACCAAAAAGGGAGGGGGAGACAAGAGCAAATGGAAGAGAAAGCGAGAGATTGAATTGACAGAAACGCAAGGAGAGAGAAAAGGGGGATTGAAAGGCGAAGGATGGACACAACATTGGATGAGAGAGAGAGAAATAAGATAAAGGAGAGCAGAGAGAGTCCTGAGGCAGGTGCGGGGAAGAAGAAGAATGTGCGATGATTGGAAATCGCGCAGATGGAACGAAATGGGGGCGTGATGAAGAATTCGAAGGACGGGAGGTTTGACGGTTGGATCCCGCGGTCCTTGGTGTACCCATCGAGAAGGAAGGATTGGTGAGAGGACACGAAACGGGTACTGTCACCTCAATCCTTCACCTCAAATCCAAGCACACCTTTCCTGGCGTCATTTTTCGCGTCCCTTTTCCTTATCGACACTCTCGCGCCAGCACTTTTATGACGCCCAAACCTTGCATTCAGGATGCTTTTCCGTGGATATGGTCCATAGTATATGGTGAATACGTCGGCATTAGCGGCGAATATTTAGTGGCAGTTGAGCTACTTGCTGGGCAGTTTCTCTCCAATGCTCACGAAGCCATCATAAAAGTTCCGGCACGGAAATAGTGGAACTGATTTATGGCCAATTAGGCGGCCTTTTCGAGGAGAATTCGATCCTTTTGGATTTAATGGGAGTTTTTCTCCAGTTATGTGCTGTCATCTGAAGCATCATCTCTTATATTTGGCTCTTTGACAAAAGTCATTGCCAAAAGTCCTTTTACAATAAGTGATTGTTTGCTTATGTCTGTGACATATTTTCCAAGATGAACGGACAGATTCAGACCATATCATTCGTTAGACGCCCAAATCACCGTGCCAAATCACCATCAAAAGTTAATCACCATGGTCCTCCTAGAGCACCTTTTACGAGTGAGGCGCTACTATCTTATTCATCAATCAATCGAACGAGGCCATAATTATGTAAATAATTTAATTAGTAACGTATTTATCGTAACATAATGGATCATCCTGCAAAGGTCATAACGCTGTTATCGCCTTGTACCTCATTATTACCCGGATTTTAAAGACGCACTTAGGTCAGTATCAACTTAATTGGGAAAATTAATTGAACCATTCTGGCAGGAACACTCGCTTCTCATTAAATCAATACTGGAGGAGGGATTCGAATCCATGACATTCGGGCTGCCAAGCCGGCAAGTTACAGCTTCATCTTAAACTTTCATGAAATATTTTTTAATAGTTCGTGTAGCTCTAAATCATATATTGGAGCTACACGCTATATTCATCGACCCATTTACATATTGGACTCAAGTCCTTTCCAGATTTTATCCCACGAGTTAGGCCAAAATTGTAACCATATTTTGACATGAACTCGTACTTTGTATCATGGCCTTAGATTTAGTGCATCATGGACTTAGATTCAAAGATGCATCTTTTGAAAATCAAAGTCAATATCTCAATGGGCCAACCATACATTTTCTCTTAAGGATTAAAGGAACCACTTGACCTTTGGAGATATTAATAGAGTCTGAATCAATTTCCGTTCGTTTGAGGTGCATTACACTCATTAATGATTTTTTAAATTCCTGACAGAAGTAAATATTTCCCATTAAATATAAACACAATGTAAAGCACATCTTGAAATTTATTTCACTCTTTCTAAAGCGTGTTAAATTATTTGTCACCCCATGCCATATCATCTAAGACACACTTAGGTGAGCGCTATTATTTATGCAAAAGAATTGTTTTTAATCTTACAGTATCAGATGTTTATATTACTCGGCAAGTTAAAATATTAATATCTCTTTTCGATGAAGAAGTAATAATATCGGCAACTTCATGCAAATAAGAGACTTGAGATGGGTTCGGATAAATGGGAAAATTGCCAAAGAAAAGTAGCAAATTGTGTGTCAAAAGATACAATGCAACTAAAAGGGTAAATAACATAAATTCAATCCAGAATTGAAATCAATATCTCTGAGGTATTGCAGGACATAGCCTTAAGATTTGCATCAATGGAATTATTGCCAACAGAAATCACTGATTTTCGGGTATTCGATGATTCGAATATTAGAGGGCATTCGATGATTATCAACAACCCTGCTAAGTTTATCATAAATCATTGAGTACTGATTGATCTGATAATTATTTTATTGAACTTGTTTAAACTACCGCATCCATTTCCATGTATTATCAACCACATTTAGCGAAATATAAATTACTAAAGCTTTTGAGATTAATGAAATAAAAAAAATATGTTTATAGAAAATCTCTGGCTAGCTGATTCAAATAGTATCAATTTCATTAAAATGTTTTTAAGAACTGGATTTGAATTAGTCCAATCAAAATGAAGATTTAGAATTTTCCTTGAATTTACTGGCTAAAATCAGACATCGAAAATAATCTTTACAGATTTTTTATCATATGATACGATATGGAGTTAATCCGCAATAAATCAGGACGTAAACGAGCTATTGTAGGTACGCCATTTCCTTCACTTATGAATTCGTAATGATAAAAATATCACTTTTCAAAACTAAGCAACTAAAACCACGAGGTTATACATAATATGTACCTCAATCCAATTCAATATTTTTAAAATTACTCAGAATTTTTGATTAAAAAGATGTGAACTACAAATCATTCAAGATTTACCTATACACAATATATTTCAGGAGGATCGGGAAAATGCCTATCCCATTTTTTTCTACATAGTTTAAGAAATCAGTTTTAAGCTGTCACGACTATGGAGGATAAACCAACACTTAAAGTTCTCTAGCGTCATTAGTGTTCTTTCTTGCGCACCCTGAAGTATTATTTCGAAGAACGAAAACTGAATTTGGGCAGACTTCCAAACTTTTTCTCAATCTTAAAAAGGAGAAGAATGATGTTTACCCACACGCGTTGCGA
Source organism: Ceriagrion tenellum (assembly GCA_963169105.1). Taxonomy (NCBI): domain Eukaryota; kingdom Metazoa; phylum Arthropoda; class Insecta; order Odonata; family Coenagrionidae; genus Ceriagrion; species Ceriagrion tenellum. The sequence goes on from OY720633.1 coordinate 25,910,248, forward strand.
TACGTCCGTTAATCAGGAAATTGAAGAGGACGCTCTCATCGCTCCGTGGAGTTTGTATTTGCTTTCATGGCAGGCGATTCTTTGGCCTAAAAGAGCGATCACCGCTATCCGAAAGTAAATTTCCCCACGGGAGCAAATGTGATTCACTTCTGAATGAATACCTAAATAGGTTGAAGGATGACTTAACTAGGAACGCGTCAGCAATGGGAGGAGTAGGCTAGGACGGGAAGCGTTTGGGAACGAAGAGAGGAGGAATATGTAAAAGATTGATGATGGATCCACTCAGACTCAGGGCGTGGTGGAGGAGCAGGGAGAGTTGGTGTAGGAGTAAAATGATGAGGCAGAGAGTGACACGAGGGAGCGGCGGAAGAAAGTCGAAGGGAAAGGGAAGAGAGGAGGAAAAGGAGCTGCAGGAAGAGGAGCAAAAGAAACGAGATTGTTGACACGAAAGATGGAAATAGCTCGTTAAGAATAGAGAGGGCATATCTCTCTCGGATGCTGAAGACGGGGAAGAAAGCTAAGGAAGGGAGGAAGGAAGACGTAGGCGATAATAGTGGGTTAATAATAGTAAGTGGGACTGGTCCGCGCGATTTAGTTCGCGAATCATGAGACGAAGGGTAAACAGATGTCGGAGGAAAAAAGGATTCCGAGTGGGCGGGCGGGCGGGGTTGCATCCGGAAGGTGGGGTCGAAAACGGACGGGAGAAGAGTTCGAATGGGGAGGACAGGGATGAGGGCTCGAATATGCGAAAAGGAGGATGGGGGAAGTACAAGGTCAAACCGGAAGATGGCGTCAGCGAAGTTCCGCGGGGAGAGTTACGAGGCAAGTTTCTATTTTTTTATTCAAGTTTGGGCTCTCATTAGTGGAGAAAGGGTTTATAAATACGCGTCGCGGGCAGCAAAGCGAGCAAAAGGGATCTGCTGAAGGAGTCTTCTGGCTCTTGACGTCGCGTTTTCACGTGGAATCGGCGTCGTAGCTCGCCGGAACGTATGTGCAAGATAAACAGAGAATTTTGGGAAAACCAGTGAGCGATAGAACAGTGTGAAAGCGACCCGCATGGTCAACGTCCCCTGGGACGAACAAATCACATTAAGAGAATACATGCATTAATTCGGCGACATTAGAGGACAACTACGCAGAAAATCCAGTCATTCAAACTTATGACTTGTCGTACATGCCATGAGATCCCACAGAGAAGTAACAGTATACAAAGCAAAATGTATTGTTATTCTTCAAAATTTGAATGAAAATAAAAGAAAACTACGAATTTTTGTCCATTAATTCCCTCTATTTTTAAGATTCCATCAAAGTTGAGCTGCATTTAAAATTTATCGTTTCATTATTTCAATATTTTATGCACTAATCTATCCCTTGTCGTTTTGATAACCAACCTGACCATCACACCCCTCAGAAACGCATAATCACCAATTAGCCGACATATTTACTAATATCGTGTCCCATCATTAGATGTTGCTATGAAATAATTAAACGATTCTTTTCGTTCCTTAAGATAAAATCCACATATTCATTATGGAATTAATACATTAATACGCGATGCTTACAAAGGAAAGAGTACTAAATCTACAAGTGAATAAGTTGGAAAATATACTAATCTCCATAAATATGAAATGTGGTGGTGACATTTATGACCCACTTTCAATAACTTACAGGCTACGACCGCAGCAAATATACCGGAGAAAAGTGCATTTGGAGAGATTTCATGCAACCACTGTACCCATGAAAAGACAAGTCGAAAAATTTACCCCCTTGCGTTGCGACATAACACGAATTCCGACTTGAACAATTTTTCATCATTAAGAGGAAAAAAAAGCCGACTTCAAGCACCCACTGGCGGTGCAAGAAGATATTCAAAATAATCATGGGACAGGAATACAAATCTCATCAATCTGGAGATGTATTCAGCTGCTTGCAAAATTTCCCAGAACCGATTTGAAATGCAACAAATTATTTTCGGTCAAGATGGAGATGAAAGAAAAATTAAATACCTTAAAGAATGATAAGCATAATATGAAAAAACGTAATGAAGGAACCTTCTAATTACAGAAATATTAACTTCATAATATTTCAGTTAACACAGATTACAATCAAGACCGGTCCAATCAAAAGTATCATCATAAAGGCTGTGTCCATCTGAAGTTCACTTTCGAAAGAAAGAGAAACTTTTGACATACTTACAAGCAAAAGTATAACATGATTGAAACTTCATTATAAATGGAAAGTATAAAAATAGATTTAAAATATAAGAAAACATATAAGTAAATGAGACTCCCTTAACGCCAGTCTAAAACTTATAGCATGTTTTGATACTTCCCATTACGTGTGTCCCCTATCAAAAAAGTCGTGGTTAATTTTCAAAATGTATAGATGATTTCACGCTCCGAATAAAGTCAAAGGTGTATTTGAAACTCACGCCGGGAATTTTTTCTTTTACCAGTCGAAAAATAATCACATAAACTTCCTGTTTTCACAAAACAATCTGCTAATTATTACTTTAGATGTTTCAAACCTAAATCATTTCAGCAAAAGTCTCATACGACTAAATGGAGTCTCCACTAAGTAATAAAAATAAAATTGATTGGATAGAAAACTTCTTTGTAGCATTCATATTACGACTACATTATTTCTTACACTATCACTCCAGTCAAGGATCAATGGGCATTTCCGCTTTTAATAAATAAATACCGTTTCGGAAAAAAGATAACTATTCCAGAATTTCCTTTTTAGAATGTACGAGTAAGAAAGTTGTGCGCAGTTTCCTCTGTGTAACGTGCAATACAATCAGCTTGCAGCACTATGGAACCAAAAGTCAAAATAAGTATCGAAAAGCTGATAAACTGTGTCTATATAAATTTTAAATGTAAAAAGGTTTGGGTTCCGTAAATTTACTTCCCTCAGACTTCAGGTAATTCATAAAATCTGAAAAGTTAGACTTCGAAGAAACAATGAGAATATCAACACTGATAAAATTAAATCTTATGACAGCCACTTAAATCATCATATCATTACAGAGATGGGAAAGGTAAAGCAATAGCAATTTTAAGTAAGATGCGTTGATATTCCCAAAGGGAGACGAAGTGTACGGGAAAAATGATAGTTAAATCCCTTTGAAAGCTGGTAAAACTTCAGCATCGTATACATGTTCTTTCAAAGCTGCACAAAAGGAATTCCAATTGAATTAGCAATTTATTAACCCAGTAATCTGGATGAATCTATTTTTTCAAGACTCCAAATCAAGTGCAACGCCGAAATTCCGGAAAATAATTGAAACTGTTTGTAATCTCTCACTCAAGTGCGCGCTTTGAGAAATGAAATCACAAAGCACTTCATTTACATACGGACGAATTCAAATTGAAATTATCGCAGAGATGAGTTAAAAGAATAAAAATACTCGAACATACATGCGCTTTTCTCATTTGACTAAGCGGAGCTAAAAAAAATGACCTCACTAGAAAAACATGACACTCTCGTTATAGTCTTCCACCACGTCATATGCAACAGAGAAACGGGACCACTAACACTTTATTTTCACATACAGTTTTTCCTTCATTTTCACAAGAAGCATTTTTGATTTCCTTTGAACTTTAATGAATCAGGAAGCGTTGACAAATTTTTTCTAGGAATTGTGTATTGCAGAATTTAAAAAAAATCAACTTACTACCGCTGTTGCATTTCAGATTCTGATGCCAAGGAAAACATTTGTAATCCCATGCATAAAAACTACATTCCAGATATTGAAGCACGATTTTACTGGAGGGATTCAACTTTTTCACGATTTCTTTACGCGATAAAAACTTGAAGCTTGTATAAAAATATATTTTTCTCGACATTATTTGGTATTATAGGGGCCATATGAGTAATTTAATCAAATTCTCTCTAGATTTTTTCTCAATGATAGTTCTTCTTCTCTTTCCCGGCAAGCCTTTGCTGCCTAAAAAAATGAGAGGGAAAACTTTATCAGACATCGACATGTAAACTCTTTCCCGAGGCCTTCAGTGTTTTCCTACGATACCATCGATTCTGATTTCACCATTCGTGGTGAGATGTGCGCATGAGAAGAGACAGACAAACAGATGAAATGCGAGGATTACGGCAGGAAAAATGCACCGTGGGCGCCTCTTTTTGTTCTCCGGATGGAAACGAGAGGCGGCCCTCCATACGACAAATAAAAACTGACCAATGATCGTTCGGTTGGCCCACTTCTGTGCAACTAAACCAGTAAAATACTCGTCTCTGCTTCCTCTGAGTCCCACTGAAGCCAGCTATGCTGGGCAGATTTTAGTCTTCGTCAAATAATCCTGTGGTAGCGGGTTTGATTTCCACCAGCGTAGTTTTCGGGAGGTATGTAGGATTACCTCCATACCTCCTAAAAGGTAAGGTAATATCAGCAAATATACCACGGTTCACTTCCTGTGAAAGTCATCACAAAAATGCTATACCTATAATGTGGGTGGAGTAAACATACAATCTTCAGATACAGTAAAATATCAAGGAAATACCCTAACTTCTGAAATATTATGAGGATTACACCAAAAAATATATGTGGCACAGGATTAAAGAAAATAGGTTTTGTTAAATGTATAATACGAAGCGGATGAAAAAGTCAAAGAGAGATGCTACTTTGCTCTGGTTAGGCCACACCTCAAATACGCTGCGAGCATTTGGGACTCTAGCCATAAAGATTTCACCTAAAAATCAATAAAATACAAAGGAAAGCATCGCGCTTCGTTAAAAACTGCTACTAGTGTACAGTTAGTGTCCCAAAACTTTAAGAGGGATTCAGGGGTGAGTCCCTAGAGACTCGGAGGCTACACGCTAGGCATAGTTTGCTTGAGAACTTCAGAACTGATGTTTTTCAAAACGACACAGAGAATATTGTCATGACTCCTCACTACATCTCTAGGTCTGACAGATGCGATAAAATAAGAGAGATACACTGCCGAACAGATAGGTACAAAAACTCATTCTTTCCCCGGAAAATAAGCGATCACAATAAAAAGTGAGCTCCACTAAATGCACTCTTATAATACATGTCACTATTTCATCTCCAAAAAACCTACACCTTTACACGGCTGGTGACCTAACACACCCTGCCGCACGCCCATGCGGTGGCTCGCAGGGTATTATGTAGATGCAGGTGTATGCCTCCATAAAATTACCTCCTCACCAAGGAAAATTGAGGTATGGAGAGTTACCTCAATATTTCTTTAATGGTTGAACAAAAACCTAGGCGTCTGTAGTCTTTGATTTGAAAAAGGCTGTTTTATTGGCCATTTTGAAGTAAATAGTGGAAAATTAAATCGGATGATGCCCATTAATAATGGGACACCAAGCTCGTATCCTAAAGTATTAACTTTGCTGGTCCTTTGGCCCTTTTAGGGGATGGATTGACAGCTGAGTTCGTTTGTAGAACTTTAATATGGACGAAGCCAAAATGTGGGCAAACATTTGGGAAATACTGAAAAGTTTGGTAGATATTTTTCATTGCATTATCCCTTACTTAAGTAAACAAACAGATTTTTTTCTCCATGAAATGTCCAGAGAACAACAGTTTATTTTTTTCACAGGGCACCTCCGACGGAATGGGGCTTCAAATAAAAACTAGTTCTCCAGAACTGTTGTAATCTAAACCCAGGGCATCCACCAGTATTCTATCCTCCGCACAACCCGATTCCCTTTCCATTATTATCCGATTTCCGCAATGGTTTCCAAGAGAGAAATACGGCCTCTACCGTTGAAGCTAGAATTGCAGATTTTATAGCACTATATTGGCGGCGTAAGAAGCATGATAGCTGTGGAATAGCATGCTTCTCAATTAAATCACCAGGTAGAGATATGCCAGCAGTATGGGTCGAGATTTCACCGAAAATTATCCACCACTGCTCGGAATCCGGAACCCGGGTCTTCAACTAACGAGATAACTAGATAGTCATTCAACTAGCTTTATGGCAGGCTTCTCAGAGAACCGGGAGTGGGATCATGGTTCCTTCCTTGTAGTTGACATTTTTGTGATCCAAAACGCAATTAACGCTAGATGTACAATAAGTAAGATGTACTACTGCTGTAATTACGTACCCCGTATATTGAAATTACAGACCAACAGCTCCGGGGGTAGTTTTGAAGGACGATCTCATTTTCAATCTCAAGTGCGCAGTTAACAAATGAACATACGGTAGGCGGACATATTGTGGGCAACCAAGTCAGTCCCCAGAACCGTGATCAGCAACACACCTTCAAAAATGTAGAAACTGTGCCGGTATCACTCTTCACTTGTTTGGTGTATGGCGAACCTATGACAATTAATGTACAATAATGTTTTTTTTAAACAATCTGATTGGACAGTTTTATTATACCTACGTCCACTGCCAGTAAAGTTTTCATCTAATTCCGCTTCTGGAAACTTAAGAATCAATTGTCATCCTGTCACTTCATCGACATCAGCCATGAAAAAAGACCACTAGCGACCTTATTTGCCATGACATGAAAAGGTAAAATTGGATTCACAATTTTCAGCTTCACATTCACCCACGGTAAACCTACTTAGTTTGTCCACCGACCCTTTGGTCAGCTGTCAGACATTTCTCCAACAGCGTATGTCTTCAAAGTCCACCTTCATATGTTTTCAAGGTTTTTTTCATTCCTTTAGATTTTTCGGCGAAAGGATAAGAGAGGGGGGCGACAGGGCATATCGTCCTTAAAAGCCGCGAGCAATAGACTAGAAAACATCCAGAAAAGAGGCAAACGAATCCTCAGCTCCATGGTCTTGATATCTCAAGATAAATTCAAACGCACTGAAATTGCAATGACAACGAAAGATTTCGCGACATTTTCTTATTGGCATTCGTATCATCGTATATTTGCACAGCAATTCAGTAGAAAATTATGGTATTCATATCAAAATAATAAAAATTTGAATTCCAGCGAAATATTTCGTGATTGGATAATATGTAAAACCACGAATATGGCGAATATTAATGTCAAAAAAGAGGAGCACACTTAAAATAACACGATATATTTCGAGTGATGAATACAGCCAGATATATCTAGCTATTTCAAGCGTACGTCTAATATTTATGCCAGTAAGCATATATTCATCCATCTCTCCCGTGACTCATCACAATATTTATATAAACGACATCGTCAAACACGAAGGGGTTCCATATTTTAACGAGCTCAATGTTGAGCATAACAACAAAAATTAAGCAAAATTCTCTTAATCATAGACTGAATTTTACACTGCATGAATAATGAAACGTAATTTTCACGTTATGTGGAAATGGTTATGTAAATCACAATAAAGTTTGACGTACGTCAGGAAAAATAACCTAGTGACTGACCGAAGCACATATTAGGACATAAGGAAGGAATTTCATTAGAGTATATGTGTCATATATAAATGAATGGTCAAACGGCTATTCAGCTTAGATAAAAGAAATAGCTGCACTAAAGCACAAAGAAAGGGGCTCCATTTAAATATTAATGAATATAATGAGCAAAGAGAGTAATAACAGAGGAAGAGCTAGGGCGATACAAAGTCTCAAAAAATTGCTCGGTGTAGAAGAAAAAGTTAAGCTAGATTTATTTTAGTTCATAACCCGTTGGAATACCCCAGACACAATTATTCAGATTTTTATCTCCTGATGATTTCTAAGAGTGCCAAAATATTATGTAAGTTTTGAGACGGATAATCGCACGTACGGTTATTTTTTTATATTTACGCCAACTTTATGTTTATACAGAAGCTTCAATTTAAAAATATTACACTAAAAAAAATGCTGGTCCATAAATAGCAAATCGATGGTTGGTTGCTATAACGTTTACAAAACCACACCCATAATATTTCTGTGAACTTGCCTGTTGAACTTTCGGGAGTTGGTACTGTATTAGCAATTTTCTTCGTCACTTGCGTGTTATTCAAAACACCACCCGAGCAAAAATAGAGTAGAGAGTGAGATAATTTTTCTAGAACCTATTCTTCATCAGAGCTATAGAATAACCCTCAACATATCATTATCTGCACTCGGTATTCACAGAAAATTAGTCGTTCATCAGAGGGAATTCGTGATAACTGCCCTACAAATCGATATTAAAATTCCAGCAATAACAGGAGGATATAATTAGAGAGTTCGTAAAAAATGTTCAATTATCAACATGGCGAAAGAGTTTAACTCATTTTTATCATAAAGTTTCTGATGAACTCATTAACTGCCGACCTCAAGGTATATTTAGTAAAATGCAAATTTCAAAACTGTTTCCAATTGCATCAACCTTAATTAATCATGCATCGCTGGGACAAAATGGGATTTTGGGGACATTCTAAAAACCAATATCAAGAGTTACTCACCAACGGAATATGAGTTCCCAATTAAATGACCGACAAATGAAACATGTATTCGGGATGGCAAAGGTAAACATTTTGGCAATATATGTTAACATTCCAAAGCATGGATAACAGATTCCAATTAAATACGACAAAAAAGTCCCAAACGGTGATAACTTACAGGCATAAAGTAAGCAAAAACAATCAGAATATTACATACATTCTACATATCATGATCTCATATAATTTGGGACGAATGTTATACAAGGATCGGATGACCTTAGAAAATGCACGAAGTGCAGACAAACAATTCGTTGTTATTCGATCAATAAGGATACTGGTTAAAATATTTGAAGCACATTCCATGAAGTAATCATCAAATACTTCATTTACTAATGCTTTGAGTCTTTATTATTTTTTCTGTCAATTCATCATAGCAGCCCTCACGATAACTTCATGTGTCTCGACTTACAAGTCAATGTCCTCACTAAGTAGACCTCTATGAATAAAATGGTATGGAGTTTTAAATAGAAAAATAAGGAAAGCTTCCTTTCCTCAATCGTAAAAAATAAATACCAATATTACCAATGAATAAATTAAGTACACGTCCTCGCCAATTTAGCAAGACTACACTGCTAATACGCCAATTATATTTTCCCAGTGTTTAAATAACATGCTTTGCCTTCACTCATTTATTACTCACAGTTTTCTTAAGTAATGAATTAACTTTTGATTCGGAATGATTTTCTGGTTTCAGACAGTATGAAGCAGAGAAATGCAAGCCAAAAGTAGATATTTTTCAAAATGTTTTATCAGCACTTAGATTTAAATGTACTTTACCTTCACGAAGCAGTTTAAATATAATTAATCTTCGTGAAGCAGTTTAATTGTATTAAACCTTCGTGAAGCAGCTACGAGCGATTCATCCCTCATAATACATTGAGTAAGAGAAAATAAAATATTATCTCCCATTTTGAACATTACGAAAGGAAACTATTTCAGAATCAGAAAAATGCAAATAATTCGAGTAATCCAAATAATAATAGAGCTTTGCCCACCTGGGTACTAATGAAAGTAATTACCAAGAATAAACTATATCGAAAATAATTAAATATAATCTCGATGTCAGTCTTGCGTGTTAAGCTAACTGCTCACCAAGCCCCCATCCTCAAGTTTTTCCTATGAATCAGCTATTTTTATCACTAAAGGAACATATCCTCCTCTCACTCTCTTCCATTCATCCACGTTTCTTCCTGCTTTACGGCCCAAATCCGCCAAATAGGAGATCACTCCTCAATATCGCTTCTTTCCCCATTTCCATCAATAAGACAGGTTTGTTTCCTCATGAAGTTCACCGAAGACGTTGTAGAAGTGAAATATGATAAAAATTATACGCCATTGCTACATTCTAAAATAACACACTCTTATGAAGGAACGTCCTCACAAGAGTTGGTTTGTAAGGAACCCATTGACGTCAGAGCACAGATGGTTTTCTTTAATAAGCTGTCGCTTGACTAATGTGACGGTTATACTAACTGGGTCCTTGAAACTCCTCCTATGTCCTCTAGTATACATATGTTTCTCGTGGCCGTACAAGATGGCGATTCTCAAAGGAGCTTTTTTCTTTAGTCCTGGAATATATTTCAAGCTAATTCAACACCCCGTCGTTAAATATCGCCAGCGATGCGGATCACCTGCCACGAAGAAAAATGGGATCGCTCCTTGACGGGGAAATCACAACCTTGTTAGTGATTTCAAAGGGTGATCTAAAGGATAATTCATGGATAAAAGTTTTGTTAAAATCCGACTGATCCCACAGCGGCCAAACTAAGAATACACGCCTGAAGCGAATTTGTGCCGACGATCCGAGGGCAATTTACTGGAGATATGAAACAGTCGGTCTGCAGTTGTATTAGAGCAAAAGTCGGGTGCAGATATGTCAGGACCATACAACCTTGGATTTTTCCGAATACGCCGGACTAAACGTGCAGCATTTAGCAATGGTCGGGAGGTGCCCGGGTGGTTGTTTGCGGCGCGTGCCGCGTCGACTTTCTTACGTTCCCGAAACCAGTCTTCGGGCATACCGTCACAGACAAGTTGGCACTGAGAGATAGCAATTGAGAAGCCCTTTTCCATGAAATGCCCACTTGTATCTCTTCCAGGATCTTCGGAAAATGTGAGCAGTCATTCGAAACTTTATTTAATTTTCATTCATTTATTGCTGAATTACACCAAAATTACCTACCAAAAAATTAATTATATTTTTATTTACTAGAAAAGGCAGATCTATATGAAAACCATTTGAAAAGTGTAGTAAGGAAGGCTAGAAACTTTAAAAATCCGGTGTTAGAGGATGCTGAAATTCTATTGGACGAACAAAATAAGAAATATAGATAAATGCAGAGGAGTAGAAGAAAGAAGAATCCCATGGGACATGATACAGAAAAGAAGAACCACATGGATTGGGCACACTCTGAGGCATAATGTTTTTTTGAAGAATATAATTGAAAGATACTCAAAGAGAAAATTTCCAATAAAAAGGCGTAATAGGACACCGGACATGCCTCAGTGTGTGCCCAATCCATGTGGTTCGTCTTTTCTGTATCATGTCCCGAAGGATGAAAGGTCATAAGAAGAGCTACCCGGAAGTGAGCAAGCTCACATTATATAGAGAAAAATGGAGGGCTGCAGTCAGCGCATCGTAGGATTGAAGGACCAAGGACGTTGAGATAGATCTTGATAAAAGCTTTTATTTGCCTCCGTAAACAGCGAGCTGGAACTACGAAGTAGCAAGACAAACCGTGCGGAAATTGACGCCCTCGCCCAAAATAGAGCCGATACGCTGAGGTTTCCAATCATTGCTGTGCGCCCCTGTGCTTCCTCAAATGCCTTCCGAAAGTCCAATTGTACTTTTTTTTCTCTCAACGCTACACGGAATTCTTCAACACATCACCGCCTTCCACATGCGTTTGCCTCCAATTGTAAGCTAAAATCTCCCAGTATGCTCACTTCAAATCGATAAATTATTCTCCCACATTGACTGTTTATCAATATTAAAGTTAACAGAATGAACCAGTAAAAGAATTCGGAAGGCGCATGGATACCGTGGATTGATAATTTCATTCTCATTTTTCTTTGGTTTCTCTTACACCGTGGTTTTTCTCGAATTCAATTCTGGGGATGCGAAAGATCGTAACCTAATATATATCCGAAAACACGCATTCGCAGGTGCGTCTGCTGCCCATATCCCATACCGTGGATTGATAATTTCATTCTCATTTTTCTTTGGTTTCTCTTACACCGTGGTTTTTCTCGAATTCAATTCTCGGGATGCGAAAGATCGTAACCTAATATATATCCGAAAACACGCATTCGCAGGTGCGTCTGCTGCTCATTCCCATCACCCTGTGGCAGCGAGTTCACCAGGGCCCTTCAAATATGACGACTTCCCCGCTTCCAATATAGCCTCAGACACTCTTATCACCGCATCTCTGAGGCACCCCAACCTATTTTGGCCCTCGGCATCAAATCGTCAACTACGCATCACAATTTCCACTTCTTTTATCCTCCACGTAGTATCCCATCGATCACTCTTCCTTTCTTCCCTTGAAATCTGTTTTTTAAGGCGTGAGACTCACGCTCTTCTCGTCACAGAATACCTCTTTTTTTAGAGCGTTGTCGCCCGATGAGCCACTTCAAATCAAACCCATCACAGTTGTAGATTTGTACACGTTAGTGAGTTACCTACCAAACAATCATATTCCCGTGGCTTTCCCAAAAATTGAGGAAAAACGAAACGAAAAACATGTTCGACCAAATATAAAATGGATAAAATCCCCGAAAAAAACTCGTCCGCACTTCAGGAAGAGTACTCAGCAATGGTTCTCAAAGTTGCGATCGATAGAAGTACACCATAGATCCACAGTTTCCACTTACAATATATCACTCAATATTTCTGGAATTTTCATTTGTTTCCACCTTAAAAATATATAAAACGAACTATTGCGCAGTCACTGTCACGAGAAAACTGATTTAAATCTATTTTCGGACGAACGCGAACAGTAACTGAGTGCTCAATCAACATTTCGTTCAACAAATGTAAATACTTCAATTTAATTCCAGAGCAATATTATATGGATTGCACTAAGCATACTGCGATGACGTCAATGTTCAATTAAGGGAAACCGCATTCTCCCAAATTAGCGCAGTAGAGGCGAGGAGCTAACGACATAAAAGATAAAGTAATTGAGTTTCTTTTAGCCTTAATGCTCCTGTATTCTAACGAAACGATCTTTTCATCTTTGAGCTCGTAAGACTAAGACTTGCACATCAAAATTTATAATCACTCACTGCTTTAGGTAGGCGATACAAAAACCTACTTATATATTCATGATAAAGAGATTGAATGATCCAAATTGTAAGTAGGATACAGTGAGAGGAAGGATATCATCGGCCTAATTTTGACATGCAAACTCATTTCCATGGTGAAGGCCTAGTACGTATAATATGAAATAGAAGATCAGGAAGTGTAGTCACTTTAGCCTCTGAAGCTACTTTAGCTGCTTTAGTGTCTCAAAGTATAACTCTCTAGGGAGTTTGTGAATCTCATATGTCCTAGCCACAATTTCTAGCATTTAGGATATAATCCCTCGCCAGAAAGGATAAAGTTTATGACAACGCTTAAAAGGGTAATCACAAAATATCGGATGAAGCGGTATGGCTACAAATACTCAAGATATAACATAAACATTTGCCAGGTAAAATTATTAATGAAAGCTTTTATTTACAGACACTCCACATCAAACGGATGTCACATCTCCATAACATGCATATTTTCTTAAAAATATTATTTTACATTCATTTTAATATCAGATATAGACCAGAAGGAATTTCCTCAGTAAGCATGACAAGCTTAGTCGCCATACTTGAATATAAAAGAGTACAGTCAAGGGTTATGATGTGTAACGCACGTTTCACAAGAGTTAAAATGTTAATTTGGGCAATCAACATGAATTCTGCTCCTCAAAGATATTAATAAAAAAATCAAAAATAATTTTTGTTCAAAGTAATATAAATATTACTTTTTAGACAGTGATTAGACATGATATTGTAAATGATTATTCTGAAAATTTTCATTTAGGATTTAAGGACGGATATTATGCAGACTTTGCAAGGGAAGATGCAAAATTTTCTTCCTTTTAGTATATCACGATAAAAATTTTATTAAATTATTTAGTCACCAAAATTTTGTTTTATTTATGTACATACTCAAAAGTATTTCATCCCATTAAATCCATATAACATACATAAAGAAATTACACAAGTGTTTCCTGTTTTCTCCTTTTGTATCCTTGTTCTGCCAAGTGCGCCATCTTAACTACGGAATTAAAAATTTAGGGTAGTTAACATAACCATAGTTAAGTAATTTTTATTTACTTAATAAAAGCTTCATTAATCATTATCAGAAAACAAGATCTCAATAATCTCAAAATGTATATTGATGTTTTATATTTTCGCCAAAATTCCTCTTTTGTGCGAATTGGCTTTGAGCCACTCTGGACCTTTAAAAATTATACTAGACCTTACTATATGCATATTCCCATAAATTTAAATTAGATATCCCATTACTTTATTATCTGATGGATAAAACATCGAAATTTCAATTCGATGTTTTATCCAATGAATTTATCCTGCGAATTTCAATTATTAGCAGGAATATTTTAAACACTTCTATTTTTAGTCGCTGATTTAGGAGCATTGAGACGAATAAATTTTGTTGAAGTTTTAAGTACTCTATAAACGTCACATGAAATATGATTCGTATTGTCATCGCCACTTATTCATCAGAATCAGTTACAAATGTTCCGATACAGGGCGTTTTATGTTGATTGATCTATTTTTATTTTACATTCTCAAAAGCACTAACCCGCTTTTTTCCATGGGAAAACATGAATTTAATTTTAATCAATAGGGCAGCCCGGAGGTAAAATTTAATTTTTATATGAAAAAATAAAAAAGTTCAAGCCTGTATATTTTGCTGAGGCGGAGGGGAAAGAAATATCAGATTTAAATGTAGATACGATGTAATTCTGAGATTTTCAGTTCTCATAAAATGGAAAATATAACGACCCAACTATATACTTGGCCCAAGTCAATTGAAAAGTAAGTTTCTATCATATGTTTCCTTTCCACCAGAGAGAGTGTAGATGCTATCATAATGATTCAATATAAAAAACACAGCAAAATTAATTCCGATATTAATACCCACTGTGGTATAAGAGATTGAAACATCTCTTTTGAGACTTTAAGCATTAATCTTAGCTTGAAATTATACATTTCCAAAAATGCTAAAGAATACTTGACTTTCAAGCTTAGAAAGTTCCAATATTGTCGAATAACCATAGCCCTTGACAAAGCCATGATCTGAAGAGCACATTGGCTCAGGTCGCGAGGTTTCTCTCCGGTTGACGCTCATAAATTGAGATATCGAATTTGGATATGTACACCACCAACCAACAACAACCAACAACGGGCGAACAAAATATACATATATGTATATGAAAACAATAGAAGCAAAAGGCAAACAAAACATCGCCTATCAGACTTGAAAATTTTGGATGAAAAAATCGGGCGTGTACTATTACGTCGACTTCTTGAATACTCGACTGATTCTTCGCTGGCTGCCAAGCGTTTACATCTACCCACTCCCATTCTCTCAGGAAAAAGTCAAACACTGGGAATACGAATTGCATGCTTCATTGAGGAGAATTTTCATAAAAGTGATCGAGTGAGCTTTGAATCGAACCTCTCCAATCTCGGAGTTAAAAATTCATTATTACGTCTTTTTGAGGCAAATGAAATTACCAAACCAAAATTAATGCAGCAGAACTTTTTATCCCCCTAGGTATTTGATATACCTATATCTCCATTGTTAATTAATTAATCAAATCAGTGTTCGTATATAAAATCACAAAATATCAAAGCGCATTCCTGCATTGATTCTTCTTTATTTCATTGCGCAGCCATAATGAGCTATGATTTCAACGGAAAAATTCTAAATTAGTCCATTTTGACCAAAATAAAAGCTCTTAAGAACGATGATAAGTATGTAACACAGGTTCAATTTCAAACCAGCGACTTTTTTACTGCAAGGAAATTTCAAGGCGGCTACATTGAATTTTAATGTAAAATGTTAAACAATTGAGTACCGATCTTAACATATCAACCATAGATCCCATAATTCAGTTTGAACTACAAGAACATTAACAACTGTCATTGAAAAAATGACCCCGATAGGCCGATCGTAATTTTCATGGCTAACGTATACAAATTATTATGTTTTCTCTCCATTATAGAACTCTGTAAGGAGAAAAGTAATTTTTTCCCACCAGGTGGACCAAATATTAAACGTTTCATATCCTTCAATGTCTGATCATTGCCAATTGACGCCGATAACCACATCACTGCCGCAACAACTTGACAATTATAGCGAGGTTGGAGTGATGTCTTTCAGTTCTTCTTAATCACACGGAACTCTTGGCAAAACCATTAAAAACTGCTCCTCATCCCTCTAGATAAATGTGAGCAACCTTCTCACCTAGTCTTATCATCTTTACTCCTTGCTTTCACCTCTCTCAAACATCCTCGCCTCTCCTTTCTCACCTTCCTGCTTCGCCGTGGCGGGTACCTTATCTTATTTTTATTCCAACCCAAGATCTACTTTTTATCTGAGGTGCGAATTTATATCCCGGGACGTCTCCGTACGTCCTTACTGACAGCGCCTCCGACGCCACCACACTCGTAGACGCGGACCCCTCACTTATCGTCAACAGAGAGGACGAACGGTAGGAAGGAGAGGCGAAAACTTATCCCTGGCCATTCCAAACACTCCCCTCCACCCTCGCCACAAGCCACCCCTCTTATCAATACACCTACACTCTTATCCCCTTCAGCCATCCCTTTACATATTTACACCCTCTTCCATCCACCACCCACTTCAGCGGCCAAATAATACCCACGCATATATATGAATAATTTGACACCGCGTATGAATAATTTAACATAAATTTAATGTACGCCTTTACCTACCTGTCGCTTTATCTAACTTTTTTTCGTCCCTGCCGGCGCGATTATTGCTCGAGCAAACTTTGCTGAATTAGGGGAATGTAAACAATTTTCAGGAAGGGGTGAATGAGGGTTGGAAAGGGGGAGGTGAACTGGAGGCGCCCTACGAGACGGCTAGTGGGGAAGAACGGCGGGTGAAAGGGGGGGAAGGGAAGGACATTGGAAAAAGGATCGGAGGAAATAAGAAAAAAAGAGGACAGTTTATTTTTTTGGTGGGACGCCTCTTTCCTTTTTACTGGAAATTCAATACGGATTCGCAATCCCGAATTTCCCAACCGTATGATAGCAGCCCGTGACACATAATTTATTGCCGCGGCTTTGCCTCATGTGTTACGCGTAGGTATTGGAGCTTTTTTCTTTTATTTTCCTCGCTCAGCATTCTCTCTCTCTCATTCGCTGACGCTGTACGTCGAATGGATGTTGACTTCACACTCCATTTGCACACAAAGCCATCGCCGAGATCTTTATTAGCCAATTCGCTCATTTAAATTAACTTTACATTCCCTTCCATTCCATTAACCTTCCTCTTGCTTACCACATTTTTCAGTCAATTGTTTACAGATCCTTTTGTGGCAAAAGAACGATCATTACAAGCCGGGAAAAAGATTAGTATCAAAAACTACCTAAAGACCTCAGAAAATACAAGCTTAAAAATCAACAGACATATTATAGGAGCATCTTTAACTATACCAACAATTATTCATCACAGTTTTCCAAAAGAAAAACTACGCACAGAAAGTAAAATACAGTATTCTGCTATCGATATCTTGTTTTATAAACCCAATGAAATATCAAATATAGGTCCGAATTAGTGATTCAAACAATCATCCTTCCCTAACGTTTCAGACTTAAATAATTTCCATCTTCAGGGCTACATACGAAGAAAAATGTGAGGGTACAACAATACAAATTTGACACATTAACGTCAATATAATTTACAACGGATAATTTACAAAAGATAATTACCTCAGAATTTCTATGTTAGGGTACAGAATCATAAACAATGCATATTGAGGTAAAACCTGCTATGGACATAACACTTTCGATTTTAAAAAAATAAAATTTAAGGAACATCATCCTGATGTGCATTGTCTAAAGTCTAATAAAGAGACCACCATGTGTGGATATATACACCAGTAAAACGATATTCAATTTTTTTCACTCAAACAAAAAATAAATGCAGCTTTGGCTCTAAAGCAAAGAGCCATAAGGCCCAGTAATCCGAGGTTTCATGTGAAAAATATTAATATAGTAAAAAATATTCTCAGTATAAATGCATTCCCACAAAGTCTTGTAAGTAATATTCTACACAATAGTACCTACAATTTTCCAAAATTTGGAGGAGATCAAACCAAATAACAACAGGATACTTGTCAGGTTAATGGTCAAGATAGCAATCCCAAACAGAAATACAGGAGCATGGTTTATATAAATAAGGTCTCAGAACAAATAAATAAAATATTTCAGGAAACTAAATTCAGATTTGGCTATAAAAATTAACAAAAAACGCACAAACACTTCTTTACTCTAAAACTAAGTGTCCTATCAAAGCTAACATGAAAAAAGATCTTGTATATTCCATTCCGTGTAATAACTGTGACAAGGTGTATATTGGTGATACAGGTCAATATCTTAATAACAGAATTGCTAACTATAAGTCAGACATAAATAACAATAGAGTAAGCTGTGCGCTAGCCCAACATTCACTAAATAACAATCATGATTTTAACTTTGAGAATGCTGCCATCCTGGACTATGAAGCTAGCGAGAAGAAACGTCATATTAAAGAAATGATCCACATTTCAAGACATAAATACTTGCAACAAGAAGAGAGATAGAGAAAAACTCAGTAAATCTTGTATATACAGTAACATTATTAACTTAATACCAGTGCAATAGCATTAACACCATCTATTATATAACATACATCATACTTTGTTGTGCAATGCATATTTAACATTTTTTTATTTACATTATGTGTACATACTTTGTTTAAAACTGTGTTTTATGATTTATAATCTTTGTAATATTGTAATTGAAGGATATTGTAACGGTTTTTTGTGACAATGGCATATATTTATTTATGTGTAATTAATTTTCAACATTGTATTGTGACATTTTTGTGATAATTGTTATGGAAGTGTAATGTAATTCGTAATACGTGTAATGGAAGGATATTGTTAACCTTTTTGTGATAATGGCATATATTAATTTATATGTAATTATGTTTTAACATTGTATTATGACATTTTTGTGATAATTGTTATGGATGTATGATATTTAAAGATTTTTTTGTGATAATTGCACATATTCATTCATGTATATTTATGTTTCATTGATGATTCTTGTATATACTGTTAACTTTGATGCTCTGTTGTTTCCCAAAAAAAATTGAATATCGTTTTACTGTTGTATATATCCACACATGGAGGTCTCTTTATTAGACTTTAGACAATGCACATCAGGATGATGTTCCTTAAATTTTATTATTTTTTTATCCAAACTGTTATGTCCATAGCAGGTTTTACCTCAATATGCATTGTTTATGATTCTGTACCCTTACATAGAAATTCTGAGGTAATTATCTTTTGTAAATTATCCGTTGTAAATTATATTGACGTTAACGAGTCAGATTTGTATTGTTGTACCCTCACATTTTTCTTCGTATGTAGCCCTGAAGATGGAAATTATTAAAGTCCGAAACGTTAGGGAAGGGTGATTGTTTGAATCACTAAATCGGACCTATACTTGATATTTCATTGGATTAATGAAAGTAAAATAGAAATATCTTCGTGAATTTTATTTTATACATTGATGATATAAGAATAATTTGATATACTTTAGAATAAAAAAAGGCTCAACCAAGCCACCACGCATCTCGGTCATTTTAAATGTGAACTAAAGATTTTCGATTTTATTTCACGGGACCACTGCTTGCACTGAGTTAAGGAAGTTATATTGGCATATTTAAGCAAGTTATAAATAGCGAACTCAAACGGAGTAAAAGGATATGAAAGACAAGCAGAAATTTCATTAAATTGAATTTCGGGAGCATTGGCTATTGGAAAAAATTGGTGTTGAAGGTGCGACATATATTTAATTTACTTTCATATTTAGTCATTTATTCCTATATTCCAAGACTCGCCGTTTCATAGTGCCCAAATCTAGTTTTTGGAAGAGATAAGATACTTAAATAATTAAATTTGGGTAAACCCACAAACATTATTTTCTAAAACTATATCATTGAAAGAAATTAAAATTGAGATTAATGAAGGCTTCAATCTTTCTTCAATCAATCAAGGAATTCTTCTAATAATAACAATATCACTAAATTTACAAGAATTAGAGGACGGAGCAATTTTAGCCAAACCATGCATTCAAAGAATTCCTGGCCAAATATACAGCACTCGTTTCATGGTTATTGAGTTGACGCTTTGGCTGCAAATCTCTCACACACGTGTCTTAAATGACAGAGAAGTCTAGCAATTTGAGTTTTGAAATGAAATAATAGCAAAGTAGTAATTTACAATTGAGTATTAAAATGTATCTCATTATTCTTAGCAGAGGAATTTTTCAAATTTTTTTCAAGATTCAAAATGTATCAGTTGATGGAAAAACATGGAACTCTTGTTAATTGAAGACATTTCATCATCTCTGTGGAAACAAAGGAAGAGGGATTGCAGTTTTTTTTCCGGAGGCCAAAACTTCAACTCAATAACCATGAAACGATTGCTGTATATTTGGGAAGGAATTCTTTGACAGCTCAATGACAGTTGAGTAAAAACAATTTATAAATAGATGGATAAAAACTTTACCTATTTCAATACGGAGTTAAAAATTAAGGTTAATATTTTGTAATATTTTGGAATCTGTTTGATTTATCAAAATTTGGTTAGCAGAAATTAAACAACATTTACTCGAATTCATTAAACTTAAGGATTTAGTTCTCTCGCAAAATTGTAATCGTCTCTCTTACAAACTCAAACTGATAAGAGATGCATATCATTTCGCACGATACTCTACATCTACATTAGAGTATTATAGACACGGAGTTTTCATTATTTACTAGATTGAAAATTCTGCGAGAGCATAGAACCACAAGAGCGCTCTCCCGTGAGATTAATTCAAGTACTTCCTAATTTCAGGAAATCTCATTTCACACACTGGTTACGGAGTAGTTTCGGTAACTTTAAATACAATGTGATTCCTTCCAGAGTCTGATTTTTATTACATGAAAATCTCAATAATTTCCAACGCCACTTTTAGCGAGGACATTACATATTAAACTAACTTAAAAGAGCTCTGAGAAAACTGGAGTTTTATGAACAAAAACTGTTTTTTATCTGCATATTTTTATGATAAACACACTCCTAATTTAGTGCAAGGAAAAACGTCGCAGCGAAAAAAAAGCAAAAATTTTAAAAGGAATCGCCTTAATTAGAAATCCAGAAATACTTTTCAAAAACTTGACGCATAAACTGACCTCGCATGAATCCACTGACCTAGGATCAATCTCATGTCAAGAATAATAAGCCAGCATCGAGTATCTAACGACTTCAGGTGATTCTATCATTTAAAACTTGCAACAAGAAAATTGCTGACAAATGTATGCATTTCAAATGAATGCCACATCACAGAAACGTACAAGTATGAACAGGTATTTAAGTTTCTTTTCAAGACTGTTTGTATGATAAACCTTTCCATTACCCAGCTTTATATGATTTGGTATTTTCCAAAATTTTAGTTGTGAAAATAAGGAATTTAACTAGGTACTTTTACTCTTATTAACTTACGGGGTGAAAATATGTTTTCAAATTCATTCATAATTCACGGAGATATATAAGATTAAAATAGTGGGAATTTCATATTTTTTCACGTGAGAGCGAAACGAAATCTGATTGGTGTGACGTCATTTTCACGGTGCGAGAGAGGAAAGACGATATTGCACGGGAAGAACGGTAGAAGAGACCATATTTAAGAAGTTATTTATAGTCAACGACGAATATGGGGTACAGTGGTTTTACTAAAACTACTTCAGACAATTTATCCAAAGAACATATGTAAATGGTAGCGTTTTTATGAGGAAGGACGAGCGATTTAATGCTGCTGAAATTTTTGATGCAAAAGTCCATAAAATTCAAGTACACAATTTACTTGCTAGGCCTCATTTTATGTTGATTATTATTTTTGGTGCATATCACTTCGGATACTGTTATTCACAATTGAGGCAGGTTTGTGTCATAATTAATAACACGTGAAACTTTCCTTAAACTGTTGCAGAGAACATCGTGTTATGAAATACACCACATTTTGTCCAAATTCTTGTCTACGTTTATTGGTGTTTCATTTTACACTGTTACGACTATTGTAATGATGTCTCATGTTTATTTTTACTGCTTTACCTCCGTGTTTTAAGTTATATTCACGGTAAATTCAACCCTCGTTATCGCGCACATCTGAATTTCATCAAAATTGTCGACAACGGCATTAAATTTAAATAAACATTAATACTAACTTACGACTTGAATATTCTTCAATTTTAGTGAAATGTTCCTCACTTGAAGCGTTAGACAGAAATTACCTGAAGAGGAGGTCAAGAAGTGAACTCTCTGCCATTGAACTGCCAACGAATGGATTTTTACCGCTATTCATGGATTTTCGGGGCTAATTTGATTTTATTTATTTAAAACAGCTTCGCGAGAGTTATGGCGATAATGATAAAGAATACATTCAATTTAAAAGAGTAGTAGTTCATGATTAATGCAAGTAAATATCGAGGCTTCAGGTGTTTATTTAGTCGGACAACCCATCATTGACAAATGCATGAATTTGTTGAGTCTTCCGGTAACTGTATTGAATTCACTTGCATAAATTAACGTAAAAAGATTTCTTTATTTATGTAATCATAATGTTTGCCATTAGTTGGTACATACATTACAATGGTCTTTATAACAGTAGAACTTTGTTTTGCTGCGGACGAAATCCCGGTGTTCCGCTCGAAACCGCAGTTTCTTTCTTCTTTTGCCGTTTGAAAGCTGAAAAAATTTCTTGATTGTTGTTGTTACCGATGTATATGAACATTGTGGCATAAAATACGATCTATATCTCTTAGCTCTCATTGCAAAGGCACATCAAATAACAGGAAAATAGCCTTAAGAAATTTTACCACCCTTGATTCCACCGTAAGCATGAGAAAACATTTGGGTCGTAAATGACGTCACAGGTCATTCGGTTGTTTTCTGAGCGTGCTCGGGAACATTCATAACCTTCAGTTTTCTTTATCTTTAAAAAACAAAATTAGAACCTTATGATGAGAAAATTGTTAACCAATAGAATAAGATTAAGTAACAGAATCAGAATATCGAAAGATTGAAATATGTGAAAAATACCCAATTATATAAATGCGCATAATTATCAAAGTGGAATACGATATAAAATAAAATATTTTTTACTTCAGATTGTTTTCTTAATTTGAAAAATGTAAGCATTTACTGTACAAAAATGAAAGGTTTTCAGAATAATTTGTGCTTCAACACATTCAATTCTTCAACAGTGTTTGGTGTCAAGATCTACATTGAGCCATTCTTTATTCATTATTTGTTGGCAGGACAATTTTTACGCTGCAATTATCATCATTAATCCGCCATTATCGTAGTCCAATAGCTCTCAAACAGAATTACACTCCATGTTAGTAGTATTTTATTCAACGTGTCCTCCTCGTTTAAAGTCATTTTTCACATGCCTGCAGCCACTTACAGACAGGGGCAACAGCACTCGGACGAATTGGAGGTCAACCACTCAGATTCCGAGAAGGGCTTAACCATTCTCAACTTTGTTAACCAATTTGGAATGGGTCTTTACACATTTGGATGGTCAAGTCATAATCCATTAATTATGTAAAGTTATACATCATATACGTTAAACGAAGAATATGCGGTAATAGTAAGTCAGTTAAGATGTTCTACTATATATTCTTTGCGAAAAGTAGTCTTCTACTGTAGTGAGCATCAACACAAATCGGCGGGAGCATATATAATGCAAAATTTGAAAATTCGTCGATGAAAAATATTTTCATGAACTCCGAGACGAACGCGGCTCTCCCTTATTCCGGGTAAGTAAGTTTACAAATTACTAGAACAAGTGAAAACCATTGGAAAAATATTTCCAAAACGAATTTTGCAAACTATCGGTTTTCACTTTCACTACGCAATAGAGAAGGCGACGTCCACGTTACTGAGCTAGTCAGCGTCACGAGAAACTAAACCCAGCACTGACATTTTTGAATCACCTTCATTTAAAACTTTCTCATAGCGAGGAAATATTTTGCTATTTTTCTGTACTTTTTCTCTAATAGTTTTAAAACTGAAATTTCTAGGCAGTAATTTGAGTAATCTAGAGACCGTCATTAACTCAGTTCCTTAGGAATTCAATTCTTTAGTAGCAAACAAGGGCTCAGAATCCATTTGCAAAACACAGTTTCCTTTTGAAATGGCTCCGGCATCCTGTCAGCTGGCTCACCATATTTCTTCCTCCTCGTCTGTCGCGAATCACAATATACCCTTTACTCCAACTCTTAAAACGTTTTATATTAATTCTTTGGTCATTCAATCCTAACATTTTTCGACTGCACTCCTCTACCCCTACCTATCTAATGCTAGTTCCCTTACCACTTTTTATGTCTTCCAATGTACTTTCCTCTTTATTCGGTACATTAACTTATTCCTTGGTCTTTCTCTGGAGACTTTTCACTCTATTTTACCTTCCATTGCGTTCTTCACAAACCCGTTCTGTCTCAGGGTCTGTCCAATCCATCAGGTGCTTCTTTTCTCTATGGTGTTCCATATGGTCCTCTTCTCTTCTAGTCTTCTGTACACTTCATCATTTCCTATTTTGTCCGTCCATTTTATATTCAGCACCCTCCTCCAGCACCAGATTGCAAAGGAATCCCTTCTGATCACCATTTGAATCACCATCTGATGTCATTTTACAAAAACCATTATTTGCTGTATCCTACAACCTGAATCATTTTCTTCGGCTGCGCGAATATGGAATTGCACACCCTATATCACATGGTCGCTGAAATGGCTGCTCGCACCATGTCCAATTATCGGTTATCAATACAGAATTACTTTGCCAATATTTTTATACGTCTTAAGAATTTTTCTCGTGATCAATCCTGAAATATTGCGCTGGCCTTTTTCAGATTTCACTTTTCAGAAATTCACAATTACCTTACTCTTTTTATAGAAAATGATCATCCAAGCGTTTTGACCTGTGGATCTGGATCAGCAGCGTACATAAGGTCCTTATAAATGTCGTTTCTTCATATTTTATATAATTAGTTCCCAGGAAGCACAGTTTGTGGCTTCGATACACAGGTACCCATTAGATTGCAATAGAGTTTAAAATGTAAAAAAATGGGAATACATCTATACTTAAACACACTTTGTTAGTTCAAAATATATATATATATATAGCCAGTCCTATAATAACTCATGTGATGATTCTTCTCTCGTCAACCTGAGCGCCTGACAGTGAGTGTACAGAGAAAAATTTAGTTTACTCTATTATTTTTCCGAATGCAAAAAACTACTTCGATAGTGATATTCAAAAATTGACAGAACAATCTTAAACATAGAAATTCTTTTTATTCACCCTCAGGTATCAATTTGCCTCTACTTGAAACTGTAATATAGTGCTCAAAAATTTATAGAAATTGCTTGATCTTAGCCCCGAGCCACTCTAGTGCCACGCAGTGTTTACAGTTAAGTTTGAAAGCTCCACAGAGGAAAATTCATGCACATGGGTCGCCGTCCAAGGACACAAAAATCCACATGAGAGACGGTCACAGTAGGAGTCAAATTTGCAAAAGCACTCAGCACGATGTTGAGGCATTCAGGGATCACGCTCGGTTAAATGCCGATGATTTATTTCTTCTATTGAATTTCACTACTTTAGTGCACTTGCGGGTGACTTCGTAAAAGAAATAACGCGACATTCATAATATTTTGTTGAGCACTGCATTAAAAACGACGATAGCAACTTTGTATCGCAAAGGACTCATCACTTAGTACAATATTATGGAAAAAACGTTTCTCTTTTACAACACTTTTACGTGGCTTTCAATGGAATGAAGCATTGTTCTACGCTTCACTCGCCCGAGGTGCATTCAAAGTCTTCTCTGGTAATCCGAGGCAGATGGGCATGCAGCGAGGAAAAAGAGAATGATATTTACAGCAGAACCATATAAAAAGGGGGACGCACACGAGTCTGACCTACTTCAACCGCAGGACGGCTCACAAAAATCCTCCGGTGCCGCGATGGACTGCGGTCGGTAAGCTTTTAGAGCGATGGCACTCACGCGAAACCCGGTCGCTCCGCACCCGCAAGTCGAAATTACTTTATCGTTTCGCATTCAACTCTCTGGCGGCGAACAGCCGTCGCTCTTCCTAGGTGTGTGCCTCACCCAATTCCCTCTCTCATCTCTCCCTCCCTCCCTCTTCCTCATCAAAGCGATATCATCATTCCATTCGCCTCCATTTCTTCCATATTATACGGACCCCGCGAACCCTCGCCCTCACCTCCGCGATCAAATCCGCGGCTAATCTAAAAACCCCTTCCCCCCGCGCCTCATGCCTTTCCTCCCGGCACTACCTCCTCCACGCCACGCCACCTTTCCCACCGTCGACCTCAAGCCACTCCCACATGCTACACACCCCGACATCCTCGGGCACGAAAACCGATACATCCGATTGAAAGAAACGCGCGGAAGCTTTAAGCCGGCGGGGGTGGATTGGAAAGCGGATGGATGGGGGAGGAGAGGTATTTCCGGGAGGTGTATCTAGCAGCCTCCGGGGAAGCCGTAAAAGAAAAAAGAAACGGAAAAGAAATAACTGAAGGAATTTCCATTTTTACGGTCGTGAGGAGGAGAGCGACATCTCTCGCCGGTCGCGAGAAACAATATTTTTTTTCGCTCCATCGTCCCACCCCTTACGACTCTCCACTCCGCATCATTTCTCCCTCTTCACTCACTCACTCACTCTCTCTCTTCTGCTCGTCTCTTGTGATTCCTTCTCCATTCTCTGTCCCGAATCCAACCCGTCTTCCCCAACGACGAACTACCCGGCGGAGCGCTACATGGACGAGTGGCAACAGCTAAATAATGAGAAAACTCACCGATTGCAGACAATTGACATAAATAAAAGGCTTTCTTTTGCCTTGAGGCATCATTTTTTGTTGAAAAAACAAGCTTAAGAAAAATTTAAAATCGTTTGCGAAGGCTAAAAAAATTAAAAACCCACATGCTGAAAAATTACTGATTCTACTTCGTTACTACATTCGATACTAAATTATAAAAGTTATTAAAAACAGGAGTCTCACAGAAGGGAACCAATAAATGGGTACAAAACGAGCACCTCCTGATGCAGCTCTTGCAACTCATAGAGACTTCATAGAACGAGTATATCACAAATTCTTAAATGCATTTTTCCTTAAATTTAATGAGCCTTTGATGCAAACATAAGCATAATGTGGAGCTTTAAAAAAATTAAATGAGATTAAAAAGATAGGTGAAGAATAAAAATTTCCTGATAAAAACTAAGAGGAAGGACAAAAGGGAGGTAAAAACAATGAAAAAATTGTGAAAAAAATATTCAGTCACTTTTGTTCGTCAATTTTGATCAGTATTTTCCAAACTTTTTCGAGCCACCGCCCCTTTTTTTTCCACAAACCTTTACCCAGCGCCCCCAAGCATAAGCCTTAAAGTTATGGACTACATGACCACGGTAAGATGTTTATTAAAATAAAGCTAAAACAATTGTGATTAAACTATTGTTTATTTCAAAGCCAATATAGAGATATTTTATACATTTCCATGTAATTTCAGTGAAGGCCCAGCCTCCACCATTCCCTGCAGCCCCCTCAGATTAAATCACCGCCCTCCAGGGGGCAACAGCCCCCACTTGGGATCAACTGATTTAGATCATTCATTTCTATGTAGGATTATCAAAATGTTGTAAATTGTGTATTTTTATGACACAGTAAACATCCTCGTGAAGCAGTTTTTATCGTACCATCAGTGGCGCTGTTTTTCGGGGAGGAGAATGTCGGGAAAGGCGATAATCTCTCCACGGCTACAGAAGAAGCTAGAATTAAGAGTGTTTTCGGCCGATGTACGCAGCCTACTTAAGCCGACAGAGTGTGGCAAAGGAGCATTGACAGTTTTCAGTTTATGTTCGTTTTCAAAGAGTAATATCAAGATCTTTTCTTTGATCTTAGAATTCAGTGATGCAATATTCCATTGGATGTCGATGTAATCATCGAATCAAACGTAATTACAGCGGTAAATTCAATTCCATCGTAATACGCAATTGCAGGTGCAACGTATATTCGCAGATTTTGCAATTCATGGTGTCATAGTAATTTAACAATGCAGTGAAATTCGAATGTTACAGAGCCCTGTTTCCGAGATTAACATCTCCGATTCTCCACTTCAGTACTTCCTTTCCTATCCTCTTTACCCTTCCATCTTCTCCGACCTATCCTGAACTCCTCATGTACCCCGTCTGTATTTCCCTCCAATCACACACCCACAAAAATAAAACATATTGGAATATATATGTATGTATACACATACCTCTCCACCTGGTACCTTCCTACCATCACGCACATAACTCCTTTCCCTTCTTTTTTTTGACGTCCAATTGTTTCCCCTTTTCGGCCTGTCATCTTTTCCGAATTCCCCCCTTTCGCTCATTCAATTTCCCCACAACGTTTCTCCCTCTTCCTTCCTCCTCTCGTACTTGTGCCTACGGCTGGATACTCGGGAAGAGCCCGCGTCTGATTTCGCCCCACAGTTATTCGATAACGCTACCTCGGGCGCGCGCCGCATCCTCAGGGCGTCTTCCTTTCCCATCTTCCCGTCTTTCTCCAATCCTTTCCCTCACCAATCCTTAGGTCTGTTACCTCCACATCCTCTTCACCTGGCCCCTTCACAGTCTTTCATCCCACCGCCTACAGCTATCCGCGCCGGGGACATGAAGGCGGCTAACGGATCATCACGATGGAAACACAGGTACCCATGCAGTACCAGAGTCAAGATGCGTTGGGCTCGTCGGGCGCCCTCCTATTCGCCCAAGGGCAGCCATCCCTGCCTGGAAGTGGCGGACAGAAACTACGAAATGATTTAGCTGTTAAATCAAGGGTACAGGAACACTAGGACCGATTATAATATGATTTTGACGATCCTTAAACAATGAACACCTACTTCCATAACTTGCTAAAGAGGATAAGGATTATGGGCGAAATACGAAGAGGGAGACGATATGGAGATTTTAAGAGGAATCTAATGGCAGCTCACCTGTAGGAGGGAAAACGGAGCAATACGTCAGAATTAGGAGGTTAGAATAAGTACTCTCCAAAAATCTACAAATCAGCTAGTGGAATACTTACATGAACTAGTAGTAGTTAATTGAAATCCTTTTTCAGTATCCTCGTTAGACATCAATCGTTAATCAGATAATTGGATTCTAGCACCTCTTCATTCCTACATAAATTTTCACTTGGACTCCCTTCATAATTCACCTGCTGTATTTCTTGTTCTTCTCTTCTTTTTATAACAACTGGTTACTTAAAATTATATAAATTAATAATCCCCTGCTCTTAATCAGCATATTTTTCACATGAAAATAATATTTTCACTGATAGCTGTAAAGTGCATCACACCCTTAGTGAGATGACGCAACTACTATCGATGAGAGTGTCTCTCCAATTCCATCGCCGTACAATCCAAGTGTTTCACAAGAAATAATAAAGCAAATACTTGACAATACCTTGTAAAACTCTCTATGAATGTTTTTTGTATACTGATACCAAAATTAAAGTACGGTCAAATGCATATATCGATAAGATTTTTGGAATTGCATATTTTTTAAGTGAAGTGCACGACGACGGGACAATCAGGTCGCTGACCAATAAATATACTCGGATCTCATATAAGTCTTTATTAAGGTACGCTTACGACATCGAGTCAAACATTGAGACTGAAACTAACGACATCGAGAGTGAAAGTAACGAATATCTGGCATTGCACAGATAGGACGAGGCGAAGTAGACCCTGGAATGAGCTTCTCCAATGGAACATGAAGATACTCAGGGTATAGTCAATAACCTCGGTTGGTTTCTCAAACATTTTTGAGCAATGTTTCACTGGAAAGTTGCCGTCATCTTAGGTTAGGAATAATCATGCCTCCGGAATGGCCTATCATGTGCTACATTCTACCGTCTGCTACTTTGCTAATCCATTCCACGCTTCCCTCGATAACGACACGCTTTACATAGGAGACTACCACCAAGTGGCGATATCATTGTGCAGCCAAAAATAGACCTGCGACGACTGCTGATCAAAATCTGACCTGACATTAAAATAAGGATGAAGGATGACAAGTATCGTAAGATACGAATGCAATACTTGACTTGGTTGGATATTATTATTCACCTTTCATTATTCGCCCCAACCTCTTCTACTTTCCGGGCTAATTTTCATTCTTAAATTGGCTAATAATTAAAATTGGTTTTCAACTAGGGGTAGGTTATAACAATATGGTAAAAATAGCGATCAATGGAGGTTGGAGGTTATAAGGGTATGGAAAAAATGGTGAGCAAATGAAGTGAGGAAAATTTTATTTCAGCGTCTCAAAAAAGGTTAGAGGTTATAACGGCATTGAAAAAAAATTGTGAACAAATGAAGAGTGGAAATCATATACCCTTGTGTACCGATTGAGCGGAGTATCAAGACGCACGCCAAGGGGAAATGGGCAGTTTAGCAGGAGCAGTATCGAATTGAGATATTTTATAAGTATCAGCAAAATTGTATATGGCTTTTTATTTTACCTATTAAAATAACTTATTTACCTATTATGATATCTTAAACGGAGTGTTAATTTGAGGGATACTCTATGGTTTCACCACGATCCTCTTAACATTGTCGTTTTATAGGTCTCCAGGAACTCAATTTTTAATCAACAAAGCGTCTCCAAGCTTCTATAATGCGAAGACAATATATTTTCATCATTTATTTCAAACCTACTTCTTGTGGTTGGGTATTGAGGTCGTTTAGGATAGAAATACACAATGGAAATAAGTGTTACGATTTTCGTACTTTCTTTCCCCTTACTACATTTATTAATTAGTCCGATACTGGCCTCTATTAAAACCGATGACCCGTGGCCATCTTTGCCCATCAATTGGACCGGCCCTGGCAGTAAGTGTCACTCCAGGAACTAGTAAAGTACCCACTTTTATAAAAATAACTTAAAAATATGAATTGTGTGGGAAATACCTATATTGTAATGCAATTTTATCGTATCCTTCAGCAAACATATGACTCATCTTCCATTCCATCGCATTTTTTCACTCGATACCCTGTCCTCCGGACAGATAGACGTTCGCTCGTCAACTCGTCACCACCCGTCCGGCCGTGTATCACTCTGCCGAGACAGATAGTGCGTGAGTTTCGACGCGTCACCGAAAATCCCTTCAATTTTCAGTTCTCCCGGCCACTTTGTCCTTTTCATTTCCCGCCACGCGACAGCTGGCGCATGTACAACGCTCCCAAGTGCCCACATCTGGCGATCACTTCTTGCCAAGGAATACGCATTTCGCGAAACGACTGCTGATTTAATCTCCAACTAATCTTTTTGCTTAGAATGGTGAAACCTGTCGAATACGTGCGTCGGTTTCGACGACGAGCGCTGTGTAACTCGGCCGCCGAAACTCCCCGTACGATAACTGTTCATCGCTTTTTCTCGTATTTCCCGCTCTTTCGTCTGGAAGCTCAGACGAAACAGACTTTTCACGACGGCATCGTAAACTCCGCCTGGACGAAATACAACGACAAAGAGATCAACATCAAGAGCGCTCAGTATCTCTCGACGATCACCGCCGGCATTAAAGCGTGCTGTCGAGCAGAATTTATTTCCGACATAAGAGCAGAGAAAAGGCAACCCAGCAGCTAAAGTAACGGTCGTTCGAGACATATGAAACGTTATTCCATCAAATAAGTATAGAGATGAGGGTCTAAAAGTTAGACGGTTTGCGTACTACCGCACCGACATGATCTAAGCGTTTGAATACTAGACGTCTCAATGACACGAATCCTTTTCTCCACGGCGGAGTCATGATCTATCCCAAATGATTATGGACGAGAAACGTCACAGCACTTGATTTTCCCAGCTCTATGATAAATGAAATTAAAGGCATAAGTAAAGAATGGAGTAAAGCCTAGATAATTGCGTAGCTCCCAGGCCACTAAAGAGGTTTTATGATAGGATTTACTATATCGTTGAACTCATTTTCCGTAAATTCACGTTCTATCCTTGACTTCAGACCTGGTGCTTCAGAGCGACACAGAGAATATTATCATGACGCATTACTACATTTCTAGGTGTGACAGAAGTGATAAAATAAGAGAGATACATTGCCGAACATATAAGTGCAACAAAATCCTTACCGCGCAAAATTAGCGATCACAATAAAACTGAGCTCAACTAAATACACTCCCACAATACACGCCACCATTTCACCTCCCAAAACCTTACATCATTACACTGCTCGTGTCCCAGCATCCCCTGCCACACGCCCATGCGGCGGCTCGCAGGGTAGTAGGTAGATGTAGTTGTAGATGTAGAATTAAGCGGACGAGAAAATGCTATAGCAGTAGATAATCCTTGCACCGGCAAGTCAGTATAAAATGACGCAACCAGCCCGGGTTCTATAGGTGTGGTAGTGAAGACACGTTTTAGAGGAATAAAGAACGGGAGGTGAAGATAAAGGAATAATGAACGGCAACAAAATTCTTGCCCGGGATCCAAATTTTTGTTTCAACGTCTCAATCACAGTTTAATGAAGCAGCTAGTAAGTCACGCAACCTCGATTGGTTACAATCTCCCACACAAATATACCAACACGGCTATCTACGCATTAAAATTCAGAGCGCAGTGCTTATCTTCTCGGGTGAATCACGCAAAGAGAGCGAAGGAGATGAGGATCGGATTCCCGAATCTCGGCTCCTTCGCGTGTCATGGCGGCCGGTCACGCCGCCGCAGCCACGATGTTCCTTCCGCAGCAATGCACCCACTCTATTGAGTATACGAAGTGGAAAACAATACTATGCGGTATCGGACCCACATGATATCTCCGAAATCAGTCTGTCCGAATGGAAGCCCACATATCTGAAGGGAGGGCGATGAGATTTTTGCCACAAATTTGCTCATCCCAAATGCTACTCAAGGGAAAAAAATTCATTCATTTTCGTAAAAAAATTAAATGAAAACATCTGCTTCAATGTATATACAATAAGCACTCGGTATGAGTTGTTTCGACGTAAGTACATCTGATTCGATGTTACGTCTATGCTAACAAGTGTCGTCGGAAAGTTTTTCTCCGTTTAATGCTAATAATATAGACCGTATGTACATATGCTTGCGTTTATTGATAGCTGAGTCAATCATTTTATCTGAAATAGCTATTTTTTCCTGGATAAAGGCAAAAAACCGAATTTTGAAATTAACGCCTTGATTTATCGCGGGTTTAACGTGGTCGCGAATATCTGGATCCGTTTTACGTTGTTTCGACTCAAGTCGCTCTTCTTCAACATGTATCTCCGACGTAAATCGAAGATTTACTGTAACGTAGTGTTTCTCATTAAAGAAATATAATAAGATATGTCATTAATATAAGTCAGAGTTAAAGGTAGTAATAAAACAAAGGTTGCAACGGCATCTTAATGGTCGTTACCTAGAGAGGAATAGCTTGACATGAGAGAAAATGATTAGAAATTTTGGACGGAATGAAAGAAAATGGGAAATATGCAGAAAATAACTGCAAAAAAAGACAGCAAGGACAATTTTAACGCTGAAAAACGGGGTAAAAACGATCTATGAGAATCACCACTAAGGGTCTCAAATATTATCGTTGATAGTCTGGATTTGTGAATGCACTACTCACCAATGCAAAAAATGCACTCCTTTCTTAAACTGCACATGATAAACGATACTTCTTTATTTCTATCACATTTTCATCGGTTATTCTAAGATCATAGTCATTCGACACAACACCAGAGAAAAATATGTTACACTAGAATTATGACAAATAAAATTAAGACTCAAATTTACTTTTTCACATTAGGTAGAGTGATCTCATATATTTGCAAGCAACGTGCGCTCTTTGCCAATTTTTCTGCATTTGTTTTCTCACTTAAATAATATTCAAAAGCAGACCGGTTTCACCATTCCCACCACCAATACTGCGAGAGAGAGAAAGAAAGAGAGAGAACCACTCTGAAAATGATGTTTTTATTAAAGTAGACAGGAGCATGAGTACTCCTTGCGTGAATAAGACGAACGTGTGAATATCTCCAATTTTATTCGGGCGAAATTGACGCTCGGAAAAGTTTCCTCCGCCGGCAAACTCCCAGACTTGGCAAAAATTGGATCATGCTACAAAAGAATGAACTTCAAAAGTGGCGTTCAGAGTAGAGGGGTTGGAGAAAGTTCCGGACGAAGATGGCGAAGTTGGGTGCAAAAAGGGAGGACTCTCGTGCATATATTGACCAACTGCGGTGAAATAAGGGTGGTGCGGGGCGGGGGGTGAGGGGGTGGGCGAATGAATGGGGGGAAAGAGAACGTCTAGGAGGCGGTCGTTCGGTCGGTCGGAGTCGGTGCCGTCCCTGCGACAAAACTTCCTTTTATTTATCGCCTCGGAATAAGACTTCTCCCCCAACGATTCCCTCTCCGCTTGTTTAATGCGCCTTTGAGAGGGCGTGGTCGACCACTTGAGAGAGGGCTTCCACACTGACCTCCGTAGATTTCGTCCAAGTGGTAAGAGACTGCGAAAAGACATTATTGGCGACGGCAACTTAAATGGCTCCGACAATCTTCTTTTCCGGGTATCGCAGACATTTCTGAATGAATCAAATGGATAAAATCATTTTATTACTTCCCAGCGCGGCTACGGATACAATTATTAAGTAATTTCTCCAAACATTTCGGCTGCACTAATATATGAATCTTTCTCATCAAGAATTCATGATTGGCCACGTCCTTTTCAATGATAACATAACTCTTGTGTTGACATCGTAAGCACTAAAGCCACATTCTTAGTTAGCACCTCCGAAATATCTAAACATGTTAACCTTCTATATCTTATGCCCTGCTATTGTAAAGGCAAATGTGTAATTGCTCTGGTAAATTCATTTCCTATTTTTTTGGGGAAACAGAGGAATTTCGAACATCCATAGTTTTGAGGCCCTAGGGAAAGAAAATTACTACAATCCTTTGAGTAAGCAGTGTAAGTGAAGCGAACTTTAATAAAAGTTTTGAAACTATGTTTAGGGAATTTTCTGATTAGTTGTTCATTTATTGAAGAACATGATATTTAAAGATGTCGTTTGCCAGATACTCCAGAGAAAATCACATTTTTATGCGTACTATAGGGCTCTCGATTACCCTTCGAGATCAAAATTCCGATAACACTTGAAGTAAAAATAGCAACATAGAAAAGAAATAAGAATATTGAGTTTATTATTTGAGCCACCATGGGACCAAAAGTGGTATGAGCATAAGTTTTTGCCCACACTTGAGTAAAGAGCGCAGATACATCCCTCTACCTTTATTATTTATAGTGTATGTGTATTTTAGTCTACCCTCATTATTTTTTACAATAAAGTAGTATTAGAATAGAATATAAAATAGTCTTTATTGTTCTGGGACTTTAAGTCCCCTGGAACATAGAAAAGAAATAAATACATGCCATAACATAAAAGATTACAAAAAACTAAGCAATTTTGCATAGGTAATCAGTCATGTTTCTCTTGAACATCGAAATTGTCATAGAGGTTCTAACATTTACAGGTAAACAATTCCATAACTTGCAGGAGGAAATTAGGAAAGAGTGCTCAAATAATAAGGTATGGAATTTAGGGACTAAGAATAACTTAGTGACACGAGTTGATCTTTTTCCTGTATCTACATTACATATAAAATGTTCATACAAATAGGTGGGGTTTTTGGATTTTGGATTTTGGATTTTGGATTTTGGATATTAAAGGTTTATTATTTATTAAATCCACATAGCTTCTTAGCTACTAACCACTTATTGACGAGAATGCTACTCTAAATATGAACATTTCACCAATCAAGTCAACTCACCGGAGTCACTTTGAGAAGAAGTCTCAAGGCTATTCAAAACACGGTAATATTTCTCAGCCACTAGACTCTAGACACAATCACTGGAGTGCATAATAAGCTTTTTAGTCTTTTTTGTCTACATTTATCATTCCCTTAAAATAAATGCAGATGCATATAGACATATTTGTAATCAACTATCGTTTTTCAAACTAAATTCTAATGAAAAGCATAAAAACAGCCCTATTTGACATTCAACATTGAATAACAGTTTTTTATTTAGTTCTCGTATAACAGACAGTTTTTGTTCCGAACAGAAAAACGGAACAAGGAAAAGCTTATCTTTATTTCTCAACGGTTCACTAAGCAATGAGCACTGGAAATCTATAGGGCGCGGCGACGAAGTAGGGCAGGGGCTTAAGGTCAGACACATCATCACCGCTTTATTACGAGGGGGTTATGGGTATTAAAAGTAAACAAAGATGCAAAGGATGGAAAAAATCGGATGAAACGTGTTCAAAAAGCGCTCAAGTTACTTAACGAAGGTAATACTTCTCAGACATCATCTAAGCAGCTTGCTGAGTAAGGTAGTGAAAATAGTTCGGAAAGTCGATATGTATGCATAAGTAGATAATTAACACTTTCATTTCTTTTTATTATAACCTTGAAAGTCGTAAAATCTTTAAATAACTCTTGAGGGATTAATAATCCTTCACTTACTGCAGATTCAAAACCTCATCACGAATTTTCACCAACATAATGGAAATTGATTCACCTCTGAGTTTACTTCGCCTCATGAAACTAAAATTAAAAACCAACAGAACACTAATTAATTAAAAATAAAAATATCGATTCACTAGATAATTTGCATAGTGCAAGTATAACATGGTACGATATCATACAAAGGCGGATGATTTTCTCGTCGTGGATTAGAGGCATGTGAACTATTTAGTGGCTGATTCTAGTCATGCAACTATCACAGCAAGACTCGTAGAAGGTACCTACCTTGAATCGCAGCGAAGAGAACACCCTTGTGAATAAAATTGACTCCTATACTATGAATGCACTTTTATTTCTAATGTAGACAAATTTTTATAATCGCCAGCGTTACCGTTAATAAAAATTTTTAATGAGTGATTTTAGCAAAAAATGGTACTTGAAAGTATAACGTAAATTCTAACAGCACAAGCCAATCAAAAAAAAGAAGGTAATAATTTGAGAATTGAGAAATCTGTAAACAAAAAGATAACTATTGAATAAACTTTACACCTTCATGCGTCACTTCAAGGAAGTGTTTTATGTTCGAATCCATTTTGAAAAGTATCCTTTTGCTTTTACACATTTATTAATAGCTAATTCAAAGTCAAACTGCTGGATAATAATCACGCAAGTGATTTTATCTCTAAAATTTTAACGTCCTACCAAGAGGTTTAAAAGACGGATGCGTTGGAGCAAATGGAAATTATCCGAGAGTCAAGCAACCTTTGCAACGAGTTACTTTTTCCGCATCCTTCCCCACTCCTTTCCGAAAAAAATGTCCCTTCTCACAAGCCCCTAACCTATGTTCCCCTGCCTTTCCTCCGAAAAATTAGTTTGTTCTCCGAAACCCCATATCACCAGCTTCTTAGCGCTGGTTACTATCGTAACAATCAATAAATAAAATATAGACAATTGTTCTTAGCAATTGTACTATTAATACATATTTGTGGAGAAGTACAAGAATAGTTTTAAATATGGATCAGCATGTGACACCGCTGTAAAATTTCAATCCACAAAGAGGGAATGAACCAGCTATATCACGAAAATTCCACAATGGATGCCAAAGAGTGTGCTCGACAGTGAGCCGAACCGGCATTCACGGCTTACTTTGACAGAGCTTACCGTTTTAATTAAGAATATTCAATAAAGTGTTCAGGAAGTATAGGACTGAAGTTGTGAAAAAGTGAAACAATGTCGTAGCGGTGGACAAAGAGGATCCGCGAGTGGATTTCAAAAGGGACGCATTGAAACCTATCAACTGATGCGAATGTGCGAGGGTATATGTGTACACAGGCTCGGGGACGTCCGAGAAATCAATACGGTGTGGAAGCAAAGTTCGGCCGCGGCCACAAGTGCCTGCGCCTCCGATGAAACACTATGCGTTAGGAAAATTGTCACTTCGAAGATTGAACATCCCCGAGCAGAAAGCCTCGCCATCATTCTTTTAGTACTCCTGGAAATATTACAATAACTCATCGAGATCCAGCCCACAATGCATTACTTTCTTCTTTACATTTTTTCGCTCGGCCTCCTTTTTCCCTCACATTTAAGAGTTTTGAAATAGGTCAGTGCAAATAAAGCTTATATTGATGCCATGAACTGATTACGGAAAAGATCCATTCAGAGTACATAGGTCATGTCTTCTCTCGATTCTTATGAACAATGACTTCATTGAAATTTATTTACCAATCTCCAAGAGAACTAGATGGCTTGAAGCAGGTCTCTGAGGACTTGAGGTTGAAGTACAGTCATCCCCATTGAGATTTTATCTCTATTGGAAAAATAAAATTTAATTATCAATAATAATCATAATCATCACATATATTATTTCTCAAAGGTGTTTTTTTGTTGCAACGCCATAACTCCCATTATTCTTCATCAAAAGTAATGATTTAAACATCGTTTTAAAGCTTATGTTCCTCGCTATTGATGAACAATAGACAAATCGCTTGAAATTTAAGTTTTCGTTAAAAAAATTTAACATTAAAGTTTTTGTTAAAAAATGATACAGTGCCATTTGGTGACAATATAATAAAACTAATTTGTTGGCTATGGTTACGTGCTTAAAAGACTGTGGGAGGCGCCATATATTAACATATCGTTTAGTTAGATTGTTTACATTCTACATGCAATCAGTGTGACCGTTTACCGTACAGAAAGAAGCTGCATACTGTGCGAAATATTCGACAGGAAGAAGAACAGGAAGAAAGAAGGAAGAAACAGGAAGAAGCTGCATGCTGTGCGGAATATTCGATAGGTGAAAGAACAGGAAGAAAGAAGGAAGAAACAGGAAGAAGGTACATACTGCGTGAAATATTCGCACGGTTCAGTTAGTATCATATTATTTTCTTCCAAAAACTACACCTAAGGTTTTATCCTAGAAACAATTTTGTTGCCATTAAAAATACAACAACGACAGCATGAAATAAGAACTGATAAAAATCAATCAGCTGTTTTTTTTGGTACACCAAATATTTGTTGATACATTATACCTTTATTTCGTAATGTACCACTGATAATCCTATAAATATATAAATATTTGTTCCATATTTCAATGAATTAGAAGTTGTGAAGCTTAAGTAAAAGGGAGAGAGGTAAGGAGTGATTTGAATGAGAAATTGATGAACAAATAAGGTATAAATGTTCCTACAGAACATAATCTCGAGCTGAAAATAGTTTCTAGTCTTTAAACCATGGCAGAGTGTTAGCTAACTAACACTGGTTAGAAGTAGGTTGACGCTAAAGCCTAGTTACGCCGATGCACTTGCCACATGTTCGTATGCCTAACCTCATGGATCACGAGGCAGTCGGAGGCAGTTGTTCACCTACGAGAAAGCAAAAAGAATAACAAATCCTAATAACTTAATCCTATTCATGTCAAGGAATACTTGTACCAGAGTTTCAGTGCGGGGACAGTTCGATGCAACGGATGACGACTCAACTAGTCTACTCTGCAAAACAGACAATCCCCAACCGCAGACATATTCGCTGTGGCATCTCGGGAAGAGGGACAAAGCGATAGAAATGGAACTAAACCTTTAATTAGGCGGGAAACGCGTCAGACGCAATTTCGGGCGAAGCCAGAGCAACATACCAAGAGTTCCCTTCATGTTCGTGGAGAGAAGAGACGGAAAGGGATGCGACGGGGGATCCCTCC
The DNA here is from genome assembly GCA_963169105.1 of Ceriagrion tenellum. Taxonomy (NCBI): domain Eukaryota; kingdom Metazoa; phylum Arthropoda; class Insecta; order Odonata; family Coenagrionidae; genus Ceriagrion; species Ceriagrion tenellum. The sequence goes on from OY720633.1 coordinate 25,949,807, forward strand.
CATCATCCTCCCAACACAACCCCGTAGTTAACAGCGCCGTTATTATCTGTCACCACACGAACGGGACTGGACCGATTCGGCCCAAAAAGGATCTGTTGCTCCATCTGTTGTGCGACTCCGTAACGTATGAGTACGGGGGGGAAGGGAGGAGGTGGATTGTAGTGGGTCGGTCGCGCGAGGGTTAACTGTTGCGAAACGAATGGGATTAGGTGCATCGTGTTGGTTTATGCGAGAGTCGCCCGTCCGTAAATCATTTAAAGGTGATATTAGCGCGGGTCAGGGGAGAGTTGTTCGTCGTTGTCGCAGTTGAATGTGACGGCTCGCGCGATGCAAATGGTCGGGGAGATAATTAAAATGCGGGATGAGGGAGGAATTGTGGGAGAGAGAGGGTGTAATAATGGAGGAAGAAAGGGATCAGAGGGTAGAGGAATGAGGAGCAGGAAGGAATATGGCTCGGAATGCACGGACATTTTGGGACCAAAGGTGAGAACAGACGAGAGCTGACACGGTAGTATAAGCCGAAGCACCCAAAGGAGTGTCTTTCCACAGAAAAAGGTGTACATACTAAATGTCCACCTTCCTCATCAATTCCTAGCATTTTTAATGAAATATGTGTAATAAATTTGACCGCGTCAGGTGTCACTTCGTAGAGGTAATTCATATTAATAGTCACAATGAAAATAATACTACTTAATTTTCTACAATTTTCGAATTTGTGCGACACGTTTCACAGATGTTTTGCGTCGCCAGGTGCAAAAGTTTGTAAAATATTTATTTATTTATTTTTGTGGTAGAAAAAAGCTGGGTGTGGAGAAAAACTAAGTCTAGGAAGGTAAGGCAGGGGTATAGATTAAGGACTCTTGAGGTGGGAAAGATTATTATTTAACAAAGAAACTCGGCCGAAAAGTTATGGGGAAGGTTACAGAAAAAGTAGCTCACTGCATTGAATGCTTGGCTGTCTAATAGCTCCAAAGTTTTTCTGAATCTTCTATTATAAAATTATCGGGAGAAAGTGTAAAATTTCGGGGTTACAATCGCATTCATATAGTTGCATTCTATTTTTTTATTTTCATAATAAAAATTATATTCAGTGTACCGAGCAAAGCTCGATTTCCTGAGTATAAATTCCATACTGTATCATCCAGTACCCACATTGTATCATCCAGTCTCCATCGGTTAACGGCCAAGACCTACCAGTGATTCTAATTTAAAACGAATGAGACAATATTTACCAATATTAGTTGAGTTGATCACAATAATTTAATAAATGAGCATTTTAATGTAGATCTACTGAGAAAGGGGAAAATGAGATTTGATAATGCTCCCATAGTTTATTTGCTCCAACCAGCCAAATTCAACAGGCATTGCAAGGTGAAAGCAGTAAATATAACGGATCATTAAATGTGTTTCACCATCATAAATAAAACTATTGTGCGCTTCCATTTCCAGCTTGTAATTTCCCGATAAGAACGATGAAAACATTCTGACTTGTTTTCATATAATATTTTCCAGCCTATCTGCATCGATTAGCAAGCGCCATTCATACAGATAGGATGCCGCGGAAAGGTAAGTTCAATACGCTGGTCACCGCCGCTGCGCTCTGGATGAAGGATATTTAAAGAGGAAGTTCTCTTTCAGATGGAGAGGGTAGGGAAAAAAACGCAATTCCACCTAGACAAGACCATAGAGAAGATCACTTTTCTTCCCTTGGGTGTTTTCTGAAACTGTAGCGAGAAAATTCCTCCGCCGAGTGTATCTCTTGACCCCTCACCCCTGCGGTCTCCATCTCTCTTTCTCGGCCTCAAGTGCGTCGGGAAGGCTTGGGAAGGAAAAAAATCCACGTGGGAAAGAGGTAAGAGTGAAGGAGTGAGCGAGTATGTGACCCGATTCAGGAAAGCGTGTCCCTGGAGAGAAGGAGGGAGAGAATTCACACACACGCACCCTTCCAATTAATGCGGCCTTCCGATGTCTTTTTTTTTAACATTCGCTCCTCCTCTATATCGAGATACACCGAAGTCCTTTGCCCTCAGAAGTCATCCAAATGTCCTCGCGACTCGTCTCTCGCAATCAGAATTCCTTGTTTGCTAAACCATCAAAATAATTCCCTCTGTCTGTGGTGGTCAGTTTGGGTATAATCCGGAGTGGCAGCCCAAAGGTCGTGGGTTCGAAACTCATCTCAGACGTGGTCGGACGGACTTGTCTTAGCTTTTCTCAGAATTAGGGCGTAAGTTTGGAAGTATAGATAAAACCTCGGGGGTAAAAGAAACTGTTACCAAGGTTACCTATTTTACCAAGGTAACTAAGGTTACGAAAATACTTCCTAACCCAACGTCTTCCTAATCCCGAATCCGAAACGTCTAATCTTTCCTCGTCACCGTCATGAGTCCCACATTCGGATGGTGGGTTTAGCAATTAATCATTGAAAAGTCATATAAACTTCATAGCTTAGCCTAGCATGGTCAAATATCCTGTAAGTGTTAAGTTTGCATCAAATAAAAGCTGATTTTAAGTAACTATTTAATAATTTCAAAGTTTTTCAATATAAAAAGGATTTTTTCAATAGAGACTATTAGATAGAGGGGTGTGTAATCATGCTATTTGATGAACTAAAATAAAAGTTGTGACATATGAAGGGAGAAGAAATGAAAATTTCAGGTTTCTGTAATAAAAACACGAAGAGTGATGCAACCATTAGTTTCTGTAAGACGGGTATGAGTAAAAAAGTCCTTTCAAATTATTACCCACGTCGTTTCACAAAGTTAAAGATGCTTAAATTCTTAATTATAAAATATTCATTCAAATTACAACGCCCATTTCAAGGAGAAAGTTTTCTTCGTTAATTTATCATATAATCTGGTAATAATAAAATATAATTTTCAATTTAAATATACGATCACATAGCAATTGGGCCACAAAATCGATCCTAATAAATACCTATCGCCAATGACCTACTTTAACGTCCATGAAACTACAGCAGACAGATTATAAGTCATTACACCTTCCTCTATGTAGTTACGAAAGTGATGGTTTACGGCACTATTCCTAGGTGGCATCACAGAAATCACATTAGTGGATTAGTGTAGTATAAAGCATTGTTAACTCGGAGTTGTGAAAGGAAATTAGGAAACCAGGTGGTGCAGTGGAAATTAACCCTGCTGTGATACGCTGTTGGGCTGCGACGAGGCTTGGCTGAGCAGACCAGCTGAAGATCTTGCACTCTCACACTCTGTCTCGACTAATCCCCAAAGAGGATTGATCACTTTGATAATGCGTCATTTGACAGTGGCTCATTTTGCCAGGATACATTATTAATTAGATTTCTAATGCTTCCTTGAGACTCAAGCAAGCATGCGTTTCTGCTTTAGTGCAATTATCTAACGATCTCCGAACGAATCATGCTAAATTTTAAATACTACAATCAATAGCAATAGAGTGTTCTCAAGTAAATAAAAAGATCTTTTTTCCAAAATAATTTAGAAAAAATTACTTTAAAGAGACCAAAACTATGATTGTGTCCACGTTTTTAAGGAAGAAATTCCAGAAATATATCTCAAACAACAAAACTTTTTTTCGGCAAAAATATTTAGAATATTCAGAATTTAATTAATAGTTACACAAGTATAAAGTTTCTTGAAGCTTTTCAAATATTTTGCGTGAAACGAATCGACTAATTTTCGATGATCAATGTTAGATAAATATTAAAATGCTACACCTTTACGTTAAATAAAAAGTCCCAATCTCCGAATTTAACTTGATTAAATATAAGAAAACCGAGTTTGTTCAAGTGTTTTTGTCATACTTATGAAAAAATTTACATTTGAAAAACTATGGAAGCACTAAGTTAGAAAAAATAGGCATCTTTCACTGTGATCACAGTGGAAGTTGTCTATTTTTTCATACTTAGTTATGTTCCCATTCCACTCCATCAAGCCTGAAACCACAGAGTACTATGAAAGCAAATAGATTACAAAGTCAAAATTAACTGAGCGTTTAACATTAGAAATACATACGGATATTTTCTAACGGTTACTAGAGTACGCTATGATTTTAGCGAATAGACGGTTTAATTTAGACAAAATATCCTTTTTTTCATGAACGCCTCATTCAGATCCCAATCATGAAAGCCTGGTCATAATCGTTGATTGACAGTAATAAAGTAAATTAATGAGCTCTGCAAATTTGATATTTTATGCTTCATCATCAACAAATGGCAAATGACAGAAACCGGGTCGAACTCATAAAAAAGTTTTGGATCGCTAATGAAGCCTTGCCAAATATCACCCGAAATGTGGAAGGGTCTATTTTATTGTCCATTTAAAGGTGTAATTCGCGGTCAGCATTGCCATTAACTTCTAAAAACGTCCTTCCGTCCATTCTCGGGTGTACTCAACTCTTACTCTCATAACTCCTCGCAACAATGAATTAATCGGCATTTTTCTAAAACCTTCACCCCTGGTTACAACTATACTTTGTTTCCATCCTCACCCAAAACGGTTAGGTTTAATCTAAGCATATACCTTTATGATTTTAAGCCACCTCCTCTAGTCAATCTCATCTCGTCCACCGCAAAATGAGGTAAAATTTCACTCCATAGCCCTGTTAATACAGCATATTTTTATCAAAACTATATTATCTCCAATTTGATGGAATTCCTTCAAAAATATATAATCCGAAAAAATAGTTAGTTAATTAGGTACATTTAAATATACCAGACAGGAAAATGAGCTACGATGAAAGAAATTACCATTACAAACCTTTGATAAGGAGGACCTTGTATTGTTAAAATATCAATGTAATAGATAGGGATTGAATTATCACAATTTTCCCTTAATGCTTCTTTCAAATTCTACGTTGGGAGATATTAAAAACATAAGGCGTTAAACGATCAAGCATTCAGAAATAGCCCTTAAAAGACATATTAAACATATTTATACTTCATTTCTTGACGTCAATTAGCTCAAACCTTAAACTTTTTAACATTTATTTGAATTTTTTAATCATTCCATCTACATTCCTCAGTTAGAATAGTAACAAGCACTTACAAAAAGAAAAGCTTTAATTGGTTCACCATCTGGTACGTCTAAGAGATCAAACATTCGAAATACCTCGCAAACCTAGCAAAGAAAAATCTTACTACCTCAGGACATAGAATATATGGAAATGGGTCTGTACGGTATATATTTTAATGGAAATCAATAGTTGCGTGGGCTAATGTTCTTGAGAGCGAGTCTAAATGTGGGCACTTTTAGCTTTCTACCCGAGCAAGAAATACGATTTTTCTGTTATCCTATTTTCACGTTGAAGGAAAAAGAAAATGGCAATTTTGAAAACGTGGCCATGATTGAATGAACTTCTTTTCTTTTACATATGTGCGTTGTGTAATTTCACAGGGCAAAGAAGTTATGAGAAATTAGGTAGCGTAATGTGGTAAAAAAATTCTTCTAAAATATATCTCTCTTGGAATTTCGCTGAGTTGAGTTCACACGAGTATGAGCTGAGTGAGACAACAAGATGGATTGCCATGAAGCTTTTCTGAACACACGAGTACGGAATGGAAGTCAAGGCTTACCCGATATATACTTCCTCAACTCGCTTTCCGAACTTCTCGTCGTTATAATCACAGTCACACCCACCGCGTTCTTGTCACACCACGCCCAAACCGTCGAATATTCCCCTCCGTCCCATCCCCCGAATCCCTTTTCCCTCCCTACCCATTCCTCGCCGCAAGTGGAGAATTGAAAGATCCCGGAGATTACACTCTTCACGGGAGGGAAAGAGGAGATGGACTCGGAGAATGAGTGAGCTCGCGCGGGGAGCCGGGGGAGGAGGAGGGGGGGGAAGCGGCTGGAGATTCTTCGGCCACGGCGAATGAGATATTGGTGGATGCCGTTGGGGCTGTCAGGAGGGAGGACATCTGAAGGAAAGGGAGGGAGCAGAAGAAAGTGGAAATGATGTAAGATGAGTTCTTCACGGGGTTGAAGGAGAGGAACCGGCGGGAGGGCACGGAGTGGTCGGGGCACTTGCGGGATTCCGGACCCCACGAGTGTGGACCGGACCATGGGGGGGGATGAAACGCGTGGGTGGGCCCCGTTCGACCGCAGAATAATCTCCCGGCCGCCAGTCGATGTCACTTCCCTCTTGTTTACCATCGCGACACCACCGCAGAATTACCAAAGTGGTGGTGAGAACCGCTGCCCGACCCTTTGCCAGCCCCACCCATTCACATCGTTCTCAGAGACACAGAGCGCGCTCTCGATAAAATGGTCCCAAGCCTATGAAAACGTAAAGTGACAAGACCGCATATGCACTTCCATAATAGCAATCTTATTAACGTCCCCAAATTTTGACTTCCAATATCCCAGCGATCACGATACTAGCGCATTCCAAAAACATTTAACTCCCTGCTTCGCATTTATCCTCCCTTGACCTCTTCTCGCCACCCTCCGTTTTCAAATGAATTGGATTTTGGGGAGGCGTTAGACAGCTAAGGTCATTTGCGCCATAGGGGATAGGTAAGGGAGGAAGGGTGGATAGAAACCCGGCGTCGGCATTAGTCCGCTCTTAACAATTTTGGCGTTTCTATTGTTAGTAACATTATGAGTAAAGATGGATTGAATTTTTATTAGAAAAATACATTCGATCATAAAATCAAGTCCAAAAACACAAGCGTCGCGTCGGTGGAATGAAGCAATTCTCTAAGTATAACGGTACAAAATTCAGTGAGGACCGTTGTAGGTGAGAGAAACTTGCGCCTATTAGGACAAAAGTGGCTTCAGCAAAGTACTTCGGTCATAAGATATTTTATATCGACGTTTAGATACGCAGTATTTTGTGAACGTAATATGAAAATAGTTCAAATCATCAACAATTAATTGGCATAAAGTATCTCACTACCTTCTACTCCCCATCACCGATTCCGCCCGTGGACCTAACACTGTTTCTAACTGCCCACCTTCAACAGTCAATTTCCCAGGAGAGACAGAGGGGTAAAAAGAACTTTTTTATTGGCTCTCTCTCCGCTTACCAAAAACACGCTAACCACGCTAGCACCCTGACCTCCAACCGCCACCCCTCCCCGCCCAGTTGGGAATCTTCTTTGTTTCACCCCGTAAAGCGGAGCGTTTTCGGGATAATTGCCGGCAACGCATAACCACACGAACGCTTCGAAAACAAAACGTTTATGGGTCGCCTCCAACTTCTCTTTTTTACGACGGGAGTTAAAATTCGTTCTTTTTTATCCATTTGTTCGCTTTTTTTAATTCCCACTCCACCCACCAAGCTCCCAGAGCGCGAGTGGTGGTGGTCTTATATTCGCATGTTTAACCTCGTAGAGCGCGTTCAGTACGACATGTGCAGCAAGCTAATTTATAATGTTGGGTTCCAATTCCATTTACACGGTCGCGTCGCCTTCTCATTCATACAAAACACGTGCTCGAATTCAATTCAGGAGTGAGACGAGGATGAGAATCCGCGGATGATGCCGCGAGAGGATTCCGCGTGCCCTCGAAACTTCTGTCTGCCACCAATTTTCGATAAGAAATATTTTTTTCAGTGTATTTTCGCGATATTTCTCTAAAATAAGCCAGTTAAGTAACCCTCTATTTCACATGACCGCAATTCACATGCACCTCATCATTTGTTTCCAATTATCTTTCATAGCTACTTCATGACGAACATTTAATTAGATTAATACAAACAAATTTTGAAGGTGATTTCCGCTTGCAATTTTGGTTTATCAAACGTGTAACTGAGCAAACATCTTTTAGTATGGCATGACCAATACAGGTAGTGATGATTTATAGGCTCCTAAACGTGCAACTAGCAATGGAAGTTTTCGATCCGAAATATTTCCGTCATATTACACCGACGCTGATGTTATCCGTAAGTGCATCCACAGAACAAAAAAGTTGAGAAAATAAGCTATTGTGAATTGACTTCTATTTCCAATCAAAGTTAAGGTTCAGTAAGTTTTCAGTTTCTAATTATTGTTACTAAACAATTACGTATAGGAATAGCAGCAAAACTTCACGTTATTTTCTGTGTCCACGAAATCAAATGCTCTAACATCAAATTATTACCATCAAAACGGACCTAAAATATGGAAAACGAAGGGTAACAAGTAAATAGGTAAAAATAGGTAAAAAAATCACCACATAGCATCGGCTCAGTTTCTAGTACAGACCTTAGCAATCATTTCATTCCAATTTCAACAAGACTCGAATTATAGCGCTCCGCGATCCTAAAAATGCGTTTCTCATTATTCATAAGTGAAGCCAAATCTGACACCAATACGTTTTCATGGAACGCCACAGCCAATGGTACTTCATGAATAAGTAAGAGGCATTAGGAGGAAAATAATATTTTTAACTTAATTGACACCGAAATGGCCCATCTGCTGAATGAATAGCAGTCATTTATGCTGCACTTATGCGATCAATTATTCAAATATGCATTTCGTGGCGCCTAAATCATTATGAACTCTCGGCCATCAACTGCAAGCGAAAGTAACTTTCCCTACCAAGCCTATTCCATTGATTTCCCATGACTTTTCCCTGATTTATTTAAAAATCAAATGCACAACTGTAAATGATTCATGCATGCAAATAGATTTCCAATATAGTGATTTAGTCACGAAATTGAATACATATTCACATTGCCAATTAACGTGAGGTACTTACGCTGTTGCTGGACAGCAGTTCCAATTTAATTCAGCACTCAATGTAAAAGACTGAGAGGGCAACATAAATAAATTACTACATGACTCAACTTACACAGGCGTTATCCATCACTTCAAAAAAGTTATAGAGGGTGGCTCTGCATTCTTGTTGAATTGCAATAGCCTCGATTTATGCCAAACCTTTTGGATGAATAGTTAAAAATAAACCGGCCTACATATTAAGCGTAGCACAATCGTTAGTCTACTCAATAAATCTGGAGATGAAACTTAAAATCTCGTCATTTTACGCATATTTTATTACTTAGAAAAACAAATGTATAACAAAGCTAACTGCGGCCATTTTTAAATAATCAAGATGCAGCCACATCTTACAAGAGAACACCATAAAAATTGTTACTATTTTGTATTAAAGTTCAACAGGAGTGACGTAAAATAAAGAGAAAAACAACAGAGATTTGACATCTTATTGACTGAGTTATCTTCTCGTTGTTGACTTTTTTTCCTCAGAGAGACACTAAACTAATCTATAAACAGTAGAATTACTGCAATACATATATAAAGAAATACATATGTATATATATTAAAAACGAAGACCTAATTCATTTTGACAGCTGATAGGGTAGTGAGGTCAAAAATGTAAATATGAATTCTCTTTTGCTATAGTGCTTGATCTCAGAACATATTTCATGTTTGAATTTGCCATAAAGTTTCCAACGGCTGCCTTGAAAAATGAAAGCAGTCTCTCTGATCCCGAAAACAAGAACGATGTAGATCAAGTTACATCCAACAGTAGTGTAATTGAGAAAATGCGATTATGGTAACCTTACAGAGACTTCCTGTATTTCATAAATCCTAATTAACCATAAAATATTATTACAAACAATACGCATTTAATGTAAATAGCAAGAATCTGAACTTAAGAATAGATTCAATGGAATGAGAGACTATAAAAAATTGCTCATTTTGGTGATTCTTTCCCAAGAGGAACAGAGTGCAACAGAACTTCATTGTGATATTCACTCTCTCCTACAATGTTTTTTGTTACATACCAAAGTTCGACATTATCGCCTCCGTTGTCTGATAGGACAGCTGGATGCCCTTTTATCAAAGTTTTAAGTTCATCATTAAAATTTTGGCAACTTTGTATGATTACTAGTCCATTAATGGCTAAAGATGACACGGTAGCAATTTATCGTGATATAATGTACAGAGAATCAACCTGAGAGTCATGTTGAAAATAAATTCACTAAGAATTCGTACGAACCAACTTTAGAGGGTAAGCTGAATAGTGTTTTTTTAGGCCTCTTGTACTTGATGGTGCATGACAAAGTACAAGGGAAACTCATTTTTTTGAAACATTAATTTTTGGAACTACTCCATGGAAAAATCAACAAAAACTACATTCCGGTCTCTGACTTTCCACCTTACGCCAGAAGAAATTGAAACGAATAAGTATTCTTTTTCCGTACACATGATGGAATTCATTTAATTTCATTTTCATGCTAAGATAACGCTATCCTAATACGCTTGGGAGGGACAACTCGGTTCCCAAAAATGTAAGCCAATGGAATTAAACTCGTAAGGGTCAACACCAAATTCTACTGCATTTCAATGCTTTTATGCACAGAAAGGAGAGAGAGTCAAATTTTCCTGAAATAAGTTATGTATTAAGATGCAGCACCCATTACCAGCAAGACGCTTCTAACCATTTTTCTCTTTCGCATGAATTTACATACAAAATTACCGAAGCACGACGTATTGTTACTCTTAAAGGGGGCCTTACATTCAATATCATTACTCAAAATTTTTTGTTCTTCTGACTCAAGTTTCATATAAGACCCTTTGTTCATTATGTAATTTTTCCGACATTTGATTATTTATATGACAATAGATCTATTGGTAACATTTTAATGTGGATAAACGGTGCTGCCTGAGGATATTGCGTTAAAATAAACTTGCGCTAAGTATTAACGAGAAGCTTGTGATTCTAAAAGCCTATTGTACATTGAAAAAATATTTATAGAGACTTCACTTGTTTAAAGGTAGCTGATGTTTGCCTATAGGTCACACACAAAACAAATGGTCTTACATGAAACTTGAGTCAGAAGAAGCAAAAATTTGAGTGGAAGGTAATTTATAAACAGGCTCAATAAGCAATGGAAGTCTCTTTGGAAATGATAAAGTCAAATTTAAAGGAAATTAAATTAGGTTTTATAACGAAACACCTAAGTAGACATGATGAACGAGGAAAGATATGGAATGAGGTAATTTGCGATTCACGAATGTAAAAGTCTTTGGATATCATTTTTGAATCCCGTGCAGTACTCCTTGTCGATGGCCGAAACCCGAACTCTACTTTATCTATTAGCTCCTTCCTATAATTTAAATGACCACGATGATCAAATATCATTTATACCAATTGAGGTATAGAGAAGCTTTGATACTTATGGTGGAAATATTTAGCAACCAACTCTTTCACACAATTTCAATTAAAGTTTCACGTAATTACAACCTTCGGGTACAATTAAGCCCACGCACAATGTTCTCTCAATCGAGAGCGAATCCACGCGATGCAACTGATTTATTGATTTAAAAACACTGGAATACTTACCAGTATTTATCTCACTATTATCTCCGCCGTAAAATTTTGGTGGCTTGTCAATTCCCCGTAAATGCAGTACGCTATCCTAGGAGCCAGCTTACTAGGATTTACGAAACATGGAAGCTTCAGGAAGGACTCGAAGCGATGCGGCGCGGTCGTGGGTTAGTAGGCCCTGGACGCGTTGTACACCCTGTTGACCTGGCTCATAAATGCATCTCGTAGTAATTACTTTGGGAGATGATTTACAAGTGAAATAATCTGCACCATTCAGGGTGAATTGATTAGTAAGAGGTGGATTATTAGGATGATGGAAACGAGATTGAAAGAAAGCTAGCGTAAGCACTGCCCGTATTTCAACCAAAACAGACGTGGTATCCATAACTCTTCGTTGCATCGCACTGATGGAGTCGAGTACTTAAAAAGCTCTCTACATGATACCCTAATAAGGATACCTTTGTTTTTCTACTACGCACCAAGACGCTACAAGGGTTCAAGATCAGGCTCTCGCGGTGGCAAGCCATCTCTCTAGCTGCCTCACTCTTTGACATCTTTATACGAGAACAGTGTTTTATGAGCTGAAACAAATCGTTCAATCATTCAATGACCCTCCAATAACAACTCATGTAATCCCTCCCATGCAAAACCGGTGTCAGTTAAAACAGTGTAATGGCGGCACGGTCTACTTTCCGTTAAGTATTGCCAGACACTGTCTGGTCCGGACGGGGACACTATTTTTCCTCAAATCCCCCGTCATCTCTAAGCGCGTCACGTCTCGGCGTCAACGTTGCTTACATTGTCGCTGCGGTTTCCATCGTTACGGTTATGGCCGCGATGTTGATGGTTCGACTATATCCTCCCGGGAGTGAGGAAGACGGGGAGCGGACGCGGTGGCATATTCCCCCGACGTCCAACCAGAGTGTTATTATAATTTATTACCGCTCCGGTAAGAGGGAGACTAAAAGCAGGGACATGGCATGGAAGGGGATGCCGGCGTTGGGAGAAAGGTGGGAGGGGAAGGAAGTAGGTGAGGGGCGGCGGGAAGAGCGTACGAGGGGAGGGGCGTAGGGAAGATTTCCAGAGGGAGAATGGAGGAGGAAGGTAGTGGAGCATGGCGTTGGGCAAGTTTATGAAGGAACGGGTTGAGGAGGGCAAAGGGCATTCTGTGCGATCCTAAACAAAATATTCGTTATAATCTGGGATATATTAATGCAATATTGATCTCCTCGGGTATGGGGTATGTGCACACGTAATTCCATGAAATATACGATCGAAAACTGCGATGCGATATGATTATTTGCGAAGTAATATCATATGCTAGGTAGAGCCAAGAATGCGATGGAATAAAAAAATGAGTCATGTAATTCAGGATATTGTTCTATGATGTGCAATGTAATGTGACCCTATTGAATTAAAATGCCATAATTGTTATAGTGTAATTCGATAGAATTCGCGAATCCGAATAAAACGATGTGCAACGCAATTCCAGGCATTGCGATGTACGAAATTCGATTGAATTTGATACGCGATCTTATGTAATATCATGCCACGAAACGTTATGTCTTTTTAATAGATAATAATAAAAATAATGTAATTTATTGTTTTTGAACGATTTCTTGTCCATTTGCAACAAACAAAATTTATACAATATTTAGAGCTCATATGTTACAAAAACATGAATAGGGATGGATGGATACATTCTGTAAAATAAAAGAGCAGGAAAAAAAGAAAAAAAAAACACAAGTTACACTCTTTCAAGGGCATGTAGATATGAGAAAATCTTTCCTTAAAAACAGATAAAGAGGAAGAAGCCTTAATACCCGTGGAAATACTGCTTCATACACTACTTTATTCATTGACACTATTTGCAGCGATACAAAATTGTTGTTTGCATTGTTGAAATACAAATACTGCTGAATCATGACGAGGGCAGTCTAGGACGAAGCACGGACGCCTGGAGGGAAATTAAGGGAATGAGAGAGAGAGAGAGGAGGAGGACGAATGGAAGGAAATGTTTTGAGGTTGAGGAGGGAGGGTGAAGAGGGGGGAAGAGAGAGAAGAGATGGAAGGACAGGAGAAAAGAGACCGGATTTAAGTGAGACAGGTAACGACTGAGCGGAGTGAGGGCGTGGCAAACGGGGAGTAGTGGAGCGATGGTGGAGAAGTGGAGGAAAGGGGACCCGCAATTGGGAGAGAGTGACGATATCGAGGCGGAAAAGATATGAATGGGTCGTGCGTGTAAGGGACGAGAGGACGAGTCGCTCAATGGACACCCCTTACACGCCTCTTTTCCTTCCTCCGGTTGGGAAAACTCTCACTGTCCACGCTCACTACCCGCCGCGCCGAATTTCTGCGAATTTGATCCTGCGTCACTTAAAATAAAAAGCTTTTGTCCAAGATTCACACTCCATTATTATATTTATATTATTATTACTCAAAATTTCAACTTATTTATTTTATTATCACTCAAAATTTCAACTCCAGAATTAACAAGCACATTTCTAATTTTTAAATTATTCTTTCAAATAAAAAATGTTAAGTACCTAAAGAAAAATGTTAGGAAAAAATGTCTTTCCGTTCATTCCTTCAATAGTTTAATTTATCTTACCAGTCTGTATGGATATAAATGCTTCGGAACCTCTTTCAGTTGACTAAAAAATCACAATGACATATATAAATTTCAAATATTAAACATAATTGGGCAAGAGCTTCGTAGCTAGACACTTCGTAGGTAGCATTGCATAGTTTTACAACAATCTAGAGAAAGTGAAAAATTTTAAGTGTACCCGGACTTGAGCCCAGAAAGATTATTTCTGGTGTAAACCGAAAAAGTAGTAGAATCATGTGAAACGAATCTTGAAAATTTTATTTTAAGCCTTAAATATGAAAAATTACACCAAAATGTATTTCTCCCGCGATAGTTTTTTCCGTATTTCTTAATATGACGTGCATAACCTAAAAATCTCGACTATTGGCAAGTAATTTCAGTACATAGTAAAATTTAATTGACATTAAAATTTTAAACATTGAACTTTAATTTTAATTGACATTAAAACTTTAAATACTGAACTACAAAAAACCGACATTTAAAAACTTGTAAGTTTTGTGTAAAGTTGAAACATCTATAGACAAAGTCTTTTTACCGTTTTACGACAAAGAATGGATACCACAATCAACCTAAATCCCGTTTTAGTTGCTAACAATAGTATACATCAGGCTTCATAAAATATACCATAGAAATATACATACGTATATGAAAAAATACATACAAATTTTGGAACCATAATTTAACGCCATAATGCCATAATAATTTCCTTCCCTTGGAAATTGCAAATGCCCAGAAAGTAAGCGACAGATTGATACCATTTGTTGAGATAAAAGCAATCTGCTGTAGTAGGCTATTCATGCTGACCGTGCTAGTCAGTTAATGACCTAAGTTGTCGTTGCAAGAGGAATATTTCAACAAAATATCCATCTACATTCAATAACAGAATCCGCTTTCAAACTTAAGAATGTTGTGCTAGAGCTGATTTTTAAAACTTTTAAATACCAAGAGATCATTTAGGGGTAAAATATCATCAAACGCTAGTTTGTTTCTCTTTGACATACCCATCACGCCGTTCCCTTTCGGGGTAGGCACAGTCAAAATGTTTCACTCATTAATACATAATTGTACACTTAACTCTGCTTCAATAATTTCCTCCATTCTAACCTATCCTTGCAAACCTCTTTTCCTCATTTATCCCCATACACTGTTTCATACACGCCCTCCTGTTTTTAAAACTCCTAATATTCCTCCTCCTAAGACCTCCTCAACCTCAATCACAATCACATTCCTCAACCACAATCAACCATAGTTTTTTCGGCCTACCTCTACCTCTCACACCATTCATTCTACTCTCATGTATCTGTTTTGTTATTCGACTCTCGTCCATTCTCTCAACATGGCCAAACCAACGAAGCACACTCCTTTCATACACGTCCATTACTGGAGCATTTAACCCACATTCATTCATGACCCACTCATTCCTGACCCTATCCATCCTACTTTTACCGCAAATACTCCTCAGATAACTCATACCCACGGCGTTTAGTCTACTCTTATGTCTATCCTGGCATACCCATGTTTCACTACCATATAGCAAAGTGGGAAGAAGTACACTTTTGAACACGGGAATTTCTCTTCCTTAGACAAGCACTCATTCCTTGATATGCTCCACATGCTACCTACCACTATCCTTCCAACATTCGCATGTCTCTTTATCTCCTCATCTATTCTTCCATCTTTCGCATACATCTTACCTAGATACACAAAATCATCCACCTGTTCAATGACTTCACCATTTGCCCTCATCATACAGTTATTCTCCCCATTCTCCTTATCAAAAACTATAACTTTAGTCTTGCAAGCATTTACCTTAAATTCCATTCTCTCCATTGATTCACAAAACTTATCTAGGAGCTTCTGTAATTCCTGTTGACTGTCTGAGATCAAAACAGCATCATCCGCATAGAGATGAACTCGAAATTTCCAATCAAAACACCGTCGTTTTCACTACATGCGTCTCTAACACATTTATCCATTAATACATTAAACAGCCATGGAGACATTACGCATCCTTGCTTTACACCCCAAATTATAATAAACCAATCACTCAGAGTCCCGTTAGCTCTTACACTTGCCTTACTATTGTCATACATCGCCATCATAACATTCAATAACTGACCATTCACTCCATAGTCTCTCAAAACCTTCCACAACTTATTTCTATTTGCTCTGTCATATGCCTTCTCTAAATCGACAAACGCACAGTACACTTTCTTTCCGACACTCATACATTTTTCTATCACTTGCTGAAGTGGAAAAAGCTGGTCACTACATCCTCTCCCAGGCATAAACCCACACTGCACACCCCATATTCTGTCGGAAGTAACATTCCTCACTCTTTCGATTAATATTTTACTGAGCACTTTTCCCGGGATTCTCAATAAACTAATGGCTCGATAATTATTACATTCGGTCTTTTCTCCCTTCCCTTTGTACGACGGAACGATGATAGCATTCTTCCAATCCACTTCTCCTCTTTGAATAGGAATAATATTGAAAAATGTCAGAAATTCCATCTGACAAAACCACTTATGCCGCTAAATATACTGTGAAAAAGGGAGAAAGTAAAAACCAAACCAAGATAACCATGTATGTATAAATATGCCGTATGGTTAATCTAATATTCATTTTTCTAATAAAATGAAATTCGATGGGTGCTGAAAAGGTGGGAAAAATACTAAATATATGGCAACGAGATGTTTAAGGTCGCAATTATAGAAATACGAAAGCAACTTGCTCTTTGGACGAGTGAGGCATACTGAATATGTGCAAGAACTATGTCAAATTGTCTCAAAGAACGGACAGTAACTTTCACGCCAACAATGTACAGCTTTAAAATGATACTATCGAATTCATTTCATTCACCATATCCCATTATGCAACCCGTGTTTCTGTAAACACTACCTGAATGGTGAAGGCAAATTTCTACTATGATGACGTCTTTCATAACATGATTATTGTTTTCCAATTAATTTATGCGTATTTACTCTCCAAACAAATTCCATTTTGTATGATTTTGGTGACATGTTTGCAAATGGCAAAGACAATTTACACATCGGCTTCAACCTCTCCTCGTCCCTGTTTTTGCTGCAAAACAGATTCTGCGTCACAATTATTTCCTTGCGCAGTCCATCTGGAACACTTCTCTCTTCTTTAGAAAACATAATGGTTATACTTTTTGAATTCCACATTCAAGTATTACAATGATTCGTCAGTTATTATGCACAATGAAGTTGATTAGATAAGATATGTTTTTGAAAAACATATGCACGTCATATGAGCAAAGAGCTTCTCTCAAATATGATTGATTTGGTCCCACAAGCAGGAGAACCATGGCCGAAAATGGAGTATTCTTTCGAACTAAAAGGATTTACGTGTCACGCTATGATTAGGGCAGCAGCGCAGTGTCCCTGACGAGAATGAAGTATCTGTCACACTTTGAACTGCTAAGAAAGATTAATGCTCTGAGAAAGTGGATTTGACCCTTTACATCATTTTTCGTTTTGAACTAGCCTTTGGAAAAAGTAAAGGTATAGGTTATCTATACTCTACAACCACTATGCTCCACCGTAGATACACATTCAATGCATAAGCGGCATAAATGCTATCATCTGGTTTTTTATGTTGCATGAGAACTTTCACTTTCTTCTGGAGTTTCTTGCCCTTTTACTGATTTTTTTGTCATATTTTAAAATCCCCATTTCCACAATTTTAAATTCCCAAGCTGGAGTAACGCAATTTTAAAGGCGATTTTTATGAGTTTCATTGTTGACCAGTACAAAATGTCAATCAGCTGGTACTGACTTATCTCATGGAAAAATAAACACGATATGAGAAGCAATTTCTCGGAAGTTGCAAGCCCTGTACAGCGAAATCAATATTAACTCAGGATATCGGATCTGGAGGTTCGCAGAAAGTGAAGCATTAGATTTTATAGAATCTCGGAGGACAATGACCAAATTGCCTCAATACCTAAGTATAACATAATCGAGTGATCAACCAAGAATTAAAATAATTATAAAATTGGCATCGGAATGTCCTTCCCACCAGCAATGGTTGATGGGGCAAAGTTCTGAATCCCTTCCTCTTGTAACCAAGTGAGGGAAACGGTGGTGTAAGTTATCTTACGGACTTAAACTAAAGAGGGCTAAAAAAACAGCTCATTAGGATGGACTACATGTTTGAATGTTTCATTGGCGCGTTTCATGTGTTTGACGTGACGGGGCAAAGTAGGGCATGTTCAGCACTGAAAGTGGAATTATTCTAACATTTTGGTAAGTACAATTCCTCATTGTTCAATCTGATCAGACACTGCCGATCGCGAGATCATCATCATAATGATACTATAAGTTCGATGTCTTGTTTTTAAATATGCAGTGATTAATAAAAAAGGATTACTAACCCCCACAACAGCTATTTACTAACAAAACGCGGTCAAATAAATGCTCAAGGACCTCAAAACCGAAGTGTTATTTTCCGTTATGGAAATAACTAATGGCTTTCAACGAGAAAAACAAATACAAGTTTGATAACGGTGATAAACCAGGGTTATTTTTATTTTGGATCACCATAACTCATTGAAAGAGTTGAACTTAATACAATGCTAAATTAAAATATAGTGCTAATCTAAAAAATACCAAACCTATTGAATGAAGATGTCGAGTTCAAATACTTAGTACGTTATGGTTTCTGTCATATCTTTGAGAACCAGATCAAGGTTCCCATCAATTAGGAAGGTCAGTTTGTGCAATTGAGGGATTGGAATACCTCATAAGATAACTTACATCACTGTTTTCCTCACTTGGTTACATGAGGAAGGAATTTACAAAGCAAGAGATTAGAGTAGGTTGGGCCCACTGCCAATGGTTACGAACCATAATTTTCTCACAACTTCCACAAGAGGACTCCACATGAAGGACAAAGGACATCATCAGAGCGAGTTGGGCTTAAATGAAACTTTTCATTTGGAGAAAAGATAATTCCACTTGCTTAGCAATAGTTGTGCCAGTTTATCCACCGCATTTAATTCAGTTATATCAGTATTTTATTAGCATTCCTCTTGATGTGCCTGAAATGTAGACAGAACTATGTTTTTTTTGTCGAAAACCGAAGTTCCGATGAAAGAATACATTGAGAATATAATGAAAGCCACTGCAAAGAAAATGACCAGAAATAAGACCAATAAATATAAAAGTGAGGAGGAAGGGTAAAGGAAATGAAGGAACGACAGCAAATGTGATCATAGAACACTAGAAGGGTACCAAAACATTTTCATCAAGAAATATTTGGATAAAATCAAAATAAAATTATTGGTGTAAAATCGCTCGCACGACCCATTCTGCATCATGCAAGCCATCATGCAACATCTATGTCAACAGTTTGTTCTCGCAACATGCAACTGCAGACGGATATGAATAAAGCAAAGTAAAAAATATGCGTCGAATAAATCTCAATCGAAAGAGGTTGGAGATAAGGGGGCCTTGCTCTTCTTTATTCATTTAACTTAGGATTTATAGGCAATTTTCCAGCATTTTATGGCAGTAAAAAGAGGGAATCACAGCCTCAAACTCCATTATGAGCACAATAAATACAAAAAAAACATGAGCGTCAGTCTATCACGCTCTCACGCCTCACTTGCAAAATAAAGAGAGCACGAGGTGGTGGTGGCGAAGCATCTTCCCTCAATCGGAGCAACGCATATACAGTGGACGGATCCATTAAGAGGCCAATAAATCCGCCACTGCGGCTATCAAAGCGCCTAAGAGGAGCAGAGTGTGGTTGAAGCATAACCTAAGAATTATCGGGTTGTAAGCGTAAAGATGAGATTTAAGGGAGTCTTAAAATAAGTAAACGACCTATGCATCCCATTATCCTCATTACACTACATACGCCGTACTTTCCGGTTGTTATGAAAAGTTAGGTTGGCTTATCTTTATGAGGAACCACTGCACAAGATTATGAATAAAAATTGGGGGTAATGTATAAACATTATTGATGCAGGTCAGGGGATAGGTGACATGCGGAATACAGGAAATTAGGGTCATTTGTTCGAATCTTGCCTGGGGTCTCCTGATTCTGTTTTATCCCATGATCAGCCATTTGTCTTGCAGCGTGCAGTATGACCGCAGTTGTTGTGGGTCCTAATATCCATTACAGCAATTATGGGCACAAACTCAAAACACATCATCTCCAACTAATGCGTGTCTAGTGCTTGGCAAACAGCCGTGTGGGTAGTATTATCTTATTGTTAGAACACTTGCGAAAGGAAAAATCAATGTAAACTGAAGGTTATCACCAATATAATATTTGTACCCAGAAAATATATTCATACTACTTATTTTTGGTAGTTAATATCAACGCAATTTACCATCTCCTATCTTTGTTGAAAGTCTTCGTTGGAATGCAGAAGAGAAATTCAAGTTATAAATGTAACTAAACTATTTCACTAAGGTTATTAAATAATAAAAAAAAGACTCAAATGAAAAATATGGTGATTAATGTAGCACAAATTGTAGGAAAATGAGATCGTTGACCGAATAAAATGTCTCCCTCCAAGTTTCTAACACTACAATCGCACAGTAAGGAATAACAGAGTTGGCCAAAAACAAGCAAGCTTATGCTTTAATGGTTCTCTTCCCTTGTCGATTAAGGGGATAAATAATTGACTAAAAGATTTATGCTAAGCTTCTGCTGTAATTACAGCCCACTTAGAGAGGATTAGCCGCAACTCGATTGGCGTGAGTTGCACCAGAGATATGAAGTGAATGACACGAAACGAAACAGAAATTATATTTTGTACATTTTTATTTGCATTTTGTCCATAAATTGTCCCCTATGTATCAGGTTGGACGTATAAAACATTTTCATCCATAATTCCATCAGTCATATACGCAAAATAGTATCTCTTCTCTTAAGATTTACATTTTCGAGAGGAAATATTGGCTCACAAATTAATTCCCTCGGGTTTTATATTCTGGTATATAACCGAACAAAAATTTATCAGTAGAAAATTTATCCTCTCCACCTCATTTCATTATGAATCCATCCAAATAAGCGATCAGCTATATTCCACAAATCGAATTAAAGACCCGTGTTCGAAAATGTGGGAATCAGAATAAATACGCTGGCAGGATGCTTATCTCAAATTCGATTGCGCGAGGCAGTAAGTCTCACGTTCTCATTTGTCTATCAGAGAAAATTGTATAGCCCCTGCGAGGGGGAGGAGAAATCGACTGGCGATTGATACAGAACAGAGAACGTATTTAAAGCAAGGAGCTTGGAGTATCGGAGGTAAGAGTTTGGAATAGTCAGCCCATTGACTGCCGAAAATTGAACTGGTGAAGCTTAATTTTTGAAAGGGATTCTTTTGGTTTTTACCCCCAGATACTTTTTGTGGCCCATAAATATTGAGAAATTCGACGGTTTTATGCAAAAAAATGTTTCTTGGGGCAAAAATATTGAACAAACTTAACATTCATGCCCCAAAAAAGGAACGGAAACTAAAGACCGCTTTGCGTTATCAAGCATTAACTTGCTTATATGGACTGGAATTATATAAAATCATGAAATAATCTGAGAACAGGTATATTTAAAAGGTATAAAACTCATTAATTATCTAACACTATCGAATAAATGAGCCGCAAGAGCTTGGAATGGCGCTCAGGAATTGAGGTGGGAAAATATTCCAAAAGGAACTCAAGGGAAAAACATACGACGAGCAATAATTTTTTCCGAGTTTAGCAGTGAATATTTTATGAAGGCATACAGATGATCTGGAATTGCTCTAGAGAGCTCGATTGCTTCCTGAATGCATTTTGCACGATAGAGGAAAACATTTTGAAGCATCCTTTTTTAAGATTCCAAAATCTTCCGATGAATTCTGGGTTTTTACAAACAGGGGAACCTGAACAGAGCCATTGAAATACGTCAATAACGATCCATCATTTTAAATTTTTCAGTAATCAACTGAAATGCTTTATTTATTGTTTTACTCATGGCTCATGATGCCGCTTCAGTGGTGACCTCGCAGATAGAAAGTAATAAAAAGTTTTGGCTCGGACGAGGAAAGCGACTTCCCGGTGATGCGGGATATCATTTATGCAGCACACGCAATTCTCAGGATCCCCAATTCTCAGGAGGTCACGAAGGGTCCATGAATTCCTAAAACCACCAAATTGAATAGCCACACTATCCCATGACAAGGCAATTTACATTGCCTATTATAATTTACGAAAACTCATACGGATCCTACAGAGGTAAAATAAATTAGTATTACAGTCGTAGTGAAACAACTGGGTCACCCTTTCCAGCTCAGAATAATAATTGCACTTAATGGTTTAGAGATTATGTGAAAAAAAAAGTTTTTCCGACATAGAAAATGGCCAAGGGTATTCAGAATAAATTCCTTCGGAAAAAATGGATGTGCAGGAAATGTTACTGCCTAAGTGCGGCGGATTTTACTGACGTAAAAGATTTGATCTGCCCTCTCGTTCTACGCGATTTATTGGCTTGAATAATCAGTCCTTTGGCGTACAATTTCATCTCTTACCAAAATAAAGACTTGCATATTTCCCATTAAGTAAACAATTTTCCCAAATATATAACCTCACCTCCTTAGAAGTAACGAGATTAATATTGGCAATTTAAGAGGAAAGATTCAAATATATACGGTTTTTTTACGTTGAGAGGTTTATAGTTAATGGGCAAAATTGGAATACATCTACAATTATTGGGGAGGGAAATATTTTTATTTATTTTATAATTCACCTGAGACAGAAATCTCGAATCAAGTGAGAAACATCCACGGTGATAGTATGGTAGATACGCGTAAGTCAGGGTTAGTACTATATAAGTCCCAGCGACAACTATTTCGCCGTTGATGTCAGTGATAAAAAAAATAAATGAACACAAACACCCATTCTGATTTTTCCATTTTAAGGTGTTATACAAAATTTAAACTCTAAATTCGATTGCACACAAATGGATTGTTAATTGGGTCAGCAGTATCTAAATAACAGTGTGTATTCCACAAAGCCAGTACTAGGCTCTACCACAATCCACGAAATTAGGTAAAATACTATCATTTTCCATTCAATCGAATCTATTCTTTTACTTCCCTGTTTTAACTCTTCTGCTGAAATCAAAAGGATAGCTGTAAAAAGCTAATGTCCACACGATAAATGTTGGCGTCACTAGGTCTAATGCACTTGCTGTTTATGCCAGAAATTCAAAGCTGTATTCGCCTCGAAGCTATTATAAACTGAACCAAAATTTAAAATATCGACCGTATGAGCTATTATTTCGGCTTTTGTAATAAGCCCAAGGTGCTGTCAATATGCCGTATGAAAACTATCTTCTAGATATCCGTGCAACCGATCACATACATTGGTTAATTATGAAATCTAAAAAGTAAAATAGAGAAATTAAAAATATCAAAAGAAAACACTTAATCGCTCCAAATACTTTTCACTAGAACACTTATTTTATGACATGAATTTTTTTCTTGACAGTTAAAAATTTACACTTGCGTAACTTCTAATACACAATTTAACTAAGCAGTTTAAAGGATGAATTGGTATACACGCATTAAAATTTTAAATATAGTTTCCCAACTCTTTCAAGTTCTTAAATGCAAATTTAAACCACTTTTTGCTTGTCTTGGACACCAAAAAAATGGATGACAGTTATTTGCGTTCGTTTGAGCACGGACGCCAGTATTGAGTAACCTAATAATTGATAGTCAATTATTTATTTTCTGTGCATCACAGTTAGGTTTTATAAAATCCGATGTACGTTCCGTCTTTAGATAAACATTTTATTTAAATAACAACTCACATATGCTACGAGTTAAAAATGCTTCTCCGCTAATTTAATGAAATGTAATTGGAGCTTTTTCAAATTTCAGTACTTTCTTTTTTATCATAGAAATTATGCACGGTTCTTTAGTTCACCAGGGTTTGAATCGCACATCTCGATCAATTCTCATCAAAAATTTATGCAACACAAGCGCTAACCTGGATCAATATATTCGCAATTTTCCAAGAGCGCTAAAAAATTCATGCGAATTGAGAAATCTTCCAATTATTACCAAACGATTTCCCTTTTTGAAAATGAAGTGACTGCCTGTACTGCGTACCCTGCAGTACGGAATCATTTATTCTCAATCGCTTTTATTTGATTAATTGAGATTCTGCTCTTATCTTGTTTCAGGAATACATAAATTTATGAGCTGAAAAAATTGATGAGGCAGAACAGAATGTTAACAATGTAACGCTCTTCGATCACAGCCATTTTAAAGTGATGAAAAGCTATATTTCAGGAGTTGAATTGGTACACTATAGACTAACGCAGACAAATACTGTAATAAGACGCATTAAGTTCACAAGATTTCTCACGCACAAGGGACCTTCAAACATAGGTTCACAAAGGTGTCACATAGAGAGCGCATGCTGAGGTTGACATGCGACACTTTTTATGTGAAGCAAATGCCTACAAATGAGAGTACTAAATAAAGAGAATGTCAGCTTAATATAACAATAAAAGATCTCTTTCTTATTAGTCAACTTGATATAACTGATGCAACAAATTGAATCGATGTTTTAAATATCATTTCATGTCATTTACACGGTAGGTATTTCTTTTGACAAAAATAGTTTACGGGTAGATTTCACACCATGAATATGAAGTTAGAAGGAATATGATCACCAACTATGGATACTAGGCAGCATATTCTATGAAAGTTCCTTTTCCGTTCCTACACTAAGGCTAATTTTGTGAACTTTTCTCTTGAGCAATGAATGCCATTCTCGCCTTCCATATTCCCTTTCCTTACTCTTGGACCTCATTTCTTTTATCACTAGGGAGAATTTTAAGGAGAACTACGGTTGCATATTCGAAGATAACGTACAGACTCAACCTGGAAGAGGGGACTTTTTGAAGCTTGGTACCGTTCTTCAACGAATGTACGAGCAGTTTCGAATTTTAGCATAAAACCATTTGTAAAGGGTACACCATACCCAGTAAAATAAAACTTGGGTGGGAGGGTCTGAAAATCCCATGAACCAGTGGGAGTATTTTCATTCAGACTGATGCCAGTATTATTAACGAATCGTGCTTTCGGAAGAGAGTAAAATTATTTTATTACATGCCTGCAGTAGTCTCCTATGCATTCCTTAATTTTAAATAAAATTCACACATGGGAACAAATAAAAAGCTAAAAAAATACGGTCGCAACATATAATAAACCATCTTTGATTTTTAAAAGTAAAGATTTAGAGTCAAATTTACAATTGAGTTTTAAGGACACCAAAAATTAGATAAAAGGTCATTTGGACAAAACTATTTTCAAACGTCACCAAAGTGGAAAACAAGTCCAAACCTTTGATTGTTTATCTAACGCAAGACCTCTCAATTTTTTTATGTTAATCATTCTCCGAGAATAGTTTCTGAGTTTTGTTTCTCAAGTCAAGTACGAGCGAGACCAGACAAAGGAGCTGAGCCTGAGTAGGAGGAGGATGTTAATGGAGGGAAGGGGATAATGGGGTAGAAATTATTTCGAGTAAAATCGGAAGGGAAGAAGCAATAGGAATGGGAGTGGGGTTTCAAGAAGCCTAGGAAGGGAACTAGAGCTGCTATAGATGTGGCGGTAAAGGAAGTGATGGAGGATAATGAGTAAAGACGTGATAAACATGGAGGGATTCAGAAAAAAGAAAACTTCATGACCAGAGTAGGAATCAAGATAAAATGGCGCGAAGAGTACACAAGGTTTTTTCAGAAGGAAACAATGGAACTTCAAGAGGAGGATAGGATGTGATTCTAGCTTTTTTTAGTCAATTACAACTTCAAGTAAAAATCACTACTATTCCACAAAATAAATATTCATTGTTTCAACTATTTTTGCAACAATTTAGGATCTTCAGGTATCCAAAAAACTTGGTAGATTCCTGAGGATGCTTTGCTGCATTAAAACTACTTCAATTAATAAAAATATTTTCTGCGGAATCGAAAAGTTGAAAATCGTTTATCTTAAATAAAAAATGAAATTCTATCAACTTTCAACTGTTTGACCACATCAAGAATTTTCTTGAGGTAAATGTACATGATGTCGCAGCTCCATAACTATGAAGTAATGAGCTGAGCAAACATTTAGGCCAGCACCTTTAGTAGATACCACGGAAACACCAGTCGCTGCAAGGATATACCATTTATTAAAATGCTATAAATACCATGGAGAACATAAATGAAAGAACCATTATAGAACGTGATGCAGGCCAGGCCGTTTGAGTAAGTACTCACCAAAACAGTCCAGGGATACAAATCCAGAAAATATTCGTGAAAATTCATTTGTTTAAAAAAAATGGCAGGTCCAAAAAAATAAACTTACCCTATTACCCACCTCTGGTAGACATTGGACGATAGGGCAAAGAAGGATCATTGACCCAGCTGAGAACGCCGTCGGCTCATAGAGAGTCCTTGAGGTGAAAAAGCCGTAGGAATGAGGGAGAGGGAGGCTGAGTTGGCGGCTCTCCAGCAGAAGTGGAATTGCCGGCAGAGGGGAGTAAAGGGAGGTGGTCCTCGGAGGGGGAGTAGGAGGTCTGGAGGCCGAGAGAGCAGCGCTCGGTTGAGATTGACAAGGGGCGCGCGTGTGTAAAGGATACGGGGGAGATAAAATAAAAGACACGGGTTGCCATTCTGGTCCATTTCTCCCCTTAACCAACGAGGTTATAACGATAATACCCTAGCCAGGATGTATATACGTGTTCTCCCAAGAAATATCAAAATCTACGCGGCTCCTTCAACCTTTCCAGGACCGCGTAAATGCCTTCTATTTAGAAGTCGACGCCACTCAGCCACTTTCACGTGGCGTTCTGGGCCATAAAATGAGAATTGGGTGAAGGAAATACTCGATACATTTCTCACTCCGGAGCACCTTTCCTCGCGCTGTTTTATTTATGTTTGGCTTCAACTTTTTATGTACGGTCATCTGAGAAAAGCTTAAATACAGCGAGGAATAGAAGCGCATTCTCATAATCTTCAACATGGTAAGCATTAAGAATTTTCACAACAATTCGTGACAGAGGAATATCCATTCGCAATAAGCCAAATAATAGATTACTATCTTCATTAATTAGCTATTTAGCAAATTGGAAATTTCATTGTTGTATGCTCAGGTTAAGCATAGTCCGCTTAGCTGAGAGAAATTGAAAGTAGGGAATAAATACCCTCAATAAACACGAAAGTGAGACGTGATAATTTAACGCTAATTCTATCAAATTAGAATAACTTTAATGAATTGAATAGCTTGCCACCATCCAAGCTTGTTTTCCTCTGTCAATCTAAAAATAATTTTCATAAGGAGGCTCTCCTGTCAGGAAAGAAGTCATGCTTAAGGAAAAGCCTTCTTCTCTAGGCCAAAAAGAACATATCAGTAAAAATAATTAGAAGAAGATCACATTCCAAAGAAACCGTTTGCTCAATAGAAAGCCTTCTCATGAAAGAAAAGTTTCTTATATTTCTCAGGAAATAATCTCGCCCGAGCGCTGTAAAAGATTAAATTTGCAGCTCACAGCTTTCCCCTTACAATTTCGTCGACTCTCAAAGACGTAGGATTTTATTTACGTTATTAACTTGCTTTTGGTAATCATGAAACGTCCCTTCTTGAAAGGCGTGAAGGCATTTAGAAGGCATTTTTTTTTCCTATTAGGGACAGGATGGTATTTTTTCATTTCGCTCCGCACAACGTGGGAGTCACAACCGCTTTTTTAATACCCCTCCCGGGAAAAGAGATCATGGACGTAATTGGGCGTCACTGTCTTCTTCCTTTATGAAAAGTTTAAGTGATTCCGTTCCGCATTTCCCCGGAGATGTACGGGAAAAGAGGAGTGTAGGAAGCCCACGGGATATTTCGAACAGTGGTAATTTCTCCGGTGTCATCCATTTTCGTTTAATGTAACTATGGGCGATGAAGCCACGACGCTATCAATACAGTTTATTGGCGAATGGGTAAAAAGGCGAAAGGCATTTTTATCAATCTTCAGGTATTCCAATAGGTGTCAGCCTTTGACGCTCGTTTTAATCTCGTACATGAGGGGTCCACAGGAGAATACGCCAAAGGGGAAATTTTCCGGGCATCCGATAAAAAGGAATAAAATTACCATCGATCTTTTCATATTGACACCAGCTTTCATGATGAAGTTTTCGTTGATCGCTTTTCTCTCTCTCTCTCTTTGGACATATTTTCTTACCGCCGCACATTTCTCCGTAAAAATGGAGAATGAGGTATACTGTGTAACACAATTGGTATTAAAGCGGAAAATTGTCATTCAAAATCCAATTTTGAAACAAAAACATGCACGAGGAAGAAAAAATACCAACTGCGGCGTCATCACACACTGATTTGTCATTTCCAAGTAATGATATTCGTGTGACACAAATGATCCAAGTAATCGACGTACCATAAACTCCGCAATTAATCCTTTAAACTCTATTGAAAGATACACATTTTCGGCAATTTGAACTGTGAAGAGGTGATTTTTTAGACCTACAAGGCCGAAATAAATTAATTATGAAACATTGGTTTAACAAAATACCTTAAATAAAGCTACCTGACATATTTAGGTCATCACATTATATCAATTGATTTAGAAGCAGTTTCATAGAAATACTTTTATAAGAATACAAGTGAATCTATATTTAAATCCCTATATATTAAAAAACTATTCAGCGCACGTTAAGTTTCGGACTTTTTAAACGCCACTACTAGAATCCACATCGTCAGTTACTTCACTTTTGTTTAGGTATTTATATAATACGTCGAATTTTCTGAAAAGCATTTCAGTGAGAAACAAAATTCTTGCTGCTGCAAAAGAAAGAATAGTAAGTGCTGGAGATTATAGGCTAAGTATTACTCACAAGCATTGCTTACTACTTTGAAATCAGTACAGGTGAGTTCTCGAGCGGCAGGCACTACTCACTACATCATTCAAATGTATTGCGTATCTGACACCCAAGCGTTGACAAATCGATAAAAATTGCAGTTATCGTAAAACAGCGGAAATATTTCGTATACATAAATTATGCTTGACGCAATTTCAAAGGAGTTAATTTATTGATTTGATATGCTTAAGTTTTTTTTTACATCATTGGAATACCGTAGAAACTATTCGCCTTTAGCTAAATTACAAGATAAAAATCTATTTTAATCAGTCCTATTACATGGCTTCTACGCCCGATTACAAGTTGTTCTAAACCCATCGATACGCATTTGTTAAACCTGCAGAGAGCGCAATAAATCCCATTAATGATTAAAGCCCCAAAAGAGCCAACGTTCGTATTTTTATGAAGAAACTTATGAAACATGAAACATGAAAATGACATGAAACAAAACACATGAAAACCTCTTCAGGCATTTTAACGCGACATGATATCGCCTTACTTGGAATAATAGTAGTGGCCACGACGAGCGTTACTGCAATCTTTCTGCAACATGAACTCCAATTTAGCAAAATTAGGTTTAAGGCCTTATATTGGTGAATTAGAATTCTACATTTCATGATCAGATATATTTTATCAGTGGAATTTTTACTAAAAATGAACGAATTCTCTAGATATTGTAAATATAGAGCAAAAAACGCCTGATGAATTCAAATTCATAAACTATCGTCATCATTTCTTTTTCACACCCGTGCATTTTACTGTTTCCTTCTAGATACCAGCGCTTTGTTCTCAAATTTTAACCTATATTACGTCCAACCCCTTTAAATTTCTTCGCGCCTCTCCTCGGATACCGTTCGCCTTTTCTCGAGATTATCACCCACATAACCACCCTATCCGCCACCAAACATCGCATCCACTCCCCCATCTCTCTCATTTTCAAAGGCCCACACCCTATTTTGCCGCATCTCTTCCAAGAAACCGCTCTCGCCGAATTTCGAGAATGTTCTCCCGCCCTCTTCGCAGATTCCCTCCTCCCTTATGACGACCCTCCCTCGTAGAATTCCTCACCACCTCTCCCGGCCATGTCTCCCCCAATCTATGTCCTCGTACCCCTCTCCCTCCCTTTACATCCTCCCCGACTTCGACTCCCAGGAATCTGTTCACAATGAAAATACCCCATAAGGGTCGGCACAAAAGGGGGGCCAGATAAAAACTTGGCCGGCTTCACGAGTTCCAAAATATTGTGAGCGCCAACTTATCGCTCTCATTCGATATATATCGATAGAGAGCGCGCTGGCTCGAATGTCGCCCGAGTGACTCCTGATGGCATCGTGTGGAACGGAGAATTTGAACGATGTCGCTTCCAATGAAGTGGAACGCCTGACAAATGGCCTTCTCCTGCCACACAACGCTGTACAATCACAAACAATTACATAAAAAAAGAAAAAATGCAGAAAATCAACAAAAATTCAAGTAATTTCATATTCTCAATATGATTTTATACTCTAAAACCTCAAGCACATGCAATTTCTTTCTTAATTTTTCTCAACTCTCCCCCTGTATTCAATGACATCAGATGACCTAAGAGTACGTAATAATGTGAAATGATCTCACAAAAAAGGAAATATATGAACAGAAAATAACTCAGGAAGGGTTTCAGTGCAAGGGCAAAGCATAAAAATACATTATACCTTAACAATCAACAGGGTTTTTATTGAAGATGCGTTGTGGAACCATAACTTGCCTCGGCTGGGCAGACATAAATTTCAAAGACACAAATGCCCTTTTCCAAGCAGATTTATTCGAAAAAAATTCGCATAAAATACCGTTGCTCTTGGCTACTCATTGGATAAATGCCCAATAAAATAAATACCTTGAAAATTTGTTGTAAGTAAGATAAATTACCCTTAATAATGTCCTATAGCAAGCTATCAGCATCAGTGTTAGGATATCTCATGCTAAGAATACAAATGCAATTATCATTCCAACATTTACAACTCTTCCATATCATATATGAATCCCCTTGATGTTTAATTACATTGAGATATAATTTTTTTCAATGACACACACGCATCAGGCCAGTTCCCTTATGTCGATGTGGTGGGCACCGCTCTCCTGACGAATGGTCCTCGGTTCCATCCACTTTCCCTAATGTTGACGCACTAGGCGCCGCTCCCCTCACGAATGATCCCAGTTCATGACTGCTCAGCCTCTTGCTGCGCTCTCCCCTTTCTATACCAGGGGTAGATGGGGTTTCCACACTTAATCTACCTCTCCATTGTTATTCGTAGCACTCAGAAAAACATTCTGCCAACTGTCTTCTGCGTTGGATCTCAATCTCCGAATTTCGAACTGTGAATATCAATATCTGAATGACTCTCCCCTAACTAGTATCCTGTATTTATATCAAAAGTTTTAAAAACTATGTTGTTGGCTTTGCTTTTTTTGCTTTCCCGATATTTGTTTGCTCAATACTGTATTTAATTTGCTATATTGTTGGCCTTGTTGGTTTCGATTGGTAGATATAAGTTTACTCAATACGGTATTTTTTTACTATATTTTTGGCTTGTTTTTATTTTGATCCTGAATTATAACTCTCCCACATTCAATGATTACTTAATAATATTATCGAATAAATCTCCCTCGGTCATCGACCCCTATGACTTATCTAGAGCTCATCTTGTTAAATAATAGTTACCACCCTAAAATGTGTAGAGAAGCTACGTTACAATACATGAAATACACCACTGTAGCAGAAGGCACACGTTTGGCCAACAGTTTTGCATTTTTCAGTAAGGGTCTCATTTAGTTAATGATAATTGTTTCGTTACATATGCTTGTACTTGATATCAAGTCAATACTAAGGAACCAACTCCACGATCAATCCAAAGGTTCATTAAATAGTGTAGAGTAAATAGAAGATAGCTGTAATATTAAAAGTACTGAAAATTTTCATTTTCACAATTCCAAAGAGAATGCACTCAGATTTGAGCGCGGAACCATATCGTGCTTAGCCAAACTCTGTGACCGACTCGGCTACACACCCACCCCTCATTCATGAATATGAGAAATCAAAAAATTCAAGTAATGGTCCACTAGATAGATTTATTCTTTCGGACCAAGGTTTTGTTACATAATGACATCTTCAGGTCGAAACGTGACCCGGTCTCGGTGACCCAGTATTTGACGAAACCCGGGTCATAAAGAATACATCTATCTAGTGGACCATAACTTGAATATTTTGATTTCCGATATGGACAGGTTCCACTAAGTCAAGCCTGAATTTATTATTTATACATGAAATACGAATTTAGAAGTGAGAGAATTTGTACCCATTTTCATCATATTGGTGATGGTTTTCATGACGTTTCATCAAAAATAATATAATAGCTGTAGGAATGTGAAGTAAGAAGATACATTATCTTCATTTATGATATGAATTTTTAGGGTTTGAAGATTTTGAGAGCTTAATTTGCTGCTCTTGGCCTCTAATGTTCGTTGAAGCGAAGAAAAGAGCTGGGACTCATCCGTCTCTCCGCATTTGTTCATCAGTTTGATGAACTTCTATAGGCCCAACCACGGGTCTCCCTTTATTTATGCCTATATTATATCTCTCTCCTCTCTCCATGGTTTTTCCTCACTTGAGCTTTCATCGCTCTTCTCTTCCCATAATCCTCCACCATTTCTCCACCGTTGGTATTCATAACTCGAACCATTTTTATTTTCCCAGCCCGCATCCTTCATCGCCACCACTAACGGACACACAGGTGGTATAAAAAATGCGATACTCAACACAGGAGAATAAATTCCTGGAATATTCAGGCATAAAATTTACATCGCTCCCAGAATTCGAGCAAGGAGAACTATCAGGACACATGACGCGTCCCGCAGTGTTTCAAACGGCGAAGCATCCCAGGATGTCCGATTGATCCCAGCGATAAACAGTGTGGCGAATATAAAACTTTTATTGGGCATATCTCCAACTTGCTGTCGAGTGCATTATACCCACTCGAGTGAAGAAGAAAAATGAAAAAAAAGACTCGTATTGAGCAAGGGCTGTGTTAATGGAAGGGATGAAATTTCCATCCATCCACGAAAATGTTCTCCATTTCTTGTCCGAATGCTGAAGATACTAGTGGTCTGGGCATCGGGATAATCAGCAATCCTAAAACGAATTAATAGAAATTATTTTCAACCTGAAATGATTAATTGCCGTTCCTTGGTGTTTCGAAGGCTTGAGATATTGTCCAGTTTCTTGTCCTCAGCTGAATACTTAGGAATGATGTGCACTCTAACAAGCTAAGAGTAGATAGATCGGAAATATTTATTACTTTTCCCTTAAATTAATTATGCAGATTTCACTCATATTCACTTGAAATGCAGTCTTAAGTAACCTGTGAATACGTTACTTTCAAAATCGTATTTATTTTGCACTAATAAATACGTAAATATTTCCACAATCGCAGTAAAACTGGGTCGATTTACTAGCCACTCAGCTCTTTGCACATAATTAACTATCAAAAACTTTTTTAAGTACATCCACTACGTTTTCTGTAGTTAATAGACACGTAAGGACATTTTCATTTATTTCAAACATTTTTAATATTTGCTAAAAAGTTTTACTGACTACCCCATATAAATATTCTGAAAGAAGTGAGCTATGGTTTGGTGGGACAATTCTATTTTTTCGTAAGATACGTGTATCACATCCAAGCTGACCGTTAATTGTCATCAGGAAACACCCCTTTAAATGTCTTCGTAAATATTCGTGGCATTGGCAAATTAAAATAATGAAAATACTATTTACATTCAGATAAAATCTTGGAATAAACAGAAACCAAGCCAAAATGCAACAATCTTCCTATTTAAGAGAGATAATGTGGTCGTGAATACCATTTCGAACAAGAGATGCACCCATGATGAAATTCCGGTCGCTGTACATTTAGGAACTAGCTACTCGTCGTACTTAATTTTGAGTTCCTCATTCGTTGTTTCGTCTCAGCCTGTTTTACAGAACTGTGCATTACCGATCCACGTGTTCCAGTCGCTCCAGTCTCGCTTTGCTATGAGTTGACAGAAACTTTTAAAGTCAACAAATATAATGATAAATTAAAATGTAACAATGAATTATGTACGTACCTCACTGAGAATATCCGCAAAGGCGTATTGACAAAGGGGGCTTGAGACACCAGTCACGAAAAAGGAACAGAGCTGTAAAAAGGAATTGGGGCAGGGAAACTATAACAGGACTTAAATGTTAAGCAAGTATCATAAAACATCACTCTGCTACTGCTGTAAACTCTACTGGTGGGTGAGAAGAAAGAATTCATGTGAATTTTATCTATTCAGCAGAGTCTCTCTCTCTTATTTTGTCGTTTCTATCAGGTAGATTAACGGGTAGAAATAATATCCTCGATTTAACCCTATAACTTGCTTGATTTGAAATTTTCATTTAGTCTAAGAATGTAGTAAACAGTCTTAGGGTGTATTCTCAGAATTTATAAAAGTTTCGTAACTAGTCCTTTCATCAGCTCTCACACGCTGTCTCGTAACAGAAGACGTAGCCGTTTTCATGTGTATTACTTTGATGATACCGAGTAATATCGGAAATTATTGGGCAATGCAATTTTCTAGTCTCATTTCCCGGGGATAATGAAAGACAACAGTATGGAAAACTTAGAGGTACGAGAGACCGAAGATTCCCCGACAATTCAAATACAAACCAATGGAACGGAGTAACGCATCCGTCGTTATGAGTACACAAAAGTTTCATTCAAAGGAGAATTAGGGGACTCTTCCAACAAGGGACTCTCTGATGATTTCTTGAATTCTCAAAATGCGATAACAAAAGGGTTTAGCAAACTTTAAGGTAATCTACCGCTTCTCCTCATGTAGAACCCCCACTTCTTGCCGGTAACAACCCTGAAGTCGCCTGTTCCACCCCCGCGTCCCAAACTCCCCCTAACTCTCACCGATTCCACCCTCCATCCGAATTCCTCACCCCATCTGAAAACTCTCTCTACACTTTCACTTCCCTGCCTCCCAACCAAGCCTTCCCTTTCTCCCCACCCTACCTACCCTCTCACTCCGGTAATCCTTCCTCCCGAACCACCACAAAACTCCTCCCACTCTCAATCTCTCCATTTCCTGTGGGTACCACCCCATTCCCCCTCACTTCATCTCAACCCACCTCTCACTTTCCCCCTCTTTCTTTCTTCCATTCGATGAATCGGATCCCGGTTTCATCCAAGACGAGAGTGTAATAAGGATGGGGAGATTTCAAATGTAAAAGTCGTCCACGAATTGTTTGAATAAAATGCATTTCAACCAGAAAGAGAGGCCATGGAACTCAACATTAGGGAAAAAACGCAAATAATCTTTAATTTTCCAGATATGTTTCTTCATATGAATGAGAGTTTTACAGAAGTAAGGATGTAAATTAAAATATTATGATTTTTAATGACAGAAGTTTGAACCAATTCATGTCAACTATTACGTAAGAAACAATAGTAATGGCCTTAATGAACACATTTTATTGACTCCGTTTTGGAATAAAAGGAAAATTGTACTCTGCAAAGTGAGATAAAGCACCAAAGTACACAATTCATGACTTTAGATCTTGTTTAAATATTCAAATTAAATGTTTAACCAAAGTCTCCCCAAATTTTCTCCGTCTTCCTACGACAATCTGTTTGTACGACTAAAAGATTTTGTTACAATTTGGAAATATTTTGCTGTTTTTAGTGAGGATATAGCAGCACCCCATGTACTCATTGAGAAGATCAATTTGCAAATTTGAACTTATTTCTGTGCGTTGAATAACAGAGAGAGCTGAGGTACCACGTTGACATTCCTTAATTTTTCTTGCGTTTTAATGTTCAAATTACTTGATATATTGTATGACCACCGGTAGCATCGCCAGATTTTCACGAAAAAATTCATGCAATCAACTGAAAATGTTCCTTGTGGTATAAGAAGAGAATAGCATTCATCTGCCCTCCTCACTCAAGAAGGGCAGATGAATGCTATTTCACTCCCCCAAGCGTTCATGCCTAAAGGCGGGTAATTACCCCATTCACCAGTCCTGGAATACGCCCACGCCTCCTATCTTTCTTTCATTCTCTCACTTCGACAGCAAGTCCGTGGTGGCATCTTGTTTAGAAATGCCCCCATGCCCGCGAGATGGAAAGGCGTGGTAGACGAAGGCGGAGAGAGGAAGGCTGGCAATGAGAAGAAAAAAGGGAGAAAGAAAGAAAACTCGGATGTAAACGAGGAAAAAGAAGCACCGTCGTCGTCTTCGAGGCTTTTTGCTTCTCCTCTCCCTTCATCCTTTTGAGCTTTGTTCTCCGCAAATCCGTAAATGCGAGGGAGGTGAGGCGGAGGCGGCGAGATTTGGAGGAAGGAAAGGAAAGGGCCGGCAGAGACGAGAGAGAGAGAGGAGGTGGCTGGGAAGCGGCGGGGAGGGAAGAAGAACGCATAATGCGGCTAATTTAAAACAGCACGCTTTATTTCTTGATGCTGCCGCTACTCGCCGAAATGAGAGGAAAAGGGATTTTAGACTATCCCGTCTCGAGCCGCAAAAATAGGTGTATTATTTCGTCATTTGTTTCCGCAGGATTCCCTGTCCAGCTTGGAAATACACGGTCATGCGGAGATGAGGTTTTCGAAGAAAATAAAAAATCTCGAATGAAGCCATGATACCGCAATTGCAATCGCATCGCAAAGTTAAGCAGCATTTAGTAGCGAGCTCACCAATAGTTGTTTATTTTTAAACCGAACTAGAATTATTTGCAGTAAACACCAAGTAGAATTATCATGACTCCCCAATACATCGCTATATCTGACAGAAGCGATAAAATTAGAGAGATACATTGCCGAACAGATAGGTAAACAATTTGTCCTTTCCGCGCACGATAAGCAACCACAGTAAAAACTGAACTCCATTAAATACACTCCCATAATGCACGCCACCATTTCACCCCCTGCCTCACGCGATGCTCACGCTGTTCGCAGGAAAGTAAGTAGATGTAGATGTAGTAACTACAGAGCATACCCATGCAGTGAGCGAGCATCGCGAATTTATCCTTGGATTTTTCCTGTATGTCATAATCATATTATGACTCAATCCCTATGGCTAAATTAACACTGAAAATACCAGGTATTATCAGCCTCATTACCTAAACAACAGCGTCTCTTCAACTAACCCTCCATCGTCATAAGACAACGTTTTCTCGGATATCGGCATCCGGAACAGTGCAGATCAGTAAGTAGTATTGCTTAGAATAAAAAAGTGGCAAACTGATGACATGACGGAAAACGAAATAGAAAAATCAACACAAAGATCATTCAGGAAAAAAAGGGTAAAACTGCATGGCTGGAATTTGGTGGCTTCCTGAAGCCAAGGTTTTTCACAGAATACTATGAAGACTAGAATAATTAATCTTTCAACAGTTTGGTTTCATAATATTGACAATTATAATGGGGACAGATAATTTTTTATTAAAATTCATTTTTCACAAAGAGTTAAACCACCCCATTTTACCCTACCGATAGGGTAGACCCGGACACGCATCTTAAATTTACGGGAAGTAAGGATCATTTTAATGTGTAATTATGCTTTATAATTACATATGGGACACACTGGTCATATCTAGCAGCAAAGTAGGCATTCGAATATAGTTTGCACAAAATCATCAATTATGGTGATAAATATACTCGTCTATACATTTAGAACAAAAACTTCAAACAATGAATGTCTTTTCCTTTTGTCCACTACAGCTTGCATAGATCACAAAAAGTCATTTTCCTTCCCCTCCAAGCCACATCATGCTACGTGTGCCCACCCTTGGTACACACTCCACACACCCCTTGGCCTGTACACCGAATCCCACCTTTTTGCACTTTGAAATTGGAGTCATAGTCATTGCAGTTAATATTGGCTGCATCTTTGTCAAGCCTCTCTAAAATAACGAAAATTAACTTCAAATTTCATGTTTCAAATTTTTCATAGTTTTAGCATTTTTTTCATTTTTCTATAAGGCTTTCCTTGTTTTGTATGTTTTCTATTTCTTTCTTTTAAACTATCTTTTACTTCCACCTATTTTTCTTCTCCCACTGCCTCTAACTGGATCATGTAGGGAGAAGAAGATAGAATAGCAATTTTCCCTCTTCTTTTGTCGTTCCGTATTCCACACTTTCTATCGTAGATAGTAATAGTGTGCTACGATGCCATCCGGTGAAACAAAAAAAAACGAATTTTGAACTGGCTCCTCGTGCGGAGCAGGTTAAGGCGTATGAACAGGTTGCTAAAAATAAAAACATTGCAGCTCACCCAATAACTGTCAATTTATATTTTGAATTATAGCACGTATCTCATGAATTCTATCACAACAACTTTTTCATTCATTTAGCTGTTATTTTGAAGTACTTAATTGGTAGGTTAAAGCCATGTACCACCCGGTTCTGCCCTACGTGCCATACTCAGTTCCTCACATTGCAAATTAAAATGGCCTGGCCAAACGTAATCAAACTGAGACTAGAATACAATCATATGATAATTAACCTAAACAAAATTAAGTCCACACAACGCACTGACCTTTATCGTCATAGTGGAAGTACTTCGGTAGTGATCGGCGCAGTTTAATTGGATAGTTGAACCGAGAAATCACAAAATACATCGCCACTCGTCACAACTGAACCAATCCTGAACAGGGAAAAGGCGAGCTGCCCACTGTTTCTACTTCCACTAGGGGTCTTAGTTATGTTGTCGGTCCAAGAGTACTAACTATTTTGAAACAGTTGTAATCGGTTTCGATTAAACCAGCTGGCTATACCCTACTCACTAATGACATGTTTTGTGGAAAATACAAAATTGATTTCTTTATTTTACCAGCATAGGTTAAATTTTCGCGGTGAATTAAGTTAAAGATGCTACATTACAATGGCTCGACCAAAGTAGCAGATATAGATGGCACTCGAGAGCACCATCAGTGAAAGACCCATAGGTGTGGAGTAGAAAGGAGGAGCCTTTGAGTCTTTGAGCATCAGCGGGCCTAAACACATGTGGAACTACTCCAGGAAGGGATGAAATTGGACAGCTTTTCAGGGGAGGAGAGGAGAGACTGTGAAAAACAGAAGGGAAAACATTCTCCATACCGCTATCTGAAAATGTCTGAGAGTTGATCTCCCTATTTTTCGCATTTATATAAGTAAATCATTTTGACGATCAATAGAGTTTTTCACAGTTTTGGATAAATCTATCACCGTAAGAAACAACCATGCAACGACTGATTAATTATACTTCTCTTGATGGCTGAATTATTGCTTGTTTGCCTCCTACACTATCCTCAACATTATTTGAAATATCAATAAAATGTAACCAAACATCACCTTTCATGCAACACTCAGTGGAGATAGGGTTCTGATCTCTAAAATAGGATCCATTTAATGGTATATGGTGAGGGCTATGTCTTGATATTTTCAACCATACGATGAAAAATTTCCACTAATTAACAGAAACAACAAGAGTGATAATATTGGGCTCGTATTTCATATCATATGGAATATATATAAGGCAGAACATGCATTCCTTTACAGTAATATTACGAGAACCCAATTTTCCCCTGATGATTAACATACATTTAATCGACCTATTATTTTTCGATATCAAATCCCTGTGCTCGTTTCCGACGTATAACAAAGTGATAAAGGCAATTTGATTTGATTACCTCTTCCGAGTACCATCTTCCGATCAATGTAAATGTTCCTAAAAGGGAAGCAGTCATAACGTCCTATCTTCCCAGTCCTCTGGCGTTACAATTTTAGACTACCTCAAATTCTATTATTATTGAGAACTATGTGATAGAGGGAAACTGATGTTCTTTACACCGCAAAGCTATAAGCGGCTGAAATTTATGACCCATTGCAGCGGTCGAGGCAGTAAAATGGCATTTCGTTCGATTTTATAGCATTACGTTTGATTACTATTTATTGATTACTAAAATATTACAATACTTGAATATATTCTCCAGCACTTGTAGTCCTCGGCTGTGAGGTGACTCAAAAAGGGTAATTTTGGTTTGAATCGGAGGCTGTGAATGTTACAAAATTACATTGATGACTCTCAAAATGCTATAAAAAGTCTTCGGCTGCGCTTTAAAGAATGTATTAATGCTTCAATGAGTCTATTCGATCAAACTTTGTTCAAAGATTTTAATAAAAAAATCATAGGCGAGGGATGTTGGCAGTATTATGCCACCAACCGAGTCTCCTGCAGCTTCGTTCTTGAAGCTTGACGACCGAAACCGTGATTTCCACCATTAATGCATCGTACCAAATTGCAGCATCAACGCTGTACGGTACTTTGACTGAAATCACTCCTTGGACAACAACTAAAATAATAGAAATAAGGAATATATTACCACAGCTAAATTGGAAAAACTTACTCGATTATCACGACTTAAAATGTGAAAAAGAAAAAAATCAAATATATTTTACAAATTTCACAGCCTTCTAATTCAACAGGAAACCTCTAGAGAAACATGCTTAAATGCTGCCTATAGGCATAAAAATGTATGAGCAAATAAGAAGTTATCAGCATACCAAATACAAAAAAGCAATGAAATTAACAACTAGGTTCTATGATAAAAATATGCCTACATAATGACTTTTCTTTTCGGAGTTGGCAAAGTGAAAGATTTCAGTCGTTGCGATAAGCCCTAGAAAACTGGCTCCCTATCCTTAGAATGCCATCCACAGCATCCTATTGCAAACCACTTCCGCTTCTCTTACATCTATGTATTGCTTTATACACGGTCTTTAATTCTTAAGACATCTCATATTCCTAAACTTCAAAGTCTCCTCTATCACATTCATCCATGACTTTGGCGATCGACCTCTTCCTCTCGCACCATGTATTCTACTACCAAATATCTGTTTCGCCATTCGGCTCCCTTCCTTTCTCTAGATATGGAAAACCAACAAGAGAGCGCACTCTGTCCATGTTTACCCATTACTCGGGTCCAATCCACATTCTTCACATGTATATATATCCTCCGAGTCTCTATTGTAGAAGTTTTTAATGAAGTAAATGAAGTGAAAATTTTAAAGGTAAATAAAATACGAAGGAAATGACTTTTCATCGTATTTGATTTACCTCCCGAATTTAATCATTCTGCGCCGAGTCCAAAAGCTGGCGGCGCATCCCAAAATTGGTCTATTCGGAGCAGAGAAGCATCTATTTTTCACTTTTTTGTTGGAGTACCGTCAAATTATTCGCTTCATAAAGCTATATATAGCTACTTGCAGCGCTGTAAAAGGGTCCCACAAATTGGCCGGTAGTTTCCTGAGTCTTCTTTGTTTCCTTCTCTAAATACTAGACAGGCATATGCTATTTGCCAAAATTGTGGTACTATCTGTTGATACAATATCTCGTCAAATAACTTAAAGAAATTATGCTATGTGTAGAGCCAACTCATTGGTCACCCGTGCAGATATCTTTTCTGGACCTGGATACTTTTTGCATTTACTAGAGCATTATCACTTACTTTCTCCATCATAATTGGCAATTACGTCACCTTAAATTCACAAATAACAGAGATTCCATTATATTTTTCACGTGCTATTATTAACATAAGTGAGCGCTATTCCTCACAATGCCACTGCTCAAAACAATGATGGGGAAAACCTATCGATCCTTATGAAAAACGATAACTGGTAAAATTACAGACATGGGTATATGTAAATAACTATGAGCATTTTAGCATAGCAAGAGAGATTTTGAACAAAAAGACCGTGTGCATACCCAAGTATATAAATAAGGGATAATTTTATCAACAGTTCTTTTATTTTACGGAAGATCCCTCACCGGATTTTTTTCTAGTCTTTTACTGCCTATTAATTAATATAATGTTTTATGAATGAAATGAAAATATGAAAATAATTTCCCGTAAAAAAATAAGATTTTCGGTGATGAATGAGCCACTGATACTTTTGATGCTAATTGAATCTCCTATCTTCTTTCATTTCAGATGTAACGACGCCAATAGTTGGGATGTATTGACTACACGCCCATACAAGAGGAGACCAAGGAGACAC
Organism: Ceriagrion tenellum; assembly: GCA_963169105.1. Taxonomy (NCBI): domain Eukaryota; kingdom Metazoa; phylum Arthropoda; class Insecta; order Odonata; family Coenagrionidae; genus Ceriagrion; species Ceriagrion tenellum. The sequence goes on from OY720633.1 coordinate 25,991,720, forward strand.
CTGCAGTTCTTCAAAAGGAGAGGATTTTTGAGACTCTGTGATAGTAATATTGGATAGTGGATGCCGATGTTTGTGTGCTTCGTTTGTTTTCTACTCTGTATAAAAATGATGTGCGACTTCTATTGTTTAGAAGATATTTGTTATTCGGCAGATTTTATTAGGGAAGAGAGTGGTCCAGGAAACAACTGGGCAGTTTGTGAGGGGTGAAGTACACAACACACACACACACACACACACACACACACACATGAATATATTTTTATGTCCCGCCTCTTCAGTCTTGTTGAATCTCAGGTAATGTAAATAAGGAGATATGAAAATTTTATCTATACACACATTAACTATGTATACATACACCCTCTCTATAATTTATGTTTGTGGTGTGGTGAAAATTAATAACTTTTTTGATGATGACGTGAAAATGATGAATTCTGATAATAAAATCGTGAACCTTGGCAAAAGGCAGAGTTGCATTCTTCTTTCAACTGCTTTTACCTCAAAAACAGAGAGAAATATTACGAAGCATTTGCAATTGCGACGAAAGAAATTTTAAAAGCATATTCCAGTCTGGGAAATGAAATAATGACGACCGATCCACTGCCGTGGGGAGTAACAAAAGATTTCATCGATGCAGTACACACTGCTCTATATCAAACATTCTCGTTTGAAGCAACGCAGAGCTCCTCCCGGGCGAAGATATAAAATGCTAAGGAGCTTTCATAAATTTCCAGAGATATTCTCGGAAAACATTTTTTAGCAAAGTTGGACTGAGGGAAAATTCCATTCCATTTCCGAATTGAAACGTCTCCATCTGGAAAAATGAGAAATATATGGCTTTTACTCGACTTGAATAACCCAAAAATGATCATTTTTAATAAAAACATAAAGGTGGTTTTCTCAAGCAATAACAGTAAGGATTTCACTAATTTAGGCTTCCTCCTAATATCCTTTAGCAACGTTCAGTATAAAACGTAACAGCAAAAAAAAAGCAATGACACGTGCAATCGACATTCTAAATTACGACTCTCTCCAGACTATTGTGTTTGTATTAAACAACAGCATATACAAATGCGAATCCAGGCATTTCGCACCGTTTCTTTGCTATAATGGGAATGTGTTCACACGAAGAATGCATCAGCAGAGTCCCACTTAATTTTGACGGAAAAATTTCGCAGAGATGTGGGTTTTAAGAAGTGTACGATGGATATGGCACAATAAGAAGAGGAACTTTGAAATATTTATACGCAATAGTTATGATCAATATCGCTTTTTAATTTGTAGCACTTAAGGATTGGCTTCTTAGGAAGATGGCCTAGAATTGGCGTAATTTTGTCATTGAGTGTATACGGATATGCTGGTATGGAAAGGATTCATTAGGGAAGGTAGGAAGGGTGCAGAGAAAACCTGGGGTAAACATTATTCCACTTTTGACGAAAATGGCAATGGAGTGGACCGTTTATATTCCATGACTGTTTCTAGAATAGCACTCTGCACTGCACTTGAGACGCTTCCCACATAGCATTCAAGAAGAGATTTGTTTTCTCCTACAAATCTCCACCACGGTGGAAATTTGTACCCGTGGCCTTCGAAAAGGAAAGCCAGAACTCCTGCTATCACACAAACCTAATTTCGTAAATATTTTCTCACTAAGAGGTTGTGATTGAACCGTCTAGGATAATTCCGATCACGCAATTAAGGGCAAATGATTATTTCCAGGTGAATGCAGCTAACATGTGCTATTCGAGTATTCCATTGGGTTAAGTCTTTCATCGCTGCCTACGCGATACTTCGATTAACGAGTCGTCTATCACATTAAGGGGTGACTTTCTTGAGAGTCAAAATGGTCAGCATATAAGATATAAAATATAATTAATGCAAAAATGAGACTTTTGCAATTATCCACAGAAATATATTTTACTGCGGCCTAGGTTTCGATATTTTTACATCATCATCTCCTAAAGGCGATGTAAAAACGTTTTCGTTATCGCAAGATGTGACTCCTAAGTTACGTTAACATAAGCTATTCAAGTATACCACTGGGTCTAGTCGTTCATCGCTGCCAACTTTTATAAGAACGAGTCCTCCATCATCTTCACGACTTGAGTGCCTTGATAGTCAAATTTTCCAGTGTATACTCTCTAATTAGTCGGGATATATACCTATTGCCTACCTATACTAGGTTAGGTGTCTTCTGATTAGCATGATGACCAGAAACATTTTCTATAATCTCCGAAGATTCCAGCAATATTGAACGGAATCTTTACATGACGCAGAAATGAAAATCTTGCAATTATTCACAGAAACAAATTTTACCTTGCCAAAGGTTTCCATTTTTTTACATCATCATCACCTGGTGATGCCAAAAAAAGGCACTCAGAGGTGAAGATGATGGATGACTCGTTCTTGGAAATGTTGGCAGCGACGAATGACTAGACCCTGTAGAATACTCGAATATCATACGATAAGGTAACTTAGGAGTCATGTTTTGCAATAACGGAGCGGTTTGGAGTATTAGAAGCACTAATAAAAAAACCCAATCGGATTTTTCTCACCGGATAATTGTTGAAGAATTGGAATATTCCGACGAGAGGCAAAAATAAACAACATAACAGACATGTTATCTATTTCAGTATCTCTTAGGCACCAAAAAATTGAGCCGTTCGTAATTATAACTCATGACTCCTTGGTTGTGAGATCGGTATCACCTCGTACGGGTCAATGGTTCAAACACATCCTCCAAGGCTCTAGGTATGGCCTTGACTAACATTTAAAAATGTTTATACCTTAACTTACATTATTGTACGCAGTGAGTGCATTTTTTCTAGCCACAAACGGCTTTCACAAACATATATCTTATGCCTACAATTTATACAAATTATGACCAGAATTTCGTTCGAATTTATCTTGTATATGAGGCTTATCTATCCAAGGTACTGGAAGTAAAAGTCTATTCAGCTAAAAAACAGACACTATAATACACATTTCCGAATTTCAGGTATTAATACCTCAGAGTTGTACTGTCGTACTGTCGTAATTTCGCAGAAATAAAATTAGAAAAAAGATAATAGAATCTTAATTTCCAACGTTATATACACCATCATTATTCTAAAAAAGCCTGTTGGCCCACTGTTGTAAGATATATGGAAAACTAGACATCGATTTTTAATCACCATTGAAACGGCAAAAAATGTACGTGTCGTCGTCCGAAACATTAAGCACTGACACACTCGAGATTAGTAGGCCGTCTCCACTCTTGAAGCCTTCAGCAAATGGGTCAATCCCGCTCTCAGGTCTCACATGAATACCTTGATGGGCATTGATTGGAGTTCAACGCAATCCACGAGAAAGGCATATTCCGGTCAGTGCTCATGAATCGAAGGCGGAGAGGATGATCACCGCCATCATCCCACAGTACTCGACCGTGCAAGCATGCACCTTACTTAAGATCGAAGGAATCCGTGAACATTTTCAACGAATAGATGCATGTTAGTATTTCAAGATAAATGTAAGTGCTGACTTTCAAAAGTATCAAAAGTTCTATCATAAGCACCAAGCATCCATGAATTATTGTGTTTCTGACACCAAAATATAAAATATAAATTTAAAAAAAAATGATTGAATAAGTCGAAAAGGGAAATGAATAATTTGACATTAGCAATTCACTGATTTGTATTTTCATACCTATTATTATCGCTTCAACACCTCATCTTCAATATTAAGTCAAGGTAGTTTGATCGAAATATCATTTTACCTAAAAATAAATTAATTTGATCTCATCTTAAAGGAAAATGTCTCACCCATCTAATGATACCAAAATTTCAACCCCTTACCACTTTACTTTCGGAGATATTTGCCAAAAAATACCAGCTCTTTTAGATGGGAAATGGTACGTGTATGCACTCCAGAGAAAGGTTATTTGCAAAATGAGGAATTTCTACACTTAGATGACGTAGAAAAACTAACAGCAAGTAGTTTGTACGATTTCTCAACTATTTTTGAAAATTACTCATATTGTCACCGCCATAGGTTCTTGGGTATCACAAAAAACCTGAAACCATTTTGTAGGTGTTTCAAACGCACCGCGCGAAAAAAAAGTCCAATTACGTATTTATTTAGGTATTTTCATTTAATTACTTACCATTTATGTCACATAAAACATTATTATAGCACCATTAATAATGCAATATTTAATTCATATATCCTAAGGCTGGTAAAATTGAGACGTATAATTCTAACATGGCCTCTGTTATGACTAGGGAACTATCTCGCTCGGACTACCTTAAGGGTTCGTACCCACATGGATGATCAAATCTGAGAGTTAAATAGAATTTAATTTGAATGGATTATCCTTTGCGTTTATGGTATTCTACAAAATATCAGCAGCATCATAAAATTGGTGCATTATACTGAAACTTCATCTGATTCTGTAAGTTTCAAATTCAAACGCCCTCTTAATAGCGATGTAAAACATTGATTACCATTGTGATGAAACAACGGAGCAAAAACGCTAGAAAATCAGTACTTGATCCAGGGATCATTAAACACCGTAGATAAAATATTTTGAGTTCATTTGTATCCATTCACGTCATTATTTCAGCATTTAATTCTTCAAGAGGATCATATTGTAAGATATATTCTCGGAGAACACCCCTCATGGCACTATCACACTCGGAGTATCACCATTGTATAACGCTTTGGTTAGAGCCCGAATCGAGTGCGCATGGTATCATATGACCAGTACTACCATCGATGCTTAAGATTGAATCATTTCGTGATTATGTAGAAAACGAGAGTGTTCTTAAACTTTCGTTCTCATATCTCCCATTATTAAAAATTAAAAAGAGTAGAATTGCAATTTTAGGGATTAGAATACTGCATAGTGTTCAAGTGGCGCTCAATAATTGAACGTACACATCAACTCCGTTGATAAAAATTCCGAATCTCATAAGATTCGACAGGTAATAAAACCACAATTACATTTATACCAAAAGCCAAACAAAACCTGTAAACTATTACTAAGTAGAAACCTTACGTCTACTAGGGGCCAATTATGTAAGAAATTATACAACTAGGTTTTTATAATCTTCAAATGTAAATCTCAAACTAAAAACTGGGGCCCATAGTATAATCATATTAGCGAAAAAGCCTTTCGAACAAGTGAAGAAGTGCCAAATGAACTGGTATGAAAAAGTTTAATGTCGACAGAAAAAGTGCAAAATCTTCCAGATGATATACTGATAATTTCTTTAAAAAAATTTGCAGTACTGCTGTCGCCACGTGAACAGTATCCGATGTGAATCATTCCAGAGGAATTCAGAGTGACCTTTCGTGCTCTTTAGAATCGGAAAGGCTGAGTTCTTGTGCACTCTGGATTAAGTATGCATAGCTAGTACCTACAGGAAGAAAAGCAAAGCTTACGGATTTACCGTCGAGTGGAATGTATCATTCTTCTACATGGAATGCACACATGGCAGCTCAAAGTCGGTTGACTTTTTCTTTTTGAGCTACGGCTTCTTTCAGATTGGGCGATGTTCCATCAAAAGCCCAACGGGTGGATACCTGTATCTCCCGTCCCATCTTCTTTATATTTTTACTTTGACATATATATTATTTAATTCCCTTTGTCCATTGTATCTGATTCTAACGGCTCCCAGAGTTCATCCGTACAACTTTCTAGGTCAGCTTTTATGGGCTCGAGTGCAGAAAAAAAGAAATCCAAGTTCACGGACGATTTAAGGCAACTTTTACCGCGCCATTGGAGGGCAATTGTCAGACCCCTCAACCTTCCCCCACCCTACGCCGTATAAATAGCATTTCATAGAGCCCTCTTCCACCCCTAGCAAAGTTTTCTCTGTAGACGAAAGTAACTACTCCTCCACTGCAACACGTATGTCTTACTTCAAACGATTAAAAGATTCTCAAAATGCAGTTAAAAAAACGTATGGATGCACATAAACACGTAAATCAACTACTTCTAAGCTAATCAATCGGTTAAAAATATATTACTCTCGGAAATGGATTTAAGATGTGAAAATTATATTTTGAGCTCAGAAACTGATTTATTGTAGCAGAAAGTTAACCTGAGGAGTATGATTCAAATAAATATATTTTTAAAAGTTTTTTTCGCCATTAGTGACAACACTGCATATTTAACACTAGCACAATTATTCATTTATTACATAGGAAAGGGCAGTAATGCCGAGTCCTGTTTGACTACAAAATAATCCAGTATTTTACCCGCTGGACTCACCCCGACAATTTATTAAGAGTAATTTCTTTCAAACTAGTATGAAAGGATTGTAACCAAATAAGGCTAAGTTGCATAATATTCTGTATAGAGGGTATATTTTCAATTTAGAGCAAAAGATTGGCAAAAATATTCATATAGAAAGAAAGATTTACATTTTGGATTCAGTAGTGCATTCAATAAACCCCTAATTAGCCTTACCTCTCCATTTTAGAGCAAAAATATCAAATAAATTGAAAGAGCCAATTAGGAAATTCAAGACATTTTTTTTTCTCAAACTAAATGGAAAATGAAAACACCGAGGACAAAGATGACATTCTATTTACCACGTTTCTAATCTTATTTTTGAGGATTAAGAACAAAATTTAACAAGAAAAGTAAGCGTCCACCCTTGCTTAAATATAGGCAAGAGAACTGTCCTAGTACACGGGGACGAACCTATGCTGAATGAATTGAACTGCAATGCATAGCGAGCACCACCATGGCTGTATGTGGCACAATGTTGCACTGCCTTATGTGGAAGCTTTACCAGCCATCGAGGCAAAAATTGTTTTAATTTTGGGTTTTGATTCTTTCGCTGATGTGTTAGCTCATCTCAGACTGAGAGAAGCATGTATTATTTTCATGGCACGTTGAAATTATTCCTCATTTCCAAGCCCATGTTACTGACTGACTACAGGTAAACTATCCCCTTGGAATAATTCCTTCTCGGCAGGAGGAATTATTTGCTATTTCCGACTTTGTCCGACACCTTAATTATCCCGCAAGTCCAAAATATTCCATTCTTATAATGTGCTTAACATCTTTCTTCCACCACAAATCATCATTTTTATTTTATTCACCCTATTCTTCAGTCCCCCTTTATTTTACTGAGGTCAACATCTCCGCTTCCTCGAGTCTTCTCGTTTTTTAAAATAAATAAATCATCAGTCGGGGCATCCCTTTTGTAGCCTATCCAAAACACAGGCTTTGAAAATCGTGGGTGGAAGAGTACACTGTTTTCATCAAACCTGTTCCTTCCACAGCACTCTTTGTCCTGCAGATGCATACAATTGCAGTCAGTTTATTTTTTAAGGTGCATTAATAACCTTTTTATCTGCTGGATTTCTACTTCCGCATAAGAGTAGGAATTATTATTCTGATGTTAAGTTTTAAAAATTTAGTTTCTTGAGAGGAACTGATGATTGAAAGATGCAGGTGCTAATCCAGAGGGCGGAAAAGGATGTCTAAGAATTATACGTCGAAGTTTTATCATTATTTAAATACCCGTCTCATTAAATTCATCAAAATCTAATTAGTATAAATAGGCATAATTTTTTTCACAATTTTGGTCATTCTTATAGTGCCTGGAAAACGAGTTTCACTGCCAATTACCAAATGTGTTACAAATTATTATTATTATCATATTTGTACATTTAGGAAGAAGGCTGTTGCTGGGAATACCAGAGTACTCCATAGATCGAAACGCAAATTTCGCTGACAGCGGCATGTAAAACATATAAATATAATAACATATTTACTTCAAAGTCGTTGATCGTGTAATTGATAGCACGATATTTCATCGTGAATAATGTTGCTTGATTTTTAAGTAAGATAAATAATTTGTTGAAACCTTAGTTTTAAATAATTCATTGCCATTAATTTATTCTATAACATATTTTTTATGTTTACATACAGCACTTCTCCCCAAGTTTTTATTATCTTCACTAAAAAGTAAGGTTAATACTTTGAGTCACTCCATCGACGCAAACTTAGTTATCCTCCTTTATTTCTACTTTTTCTTTCTAAATATCCTCCACCTTTTGTGGCTTGCTTGTAAAAGTGAGTATATTCAGAATTTAATTGTCGCAATTTGCAATCCTTCCATTAGTTGTTTTTTTAATTCAAGAAATTAGTCCTTTGTGAAATCAAAAATAAACTAGTACGTTTGAATGGGAAAAACTAACACTATTTCCGATCCACTGGATAAAATAGCTCTTCACAAGACCACACAGCATAGCAGCGATGAACTCATCTCTTCATCCCTCCATGAGTGAGTTTCTCGAATCACAAAGCAGTTAAAAAGACAGTTAAAAAACTATGAAAGAGTTGTGTGAGAAACCAGGAGAGTGAAGTGAGAATATTCATTCATGATGGAGTCGACTCGTGGGAAAATAAAAAAAGCGGATCCTCTCAGTCTCTTGATTGAATTACCACCTCTGATTGCGGAGGGAGGCTCCAAAGTAGGCGAGTGTGATGTAAAAACTTTTTAGTATCCCAAGCAATTCGAATTCTGACGGCGTTCACAAGTCTTAATTGCCAACGTTTTAAGTCAATAATGTCCAAAACACGCCCGCCCTTAGGGGAAGCGAAGAGAAAGAGCGAGGGGAAGTAAGGCCGTGGAAAGAGGGAGAGGGGAGGGAAGAGGGAACAGAGAGAGAGAGTGCGAATGAGAAGAGAAGGAGAGACAAGGGGAGTGAAACCCATAATCCTCCATTAATTACCCCATCCCTTCCCTCCTCACTTTCTCTCTCTCTCTCCGTCATCCCACGGATTTTCCCTCACTCTAAACCGCCTTTTAACATACAAATGCCGCAAAGGGAGCGTGAAAGGCAAGGCGATGGACAAGTACAAGACGAGGAGCGAAGCGCTCCAAGTTGAATTAAGACCCGAAATACACCCGGAGCCGGAATGAAAGCGAAATCGGCCGAGCCACAGACCAAATGGAAGAGAAAACGGAGTGGCTGTTCACTTTCACCCACCACGCATGTATCTCAAACTAAGGATCCACAGTTATCCCAGAAATGCCAGCATATCTTAATCTACGTATTACCCTGAAAGTCATCGCAAGGGGGTGTGTCATGTAGGGAATTTAAGCGTGTAATGGGCAGTTTTAATGAAAATTTTTTCACAATATATCTCAGAAGTCAGCTCCAGATGACCACGGACTACGGAGAATAGAGAACAATATCTGTGACCACTATTTATCAATGCGTGTCGTCAGTTTTCAAACCCAATAGTGGAGTCAAGCAGCCAAGTCGTTAGAAGCAAAAACGGAATATGTACTTGAAATAAGAAAGAGAAACAAAGGGGAAAATGATTAGTTGCTGAAAAATCAATACGAATTTATCACTGCGATTTTATTTGTGATATCTACTCCAAGCAAGGTATTGAGTATCTTCACCAGATTAACTTCGATGGAAGCTTAGGCTACCCCTCCAGTTTCATCAAAATATTTTATAAACCTGAAGACTATATCATTAACTTTTAGGAATCACTGATGCACCCCTCTTATCCTTCATCCTTACAGTAACTCAATGGCTCTTCAAGCATATAGCGTTGAAATAATTAATTAATATAGATTCTTAGGACAATACGCAATAAGACTTTGTTATCAGTCATGGTGAATATTGTATCTCGCTCAAATTTAACGGAGGGGGTCGGCTATTTGAATAACTTCACAAAACCCTATGTGAGTAACAATATGTTAATCTCCTTAAAATACCAATTAGGAGTGGCTCCATTTTTTCTACCTAGAATCTTAATTATATAGCCCATTTAATTGTGAGGACAGCCGCTTAAGTGTTCATTCATACCCATTTTTGACTATCAGAGAGTATCGAAGTCACAAATTGCATAGAACCAATATCATTATGGATTGATTAAGATTAAGAATGGTCGGAAAGTACGCTCTGGCAAGAAACAGTTTGCAAGAGAAGAATAAAAACGGGTTCGTCACCGGGTCAGGCTCACCTTTGTAGACGCGCAACACACCAAGTGTTCCGAGGACGACGGCCGAGCTTCTCATTGACGGTCTCCGAGTACAACGAGCGAGAATTCCATTGACACACCGGCATTGGAACACCTCACCTGACAGTTAAATTGAGACGTCTTCATCCAGACATTACGACGGGAAAGCACCAGGACATTCTTCTCACTGCAAAGGCAAGTAACAGCAGTGTATTTAAGGTAAGTGTCATCTGTCGTAAGATTGTACTCAATCAAACGAGGCTTATAAAGACGAATGAAAGGACTTGGGGTGGTTAGGATGGTTCATTGGGAACCTCGGGCAATACAAAAATACTGAGAAAACTAAGCATAAAAACATATATGCCATAATAATAGATTTTCATATAATTGTTTATGAATTCCAACTTCATGTCCAACGTATGCAAGTTAAAATTGTAGACGATCAAGCTGCTGTAAATATTAGCATTCTTGCTTCCAACTCCATAAATCAGTATCAGAGTTTCGGTTATACAAATTTGGCCGCGCATCACCACTCTTCTCATTAATCCAATCGTGATTACATGCTAAAAAATGGAACACTCCGTCAAGAATTCATCATGCACATTGATTTATGGCTAGAAAAAATAGCTCAAAAAGTAAAACATTGCAGCAGCAAGAACTGTTTCTCGATTCATACAAAGAATTTCCTCCATATTGGCCGAAAACAGACATCTTATTAAAGTTCCATTTCTAGGCTCCAGCTAAGGAAAAAGGTTTTTAGGTGTACTTTTAAGATCAATCTCCTATGATGAATTGCCAGGTATAAATACGCGCTTACAAACAAGAAATCGTATACCATCATCTTGATGTGAACGGCAGAAAATGGTAGCAAAATACAATAGGTCCAAGCAGGCAGGTTTTATCATTTACCGTGGGAAGTCCACCACAAGTAGCAATGGATTGTACACAACATTGTTTCAACAGGTACTTTAATTTCATAGTTATATTTTCCTGCTAGTTTCCCGTGGTTAGAGGTTATTTAGGGCAGATTTGTACGTCCAGGAAAGAGATTTAGGTCATTGAAAACTAACTCCGCCGATTTTTCAGAATAACAATGACGGCAACTCTTGCTTTTTATAACAAAAGTCGAGGGTAATAAATCATAGAGCGGATTTTAGGATAGATGACGTATTTTTTCCTGCGTTATGGCTCCATCATTTCAGCGCGTAAACATTTTCCTCCAAATATTAATAGGGAATTATTTTTCCTTTTCTGCTATTTTCAAGAGTTTACGGTAAATTAAGCGGCGCTTCATTTTCTAATTTCATTTAGCTTCTTTCTTTCCATTTTTGAATAGGGATAAATCCACTGAAAATTAAAGAGAACACTGAGAATGATGAAACACAAAATATTCTCTGCCACGATAAGATTCCGCTTTTAGATTCCCATCTTTAATTTCAACCGAAGTGCAGATTCCACTTTTGGAATTATACAATAACTCTTCATAATTATCTATAATTTTGTTGATCTAAAAGAAATGATAACTTTTTAAGCTGCAAAAATAACATTGCCAAAGAAAAAGAATGCATACCATAACGAAGAGAATCATTCATTATTCTAAGGAGGTATATCGTTCGTGAGATTTTTCAAAGTTGAAATATCGAATTTCGATGAATTCATTTAGTGGTATTACTAAATAAAATTTCATTGATATTTTATGAATTTCATTGGTCTTGGTAAGAGTTGGAAAGATTATAAAATAAGGATATGATTAGAAAAGAAGGGTAGAAGTAGAAGTTGAAGACTATGAGCTGTTGCGATAGCTTGCGTGGAACAATTTGGAGGGAAAGACACAGCAAAGGAAAAAAAATACTGATATATTTGTAGCCTTAAGTAAATGCTACAGATAATGGAATACGTTAGCTTTGCCGAAACTATGTTATAGAAAGAGACCGCGAAATTAAGCCAACTGGAAGAAAGATGCAGACCGATCTCAGTTATGGGCATGAAATGAGGTGATACGGGTACAGCCAGTAAAATATAATAATTTAGGATTTCACTGAGTATGAGTGACCGCCAAAACTCAGGTACGGGAGTGCAACTGCTGCCATACCTGTCTTCATACACGAATTTCCCTCTCCATAAATACATGAAATGGTTCAATCTTCACTAATCCCGCAAAGTATTACCCGGTATATCTAGTTTTTAACCTCAAAGAAAGAAACTCATAGCTGAATATTTGATACTTATTAGTTCTTGTACTAACTTCTACAAAACGACGGCAGCCGCTTCATTGTGTTATCGGGTCAACAGCTCATGTCCCAGGAACCGTACCTAGGGCGCAAAAATAGAAGTATGGAGCTCATACAAATTTGTCTCAAAAGGCGTTAATGACATCAAAAGAGACAATAAATGATGTATGTGTACGTAATATGTATTTTAATGAGTATCCTAAATTTTTTCGACCTCGTGAGTTTGCTAACATGAGCGTTTTCGTTAAACAATGGATAATGTATCGCAGACTATGACCCAGAGACAAAAATTAACCCCAGAATTTGATGTAATTGCGTTATAGTGTTCTATCTATGCACATTTCATTTCTATATGACTAAATGTTACGGATCTACGACACCTTAACTGCAGACCACACAATAGCGGGCTGGTTGCAGGCACGGGCGACAAGCAAACAGAGTTTATACATTTATGAGACTGAAAGCAAAGTTTTAAAAATGAAAAATTGATAGCATCATGTGTACGTATTTATTATATTCACGTAGTTTATGACATGATTAATTATTTTTAAGGGATCATTTGTACCCTAAATCAGATGTAAAAATAGCCAATCAAAATGTTCAGCGTTTAAGTTATGTTTCCCGTGATTATGTCAGAATAACATTAGCTAAAGTCTGTAGTAAAAAAGTATTGCATTTTTGCAAGGGATGGGAATAAATTCAACTTACCCATTGGCATGATTCTTAGGTATCTTGGTATACCGATCATTTTCTACCACACACTTCGGCTGGACACTTATCCTTGTGCTTTATTTGTTTTTATTTCCACATCCCATCCAATTTTATAAATATGAGCTCAGATCTATTTCTGTCGAAGCTATAAACAAACAGAGGAATATACGGAATAAATACATTAGCTCACTCGTCGGATCCTCCAACCGATCCATGAGAACACCTAGCTAAATTTAGAAGGCTGCATTCCGATTGGCCCGTCAGGGAGCACAGAGGCAGCAGACTCTTGATGGCTATGAAACGCAGTTCTGGCTCAATAGAGAGCCGGGAAGGGAATAGATCTGCTTTAAAATGTAGCTAGCATTCACAGTAGAATAGGAACGAAAATAACAGCCGTCTTCAATTGACTGTGCAAAAAAAGACATGCCTTTTAGCATGTGAATGCTCGCAAATCCGTAGTAGGTTTTCAATATTAAGAGGTCTTTGGTATGTCGTTAATGAACATGATCCAAAATTCGAAAAATGATAATAAAATGCTAAGTAACGCCAAAAAGCCTGTCTTTTCTAACCCGTGATGCGTAGGTAATGTAAAATCTGACCCAAAACGACGCAATTTATGACTAAGCACCTATGGATAGAGCTATAAAACAGGAAATTTAGGGTCATTAATAGATAAGAAGAGAAGTAAAATAATTTAGTTAAGGCTTATGATAAATATCATTCACCTTCCATAACAATCCTTTCTCCCACCATAAATGCAGGAAAAAATATCACATTTTTAATAAAGTTCTTTCACAGACATATTTTAGTGGTAATAAATACATTGAGTATCAGTAAATTTTATCAATATTCAGGGTTAAGACATGGGAATTTTCGATTTCACTGGGATTAGATTTAAATAAACAAGTTTGTTCTACAAAAGATTGACCAGGATTTTCACCATTGCTTCCGCATTAACTGGGGATGTTTATTTATAAAAACATAAGTTAAAGGAAAATTTGAAAAACCGTGGATAAACTGGCAGTATAAAGGTTATTATGAGTTTTGGCGAAAACTGGGCCCACGTACAGAAGTCAGGTGATAGTTAATTTCGTTGCTGTAAAGTTCTTGAGCACTGTAGCCAATAAAACTACCAGAAACATGCCATAAATTTGCTTTGTATGCTACATAATGCCCTGAAAAAGTATATAATTCACAGAGTACGATTAAATCTATATTTAGGTGGGAAACAAATATAAGCTCACAATTTCTACTATAATCCGCTTACAACAATCTTCGAAGGAGTTAGAAAGTGTACATTCCAGTTAGAAAAATTAAAATGCATGTACTCAAATTTGTATATTTCGTCTGAATATTAACATCTTAGGCAGAATTAATTAAAGTTATTTGCATATAACAGATATATATTGACTTCATTTAAAACATCAAACCTCTTATATGCTAATTTCCATGCCCGAGATCCAATCGCCGCAGCATATATTAAGGAAATATTAATAATTTTCCAGCATTTATGGCTTAAATCGGTTATCAAGCTTGCATTAATAGTTCATCGACATCATTTAATGGTAGAAATAAAAATTTAATCTCTGCCTCATAATTAATCCGATCATTTTTCTTACAATCCATACTTTAAGATACTATCTAAGCTTTACGCTCACTTCATAACTATAATTTTTAAACCATTAATTTAACATTCTGTTTTCCTTGTATTGATTTGAATCATATTGTGTAGGCTTATATATTTGTGATGTATTTAATGTATTTTTAAAGATTTAGTTAAAAAAGTAAATTATACATTTGCAATGTAATATGAAGGTTATTAGATCGTATAAGTTTATCCCCAATGAGTCCAACGTATTGCGATTGGAGTGATATTTTTCTCAGATGAGTGTATAAAGAACAAATGGAAGATATTAATGCAATGGAAACTAATGTCTTTAACGTTGATAATTTCTTAAGAATTCTGTTTTTTCGTTTCGTTGAATTTTATTTCGACGGAAAGGTATACCTGTTACTTAGGATCAAATTGGATGAAAGTCACCTCCAACTTTGTATTTTTATGAATCGGACAGAAAATTAATTTTCTGTAATTTTCACTTGTGACAACTTACATTGGGTGTGAATAATGACCTCTATATTTTGTGAGCAGAATTTTCTATCTCGACAGAAATAGTTTCTCGAGGATTTTTATTTTGCGAGCTATTTTCGCCTCAAGCAGTTCCATCTTCATTGAGAGCGACTATGCAAATTAGATATATTATGCAAGTATATCTTATCTGTCAATTACATATTGATAAGTGCTTATTTGTATTTCCTAGTTTCTTTAACAGTTACTCTTTTTTGGTGAAGACGTCTCATCGGCAGGGTATATTTTGTGAAATTTTGGGAGAGAACAAACTGAGATTCACTGCCACGATACAAGTCCTATCCGTGTAATGTCTACCAAGGTAGCCATTTTATAGAACACGTATGCAATTGCTAACTTCACAGTATGCTAGGCTTTGGGTGTATTAACTCAAATAGACCATTCGAAATGTTGGTCAAAGCGGTAATAGCATGTGAGTAAATTCTGAGAGAACGCACTCATGAAAACCTTGATTTTCATGAGTGCGTTCAAGCATGAGTGCATCATACTTTAAACAATAAAAGAATTTTATAATCATAATTCGATAATCAGTTTTTTTCATGTTTTCAAAAGTTTTTAATTAAATGTAAAAATATAAACAGCTACCTCAGTTATTGGGTGCTACCTCTGTGCAAAATATTATAGATATAAAAATTTTAAATCAACTATGTGGACGCTTAAGGTGTCTTCCGGGTAATTTATTTACCGAATTATTCTATGGTAACATGTACTGCAACTCCAGTTCAATTTTAGAGATAACGAGAACTTTCTGTAAAGGCTCCGTTTTCAGGAATTCCCTTTTAAGTTAGCCTTTAAAAATAATATGCTATTTTTTTGCTCAAGCGCACGTTCTGCAGTAATGCTATTATAGAGCACTCAGGATTAGGATGCTAATGCCTCGCTGTTTCGGCAGCTCCTACTCTGAAATTAGCTATTTGGATGCCATTACTTTTCGCTCGAAGCTCATACGCTTTGTAGCCATTAGGGATTACTCTAAGTGAGGTAGTATATCTCTTGACTGTTTCTTCGGGGAAAATTCACGACGAGATTTTTATTACTCCAAAGCAAAATTCAAAATCAAGTGAAAAAACATCACTCACAGGAGTAAAAATTTTATGAAGATTCTTATTTTTCAGATCAGAATACACTTTTACTTCAAGTAGAGGAGTTCGAGAACATAATCACTCCATAGGACATGAAAGCACAATCGAATGACGAGGCAAATTGAAATGATTTCAAATAGCTGTTGATTATTATCGACCGCATTTAACTAATGTAATAATAATAACCAAATGCTTTCGTTGTTCAGACATTTTAGGGTGATGGTAAATGCTTTGAAAAGCATAGAAAAGTTGTGCGTACAATTTATGAGAAATAAGGGCACCTAATATCATTTTCGCCATTTCATATTTCATTAGAGTAGACTAACGCCAATGTACAAACTACGGTATCTTAAGAGATACTGGATTTCCTGGAAACAGTCGTTATGTATATACATTAAGAAAGTCTCTAACCAACATCTCGCATGAGAAAAAATATCAGGATCTTGTAAATCGATACCATTACATTAACAGTTTTTGTTACGATATATCCAAAAATTTTAACAAAAATTGAATTGAAATCTGTTGATGTCAGCCAAACTGAAAGTAATGTCAACACAATATTTAACTTAACTTAAAATATAATTTCACGTGCAACAATAGCATTTAATGTCCTTCTATTTATAATAGAAATTGTTACTAGTTCCTACCTTTTTTTAATTTTGAATTTTAACTGTTTTGATAATCTGGCTTCCTCCGCATTACTTCTCTTTCCTCATTTCTCCAAATTAGGTTGTCACCCTAATTTCTCTGATTCCAAGTGAATGGGGTTGAGCAAATTTCTCTCATCGTTCTTGCTTTCCTAGTTCTTTAATCTCCCTTATAATATCTCCTTTGACACGCGTAGTGGATGGTTAAAGGCATGTTAATCAATCTCGGACTCAATATCGACACTCCAAGCCACAAGAAATAGCTCAAATTCCTCCACTCGATGGAGAGAACAACCGAATAAATTACGGGATTCGTTTTTCCGCCTTGCAGAAGAATGCCAGCGAAACTCTCATACAACATGTGGGACATATTTGTGGAAATTCTTCCAATTGCTACGCTTTGGGAGTGAAAAAATGGACCCTTTCCTCTACATCTGAAATAAAACGGCGAAATTTTATTATATATTCGAGGCAAGAATTCTATTCCCGCGCGGGGGAAGTAATTTCTTATTTTTATTTTATGCGTGGAGATGAAAGGCATGGAGGTACAAGTACACAAAATGGCGAGACGTAACCACCATCATATCCGAAATATAAGTTATGTGCTGTTTTCAATAAAGCTGATGGGACCGTTCACCCGCTCTCCACTTCCACCTCTCCCACTCGAGCGTGGGGCGAACCACATCGATCAATCGATTTGAAAAGGTCGACCGGAATAACAGAAAAATGCATGCTCCAACCCGTGCACGTAAGTGTATTCAAATTGAAAAAATATGGGATCTTCTAAAGGCGAAAAAAACGACTTGATCGGGATCTTTTCCACCTGTTTCGAAGAGCTGTTTTGAAATCTACCCATGCATTGGCTCTCCATACTTGCGCGGCCGTCCTTTCGTTCCTCCACAAGATGAAAGAGGAGCAGATGGCCCTAGGCATGCGAAAGTAAAGCCATTTTTTCTTTTATGGGAAACAATCCGTCAAACTCACATGGCAAATGAATAGAGCTGGTTTAGTGACATTCTCTGAAATTGTACAATTTTTAAATCACTTTTTGTATATATTTTTATGGATAAATTTTCTTCGTATTGCGGACGTTATATGAACTGTCAAAAATGTTTTCATCGTATGAATTGTGCTAAGTGCGTAAGCAATATGGTCGATAACTCATTTTAACGGATAAAACAAATCCCTTATATTTCATGCTGTTATACTTCATCAATTCTCCTTTTTAATACACAGTTACTTCCATTGATGTGATGTATGGCAGGAGAATAATTTGAAGGCGGTTACAGTAAAAAATTTCTGGAAGCACTACTTCATATAACTACTATTTAGTCACTAGGTACGCATCAACAAGTTTTAATCTGGCATTTTCAAAGGTCACCTAACCGAGTGTAGTTGTAAATCTATATTTATACGTATTAATTATGAAGAGTTCTATTGAAGACATAAAATGTGCAATACCCAGCCAAAATAAAAGCTTATGTATTCTCATCGAAACCCAAGTCGGAAGTAAATGCCATTTTTTTGGAAATTTTACAAATGGAAAATGAACAATTTTCAATCAATTTTGTAAGAATTTTCGCGTTATATGTGAGTTGTTTGTTTTTAATATACTTGGTTAGGTGGCCATAAAAATTTCCCTTCGTACCGCAGCGCTGCTTAATGCCTGAAATGCATTTTTTTCGAGTTTAGCATTAATTTTTTTAAATATATGATACTGATATCCATATTTCAGAGTGTTTCATTACAACCTAATCAATGAAGGTTACACTGATGAAGACGAAGTGAAAGTCATAGCTGTGGCCATTATATATTCACTTGCCTGTTAAGCGCTTTGCCATTGCTCTCATAATGCCATAAATGCACTATTAAAAACCCTTTGACATTGTCACAAAAGGAAAGTGCAAAACAGACTTCTAAAATGTAATTTGAGCTGCTCCCTCCATCTTCGATCCACTATATCGACGGATGCACGTGCAAGAGAATTAGTAGTCTCGAGGGGTCGACAAATGAAGGTCAAAGTTAGTCGCACTCGTTCATCTGGTTTTTATATTTCAAAGTTGAGCACCCGAGCACTCGTTAACAACCCATTTGGGCACAATTTCTGCACTAGAGATCATCATCATCTGGTGTTCTGCCTGTTGGCAGATCCCGTACACCACTGCTGTCTCCATCCGCTTCTGTCCCGAGCTTCTTTCTTTGTTTCATCATAGCTGTTGCTCTTCACCTGATCCACCAATTTAATTCTTCTCCTTCCTCTCTTTTTCTCTCCTTCAATTGAGCCCTCAAGTGCCACAGTTATTATACTTTTCCCTCTCATCACATGGTCCAGCCAGTTTCCTTTCCTCTTCCTTATTTCCTTTAGGAGCGATCTTCCTTCCTTTACTTTGCTCAAAACCTCTTCATTTCTCATCTTATCTACCCATCTTACTTTTTCCATCCTTCTCCACACCCAAATTTCATAAGCTTCTATTCTATTCCTTTCCCTCTTACCTCATGTCCATGCTTAACATCCGTACATGAAAACGCTTCATGAGTAACACTTAGCTGGTCTCTTTTTCAGCTCCAGATCCAGGCTTTTACTGAATAGCAAGTTTTTCTTCTGGCTGATGGCCTCTTTTGCCATTGCTATCCTTGCTTTTATTTCTGAAATACTTCTCCAGTCGTGTATCACCATCGTTCCTAGGTACTGGTAGCTTTTCACTTTTCCAATTACATCTTCATTTATTTTTACACTCGTATAATTGTCACAGTTTACTGGCATCACCTTTGTCTTTCCTAGTTAATCTTCATCTCATATTCCTTCATCCCTTCTTCCAAAACCTTTATCAACATTTGAAGTGATTGCATATCATCTGCTAATATTACCATGTCATCTGCGAATCTTATATTTCTTATCTTTACTAGAGATATCAACCGAAATATATAAACGTAAACGGATACAAAAGATTTCTTCTTCGTTGGATAAAAAATTATTGGACAGTCGGATGATAAACCGATTTTAAGAAATCACAAAAAAAATTCCGTTCAAGACAAGGGTTTTAATCTAACGCTCCAAATTTTCAATTAGCAGTTGTTACTCCAGCACACTTGCTCTAGTTTCTAGTTCATGATCTAATAATTTCTTAGAGTGGAGACAAAGAGAAATAGACAGAGTGGATACCGATTGGTTGCAATTTAAGTGCCGGTCTGGGGACAATATCGAATCTTTCTGGGAGAATATTTTTTCGCCCACTTTCTTGCTCGAATTAGCAAACGCAGGGGGAGGGGGGGAGGGGAGAGACGGACGAATTTCGGACGGCAACGGAGAGGCCGTCCTCCGCTGTGGTTTGGAATTCCGACTTGTGGCGAATATTCCGACTTGCTCTCCCCTTCCCTTTTGTGGTTTTCCCGGCATCCCTACCAACCGTCGCCCGTCGTTATTATACGCAGGGTTACATGAGATATGGACTCTTGGCAGTGGGCGAGGTTGAGGTTTGAGAGGAGACCAATATTATCTTATTTTTTCATGTAAATGTATCATCTTTCCAGCGCCATAAACGAAACGTTTTGTTTTTAAAACCTATATCAATTGGCGAATGAGAGCATTAAAAGAAAAATACATTTTTCTCCATGAGCCCTGTTGTCGGAGTTAGGATCATAAAACTAAACCAGTGGTAAAAAAATTTTAAAATGTTTTTTTTCTTGAATCTTCTTTTAAAGAAAAACTTAGGGAGATCCATTGCGTGAGCTTTAGATATTCTAATGTGATGATTATGCTCTCATCATTGAGACAAGCGAATGGATGTATTTTTTCAGCAAAAACGTATCGAATAACGTATCATGTTATAGAAAACTTATTGTCACTTACATCGATTTAGTATACAAACTGATTGATGGAGAGGAAGGTTTGCAGTAGTTGACGATATTTGAACTAGTGTTCTTATTGCTATATCAAGTAC
The DNA here is from genome assembly GCA_963169105.1 of Ceriagrion tenellum. Classification (NCBI taxonomy): domain Eukaryota; kingdom Metazoa; phylum Arthropoda; class Insecta; order Odonata; family Coenagrionidae; genus Ceriagrion; species Ceriagrion tenellum. The sequence goes on from OY720633.1 coordinate 26,012,454, forward strand.
CTATTTTTCATGTATTTTTGCGATTGTGAAAGGAGCGCAAAAGCCACGCAAATTTGTACTTAAAATTTAAGGTTTGATAAAGACAATTGTATTTTGTAATTATATCTTACTAGTGACATTTTATCTGCATATAAAGCATTACTTACACATTAGTATCATTTCTTTTAATGTGATGACATTCACTTCGATCACTAATATCTAAATATAGTACAATTACCATTAACTAGAAATAATAGTCGGAAAATATTTTCCTTTCTATTGAGTCGGTAATGAAGCAGTTATTATTTAGAATTTCTTGAAACTAGTTCACCGGGGGTTGTGTAAACAGTTTCTTTACTTTAGCTTTATTAGGGCGCGTGAAACATTTGCATCAATTGTTAAAATAAAAAATCTTCAAGAGACGACTTCACTGCCACTTTACGATCCGTGGTCACTCTCTTTGGCAGCGTGACGCCGAGTTAAGTTAACCTTAAAATTTTATTTTTCTCTCCAAAAGCATGGAAATAATGAGCTGGCTGCTCGATGCTAAGGTAGAGAAAATATATAAGGGATTCATAAAAGGTGCTGGTATGTTATTTGTCTAAATAATCACGAGGTCTTTTTAAAAGTCATAGTAAAAAGCGCTTTCGCTTAATTAATTTGAAAATGTTTACACCCTTGCCAATAATTCTTCAAAATTAACGCAATTATCTATCCCTTCGAAAATATTCTTGTACATGTCAAATAATATAGAAAATTTAATGGTCGCGCACTTTCGAAAGTAGAGTATATATCATAGAGTAGTAGAATATTGACTTAAGGGAAAGGAATATGGTTTGGAAACATTTCAGTTTTTTTCCAAGTAAATTTATTCTCAGGCACTCATTGAAATCCAACCTTCCTCCAAGTTGTACGGTTTAACGCTCCCTTATTTCAACTCAAAAGAGAAATATTAACCATAGAATGAACAACCTCAGCAACCAAGAGGTAAGCTCGTAATTTACGGAGGACATTAGAAAAAGGAACTGAAAATGATCAAATCATGAATCCAAAATTTCCTGCTTTAGGCTGAATGAATGGAATAAATTTCATGTAATTTTAGCAATAGCGCACATATTTTGAGTTTTTATGGACTGTTGAGTAAAATACCACCACGAATAAGCTTATTCGCGGTGGTATTTTATTTACGACTATCCCCGATGAAATGAATGGAATGCTAGTTTAGGACCTGCATTCAAGAGAGCACGCAAAAACAATCCATCATTTTCCCACGAATTCAGATAGTCTTCAAGCAATGGAACTACTTCGAGTCTCCCAGCGACATCGCATCCCTGCTGTGGATCCCCGACGCACAGAAAGAGATGGCGGAGGAAACCCTTACGGAGATCCCGCGGGTCGGCCTCGAATTGCTGCGGGAGTCCCCACGGTGAGTTCGCCGACCGAGACAAAGCATCGAGAGAGAGCCCTCTTGGGAGAGAGAGAGGAGAGGCAAAACATAAAAAGGACGACGACATTGACGGATGGCTTTAGTGCCAGCGTGGCGTGCGTGGGGACCGCGCGAAAAATCAGCGACCCCAGGATCAAGTGCAGTGGATCACACGGAGCGGAAAACCAGAAGGAAGGCTTGAAAATTTCACCGACACCTGTGGCCGCGAGTACTAGACCTTTCCTTGCGCTCTTGCTTTCAACTCGCGAGAAGTCAAACACACTGCGGCCATGTTTTCCGCAGGATGCTAGTTTAACCCTTTCAAGACTGATTTTTTTGTGTTCATGTTTGAATCAATATCAGTATATTTTCCACCAAGCAAAAACATGTGCTTGAAAGCAAACGGAGTTGCTGCAAGCAAGTACTGCCACCTATCAAGGCAACTACATCAAAATGACTGATAGCGGCATTTTTAAATATATGATTGGGGCATGATAGACCAGATAGTCATACGAAAACATTCACTGGAACATATATAACCCGTCAGTATTGAAAGGGTTGACGCTCATTTTTTTTCTCGCCGCCGAGCTCGACAGACTGGTTTTCTCAAGTGTGAGAGTACACTTGATTAATCTTAAGCAGTCCCAATAGGAATATTATATACAGAGATTTTTTAAAATTCTACTGCTAGAGAGTAATACACATGAATTTTAATTTCATGGCCCACATCGCAGAAAACTAATTACGGCAAATCTCCGATTTTAATAGGCACACCGTATTTTTAAACTTGAGCATAAATCTAAACGTAAGTATAAACCTAAATGTAAACGTGAGCATGCTATAACTATTGAAGAAAGAATGAAAGAAAAATCGATTTCATACAATCACTGAGTGAAAATAGGTCTATACAATATTCTTAACAGTCATCAAGTGGAAAAGACCCAGTGGAAAGGCTTATTAACGGGGCTTAGTGAGGAGTAAAACGGGTAGGAAGAATTTGAGTAAATGTAAAATGAACACAGTAGCAAAGTATAACCAAGCATGAGTTGGTGAAATAATTAATCATCTAAAAACTAGCAAAATAAAATACTAGCCATCGGTAGTCTAAAATAAAGTACGGAGAAAACGTGGCAGTTGGCATTTTTTGGCATCCTGATGCGCACAATGTTAGGTTACTGGCCTAAATTCTTGGGGCATAACCGAATGTAGAATCCTTCTAAACATCCATATTGGCACAATCTGCCATTAAATGGACCCTTAATCATCATGTTTAGAAATGAAAATGGAAGTCGTTCCAGAAGGAAAGAGAACTTTTACGGAAAGGAATCCTCCTGACCACGATTCTAAATTAAAGACACTTATGAGCACTGTGACTTGTCTCAGTCACCCTCATTCAATGGGGTTTTACGCAATCACTACACATCCTCATCTGAATATAATGTATAAAACTAAATCCTGGGTTATATATTGAGTCTTGTATCCGTCCATGGAAAATTGCACACATCCAAGTTATTTATCATAAAGTAACTACAGCTACACAAATACCGCCGTCCTACTTCAAGGGCGTACACAAGGGGGTGAGCAACCACCAACATACATTTTGCAATGAACAGCATAAGTTAATGTAACTATAACTACAGAACTAACAGCTAAAGCTTGTTATGAGACGAACTTTCTACGATAAGCTCTACATCAAAACCCGGTAACTTTATATTAATGTTTCCACAACTACACAAATTGATAGAAATACAAGAGTTACACGCAAACATGCCGGGCTTGCTGTTGGGACCAGGTAGCAGATGAGGATCAAATAATTAACGAGTACATCAAGTAATTAACTACATTGCTCAATGAAAAGCCTAGTTTAAAGCCTAGTTTCACTGGAAGCTGTTCTCTGCAGCAGGGTCTGGCAGCTCCTGCTGCTTAACTAGTTACATTAGAATCACATATAAGGTAATATCGCATTTTCACATCATTTTAAATTTGATTTGGTATGGTTAACGAATTGACAAAATCAAGTTTTTGGAAATATAAAGATTCTTATTATTTTATTAGCCGTTACAGGAAATATTGAAAATAGATGCACTCTAAAAGATAGGGCTATAAGCAGGAATGCAAACCAAGATGCACAGCCATAATTATAATTCTTCCAACCGAAGACTCTAAATGATGACAAACTTCAAATTTAAACAATTTATGACTTTTAATCTAATTATTTGGTGAATTTTGAGTGTGGTGACATCCAAAACCATCGAAGACCCCATTTAAGCCCTGAAGCCATCCTAAAATTGCTGAAAAATCTCCTTTGGTTCTAGAGAATGTGTGCCATATTTCGTTCGATTCCATCGAGTGGCGTGGAAGTGCACAGCGTTCAAACGAACGAAATTTCAACTTTATAGATGTGTCCCACCAAACCATACGCCTGGAAAAATGGGCTTATTCAGCATTTTGACCAAATCTTAATTCGAGTATTACTTAACCAATAACACACTTTCATGGAGCTTGTTAGGAGTGCAAGGAGAAGTGAAAGAAAGACTTTTCGTAATTATAAGCATTTTTATTGGCTGTAAAATGGTTCGTTCTTGAATAAACCGTGGGATTGCCTGTCGGTTGTGGTAATCTATCGTCCTAGGCACGCTCCTCTCCACATTACATAATTGCTACTTCGTAAGCAACATTACGTAACACTAAGTTATTTAAAAATTGGGCTTATACGTGCTGAATGATAGGTTCTTGAAAGATCTCTGTTCCCCATCTCCCCAATGTAGCGCGTTGTGCGCCAATTGTGCGCATTGGGATGCCAAAAACCAACTGCCACGTTTTCTCCATACTTCCTTTTAGATTGCAGATGGCTAGTGTTTTATTTTAATAGTTTTTTGGATAATTAATCATTTCACCCTCTCGTACTTGGCTACACTTTCCCTCAACTCCCCTATTTCTGCGATATGTGATATTGTATTTACACTTTCCTGCATATTACTTACTTACCTTCGGCTTTCTACATTGGTCCTAATACCATCCGCCTCACCTGACGTGGTATACATTTGCAGTTTTCTGCCTAACCTCTATACGCTTGAGAGGCATTTTTCTTATAACTATTATTTGAAAGATCACTTTTCTTTGCTTACGCTTTCCATCCAACTTCATCTCATCCAACTGTCGCCTCTGAAAGGCACCCACCAATCTTGAACTGTTAGCTTCTCTTCATCCAGCCGCAGTGGTTGGTAGAGTGGGCAATCTTCGGGATACAAGGAGATAAGGATTGTCCGATATGACCTCGGCAATTAGGGGCACGACTCAGCTTACAAACGTCGGAAGGCTTCTGGACGCATTCCACATTCTAGCTACATATATGACCAGTTAGACTTCCTTCTTACTGAGAAAAGAGGTGTGAACAACTTTCAGGAGAAAAATTCTGACTTTGGGTATAAAAAACTAAACCTCTGTCACGGTTAAGAGATTCCAATCCAAGTTTCCTATTTTTCTCTCAACATATATTTCCTTCAAGCACCTCAACTAGCAAAAATATCAATTGATGCACCACACCAGCGCAGAAAAGTATCCCCCATTGTTTAGGTAGCTCTACTGGTACATGGTATTCTTAAATTCATGTATGCTTATACCATAAAAAACTACGGGAGGAATACATCAATCATGTACATCTACATATAACCCTGCAAGCCATCTCATGCATGTTTGGCAGGGGGTGAGTTATTACCAACATGCACTATAATTTACAGATTTACCAAAATGCATGGCAATAAGTTCACATTAGTATACGTAGACACATTCTGCCATGTGACCGTATATTTCGAATATTCGTACATAAAAATTACATGCACAATATATTTTTTCCGTTGCACTTGTGCCAGATCGCCTGTCGATACTATACTATTCGGGGATAAATAGTGCTTCTCAGCTTTTCTAATAGTCTAGATCAACGTCCGGCAATAATAACTATCCCATACCTTCAAACTATCTTCCGATTTCTAAATTTACCAGCTGAAAAGCAGCTAGTTGAAAAAAACATGGAATAAAAAAGCATTATTGATGGAGCATAGGCAGGCATATGTGAAGCCTAGGTTTATTCTAATGCCAAATTTCCCCATGTATTCCCTTCCCAGTTACACCTCCCGACGTGATTTAGAAAAAAAAATATGGAAACTGAAATGAGCTTCTTTCAGAATAAACAAAAATATGTTTTCAATTAAGTCATATTCTCCTTATGGACTACATAATGGGCAACACTTAGTTCATAAATTATCCATTAAGCTAAGGCTATTCGTGCATATAAATACGAGATAAGAAAATCAAAAATGGCCTATAAAGGTATGACCCCGCTCATAAATTTGAATAGAAGTAAGTTCATAAAATCATGAGTATGATAGAGGTATGTAACGCTAAAGAAACGTGCTCGAAGAATAAAATTCAAGGGAGATCTCTTTCTATAGCAAAATTATCAATATTATTCTTTCACTTTCACGGCACTTAGTCCACAAAGGCAAGATGAAAAAAATACACATTACTTTACAAAAACCCTTGATTGAAGTCATAACTAGATATTAATTATTAAGTACGACGAATACAATTCATTAGGATACAATAAAGAGATACGCAAAAGCACTAGACATTATATTTTTAAATATCGCATGTGATACATGATGCAAGATGCGATACATGATGCATGAACAAACGACTATAGAAAATACAACATTTAAGGGAAAGGTGGGTCACGACCTTATGCTCTCTATGACTCCGATGGAAGAGACCAGTTTATCTCAGCTCTCTAACCTAATACCCATTATATACCCTTTCTCACATCGCAGTAATATATTTTGTACACATAATGATAGTGTTGCGATCAGATTTCGTCACAAAAAATCAACTCAAAATATTAATTAGTGGAGGTTAACAAATACGGAGCTTATAACTGAAGCACTTCCTTAAGTAAGTCTCGAAGTTACATAGGTGGCGTTATATTTGTCTTCAGGCAAGGATTATAGCTATCAAATTTCAAGCTATCCGGGACTAGCTACGGAGTTCCACTATTACGGAGTCACCCGCAATGCACACATGTGCGAATTTCCACAGAGAAAAAAATCATCCGCCTTGACCGGGATTCGAACCCGGATCCCTCGCTTTCCGGCCGAGTGCTTTAGCCAGTTAATCTACCGCGTAAAACCTATTTTAAAGAGTAAAGCCTCAGCAAAATCTATAAAATCCTTGCCAACTTAGGGAAATCTCAAGCTAAATATTGAGCTGACTCCAAGATTAGTGCTCATGGAGCATGTTTTCCACTGTCGAAGATTGATTCCATCCTTAGATCTTTTAATTAAATCTTCACCGATTGCTAACAATATTTAATGCTTATCGTGATATTTGTCTTGTCTCCTCAAATATTGACATCGTATCGAGTCAACACTGGCCGGTATCGTTAGGGCAATGCTCATAAATGAAAAATGTCCTCTTTTGGGATATATAGATATCCGTTATAACTGTCGACCCTTTTGTATTCCAAAAGATGCTTTTACCAGTTTTTCAATAGTTCTCGGATCAATGCGCAATTTATAGTGGTATATGAGTATTTCCATTGTTTTTGCAGGCAACGAGGAAACACTTGGATCATAATGGCATTCCTATTGATCACCAGTTCCATTTCTTAATGAAACTGACATTTTAAGTATCTCATCGTTTTTTTAAAGGTTGAAATTGTTTTTGTGAATAGATACAATGCGTGACTTTGAGAAATATTTTTCTACCACGGAACTTGAGCAATACTTCAAAGAGTGACATCCACACGGATTATACAAGAGTGCAAACAATCATTTATTAAAGAATCCTCGTGAGTATCAAAGTATAAGAAAACTCTCCTCAATATTATTCTGACCTCGAATATCTCTGCATATCTTGGCACATACTTCGCTAATATTTGGCCGCTTTTTGCGTCATGACGAAGGTTCCCGAAAAATCAATCACTGCTCTCACCAAAACATTAATTGTCATATCAGGGGCAAAAAATGTTCAATAGTAGACATTTGAAGATTACTTCTTTCCTTCTCACGTGGCCATCGATTTCAAATCTTGCAATTTTTTACGAAGCTTGGAAAATATTATTAATTCATTAACCAGTACAGAGGTTAAAAAATTTTTAAATATTAAACATCATCCATTAACTTAAGAGTGGGTGGACACAATATCAATGCCATTATAGATATTTTCCAGCCTATAGGATCAAGAAATTTATAATCAATAACAAAGCTGACATAACACTTTTCAGTTTTTGGCTGTTGATAGTTCGGTTTGACAAAATTTCATTGAAATAGTTAAAATTAAATCATTGAAGATGACGAAATTTTATTTTCCAAAAAAAACCGCCAAATCGGCTTTTCCAGTTTCACAGAGAACTTTTGAGGAAAAAATCAAATCAGGTGTTACGGAAAATGCCACGTGGAACAGCAAAACAGAACAGCCCTTAACTAGGAGGGTATTATGTTGGCTTGATTGGAGGGGTTCAAATATTTTACAACAGGATTGCAGGCAGAGGATAAGCATTTTATCGTTGCTTATTCGGTTGTTCAATATATAAGGGAAATCGGCGATTGATTTTAGGAATAAAGCTCATTCGTCAGTAACCCACCTAAACACCAATATTCGTAAAATCCAAATTACTGTCATAGGTTAGTTAATAGAAGTTTCTGCACACTCATAAAGCGATGAACTAGCACGAACGGTAGAGAATTATTTTAACAAATAAAGCCATATAAGGAAGTTAATGAGCAATGAGAAAATCTAGCAGATATCCGGGGTCCAAAGAGATTGATTTTAATTTTGCCAGAGAATGATATTATAAAACGCATGATTTCTGATTGCTTATATCAGGAATCCTTTGCCCGTCTATGTGAGGTATCGAACTTGCCAGTATGGTACGAAGAGTGAGTTTGAAATCCAACAAGTGTGTATTAAACATAGAAAAACACCAAGGAGAGCTGCAGGGACATCTCCTATCTTCTGAAATAAGTACTCTTATTACGCGAGAAACGACTGAAATTTATTGAAAATATAATTGTTTTACCTTTTCAAGCAATTAATTCAACGAAAACAGAGAATTTAAAACAAAATTCTGGCCTAACCTTAAGCAGCTATAATAGCCTCAAAAGAATACGGTCAGTCATTGAAAACAACTGCGCAATAAATTTGACTTCTGTGAGTTTTATTGCCGAATGCCATTGGCCTTTTTTCCCTAATCTTACTTCTAGAAACTCCCTGGCCTGTATTAACCCTATATTTATTCTTCTCTTTCCAGCACAGCCAACTATTTCTTTCTCTATCCAAATATGGCCTCAATCAAATATCTTAAAATGCCCTACATATTTTCCCAAATACTGCCTCCTTTGCTCCGTACCACGGGAGGGATAGTAAAAAAATATTTAAATTAATTCCGTCCATATTTATGAGCCAATAATGAAAATAGAGTCCTTTATATCAATTAATTCGTTTTTATTTACAAAAATCCATGCCCTCATGGGGAAAAGGTTATCCAGGTGGGACTAAAGCCCGCAACCTCAGGAGAAGACGAAGCACCAATGCCACCGCAGCTGGTAAAGAAAGGAGGGGCTGGATTTTCAAAATATTAGGATCAGCTTGGACGGAAACAGACAATTCTGTATAGCTTCTCGTTCTCACTTTTCGATAGCAAATCCCTATTGTGGTCCACGAACTGAGTTCCCAGAACTAATTAATAGCCTCTCGTTAGTGGTTTTATCTCCGATTTAATAATATCAACTATAGTACAACAGGACTTAGGGCTTTTATTATTTTTTACCTTGCTTCATCCCTTTAAATCAATTCTCACAAAAATGAAAACCAAACAGAGACATTTAATAGTGCGCTCAATTTTCCTTCCAAATGAATACATATATCCCTTTATGGTCAACCACAAGAGCTGAAAATTCCCATTGTCTCATTATTTTTTAAGTTCCCCTCATTAAGAACCGATTTTCATGTTCTTTCATTTTTATATTTCTTTACGCCCATGTTTTCCCGCTGAAATTTAGGTTATGAGGATAAAAAATGGTACTCAGAGCATAAATAGGAATAACATGAGATGACTGGAGATTAGTTGAAATTCAGTAATACTGGTCCGTCGCGCCTGAAGCTCAGCCGGCTGTTCCACACTCGTGTACCTACATATTAACCTCAAGCACCCGCTCCATGTACTCCAAAATGCAAGCGCTCGTAAGCTGAATAACACTGCACCGACGTTGGCTGCGATAAAAAACCTCTCGCGAAAATTGAAGCTCAGTTTACAAGTGGGAGGCAGGGAACCAGATGAATAAAAGCTGAGCTGAAGAGCAGGAGCCTGATAAGTGAAACAATAACACGGATGAATGAAAGATGCTAAAAACAGGCTCTAACATTCATTGTCGCTAGGAGATACGTAGGAGAACGAGCATTTCGTTAAAAATACTATTCCATTATTAAACATATCAGACACTTCCTCTTCCACTTAAGGACTCAAATTTGATCATTTTTGCCTATAATTACATATTTAATATTGAAAAGTTTTCAGATATATATAATGGAAGAGAAACACAATCCTAAAAACCTTAATTGAATAAAGCTTCTGTAATTTCGATGGAGAAAAATGGACTTGTACAACAATACCACTTGTATTAGCATTTATCAAACCAAAAAAGCAGACAATAATACCATAAGATTATCATAATGACTATTAGATAAATGAGAGGTCCTCTGATACTCACTATTCCCAAGATGATATTGAATGCTTCCACAAAACTAGTTATAGCAACACGGATTATCTACCACCCCGCAGTGGCAACTCCTGTAATTATGAGTGGATAAATGTAAATAAATGGAACTAACGATATAATAAGGGTACCGGCTACGTTAAGTTCAGAAGATCTTTTAAAAAAATTAGCAGCACTGTCCACCATAAGAGGAGCAATAAATTGGTGAAAAGCAGCTCACTGGACATCGAGGGCAAAAGAATTAAAACGAAGAAAGTATTTACAAAATACGCGAGAGACAGTAAGAAAAACTTTGCCGATTCGAAGGCCGTTTCCCGAGGTAGAGCCTTATATCAATTTTGGATTACGTAAAAGATGAAATTCAGGCGGAATAGATTAAGGACGAGATAAGGGTCATTATTTAGATGATAGATCAGTCAAAATTGGCTTCAAAGATAAGACATCAGCGACAGACTTTAATTTGTTCATTTACAAACAAAAATATGACCAAGGAAAGAATCAATAATATTGGAAACACAAAAACGCGTGTTAAAAAAAGGTGAAATATTTCTTTTGATTATGGATGATCTGGTGAATTTCAAAAAGCAAAAACAGCCTATTTAAATAAACATTACTACTTTTCCATCCTGATAGAGACTGAAAATAAAGAACTCACAAATTCGAGTGCGAAAAAAGCAATGCAGCTATCCTTAGCCATACGAAATTTCAGACCATAAAATATTTTCCAAAAATTAAATTTTTCCTAAACATTTTCCTAATATTTTCATAAAACATTTTCCTGACATTAGTGACTACTTAGCTGCATGCATATCCGTAAAATTCCTGTAAGTCTTCCCCTTGGAGAGAGAGATAATATCAGATAGCTGTAGTTTCCATTTCTATTTCAGAGAATTTTCCGGTGACAAGGACCACCTAAGACACAGCCAAATATGTTGCAGCCACTAGCAAAGAGGAAAAGTAAACGCAACTTGAGACAGTTTCACAATTAATATCGACCAAGAACTGGAGATTTTTTTCTTTAAAATTTTTCTACGCTAAGGTATGGAAATATCCCCTGCTAGATAAATGAAAAATACAAATGGACCCTGCTAGAAAATTCTATAGATTTTCCTTAAAAATAATTCTACGGAGTTTCTTTGTAATTTCTTTACATATTCGTCAAAATATTGAAACGCCACTTAACAGAATTCCATAGAACATTCTGCTGAATTTTTTAAGACGTTGTGTAGATCCCTGGGAAATTTGTAGAATTATCTAGGGCGTTCTGTAGAATACTGTCAGTACACAGGACTTTAGAAAGTATTGAAAATACCAGATTCAAAATTATAAATGCATTAATATGTAATGTTTTAATATCAAATAATGTTAGGCACACGCAATACTCTACAATATTTTATAATTTTAATTCCCTATTTTCTTACTATAAAGGCGGTTGGGTGCAATTTCACCCAAAATTATCAACGAGATACTTTTTTTTCGAAAGATTAATGAAGTGCTGCATTTAGCCCGGCAATGTAAATGTAAATACCGGTATACTTTGGAAATTACGAATTCAAATATTTTTACGGAAAATTAAGATTTTAGGGCAATGAAGAAGTATCTTGTTGAAGAAATCATGCTTTGAAAACGTTCACTAAACCATAAGAGCAGGTTTTCACTTCGTAGTTTTATGGTTGCATCTAGATGTTACACGACTGGTTAGTGACTACAATTGAATTTTATTCACATCTATGAGTTGTCCAATATTGTATTTGTATTTCAGACTTACTTGCCGATTAAGCCATTACATTCTGGGGGCTATTTTAATTATATTTTCACATGGAAATTATAATCAAGGATCAAAAAACAACAAAAAATGGTAATTCATGAATCAATCATCTCAAATCAATCATAAATGCGACAGTTCATGATAATCAAAGGGAATAATTAAATGCTTAAATAAAGACAAAATCATACCTTGACTCGTGCTATCAGTGGATTTTATAAAAATCCAGATGGTAACAATTATTTCAACCAATATAGAAACTCGATAAGGAAGTCAGCACAGGGAATTTAATTGAATTATTTTTAACCTCTATTGTTTTCACCAACCGTTTTAGGTTAATTATTTACATGAACGATTTTAAATCTGAACTGAACATTTAGAACTTCGGAAAAGGTGAACACCAAATTTTAAGTGGAATTAATAGCCACAAGAGCCATAATATGCCAACGGCATTGAATGATATCGTATCCTTCGTACACAAATGATGCACTACACCAGTAAACTTCACCATGTATAGCAAAAGCTTTCGCTATGCGCTATTACTCTCTCCAGTGTGGCACTATAGAACTAAACATAACATCCCCGAAATTCAACTTCTTTCTTACAATGTACACTTAATTCTCGTACCTCTAACGACATACACTGTAACAACAATTCACTAGATGGAGTCAGTAGTTCTTCATCGTACGTTCTTCCTATTACGAAATTAAAGTCCCAATCTCACATGTATCCTCATCAACACCGGCCATTCAAAATTGAGAGAAACACTCGCTGATTGCACCTCCGCACTGCTGGGAAAAATGTGGATATTCCATAGATATCGTTAGAAATGGAACTGGTTCTACGGAGACACTTTACATTTCCGCAGAATTGCTTTTGCTGAGTTTGACGGAACAGCTTGCAGGGAATTTTTTTGCTCCACAGAAAATAAGTCCGCAGAACAAGAGCCAGGCTCCCAAGTTCCGCACAGATTCATAGAAATGGAACTAGTTTTACGGAAATAGCGTCCAAGTCCATATAATTCCTTACGTCCTTCAGAACACCTAAGAAATTCAGCAGGGGAGAACTATACCACGGCAACTACAAACTGAAGGGGAAGACTAAGAGAACTCACTTCATGATCAAGTTCGAGTTTTACAGTTTACATAATTAAAAATCCATCTTTAATGCCTTATTCAAGAATATACATCATCAAGGGAGCAATTACTAACAAAAATAGATAAAAACAATGGAATTTATTTCTGTAAATGTTTAAGATCAAAAAACGACAAATTAGGTTCATGAATGATACACGGCACAATAAGGAATGTCTTAATCGAGGATTTGGGCAACAAAAACGAGTTTAATAAGTGGTAGTAACAACTTTTAGCAATCCTACTCCCAGAAAATCATTATAAACCTACTTCTAGTTGACCATCACAATGGCGGAGTCCTGCTAGAAACGGATGGATTAAATAATGAATCACTCAAGATTCAGAGTTGATAACACATCTGTAGGCCGAGAAATATTTCAAGAGAAGCATTTCATTTAAGATGAGGAGATAACACCATATGTGAGGATCATGAACAAAATCATAAAATAAAAAAATAATCACAAAATGACCAATGATTGGAGTAATGTGTATGTATTTCAATTTTTTAGGAAAGAGGCAGGTGATCTCTATTTCCCTACTCGTATCACCTTTGCTAAAATTGTAATTATGATGATGAACGCCGTCTAGTATTCTCGTAACTATTATGAATATACATAATGAATTCAAATTTTTGGGAAAAATAAAATTAATGGGAAACAATAAACCGCAAACACCTTATGATACCTTTCCCAACAGTTGGGAAAATATGTACAAAAAATACTGGAGACAAAGATTTAGTCTTAATTGTACAGTAGCAACTCGATAGTACGAAGTTGGCGGGACCGAAAAATCGGCACTTCGTATTTTCGAGTTTCGTATTTCCAAACCTTTTTAATAAATGGCGAAAAGAATTTCCCCCTCCCCCTGACTTCTCTGGTTTTTGGAAACATTTTAAAACGATTTATAGTCGTTATTCGAAAAAGCATTCGAAACAATGCCTTTAAATCTTAAGCTAAATGTCACAAACGTCCGTGAAATAACTATCTCTACTTAGTTACCCATGCAAATAATTTTTAGTTTGATATCATTTTCCTTTGCTAAATTTTCACCCTGTTTAGAAGACGTATATAAAGGAAGTTCTGCTTTTTTATGAAACTTAAGCTTTGTTAAACTGCGGCTAATCAGGACATGCAACTGGTATGGGCGCTGTTTCTAACATCTACACAGTTAAGACGGTAGCTGGCCCGACCGCGCTTCCAATCACCTCTTTATCGCTCAATCACAGATAAAATGGGCAAAAGACTCACTCCATTTTTGAAAATCCTTCCCAGTTAGTGGTATCTTTCCCATCACCTTCTGGATATACGAGCTTGAGAAGAAATATTATTTCGTTCCAATTACTAATTTCATGACGACAAATTGGGCATGATCTGGACATTTTCCATATCTTAATCATCTCGGAGTATACTAAGTTTCCGGTTCTAAAAGACAATATTTTTTGGAAAGATGGAATATTTACGTGGAGATCGTGGAGAATGATACCGAAGAAAATAGAACCTCAGATCACGGTTCGTAGAGAAAGAACGAACGCTTCAACTGCCTCCCAGGACATGCCTTCGCTTGCAATGACGACGCTTCACCAATCTAATTCTTATCGATGTTTCTAACATCAACGCAATTGAGATGATAGCTGGCCCGACCGTGCATCCAATTGCCCTTTCATTATCTCTCAATTATAGGTAAAGAGAGCAAAGGACTCAGTCCATTATAAAATCCTTCTCAGGTCACAATTTGTGGTTTCTTCCTCGTCGCCTGCTGGATATACGAAATTGGGGAGAAATATTATTTCGTTCCAAGCCAAACCGTTTCACGGCTCATTGAAGTTCGAGTAAGAAACATTAACTCATGACCAAGTTTCTTTTTCACTTCGATGATTTGTGTTTATAGTTCTATTCGGCAAAACATTAATCCAAGAAATAAAGTAAGCGATTTTATCCTTTACGCATAATCTCTTCGCGTCGTACGTGTTAAGCTGAACGCCATTTTATCCACTGGCATCCTTAGTATATCCCAACTTTGGTAAGCTAAAACGTAGAAGCTAATGAAATATTTCGCATTTAAAAAGTGATATCCGAATCACTCCTCGATATTTGGAACTTTTTATTCACAATAGTGTGAAAGTTAAACTTCATCCTGAATGAGTATCGCGGAGATATTCCAGATCCAGCGTTCATTATCTAGTTATTTTATTTCCCCTCTGCGACTTATGTCTTCTGTGCCTGACTTAACTGTGGAGCATAAAACACTAAACATAACTTTGTAAAATTTACTCAAGGAGAACTTTGGAAGAGGTAGGGGTCACGGAAAAAATCTACCGCAGCTGAGGCTGAAACCTGACTCCTTTCTGTGGTAAAATCCTGATAACGACAATAAGTTTCCGCAGAGTAGTATTTCCGTAGTTAGATTCTTCTAAACGTCGGGTGATTTTGAAATAGAGCGCATCAGGATCCAATTTATACCCATGTTGTGTACTATCCGCGTATTAAAATCCCAAGGACTCCAAGTAACTCATGCCATCACAATGAAATCTGATTCAATTGGTTATTTATCTCAAGGAAATCAGGGATAGCAGTGATGATATATCAAATGTAATGTATCAAGGCCTGGCTACTCAATAAATTCACCGTAGTAATTAATGGATGAAAGTTGGCTCCAGTAAAATTTCATGAAGTTACCCCAACAGAGTCTTGGAATTAAATTAAAGACAAGGCTTCCGTGGGGATTTTATTTTAAGATTTCAGTTTTCTAGCTTACTTATACAAAGGACTATACTACATAGGATGATATTTCGCGGAAGACGGCTTCATCGTATCGAAGTGTCTTCGCGGTTCATCTCAGGTCTTATCCAATAAATAAAAATGTTTGTTCGACATTCTAATACCATTCATTAGATTGCGAGGAAACTTTTGTGTCCGTCATACCGTCGCTATGCCTCTTCGTGCCAAATTTTCGGAGACGAAGTTATGCATGGTTTTAAGCGCTATTTGTTTCTTTCGTCGAGAAACCGAGAAATGTGTTGACAAAGTTGATGGGAAGAGGTGAAAAATTCCTCTGGTTATACTTTGGTGAGTGCGGAAATCTTATCGTTTACTACAGTATGTTACTACGAGCGAAGTAGTTTAACCCCGCTTGCAGTAGGCAATTCCTCACGCGTCTTACGGACAACCCTCTGACTAGGCAACAGCGCCCGCCTCTCCCTTTCGGGATGCTCCTGGCAGTTCAGCGTGCTCTTTTTCCAAAATAAATGTTAATCGATATTGATTAACCAACGAATTTGTTTAAGGTTTGATAAGTGGATTCATAATGATGAACTCGATAGCTTGAAGAAGATGCAAACGGCGGTTTCCAGGGATGCGCGGAACGGAAAATAACGCAGTCTTGCAATTTCATCAATAACTAAAATACTAATGCACTAAATAATATAAAACTTTGTATGATTGTTAAGAAAAATCTTTGATACAATATTTGTGAAATAAATTCCGATATGTTGATCCGTGTTGTTATTAAGAAGCCGTAAATGTGATGCATTAGTCTGGTACCTGGAAAATGCGCTAAAACTCTGTTTTTAAGGACACTGTGAAATCAATATAATCGGTAAAAAGTTTTGTATTCCGTCACTAAACGCAGAAATAAACAAGCTTTGATATGGTGTACTTCATTTTAAAATCGATAGAGTCGTCTTTGAGATATTAGTCTTCAAACTAGGTGACAAAATTTTGCAACAGATATGGGTCTTAAATTCTTTTAGGGACCGATTTCAAACCAATAAAAAGGCATTGCAACGCATGCCGGGCACAGCTAGTACATTAAAATGTTATATTGTTGAGTCACTCCCCCGATTGGGTCATCTGTTTCAAAATTAGAAATAAACCGTTTTAAATGCAAAATTATATTAATCGCGGGGACGGCTATACCCTCGTAAATTCGTGGAAACTGTTTTGTTTCTATTGTCTCATGAAGTATGGAGAATGGTGGGAGTAAACGCGAGATTATTCATAGTGAAACCATTGATTTAGGTACAGTGACTGCGATGGGGCCGAAACAGCCCTGTTTCCCATCATTTAATCGCGTCATTTTCCACTCAAGCGTTCAATAAATTAAAATTGCCGCTAATAGCGCATGACAGTGAGCTGATACGCGGTGTCACACATAAGTTGTAACCAAAAGAGAATTGTTTACATCATGGAAATCCAGCTAACAGTTAAAACAAAAATAAAATAAGGGAACAATTGCCTCAAGCTACCATTTTCCCCGTCACTCGCTCAATTATCCATGACTAAAACTTGATAAAGAACTGTGTGATTCAGGCACCTGTGAGAGATAATCACTAAAACTCACGCATTATACACAATTGATAGATTATATTTGGTAACGCAGATTTGTTAGGTGTCTACGTCGGAAAATAGAGAACATTTCTGACGCAATTTCTCCCCAAGGTTCGTAAAAACGAACTCGGTTTCTCTGTGGGGACTGGGTCCGAGGCTCGTATTTTCGAAAATTTCGTATTTTCGAAACTTCGTATTTTCGAATAGCGCCATGTATTTAGCATAGGCTTAAAGCATCGAAAATTCGTATTTTCGTTCTTCGTATTATCGAGTTGCTTCTGTACTACTTATATTTTTTAATGTTACTTTCCATCTTTCATCCGATGTTGGCGGAATTTAGCAACATTCAAGATATTTCAAAAGATATTTTAACGCCTGGCTTTGCATATCATATTATGAAGAGGATTGTTACCATATTCAATAGAATCAAATGTTAAGAGTTTTGTTTACTCACATGTATTAGTGAACAAACTTAACATACGAGAGGTACCCAAAATGAAGTTTCCCTAATTTTTTCACCCATGCACATGCGACGGTGGCAGTTCCCGCATACACGGAATTTTAGAGAATGTCTCCTCTCATGGGTAGCTCAAAAGAAGGTTAGAAACAAAGGGTAAATTATAAAAAAGGAAAGGGTATTTGAAAATCTTCACTTGGGAGGGGGCGATCACCAAAGGCTTTTGACGATGGATTGAATGCCCAGGGAATTAGATATAGAGCTACCCAACTTTAGCAAATAATAATAAATAAGGCAAGAAATTAACTAAAATATTTCTAGCTGATTTCCTAGGAATCAATTGGTAACTTTATCAATTGAGCGGTAGTTCGAGTGAGTATACCATGTGAATGACGAACATTGACTACATGGACCAGACCATCTCGACCTGGGAATACTTCTGATACTCTTCCCAATTTCCACTGATGAGAAGGGGTCTTATCACTCCTGATCAACACTAAATCTCCAATCTGTACTCGATGCTGCACTTTTAACCGTTTTGAGCGCATCTGTAGAGTATGCAAATACTCCTTTGACCATCTCTGCCAGAAGTGCTGCGCTATTTGTCTAACCAGTTGCCATCGAGACAACCTGCTACAGTTAACGTCAGCCATTGGACACTCTGGAGGACTAAGAGGTGGTGCACCGATTAAAAAATGTCCTGGAGTTAAGGCTTGAAACTCATTTGGATCGGTTGATAGTGGGGTTAGTGGCCGTGAGTTG
This sequence comes from Ceriagrion tenellum, assembly GCA_963169105.1. NCBI lineage: Eukaryota > Metazoa > Arthropoda > Insecta > Odonata > Coenagrionidae > Ceriagrion > Ceriagrion tenellum. The sequence goes on from OY720633.1 coordinate 26,031,069, forward strand.
AGAGTAGCTTCAACTCTAGTGAACACAAGTGGATAATTCTTCAGACGTCAATTACCGTTCCCCAATTATCCTTCTCAAGATATTCTTGGCAATCTTCATGTTTGCCTCCCATAGACCTCCAAAGTGGGGAGCAGCTGGTAGATTAAAATGCCAAGTAATATGCCTATCTATAAGCACACCAGTAATATCATCCTTTATAAAGGAATCTTGAAATTGCTTATTGATACCGAGTAGATATCTACTGGCTCCAATAAAATTAGTGCCGCAATCAGAATACATATGGGAGCATAATCCTCGTCGAGATATGAATCTGTCAGGGGCAGCTAGGAAAGTATCTGTAGACAGATTGGAAACTACTTCCAGATGACAAGCTTTGGTGACAAAGCAAACAAATAAACACAAATATGCCTTAGAAATTTTGGCATTTCTTCTGAGGGATTCTTTTATATAGAAAGGACCACCAAAATCAAACCCCGTATGATGAAAGGGACGACTTGGCCGTACTCTGGAAGTTGGAAGATTGCCCATAAATGGAACTGTAGGGGTTGCTCACAACCTAAAAAAAATAGTGCATTTATAAATGAGCGTTCTAATTGCCTGTCTGGCGGATACAATCCAGAACTTTTGAGATTACAAATTCAAAAGAGTAGCGGGACTTGAATGGTTATAAGTCCTATGATAATAGTCTATGATTAGAGTAGTTAAAGTAGAGGTTTTAGGAAGCAGTAATGGATGTTTTTTTTTCATAACCCAAGCAGGAACGATTTAATCTACCGCCCACCCTGATACAACCGCGGGGGTCAAGAAATGGGACTAGTCTCTGGATAGCGGTAGAGCAAGGCAAACCCAATTTAAGCTGTTTTATCTCTCGTTCATAAAATAACATTTGAGTAGCACGAACGCAAACATTTAATCTAATTCAGAAAGATCAGATAAGGTTAACATTCCTCTAGAAGACTGTTTACGCTTTGGATCAATATAAGCGATACATCATAAACAATAAGCAATTACTCTCTAAAGCCGTGATAACGAGGAAAATCTATCAATGAAAGATAGATCCATATGCGTCGTGGTATGAATCATGAAAACTGTCCCATGGGATTTTGACTCGGGCAGTTTGTCGAGATCGATACTTTTTGGAGTACTGCTTTCCCAGTGATCAATCTGGCAGACAGCGACAGAGATTTTAAGCAAAGGATAGCTCTAACTTGTACTTAATGACTATAACACCTCCGAGTGAAGACGATACATGGGAATATATTCATGCTTCAAATTTTTGTCTACTTGATCATCCTGAAGTACTACGTTCAACGAGCAGTCTGCGCGCCTAAATTTAGCTAAAATTGAGTTGTACCAATGCTATTAACAAATTTTGAAGATCATTTTATAAGAGAACGGAACAAGTTTTCAACTAAATTATAAATAAATAATAGTAAAAGTAAATACGAGAGCCAGTAGTATGAGAGTACTCACTTCTTAAACGAATTCTATGCGGCCATTGTCCCTTTCATTCACACTCGCCGTGACACAACTGCACAAACAGTCCATCCCGAACTGATTCTAAGCTCACGGAAACGCGGATCCTTGTCTAAACACCCCGAGAGCCAATCCGGTTCAACCACCGGTATCGAATCTAATGAAATTGTTTAAATGCATTATCCCGCGAGGCAAGGGTAAACAGAAGGAAGAGAAAGAGAAAAAACAAAACAGATACGTCAGAGGATTGTAACATCGAAAATTCGCTATTTGTGTAGACCTGTGCACACGCTCTTTCTGGCACCGTAAACACTGAATCGTCCGTGAGGGGAGTAGGGGAAACACTCATTTACTCGGCTTATTACCCAGCACGGGGCCAAGGGAGACAAACAGATGAGAGTGGGATGAGATTTCCGGGCTCCCAAATGACGAGCATTGTCTTCACCACCTCCAAGAATTCGTCGGCGGAGAGAGCTTGTGTTTCCGACTCCATCCCTCTTAGCCACCCCTTGTCCCTTCTTCATTCCCTCATCCGAACGCCTCTTACCATCCCTCGCGCCATCCAACACCGACGCTACGGACCCGCTTTGGGCGTGGCAAGGCGTGTCAGCCTCTCATCACGCGTCGCAGGTCCGTTAGTTATGAGAATAGGTTCGCTGAAAACGTCAAGTGCTCAAAAGCACCCTATAGCTCCGACTACGAAAATGCCTCCGTCAGACCCAGAGTTTCCTCACAAGACGGAGGGACAAAAGATTACCTCAAGTTCACCGTCCTAACTCAACGGGGACGACATGGCTGGAGCTTAGAGCCGGCGAAGAAAAAAGTCGTCCTCTAATATCCTGACAACAATGCAATTCGCGTTTCAAGACATTGAACTTTTTACGACGAGCCCACATGTTTTGACGAAAGCAGCGCGATTCACCAACAAAGTATGGGCTCAAAGTATGTACTACCATACATATTTCATTGAAATTGATAAAAGTTGCAAAGCACCTCCGACTTTCCATACATAAACAGTCATGAATTTGAAGATTAGTTTGCGGCATCTCTCTATGGCACTTGCTCTTTTCAGATATCCACTTCTCATCAACTCAGATGATTAATAAATAGAACGTCTAATTTACAACACATTCCACCCTACGGTGTTCTTCGGAAATTCTTAACAGTTTTCTTTTCAGCTTAACAGCTTTATGTCTCATGATCTGTCATATGATTTTCTTCTCTATTACATATTCCTTACACATCTGTTATTCCAAGCTCTTTGTAGTATTTCTTCATAGATCATCCCTCTATCTGCCACATCATTCTCTATTATTCTCCGGTTACGTCACGTTTTAAAAGCTTATTTATCAGTTTATCCACGGTTAAGTCTAAATATCAAGTCAATATAAGATCATAATCCAATCAGATGAATGAGTGAGGGTCGAAAGTTGGCTCAAAGTTAATGAAAAATGTTTTGCACGATTCATCAAACTCGAAAACGTGACTGCCTCATGCCCATCCGGGTGTCCAATTTCCATCAGAGACTAGGGAGAGAGAAAGAAAATTGTGCAAAATATAATTACTCCAATAAAAATTTCAGACTCTGAATCATGTTTGCGGACTACTGATCGTGCGCGTTTTCATCTCCTATTTACGAAACCGTCATTCGGAACTCATTCAGAAACAACGGTAGCAAAGGCTCGTGGATCAAAACGTTCTTTGAAAAAGAAGGATAACAATTCTGAAAATGACATTCGATTCTTTCTCCCAAACTACTTCCCCCTTCATCCCATTTCGGTCCTTCCTTCAAACTCCTGCCTCCAAATGAAAAGAATTTCGACTCATAAATGTCCCATTTCTCTTTGCGAATAAGACACAGGAAATAAGCCAGTCAACATGTACTCGTTCATATAGTAGTGAAGTGATCCATAATAGAATTTATTGCACTAGAAAATGTTATATCCGAGACCCAAGGTCACTTCTATATCCCCAAATGGAAATCTTCCATCAAAACTCTTTCACTTCGAAATGTCTTTCATCAATTCAACTATGTTTAGGGGCACGAACGCAACAAAAGGTATTGTACAGATGAACTGAAGTTCAATAAATATGGGTCCTCATAGAACGTAATACCCAACGCTTACCCATATGAACGGATAAGGAAACTGAATGTTCTGTTCAAGTTACAACGAAAAACTAATACTTCCAGGCGTAGGTACCAGGTAGGTACCAGCAAAGGCTTAAAGTGGAGTTGTGCATAAAATTTGCTTTAAGTGGAGTTGCATATAAATTTTGTGGTCGAAAAGGCCTTTTAAGGTCATTGGGTGATGAATGAACTCAAGAGAAGCAGTACAACACCGACGGAATAAGCGAGCCAAGCAATCGCGAGAGCAATTTTTCAGTATTCCACGACTGTGCGGGGTCATAATGAAAATAAACAAAAAAATGAAATTATGCCAATAAATGTTGCCAGGTATGTATTACAGGATGGAAAGGGAGAATACAGTGTGTGAAGAACAAAATAAGGATATTAGATTATATTTAGAAGGAAAACAGAACTAAAATACACGATTAATTTAGAATAAAACAGATCTGAACAAACTGAATTATTTTATTAGGAAATATCGACAAGATATAGAAAGGAATTTTCGTATTAATTTACAATTCACATTTAATAGAACTGGATTTTTTCCAGTCGTATCAAGCTTCCAAATTGCAATACAATTCACAAATGGTAGTTTCCTTCATCAAAGAAAACTGAATTAATTAACGATAATTTGTGGCCAACCATTACTGTTTTCTTAAGCATAAACATTTAATATAAAAAAATCCAAGAATACAAGAATATTAAATGTTAATTTCAAGGTCTATTGAAAAAGCTCATGACTGTGGCGGCCACGCCGATGACATGTTAACATTCGAGGTACATGGAATTTTCTCCGCCTGAACTTGGTATTGTATTTCAGATCCTGTAAGCTCAAGTAAACATTTATTAATAATTGCCTGTGAAAATTTTCAAGGATATCTCCTCCTTTGAACATCGCATTCATCATCGTTTTATTACTTCCTAAACTGCCTACTAGTATTCTTCGGCTACTTTTGCTGCCACGAAAACCATTTAAGTTTGCTCCTCGCGGTGCAAGTTCATATCACGCGCCATACACAGTAGAATGAACTACCAAATCCTTGTGTCGGGGCCTTTTCATAATGGCTCGTTTGCTTAAATTTTGCTCACTCCCGCTTTTAGAAACATCACATTTAATCCATCTTACATCCTTCTCCATAGTAATCCCTCTCATTTGCATCCGAAATATTCATTACGCAAATGGTTTATCTTCGTTCATTCCATACTAACATCGCTTCGAAATTCTATCATTGTACATACATTTACGTTTCACACACACATGCGGTTTAGGTTTTCGTGCCCCATTACGTAATCATAAGGTACTCCGTGTATTTATTTGAACAGCGTTCCTCCGATACTTGATAGGCTTTCACGGAGTGTATCATCTGAAGCTTATCACAAGGCCATTGGCTTAGCGACGTTCGCAGAACCACCTAGCGGAAGGTAAGTATACTCTCATTACGTCACATGTAAATTTAACCCGAATGCAATTATAAGCCGTCGCGTATTCGCGATGATGTTATGTTTCTCTTATTTATGAAGTAGACAAAAATACTTAACGTCGTTCAAATATCATAGGGCTTGAAATGTGTATTGCAGGCGTAAACAACTTTTGGTTATGAAAATAAAAATAGGATACTACCCTATTGTGGCGCAGGAGGGGAAAAAACCACCTCTTCACGTGTAACGTATACAATTGGTCTTTGGCTACTTGACCATTTGTCATCCGCACGATTTTTAATTCTTTCTAATATTAAGGTAATTATCAATGTTTTGTGTTGTGTATGTTTGCATAATGCAAACTTGACACTGCACGTTGTGATTTGGACAGACATTGCCCATTATAATAATATTAATTTGAGAGACCACAGCTATCTTGAAGCATTAATGCCTCGGGTGCAGCAAAGGAGAAGAAATGTCGAAGACTAGCCAATCATTGATTATAATTATTCTCCAAAGTGGTAATCTTTTTCAGCACTTTCTTGCGCGTCGCTGATGTAAAAAGTAAGATTTATAAAATGGTGGGGAAATGAATGGAATTACTAGAAACTCTATCAGAATTTTCCTTTCAATAACTTTGCAGACATTTAAGACAAAAGTGTATCATTGCTATATAACTTTCAGTAGACATGGACACGACCGAATCAATCAAGAGATACTGCAGCACCTCCGATTTAAATTTGGTATGACAATTTATAAAAAATTGAGAAAATTAAATAGCTAAAACTACATAAGTTTCAGTCTCTGAAGTATATGGCTGAGAAGGCACCACACACAATAGTATACACCTTCAACAAAAGCTGTGAATGCCTTTCATTTCCAACAAAACCTTTCGACACCCAACAACTTTTGTCAGCTTAGAGTTAGAAGTGAATTGAGAATAGAGAATTGTGCTCCTCTAAAACATCCACCCAGATATTTACACTCACACAAGACAAAAGACACATTTAAGACAAATTGTGCCATTGCTATAAAACTTTCAAGTAGCAATGACACCGAGGGATCAATCAAGAGACATGGTAGCACCTCCGATTTATATTCGGCATAAAAATACATTTAAAAATTGAGAAATTTTAAAACAACTACAACTACGTACGCTCCATTCTCTGAAGTATATGGCCGAGAAGCCACCACACACAATGTTTGGCACCTTCAATAAGAGCTAAAAATGCCTATTATATCCAACAAAACCTTTCGAAAGTTACCGACCTTTGTCATCTTAGAGTTAAAAGGGTGAGAATTGTGCTCCTTTAACATATCCAACCAGCAGGAGGCACATACCAAGGGCGGCCAAGTAATTTTCATCGCTTTAAATCGAAGCCTCAGAGCCTTCGCTCGGACTGTTCGGGGAATCGACGTATGAGGGATGGAGGTGGGACGACGAGGAGAGAGAGGAGAAAATGAAGGGTTTTTCTTTGAATTAAACAGGGCGTTTATAGGAATCCCCCGCGCCATTCATCCACACACACACACACATACACACACACCCATCGCGCTCACATGTGCACAACAACGCGCTCACATGTGCACACACTATCGCACTGAGCGCTCGCTTCCCTCAAACACTCCGTCCCCCTTCTCTCTCTGTATCCCTCAGCTTCAGTGCTGCCATCCGGGCGACGACGACAGTTCCCTCTCGAAAAATAAAGGACGGATTTCGGAAAGTGGTGACGGCTCTTGTTGCACTGCCGCTGGAGGGAAGGAATTAGAGCAGGAGAGAGGCGTACGGAGAAGCTTAGGGAAAGGTTATGGCGGGGAAATTAAAGGGTACGATGCGAGGGAAGAAAGGCTCAAAGTTGATCGAGCGAACTGGATCACTCACGGTTCGAGCGATGACCCGACTTTGATGGGCAAAGCAAGCACTTGGGATAACAAAATGCGTCATTCATCGGCTAAGAATTAACGAACGGTGAACTTCTGCTAAGCTAGGAAGGAAGCAGTGATTATGTAGCAATATGGTGAATGTCGTTAATTATTTATCGTATAAACTTGATAACCTTTATCCCCATGAAGAATGATTCCGATATTCTTACATATGATGGACCAAACATTTCGAAAGAGACCTCACCGCTTATTTTGTTCGTCTTCTTATGCTGATTATTGATTTTTGCTACTTAAAAAACATCGATAAGTGTTAAATGGTCTCCAAGAGAATGCCAATAATGAAGAGATTTTGCAGAAAACTTCTGCGGAGGTAGGATAGAATCAGGATGGAGTCTGAAGTATCAATAAATGATTAACAAACGGAATGATAATAGGGTGAATGTTTAAAAACATACTTTTTAAAAGTTATCGACTTAATTTGAAACATAAGTATACGCAATCAGGGTACATCAGCTGAATCAATTAATATTTTCACTTTGTAAATGGAAATACTGATGTAATATTAAAGAATTGGGGGAGTAGGGGGTGTAGGAAATAAATATAACCATTTTAGCCGGATAACTTTTCCGAAATATCCGTATACTCCAACCCAAGATACGACCAGATAAAAAAATCCCTTCATTATTGGCATTGTGTTGGAGACCAGTTGACACTTCTCGTATATTTTAATATAAATATAGGAAGAGGAACAGGTGAAGCAATTAGGCCTCTTTAGAATTACTTAGTCCATCATATTTAAGAATATAGAAATCATTGAAAAATGGCACATTCTCTTAGGGGAAAAAGGTTATCAAGTTTATATGATAAATAATAAGCAAATGGAACAATAGTCCAGTTGAAATTTGAACGAGAGTCGAGTGAAATGTTGTCGAATGACATCGGCTTGTTCGCTAATTTATCATTTTTCGAGCATTTTCAAAAAGAGCTTATTCGTAGCCGTGGCGCTACAGCAGTGTTCAGTTTATTGCTAAAATCTTCTTGAGAAAGAGTGATTCATTGAGCGATACATTTACGAATAGAATGACAAAATTTCATGGGAATGGTGATAATCAGCACCATTTGTTCTAACCAAGTCAGTAAAACTGATTTTTTGGAAAAAATAAAACTAATAGTTATTTTCTTTTAAGGCCTTTTTAAATGGATAGTTGAACGTAGCTCTTAGCATTCTCACAATTTGAGACTGAATTTGCGAAGGATGATTTTACGACTATCTACTTGATATATGACAGATAGTTTTAAAAATATTCTTTTATCGTTTCCATACTACCTCCACGAATTAAATTGATCGAAATATGAATGTGAGATGGGGGAGAGGCTGGAGAAGGACATAGAGGTTTGCTTGTAGAGGAACAAAGTACCCTTGGTCCATTATATGCCACATAATCTTTGGTATCCTTATTTCCAAAGAAAAGGTAAAATTATGTTTTTATAGTCCAATTAATTTGGTTAAATCGCCTTTCAATTCAAAAGGTTGTGCAAATGATAATAATGAAAGAGTTACTTACTTGCTATGATGTATAACTTCTGATATTAATTACTACTTTACCGAAAAATACGGTAAAAAAGTTAATGTGAGAAGTTCGGAACACATAAATTACTATTTGTTGTTGATAATGTTTCTATCCTTGACTTGACAGAGACACCTGCTTGGTACAAATCATTCCTTTGATTAAAACTTACTGCATATCATACTTGCAGCAAAAGCACTAAATGAGATTTTACAGAAGGTTTTGGAGGAGGAAAAGTTTACAAACCATGCGGTGAAAATTTGGTGAATGCGGTTGTTCCTGTGAATTACTAACAATTTTCTTCTGAGTTAGTTCCACCCCTTCCTTAATCATTTCTCCACGTACCTTACCTTCCCTCTCTCAGTTCGTAATCAGCCTTATTACTTCCCTCTATACCATGCGACCAACCCATCCCTACCTCCTCCTCCCGTTCATTGTAGAAATAAGAGACTGACTGCTCCTTGATTTAAAATCCACATAAAAAGTGTTTACCGGTAAAAGGTAAGAAAAAAGTGATCAAAAATGACAAACAGGATGTCTCATTTTACTATTACCGAGTGGGTGGGCGTTTCATTTTACTTAACACCAGTATCAATCGATTCCACTAAGCACAGTCGGAAAATTTGACTATATCCCAAACTTCCACGGATTAAGTGTAGTTTTTGTCAAGAGGAGACATTACTTGTTTCACTCTCCTCTTTAAATCGAAATATCCGCCTCCGAAAATCACACTGCCTAATTTGGCAGCGCACAAACAAAAGAAGCGGAAGACGCGAGGTAGGAAGTGACACGGCGCTCGGTGACATTCTCCTCGCTCGCGGGTGAAGTTGTGGGAAAGCGGCACAAGGAGTAGGAAGGGGCGGAAGGGGGAAGGTGGAAGGGAGTAGGCGCGAGGAAACTGCTTCCCGCGCGCACATAACTTCGTGTGTGCGGAGGTAACATCGGGTTGATGGCGACAGGGCGAAGGGGAGAGGGCTTTAAGGACGGAGGGAGAACACGGGAACGAAATTCGGGGAGAGAGGCGAGGACTTGTAAGTAAGAGGAGGGTGGGTGGGATTTTCTGAGAGTTCACGCCAAGGAGGCGTGTTTCGGGGATGAGTCTACGCATGTGAGCGAGGTAGAGCGTAATGTAGTGAGAATAGAACTGTTAAAAGAGAGTGCGGCGGGAAGGATGTATATAAACGTGAGTTTAGCGAAGGGAGGGAATTAACGTCGTTAAGAGTCCCGTGAGGAAATCGCAAGGGTGTATCCCTGTAAAATTGTCGTCATTTACGTTACTTTCTTTCTCGCGTTATTTCTTGCGTGCAGCTCGCGGTTGGTCTGTGCCACGTTCCAGTCTCGATGAATAGCCTCAAACGATACTATCCCGTCCAGCGTTAAGGCAGGCACCCTCTCGCACCATTCGTTATTCAACGTTTTCAACGTTGTAGCGTGAGGCTATTTCCTTAGACTGTGCATAAAAAGAAAGGGTACGTACGATACTTACTGTCGATGAATTTTCAGGGAGTCCGGAGTAAACTGGTGTATCTGCCGTCAAATACGGTAATCTGTTGGGGTGTTTTAAGTCTGACGCCTGGAGCCCGCGTTTTTTCAGGCAGTTTTCAATCTAAGTTTTTTTCATACAACTAAATGATAATTAACATCAGATTCACTAGACGTTTTTTTCTTTTTAAGGGGAAGATGAACTTAAGCAGGTAGGGTGCATTCTTGTGCCTTGCCGACGAAAACAAACAAAAATTATTCGCAAATGATGCCAATTCCCTCAGTAATCTACTACCAAACTCCATTTAATTCCATTAAACTACCAAACTCCATTAAAAGTTTTCAACTATCATCTATAAGGCAAGAGAAAAGATTAATTTTACAAATGATGACGCTTCGTCACTACAAGCAAACTATACATAATCAGCAGCCTTGAAGTGTCTTACATCATATACAGGAGAGCTGCTCAGGAGACAAATTTCCAGCCGAGTGTCGAAATTGTAAACATGGTGAACGGCTGTTTTAAATAATCGTTTAGTGACAGCCAGTAATAATATCTTGTGATGCACATCCACTTTCGTCCACACTAGGGAACTAAAAGTAGCATCTTAGTATTTAAATGGCTGCTTCATTAAAGATTTATGACTTCAGTTAAGGCGCTATTCATGATCTATGCTTTAACTCTGCTAAACATAAACTTCCTTGAGCCTGATATTTCAAAATTTTGTGATAACACTAGGGAATCCTAAATGGATCACGTTCTTCCGAATGCAGAGATAAATCGCACCGGTTCAGTCGTGGCAGCAAAAACAGTTTCCGCGAAATGAAAAGCTCCGAAAAGATCCCAGCGTAACACGCCGAGGACAACGCAGGGAGAGAGGCAGAGGAACAAAGGTATGTTTTCATGAACGCGTTTCAGACGAAGAGACGCTAAAGCGAGATCTTCAGCCAATCAGAAGCCCGGATTTCTTCGCGTGAGTTCGCGTATGTTCACGTAGAGTCGCGTCGCGTCCAGTTGAAATATTTTCAACTTTCGACGCGTGGAACGCGTAGAAGCACAAACATGGCTGACCCGCGAAGTGTAGGTTCCATGAATGAAATGATCATCTCCGAAATTCGAGAGAAGTACACGTACCTATACAGTTATAAGGACTATCAATACAGGGATAGAAGCCTAAGGGAGAAGGCGTGGAGGGAGATAGGAGTATCCATTGGAGTGGAAGGTAAGGAAAACTTCTTTTTCCGATGATTCTCAAAGCTTACAAGTGTTGATGCATTGGTGGTAATATCATTGTGTTTTAAGGCAAAAAAAGTGCCGGCTCGGTGGAAAGCCCTCTGGGATAAGTATGTGAGGGACAAAAAAGAAGCTCAGAAGTGACTCAGGTTAAGCTCCTTGCTTAACTTTCATACTAGCATGCGAACGGTTCACGCGAAAAAATGACGCGTCTCGTCGCGCGCGTGAGCGTCTGACGCGTCCATGAAAACGTAGTTTAATAGCCATGCGACGTCGGATCGAGGGGAGGCGGCGCTTGGACGAAGAGGGGTTGAGCGGAGAGAAGGAAGGGTGTTCGGTTGAACACAGCTCTCGGGGAGGGCGTGCGGTCGCTCAGCCCGCATCGACAAGATGATGTAACCCGCAACGCTGGGAACTGGGATTCGCATTTCTCGCTCGGAGAAGTAATGGGCCTAGGATGACCACCTCGGGGTCGAATCAGCACCTCCGTTGAAGGAGAGAGGGAAACGGTAAATCCATCGAAACACCCTAGTACTTACTCGCCAACTAGACACTCTCTATCCCCAAAAGGCGAGTCTCATTGAAGGAATCAAGGCATCTTTAAATGTTGCCAGAACTCATCAGTCATAATCTAAACTGCTGATATTAGTGATTTACTTCGGCGTCACATCGAATAATGTTTTACTATTTCCTCATTAATCTATGTTCATTTTTTAGGGCGAAACTGAAGGAGAGGATACGATATAAAAGTACCATAAAAAAAACTCAGAAACATAAGAAAGATGACAATATCCTACCGCCATACGTGAACTTTGTTAGTCCTTTTCATGAAATGGAAATTTAATACAGCATGTATCACCGCGATATAATTTTTAGCCATCTAAAGGTTGATGTGTGAAATGCCTATGGTGGCTTTGCATTAAGATTGATTTAAGTTTTTAGGATGAGTTAACAGAGTAATAAATCTTATTAAGCACACTGACTCTTTAGTACAGTTTAAATATTTATATGTTAACACATGTTTGATTAGATTAATGATTACGACAAGATGGCTTTCACTTTTGGTGCATTTACCTTACTAATGAAACACATCCCGAAATGAACACGAGTCGTCGAATAAATTTTATCTATTTGACGGTTTGTGTTCATTGCATAATGTATTTATCATTTAAGCATCAAGGCGCCAAGAGTGAAAGCTATCTTGAAATAATTCTAAATCCACTCAAACATATGTTTGCATGAAAATAATTAATGCATAATTAATGGTCAGTTGGCTTAATAAGATTTATTACTCTGCTAATGAGGTCAGGGATACTCCCTAAAACGTATTCCAGGTTACTCCTGATCATTAGCGAATTGCAGTCGCCATGCAATTCGCCAGGTTGCCGCATTAACCCTAGAGTAGTAACTCTCCCTAGAGTAGTAAAATAATCTCTCAGACCGACAATATAATCTCTTTGGTGACGCAGGCGAAGTATGAAATTTTGTTTTTCATGTTATTCAGTAGCTTTATATTTTATACTGCTCCTCCGATATACAAGCCATAAATTCACTCTGTGTAAGCATATCGCTAATACAGCTACTTTCGGTCCCATAGACCGTGCATCGTCACTCGTCTCTCTAAATACTACCTATTTTGTTGTGCTTTATAAAATATTTTATATATGTGGATAAAAAATTTCTGACATATTATGGAAATCAATCCTTTTTTATGTACTCATTCCTTGTTACGGATATTTTTCTCTTATGAAGAAAAAAAATGCTCAGAACTACACATTTTATCGTATACAAAGATTGAATACAAACTGAAGCATCTGCTCTTTTTGCAGTGTAAATTTTGAACAAATACTTTTAAAATCACGATTCAATTCTGCTATTTTGAGACCATCCAGAAAAAAACTGATATCGTATTTTTCAATTCTCCACTGACCAAATCGGTCCAGGAGACCGACGTCACTACTCGTGTCTCGATAATTAACGTCACTACCGAAGGGTTGTGTCTCATGGTGAGAGATGAGTCACATGCGTCACAGCGAGGTGGGAATTTTCACTTCCCGGGAGTAGAAAGAATGCGTCAATACACAAGAGTACAATCCTCAGGCGTGTGACAATGATCTCCTCTAAGGGGTGGGGTTAATTGGAATACACCTTATTTCAAGTGATATAAATAATTCGGAAGTGGCACGATTTTCTCTCTTTCGCTCTCTGCCACAATCCATCTTCATGCCACCGCATATACGGTCGGTGGAAGGCAAGAGCAGGGAAATGAGAGAGTAGAGGGTGGATGGTAACCACTGCGAATTAAACCATGAACGGAACTTTCACTATCCGCAGAAGATGTTAAGTTGAAAGTGAAATTTCAGAGGGCATCTGCTCGGCAAATAGAGACTGCATAAATTATACACCAGCCTACTCGAAAATTCCGTTCTCATTCAGAGGCGAAACACAACATCGGAACTTAAACCTCAAGACATAACTCAGGTCAGTACATGCTCGATTTGACGCGTAGGTGCTTGAGAACTTGGGTAAAATCCAAAATCTAGGAGGAAACTGCCTCTATTTTAACTTAAGACTTAAAAATTAAATTTAAATGTTACTACGACAATCCTTTACTCTAACCGTGCTGACGTTATCAACTCGAAAAATATTTTTCACGAAGTTGAGCTAATTATGTGATCCAGTGCGCCAGTTTAATTCCCCAAGTTTAAAATTGTAGAACAGTAACGCTTCAAATATTAATAAAATTAATTAATAAATTAAAAAAAATAAATTTAAAAAACCTTCAGATGAAGAAATTGGAATTCGTTCATGTTGGCAACCCATCAGGCTTCAAACAATTTTTAATTTATATGATCTAGAATTGCAATATATGTCTTGCAAACAAGGCTAAAATAAAAAATAAAATTTCAATTTTTAACCCAAATCATGCATTGTCTAAATTCGAAAATTATTGTGCTAGGTACATTCTTTCGAAAATATAACAATATATATTGGCATTCAATGAATCAGTACAACAAAAGTTCCCATGTTCTCTATTCATCTAATCGCTCTTATGTGATTAGGTGTTTTTAAGAATTATAAGCATTTAGATTCTGTCCCTTAACACAAGCAGAAAACAAGATTAATATTTTGAATGCGTAAAAAGTCATGCACAATTGTGTATTATAGTTACACCAAGAGCAATTTACCGGTAAATTGAAATAAGAATAGTCAAATCAAATTTAAAATAATTTTTCATCCTTAATCATTATAATACAGATCTTTGGTTCTGCAGAGTGGACCCATTTTATGTAAAAACCGGAAAATATAAATTTAAATTTCATTCTCGATGCTTTTATTATTGCCTCATTAACGAGGTCTTTCTTTCTCCCACATTTGTTATAAATAGGTTCAATGACCCTTGACATATCAATAACAGGAGTGCCTCTCTTGATGAAAAAGCTCTAGCCTAATTAGAATAATTTAAAATATAATCATTTATCCATTTCTGAATCAATTAAAAATATCGGAAACAGCCCACCGTCCACTCTCATAGTATCACTTTTGATTGCATTAATTAAAAAAACTGAATGGAAGATGTAAACTCAATATTTACAAATATGAATATCAAATTTTAAATGCCGCTAATTGCTCACCAAAGTTTCCACAGTATCAGAGACATATAGCTTCCATTTCTCTTGATCATAAACTACGTTCATTGGCGCGATAAGTACTTTATTCAATGTTAATATAAAACCCCAAAACTGCTTCATAGTCAGCTCGATAAAACGTGTATATCAGAATAGAAAATGAAATAGACATGAAACTGATTTTTACTTACATTTACTTACATTTGGCAGTTGAGGCTTTCTAATTCCGATAAAAACTTCTACGGTCCATTAAATTGATCAAAAATATGAAAATTAAATAGTATATCATTTAATATCTGTATTTTTCATTAAACTGTGTAATGAAAAATATCGTCTTATGAAAAAGCGCAAGATTTTCATCAAAAACCACTGCCGTAGTTTTTTCTTCTATTCCATTCTTTAATAGGGTATTAATAGTTACAATGATGACAGTAATATTTGCTTTAGAGAAGTAATGAAATTACTGCCATTAATAATCAACCATCACCCTCCATTAGTTGGATTATGGAAAGAGCTATAACATTATCTCTGAACAGGCGTATACTATTTCATTTCACGAGAATAATATTTGGGAACGCTAAGAAGGCTTGCACCACTCAGCGCTGGACTATTGCGAGGTGACAGCCCTCGTGTTCAAGCCTCGCGGTTTCCATTGAAATAGAGGGCAATCCCGGGTTCGCAGTTATGCCAGAGAAAGGAGAATATAAGCGTGAGTGGGGAAGGCATAAACGACGTTGGAGAAACAAAAACAAGGATAAATTACATAGTAACGTGAAAAATAAACATCCCTTACAGATTTGAAAGAAAATTATAAGCGTATTACTTATGTGTACCTGGATTATTATTTGATCTACGGTAATATTACTAAAACACACTGGTTTTAATTCTAACTCTTACAATATTAATAGGTTTCCATACCAACTTGGACCATCCGTTCACAGCCATCAAACTCAGGAAATGGGTTGCAGGAAGGAATATCTTCAGCTATTCCTCCTTTTTACCTGTTAACACACAAGACTTAATACCGAAGGTAGATCGCATGAATATATAATATATTATGGATTTAAATGTTTGGAATCGTTTCCTAGGTAATGTGTAGCCTCAATTTCCACATTTAGTTCACTCAGTCCTTGGCTCCACTTAGAAAAAAGTCTTCTCAGTCAAATTGTAAATAGCCGCTGTTAATTGTTGTTAACGCGAGACTGTGGTGAATATTCAATAACGATTGAAGAGATTTTAACTATTTCATGCTGTAAATAATAGCTGACTATTTTTGAGACCTAACAGTCACTTTGTAAATGCTAGAGAGGAAATATCTACCACAGGAAGTGTGTAAAAGGCATATGAAACTTCCAACGTAAGTCTTTTCTGAGTGGATCTTTTGCTGTTGATTTACAGATACATTTTTTTGGTTTACTACCTGTCGAGAGCCTTAGGAATTAGAAGGTATGATCTACTGTAGATAGATTGATGAGGAAGTTAACGTGTAACCTACTATTCATGTGTGGCCTCGGAGTAGGTTCAACAATCTCTCCTTTATTTGCTATTGCTTCTTGATTCTTCCACTCTTAAGAGTAGGAAGTGACTTAAAACAAAAGCTAAAATGATAGTTATTGGCACAATTTCTTATCCATAAATGATATTGATTTTAAAATCCTTATTGTACTTGTATCCGTCTTCTAATTCATTTCACTTTTTTCACCGCGTATTATTATTAAATTGCCGTAGAACGACATTCACGAAGGGCTAAGAAGTTCATTTTGCATTTGTGTAATTAAATTTGGAGAGCATTTTAATATATCTGTAGACCGAACAATATTAAAAAAGAGTGTAACTACGTCCCGCATGAAGTACTACATTTTTATCCACTGCATTATGATTACGGGTAAGTAAAACCGGTAAGACGTGATTATTTACGATCTGTAGACTGTATTTACATTTGAACTGCCGTCTTTCATCACTAGACGGCGACTCAGTCGAAAAAGTTGTTTGTTTACGGAATTCAAGGCAACATTTTTTGGCGATGAGTCAACAATTCATGATATATATTCATAGTTTATCGAATAAGGTTGTCAAAAACGGCCGATATAATAGCGATTTACGCTAAAATTTCACCATAAAAGACAATGAATCGATATATGTCGTCCCAGCGATTTATTATTTGGCACAACTGGCCCCATCTTACCTTCCTCTCAACTCGTACTTTCAAATCGCCGTGCCCTTCGCCCTTTCCGGTTCATTGCTTTCTTTGAGGCGGTCCGCTGGTGACGTCATGGGCCCAGCACAATGCCACACAAATGGCCCGAGGAGTAGGGGGAAAGAGAGGGAGAGAGATCAGAGAGAAAGCAGGGCAAGGGGAAGAGAGGGAATAAGAGAAGATGGAGGGGTGGAATTGGGGTTGGGAGGGAAGAGAAAAAATAACGAGGAAAACGAGGAAGAGGCGAGAGACAGGAAGGAGGGACAGAGCGATATTACCTGTTCACCATTGACTGGTCAATCTTAAGATTGGTTGACTGCAGTCCTCCATTCTTTCCTATCTAATGCTGCTTCCCCAATTCCCCAGTAGTCCTTCTCGAATACTTTACTCTTAATTACCCCTTTGCACTTATCGCCTGTCCTTCCTCGATAGCATTTTCCCTCTATTTTAATATTAACTCTCTACTTATCGACAGCAATACGTATTAATCTTGTAATTGTGATGCAACAATGATACCCTTGGAATAAGCGATGCATTACGAAGTGATTACATGAGATACAACGGTATTCATAACTTATATAGTACTGCTTGGAAGTCGATGTACTTTAGGTATTTAAAATCGCTCTCATTTAACATGATTCGTTGAAAAAGTTCAAATAACTCCGAGCTTAAATCATTGATAAAAGCCTACAGATTACCAGCATGAATTCCATTATCCAATTGCTTTATTTTTTTTTAATTCGTTTCATAAAATCTTGAGTTTTAACAGTAAATTGTTTTCTTTCGCTCGACCAGTTTAAAATACGTCTGAAGCGTAAAAATAAAAAAAACTTATCAGTTAACGACTGAGATCAACATGTAACGTTTAGAAAGGTTCAATGCGAAGTTTCAGTTCTACATTGGACTCAAATGTAATGAGAGGAAAGCCACGTGTTATTCTAGATTTGCCAATTCTCGATTGTTACCTCCTACGTTGGCTAACAGCAATGCATTGAGTGCATCATTTTTGCCATAAGTTGCCAAAAAAAAAACATTTGATAGTAATGAGATAAGGTTTAACACACACCTTTTGACGTGAGATGCAAAGGGAAAATACTTCTATGTAAGATTTCATAAGGAAGATTGCATAATTATATGAGAAGAATTAGAAATTCAACTGCTGTAGTATAACACTGTCACTCTTGAAGTCCTGGAAAGGAGCATCAGGGGAAATGAAATCCAGTATAAAAAGTAGAGCTGTTTAATTTTTTCGCCACACCTCTGAGATATTTCCCCTGCATGCCAGAGTGCCTGAGTAACACGCGATGTATATACGGAATGACCGAAATGTGCAATTTTATGATATTCCATGCAGTGGGATACAACACCTGACATGCGGCGTGCAGTATCGGTGGTATCGTGCGGTATCGTGTGATTTCCAAAATTTTGATATACACATAAAATAATCTTATTGGCGGTATAAGCTCTATACGCTACACTATAAAATAGAACGCGTCTTTAAGATGGACCACAAGAAAGAAGTGATGCCAATCAGAGTCGAGGATGACAAAACAGTCGAAGTCTCGACGCTGGACAGAGAGGAGACAGAGAAGAAGAGGGTTGCTCGTAGTTGGGTTGATGGGAAGGAGTAGATAATGAGGGGGGAAAGAAGTATGAAAGGAGGGTTGGGACGGAAGGAAAATAGCGGCCACCCCTATTAGTAGCAGCAGTAGCGGCTGAGATCCAAGCCCTTGTCCTTTGAATGCCCACAACTGTGCTGCGGATTCGTTTCCTTTATCCCGATTCCACCATTCCGAGAGGGGCATTAACGTTTAAAAGTGGGGCGAGATGGGGGAACATAATGTAACGGAGGTAAGGTTTACTTCTTCCTCCCTTTTCTCAGCTTTTTTTTCTCTCCTCCTCTCTGTCTCTTTTAACCTCTCTATCTTTTTCAATCAGTCCCCCTTGCCGACCGCCATGTCCACGGTGTACAAACACGGAAGTTTTTCGGATCCACTAAATATTTCACGTTTCTCCCGGCCATTTTTTTATTCTATCGTTCTCCCAAAGCTTGTCCGTCACCAAACCCCCCCCCCCCCCCAATCCTTCCAACAAAGGTAGCGCCCTTCAGCCCCAAGTAATATTCCTGCACGCGCTCAGCCCGTCGTCCCATTTCACTTTTAGGTCGCCGCCAGGTGGAGCGCTCGGCGAGAAACAAACGCCGCGGAAATTTATATTAATTACTGAGAGAGGGACGAGATTTTATTTTCCAAACGAGCAGCTCTCTTATATTTATATTTTTTTAATTTTCTGTGGCACTCTTCTCCGTTTATTGATTTTTTTGAAGCCCAAGCGGCGTAGAGTACCCCCAAAACCCAGAATTTCACGTTGAAAAATAGTAAACGGATCTCCTGTGCTCTACGCTGGCTCCAGGTTCCAATGAAATTGTAATTTTCACCGCATAAAATGTACCAACAGGACGACTCAGCACTCAATTTCATCATTTCCTATTCCCAACTTTATTTTTTTCGTCCATTTCAGCGCTGAGATCAGGAAAATTAACATGTTACATCCAAGACGGATATATGGAACACAGTGCTATAACTGTCTTGCATGCAACATGTTACATACTTTGAAGTAATTCGGCATCCTTCATGGATGCCATTATATCTCATTTCGTCGCATCGCAGTGGATTCAGAAGTTATCAATATTGCATCACAATGACTTGATTAATACGTATTGCAATCGAGAAATAGTGAGGATTGATGATGGCACTAGGTGCTGAAACCAAGGTCGGTTGTCATTAAAATCTGTGTGGAAAGTTACCATTGTTTCATTTTGATATAAATGGTGAGGAAGTATAAAAATAGAGGGAAAAGACCATAGAGGATATGAATATAATTTTTGCTTTCAATTTTGTGACGATAATTATCCCAAGATGATAAGCCATTTATTTTGTCCAATAAAAGCATGAATTATAAACACATTGACATTAAAGTCGAATCTTTGTTTGTAGACGTAAAAAAAACATTGTCATAAGCGATGAAGAGGCCACCCTGACCACCTTGATGAAATCTAATTTACAGCCACCATCTATCAGTTTTCCATTGTATCACTCAGGACCACTCTTCTTTTGCAGAACCGGAAAACTAAAAATGTGAGAAATGCTCCTCTCCGTCAGCTCAACCTTATCCACTGGTCCAATCAATTAAGGAATGAGATATTTAAGATTAAGGGAGAAATATTTTTATTCGTCCCCAAAGAAAATTTCGGAAGAATTTCTACTCGCTCACTTTTCCATGAAAATGAAAAACGTAAACATTTTGAGTACCAAGCGGGTAAACATAAAAAGAAGACTTTCAGGAGAAGGTCAAAACTTATTCTTCTGAAAAGCTGTGCTTTGTTGTGAATGGCATAAGTAGGAAAGAATGTCCTCGTGAACAGTAGGGAAAAGCTTGCCTTTTCTTCAGCGAATTAAATATTAAAATGACCACTTTTCTCCCTTTAGTTTTCAAAATCCCAAAAAAATATAAAGCTATTCTCGGTCACTTTTATCATAATTTTATTAATCAGTTTAGGAGTTTTTTCTCTTCCATAAAAGCATAGTATTACAGCTTTCGGCATTACATGAAAGTTATAAGTAGTAACATCTAAATTATGAAATTAAGAAAGGAATTCTTAATTACCTACATAGGATATATATTAAAAATTTCCTCATTACTTATCGAAGCAATCATGACTGTAGCTCCGCCACGTCTCTTGTTTAAATAAACAGCGTCCCAGTATCCGAAGCACAATCGTGCTAGCACAATTTTTCATCCCGCACCAAGGACCAACTTTCCATTCGAGTGCTCCTTTCCGACTGCTCTCCAGCAAAAAGCACACCAATTTTAAGGTTGAAATTAACATATAACTAAGGAAACAATACTTATGGCCAACGCTTAGTAGGACAGATAAGGGCACTATATTGTAGTCTACACGTAAAAACATCTTCACTCACTAAAGATAATGAATAATATGTACGAAACTAGCATAAGGGGCATAATACAGGCTGACAGACGCAAATCCAACCACTGAAGAAAGATCAATTAACCTGGATACAAAAACTTATCATTCATCAAACGGCGGAGCAGACGTCCTCCTTCAGTGAGCTCACCAATCACCAAAGGGTGCAATGCATGACGGGCGTGGAAACAAGTGATGGCATAAATTTGCGACACTCCACGTGTGGCTGGGAACCATGAGATCAAAAGACTCCTCACGGACTCGGCGCTATTGTTGGCGCTTAGATAGACAGAGGGTTCTGCTTACTTCAGCGTCACACATATCAATGAGGCAGGGATATGACTGGACTACGCTACAAACCTGGGCGAGAACTAAGGGTACCCCAGGGGTCCAATACAAGGGTGGCTCCGACCGCATTCGATCCGTGACACCAGACACAAGAGGAGAAGTATGAAGTTTACAAATGGGAAACAAAAAACGGATTGAAAGCTGGGTGTAACTTGTAGAAAGCTAAATAAAACCTAATGTTCCTCGCAGTCAATCCATATAGGAGAGGGCTTTTGGTAAAAATGAAACTCTTATTACATAAATTATAAATAACTTAACTATGAGCTCATTAATTACCTTACTAATTAAATTTCACAATTGAGACGATTCAGTAGAAATGAAAATGTCAGAAAACAGAAAAAAATTAATTATTTGCGAACGGAATGAATATTACTTGGGTTAAATGCAATGGAAAACATTGTAGTAGATAAATACCATATTAAACAGTTGATATAATTATGTAATAAACAATGCTTAATGATTGATACAAAGCATGGAATTTTTGTAGCATTCGTCACCAAAGTAAATCATAGATTTCAGAACAAGTTCTTATAGCTATTCCAGTTATAACTAAAAATGATATTCATATTGTATACATTAGAAATAGTTTGAAGAAGAATCGTTTTTCTTGATTGCTCTTTATCCACAGTAGTAGGTATATTCATAGTTGTGTTACGTCAGTTACGCATCATGATTATTTACTGCACTTTTTTAAATTCAAGTATGGCCATTACACTGTCCGTGCTTACTAAGGCCTTTCCTTTAAGTCTATTTCTGGTCTTAAAATGTAAGCAAATATATTTGAATGAAAGTCTAAATTTTATAAAATGCAAAACATAACATCCATTACATATGAATTGGCTACTCTTCTACCCGTGGAATACAAAGTTTAGAGCGGAGAGAGAGGGAAATAGGTGGGCTGCAAGGATGGACGGTCGCATCGAGTGCCCGAGGTCACGTCAGGTCGGCGGGGACTTTAGCGAGTCACCGGACCCACGAAGTCGTCGTTAAAGGTTGGGAAGAGGGAGATACGTGAATTCTGAGAACGTCGCCGTAGACGCTTCGCGACTAAAGACCCGAGAAATGACAAAAAGTTCACTCGATCTGATGGAACGGATATGTTTTTTCAAGTTTCAGGTTTATGGGGCAAACCACAAAAGTGACGTAAGGCATTTAATATCTATTGAAACATTCAATCTAATTTTGACTCTGAATGGCCACTCGAGAGAAATGAAGGATTATGATTGAAACTCTTCAGGCGCACGAGCAATTTTGGTTGGTAAGAAAATATTTTACACTAGAGTTCACAATTTATGAACAAAAATGTAAGCAATTCTCCCGTATTGACCTATGTCTCAGCTGCAAAACCTGGGGTCTGTTTTTAACCTCGACCTGAAAAATTAAGAGGCAGTACACAAGGCATTTCTATATATAAAAGATCGTAGGCTTTCCCGGCAAATACTATAGATAAATAGTTCTCGGGTTTGGCAACGGGTAAGGCTGTTTAAGGTAATTTCTATATATGTTTATTTTTTCAGAAGGAGCACAATTCAGTACATCGAGGGGCTCCAAAAAGTTCCTCAAGACTAAAAATCATTTCACTGTTCAAGATATTTTATTACTTGGGCACAATTATAAAGTGATTCTTCAAAAATTAAATATTGGCTATGGTCACCTATCTTAGTACTTTAGAATTTTTTCTCATACATTTTAACACCCCAAAGAAATGAGAATGACAATAATGTATGATTTAAAAACTACTTCTCGAAGAAGAGTCAGTAACTTGTGGGCACTTGCTAGTATCCCCGTAATATATATGAGGAGAAACTTTCATTTGAAATCCAAAGCCAATACTAAATTACTAAATAAACATTACTGAATAACATAGTATTCCTGTTTTAGCAATGGCTATGAGTACATGCATTAATCATTGTAGCCATTAATTCTTTATCGCAATTACAGTCATTTACAAAGAAAGGGATTTGCGTCAAAATGTAAAATACAAATGGGGCCCCGGGGAAATTATTTTATAACAGATAATCCCTTTAGCAGAATCAAAATTGGAAATTAATTATTCCTATTTCATTAAATATTATAGTTTTCAAATATACTCGCTTGGAAATTAAGGTCTGTTAAGGAAGAAAGTAGTTAAAATATAGGAGAATTCCAGAGATTTTTCAACCGATAGAGCTTCCGCTGATGGTCTGCTGATCAATTCCGACGAAGGCAGCAAACGTGGTAAATGGAACACTAACGTGACCTTATAAAGATTTGAATATGATAGAAGCCAGGTGTTGTCCGCGGACCTTCCTAACGAGAGGGAAATAGTAGCCGCCTAATAAAAGGGCTCTTTAGGTCCCCAAAGACATCTTTTGTGGGGATTTGAAGAAAGCGAGCACAATAGAGGAAGCTCGTTTATCACGATCTCCTCGTCGGAGACCTTCCAGAAGTTTGATAGAAATTGAGGAATATTCTTATCACTCCACCTGCGGTTCATCCCATGACTCACCGTCGAAGCGGTAATTTCGCAAAACATTCACACATTATTCCGGAGTTTTATTTTCAACAAGTTACGAAACGAAAAATAATGTCGTGACCAGTCTAAAAAAAATTTAATTCTCTGTTTGAAGAAATTGCTGACGACACATTGCAAAATTTTCATCTACATTGGAATTCATTACCCTTAAACGTGCCACGGAATTAACCCAGGAGGAAACTACTACAATTAACCTAAAGTACCAGAGCTAATCATTACTACATACACACTATATGGAAAACCGTCCCGAGGTTTCTAAAGTGCAAGATAACTGCTGGATAGCTAAAAAATGATTTGAACTTGAAATGAGAAAGAATTTTCGTCGATTAAAATAAGGTGAAATTAAAAAATAATTTCCTCTTCGTCTATTTCAATTTTTTCTTCCTTCCGTCTAGGCCTACCCGCTAGATATTTTAGATGCACTGGAACTATCGAAAGAAATGCAGAAATTCAGCACTTTTTTATCTGATGCTGGAGAAAAATGTCACTTCCCATTTTAAGAACGGAAAATTCCGCGAAGCTCGTATTACGGTGTATTTGAGTATGCTTTTGAGAGAAGATGCAATGCCACAGTATTCCTGTTTGTAATTCAAGCGGGAATTGAGTCAAAAATTTAATCCACTTTATCTTGCAGCTACTAATAATTTGGCTAATGAGAATATCATTTATTCGATTTCAACGGGTACTTCATGTTAAATAAATGATATAACTTAAAACACCAGCCATGTATACACAATAAAATCTGGCAATTTTTATGAGAACCATTTACTTGCCAAATAAAGGTTTTCCACTGAGCTGTTCAAAAGGCCTTCCCTCAATAACATTTACCTATTACCATTGCCTGTAAATTCATTAACTTGCACCTCTGTATGAGAGCCCTGGGTTGGAGGAAGAGGGTGCGTTATCGCCTCATCCAACCCAGGCTAAATAAAAACCAATTCGGTCAGTCAGTCACTAACAAAACTAAAAATTAACTAACATATCTAGTATCATGAGCTTGTCACGTGATGGTACTCCAGATCTTTCCAAGTTTTTCTTGAATTTCGAAATCTTTGGCTGTTTTCTGCATTTTCCTGACTAAGTGCCCCAATGGTATGCTTAGCTAAGGTGAATACCATGCAATTCTATCCCATTCCCATCAGTAAGGTGACACCCATTTCAGGGAAACATGGTGCACTATACATGGCTGCGGAAGTAAAACCTTGCTATAAAAAAACACCTCTCCCACGGGATGGGAAAAATAAAAAAGGTTATGAAATGGGCAGTAACGACTGATAAGAGAAAAATGAAACGAATTTGAAAACATAAAGCAGTAAAATATCCACTTTGAGTCGTCTAATATATAACCAGTATCAAAGCGGGCGACAGAGCATTACTGGCACTTTTCAAAATAAAGAGACACCATTGGTGCAATTAATTTTAAGTTCCTTATTATTTGTCGATTGCATTAAATATCGGATAGTATAAAGTTTTGCGCAGTGGGCAGATCCAACCGTGACCTCCACTACAAAAAATACCGCAGTAAATCTGTTTACGGCCATATCTGCAGGTCCTACTGCCTTGGATATAGGTAAATGATGTCACACGGCGTAAATCACGCGGATATTTTCGTTATTTTACCGTTTTTATTTTTAACGCTTTGATATTACTATACATTTCATACAAAAAAACAAAATATTATTCTCAAAATCCACGTTCATTTCCCAACACAATGGTAAAGTTTTTTTTAAAGACACTTTTTATGGATAAACCCTATTCTTGCTTCATAACTAAAGCGATTTTTCAAGTAAACGTAAAACTTAGAGTAATCGAATCAGCTTAGTTACAAAGAGTTTTGGACAAAGATCATTTAAAAGAAGTTCACATATCAAAAAAGGTTGGAAAACTATATAATTAGCTTGAACTGGGATCTGCGAAAATTATGTGTCTACTGCAATGAAATATAAACAAATCATCTGCCCAAGAGTTTTATTGTATGGTTATGATGTTGGAAGAAAGCAAATGTAAAATTCCACGCAAGAGGCCTTCAGTATACTCCTTAATGGCCATTTGCTGAGGGCAACCCATCCTGTTTGTTTTATTGAGAGTAAAACTTCTCTAATTTGATACTGCTTTGGACAACACTTCCAACTTTTCCTATGCATCATAGAGTCATTCGCTGACCGTGCAGGGAAATAAGATGTTCTCTAAATTAATGTTCCAAGAAAAGTTTCCGGTAAGACGAAAAACCATGATTGGTATATTTTACGAATGTAAGCCTTTCCATTTTCAGCATTGGTTGAGTAAATATCTAGAAAATGGTCTTATTTCCTTTCTCAGCGACTTTCTGCTCTGAATGACAGAACCCACGGCCTTTACTACTCGCGGAAACGGAAGCATATCTCAATTCTAATCGGTGATATTCAGTCCTCATGAAAATGAAATTAAGGAGTTCAAGCCGACGAAATCCAGCAATGACGGCAAGTGGCGAAGGGAGATGAGTTGGAGCGGACTTGGGAGCGAGAGAACGGTATCTAAAGCGACAAGAGGCCACAAAGACGGAGGAGGAGCTTATTAATGCCAACCGTGATAAAGTGAATTTACATCGGCATGAAAGGCGGGGCCGAAATTTTGTTGGGGGCGATCCATATTTAATCCCCGCATCGAGGAGACCCCGGAATGAGGGAAGGTTGGATGGTTTGACGAAGAACTATGACAGCGAAGGGAACGTACGGGAACTATCGGAGATTCGGAACAAGATGGAGTGAAGACGTCCAGCGTGAAAAGATGGAGTGAGAGGGAGAGAGAGAGTGAATGGGGAGCTGGGAGTGGAGACGAGGAACGATAATTTGAAGAGAGAAGGAGGCTTGCCCTGTCTTGAGAGAGCGGGTGGAAAACGATGGGATTAAAAGTTATCGAGAGACGACGCGACGGCTGGTTGAGGAGCCGGCAGAGAAGAGAAGGCAGAAAGGTAGTGAGGAATTGACGGGGGAAGTTGCAGATAAGGGAATGAGAAGAGTGGAGAGAGGAGGAAAGAACGGAGAAGAAGAAAGAATGAAGGGTTGGAGTCTCTCCTGCGCGAGGGAGAAGGAAAGAGGGGGAGGGTTCAGGGACTGGAGTCACGGGAAAAGGGGGTGATTAGCAGAAGAAGGAATTATTGGGCTCGTAAGATTGAAAGCGATACGAGCAACCAGAAAGAAGGGGGCGGGGGAAAGGGAACGCGGGTGGGAGAGACCCAATAAAGGACTTAAGGAGAGGAAAGGAGGGCAAGGGAAAGGCCTTTGTGGTGGGGGGTGAGGTGGGAAGGGGCAACTCACAGAAGGTTCTCGTGGATATCGTAGGAAGAAAGAGGCTCTTGTGTATGAGGCCGGGCGGGAGGGGGTGTCAAGGGGAATCGGAGGCTGAGGGAGGAAATGAGTTGGTCGTTTTTTTCCATAATGGATCCGGCAGAGAGACAAAGGGAGCATAATGGCGGGCAAAGGAGCGCCAGTGAAGAAGGTAACGAAACGGGATAAATTCGGAGGGGATGAAAAAACTAAAACTTTGCAAAACCAGGAAAGGATACAATGAAAAAAGTAAGGTGAGAATACGATAAAGAGTAAAAGGAAAGATGATAAATAAGAGCAAAGATACAGGGAGAAATTGTACAACACTCATCTTTCAGCGACAGGAAAGCATTCAAGATAGTAATAAATTTGAAAGTTAATTTATCCATTCTGGTTCATGATGGTTATAAGTCATCCCGAGCCAAACACCCTTGTGGTGGCTTGCAGAGTAAGAAGTAGATGTAGCGTTAACACCTTGTTTTGCACGTTCCTCGCATGAATATTTTGTCACGTTTACATAGTTACATTATAGACTAGTTTAGTAGTTTCTGTAGCAATAGGAGCACACCCATATTGTGGTGAATATTAGTGAAAGTTTAT
The DNA here is from genome assembly GCA_963169105.1 of Ceriagrion tenellum. NCBI lineage: Eukaryota > Metazoa > Arthropoda > Insecta > Odonata > Coenagrionidae > Ceriagrion > Ceriagrion tenellum. The sequence continues at coordinate 26,058,839 of OY720633.1, forward strand.
TTCTTCACTCTAGATCATGTTGGTGGTAATTCACACCCTGCCATATAACCTTGTGGTGGCTTGCAGGGTAGTAAATAGTAAATGTAGATAGGTAAAGGAAACACTAGACAGATGCAACAGAGCCTCCGAAGATCCGTGGCTTGGAAGAAGTAATAATTCCAAGATCCCTTGCTTTATTGAATATTTAAATGCCTCCCCGTGGATTCTTCTACGATCAAGAATCATTGGTTGATAAGAATCAAACATTAGTAGTGAAAATTCACACGTTTATACATTAAATGTCCGCTCACGGGAGGTGTTTCATGGTGGAGAATTAAAGTTTATGACAGTTAATATTCCTGTCGGTTTATTCAATAATTTCACTTTCTGTCGAATCCGATTTGAGGAAAATGAAAACAATGGGCGAAATACAGTTCATACGCTCACAGGATAAGTACCGATTGAATTACTTAGCTACCGAGCTTCCGGGGACATATTGCTTTTAGGTTATTCGTACAGTTCCAAAATGAAATTCGTAAAAAATACTACGTGGAGTCATATAAAATTCCCCTGGAAAATTAAAAGCTAGATAACTCATTTCGATAATCAGCACCAATGGTTGGATGGCAATCAACAAGCTATTCAAAATACGCTAATCATGCAAATCAGATATAGATCTCCACGTTTACTTAGCACTTTTCAACGAAAGTGCTCTTTGAACAAAACATTACGGTCAGGTAGACCACTAATTGACTAACGAAAAATAAAAAATAAAACTTGCTGAAATGTAAAGGACACGGGTAAAGTCAAATACAATCGAAAAATATGGGCACAGGAGCTCAAAGAGTAAACACCTTCTGTCGAAGGAAGGCTGACAATGCTAAAGGATCGGAATTCAAACAGTGTCATGTAAGGGGCATCGAAGGCGGGAATAACGTAGACATTGAGCCTAATCGCAGTCGTAAACAACATAGGAATCTCAGCGTGAGAAACTATGATAATCTATGGAGCATTCCTCCGTAAATAAATAGACATTACGATAAATAGTCACATCGCTGTAGCAATTAGACATTGAATTATATACAGTCCGTAAAAGTAGCCGGAAGAAGTAAGTGGTTTAGCGAAAGAAGACGGGGAAGGAAGGAAAAATATTTCCTAAGAGAAATATGCGATTACGTGGGAAAGGAAAAACTTCTTGAGGCTGGAGAGCGTCGATAATGATCAGAAAGAAAAAACTAAGCTTTCCCGAGATGACAAGCTAAGAAAATTGAAAAAAATGAAGAAAATATCATTTTCGAAAAGGAAAAGAGAGTCCTTCCCAGCGAGAATATCTTCCTTCATTGATGAGACGCGAATAAACACCAGACGCCTCCATCTCAGGAGAAGAACGATAACGCACCGTGGGAAGTACATCTTGGTCGTCCATGAGACTCACATCCGCAACAGTGAACGTCAAAGTATTCACGCTCAACTTTTCCTTCTGTGCACGCTATTAAAATGCTGCTTCCATATTAGAGTGGAAATGAGATTTAAAAAGTTAGGCGTTTCCTTCTCCCCAATAAATATTTGGAAAAGAAATCAGGCACAACTTGTCAAGTTATTTCTCATTAACACTACTCATCAGAATTGCTTTTTCGAATCATTATTAATGAAAAGGTACCTATTCTTGAAAAGAGAAGAGACCGTGGAAAACATTTACGGCCGTATTCATAGATTCCTTACTGAGCTACTATTGGCTTAGTAGCGCACTAACTAGTCGCCAACTAACAAAATAGTATTCATAGACTGCTACTAAGCTCAGCAGCTCCAACTGAGCCACTATTTTAGTAGCTGATTCTTAAACACTCTCTCGCTTTGATTAGAGGCGCTACTAAATATGGCGGTCTGTCACAATTGGCTCACCTCGGGTGATAACCTGAAGCTATAACGGTGATTTTAGGCCAAAATACCAAGGACACTGGCGGAATTGCTTTTCTCAAGGCTGGCGGATGCGACATGTAGTACTGTTGCTGGATCAAACTGAGCATTTTTATTATTTGTTCTTAGTCTACAACACCGTGTTGTGGTACTCCGTAGTGCTTCATGAGTGTATTATTCAACGAAAAAGGAAGAGTTAGTGAGATGATTTCTGTGGTTTCGAGCGTCGTAAGGTGGTCATCATCTCTTCTTCATCTCGTTTCATCAGTGCTACGCCTCACAGCTTTATTAATTACATAAATCATTGTGTGTGTATTGACTGATGTTTAGGGTAACAATTGCACTTTTAAATTCTTATGGCCTTAATACTGTTCATTTGTGGTTTTAGATGATTACTCTACGAGAATACAGCCCATTTTAAAGAATATGTCCAGGAGGAAGACTCGTCAACATTTTACAAGTGCATATTAGCTTCCATGACTACTGCATCAAGTGAGGTACTTCAGAGTAATTAACTAGAGCATATTACGGTTGTGTTGTCGTATAAATATGTCTTACATTGATATTAAGACGTACAATTGTTATCTTAATGAATTATAATGATTTCGCACAGGTAATATAGTAACTGTGAGTCTGTTTACATCATAGCCCTGGTCTGTTTACATTCTGCCGTAAATTTCTATTTCGTTTCGTCTTTGTTTTGGTAGCGGATCTTTGTTATGGTTGACAGAGTGATAGAAAGTTCTTCCAGCAGTATATAGCATCATATTTTATGTTTTATCTTCTAAGTGGATAAGTGAAATCAGTTTCGTTTCATTTAATGCTCAGAAAGGATTCGTGAAGAGACAAATAGGTATTCAGATTATTTTTAGTATTTTGTGTTTTTATATTGATGGAAAGGTGGATAGCTCAAGAAAGTCCTGTGTTTGTTTGAAGATAACTGATACCTTAATTTGGTGCGATTGGATGGAGTTAGTTCAACTTTGATGTGGTGAAGCTTCAGTGTGATCAAATGATTTTATGAACGATCTGTGCGAGTTTGTGGTGTATTACTACGTGTGGCAAAAAATAAAGATTATGACAAGCATGTATTCCCGATTTTTCTATACAATAACAATCAAATTCTATGGAAGATTTGTCGGAATTATTATGGTAATTCTAAAATATGGAGAAATTAGAGCATTTAACGATGGCCTCATTGTAGCAATATTGATGTACGACATACGAATTCACGTACAATGAAGCCAGTGGCAGTGTTGCCAAAGGTTGTTTCATTGTTTCTAGTGCAGTCGCTACCGACAATTATGTACTCCGCTACGATAGTGGCGATAGTAGTATACTAGGTTAGTAACTCCTAGTAGCTCACTGGAAAGGATCTATGAATACCATTTTTTAGTATGCGACTAAGTACTCTTAGTAGCTGACTAAGTTAGCCTACTTGCGCCTTTTAGCTGAAATATATTAATACGACCGTTATAGTTTATTTAAAATCATATATTTGCGAGAAATTCAGACAAACTGGACTTTATATTAATGCATTCCACCACTAACCCACTAACTTAATTTAAAATTCGTAAATTATCAATAGAAACTTTCTAGACGTGGCATCGTTTTAATAAGACCTTACTGCTTCCCAAGTGCTTGACTCTGACATCAACCGGTTGACCAGCAATGCACTCTCTCTGGTAACAAAACCTTAGCGCAAAACCAGCTGCTCCAGTGATCGGTCATAATTAATTTCTTACACTCAACGTTTTTCACTTTAATTGCTAATATTAATTTAACTGAAACAACTACAAACGTAACCTATGTTCTAAAAGAGACAAATATGCAATTTATTCGGGCGTTGAAATAAGATTCAATAGGAGTAAATATATTTACCGCAATCATATTTCAAATGGAGATTTTTCTTATTAAAAATGAGTGACTTCGAGATTTATTAATAGAATCGATGACCTCCTTCCAACTTTCCGCTCAGTTACGAATGTTCCCGTAAGGCAATCCTCATATTTTTCTATTTGGATGGCATATTGATTAATTATTCACTGCTCTAAATTGTTATCAGCGAAGTTATGAGATTCTCGTTCTCTATCCATACTATTTCGTTTAATACACATGTAATGCTCATTAGCTAAACTTGGTTCAATAAATTGAAAATAAAATTTAGTTTGAATGTAGTTGTACACATGACTAAATTAAGGTCAAGTGCGGATCAGGGGAACCAAAATGATTCTTGCACGAGTGGCTTACTGACTGCGCTTCAACAGGATTTGACGTGCCACGTGTGATGGAACTTCTGAGGGGTTCATAAGAGGGAAACATGCTTTGAGTGCAAACCCTCTGCTCACTTGAGATGTCTGATAATATCGTTCTTGATGCCATAACTTTCCTGAGAGGCCTCAAATGACTTTGGAGATCAATAAGAATATACTCCGTCTCAATGTCCTCCAATGACGAAGCACTTATTTATTTCCTTTCCTGGATAAAATGCATCATTGAGCGAAGCGGTATTGGAGCACACGCCCCTCGCAATTCGTCACGAGTCAAGTGAAAACACCGCCACTTATACAATTTTTCCCCGATGTCCTGCTCCGAAACCAACCCCGCGGAAACAACTCAAAAACATTTCTTAACCTTCAATGCACAGGAAATGTGTCCATCCGTTGAATTCGACGGAGGCAAAGAAAAAACATATACGGCGGATATACATTATAGTTTGGAGCGGAAGTTCCGGTCTGCGGGGTATGTCGGAGGTAGGTCGGAATAAATAGAGAAAAAACAGATAGGAAGAATGAAAAGGAGACCGCCGCTGGGATGGACAGGCAAAAGAAAAAACGGGGGGATTGGCGAAGGAGGGGTGGAGAGGAAGGAGGGAAGGGTGTGGGAGGGGGTGAGTAGGAGGCGAAGGGGTCAAGTCGGAATAAATGACGGAAGGGAGAGCAGAGAAGAAAGGCCGAGCGGTTTCTCGATGGGAAAAAGGGGCGCCTTAAATCATGAAACGCGAGAAAGAGTGTGGGGGAGTCCGATAGAAATGCGCGTAAAAGATTCCAAAACAGGACAGAATCGGAGGTCGACACGCCGCACAGTGACAGGGGACGAGAAAAGTTGGCTTTAAGTATGATATTGGAGTTTGATAACAGCAGCCAAGATCATATGTTGTCCCTCAAACTTACACATGTTTTGGCCAACATTTACTCACATCTGAATTACACCGCACTATTTACAATGTGAGACGTCCCAAGGGCGTTTAGCAGAGTCTGATCGGGCATCATCTATTTTTTCGATATTTTCAGCAGATTTGCTTACTATAAACTGTCGAAGCTCAAATTTAAACCCCATTTAGTCGCTCTGAGGAACACTTTTAATCTAGAGCATTTTAATCAAATACAGATTTGCGAAAAATAATAGCCCAACATGTTACAGTAGACGGAATAATTCCCCTAAATTGGATCTTTATCAGCATATTGATGATACGCGTTCAGATAAATTATCAATCGGATTTTATTCCTACATTTACATTTAATAGCCCCGTTGCGCTTAGGAAAACATAAGATGGCGATGAAATTTGAGAATATTTGGGAATAGGAACACAAAATCCCATATTGATAACTTTGAGAACAATAAAACCTTGAATTTGAAAAGACTGTAAGCCAGCAGTTATTGATAAGGGCACAAAATTCATATTGTATCCGTGGAAGAATGTAGCATTTCCAGCGTTATAAACTTTGTTGATATTTGCATCGTTATGGAACACTCTTAGAGTTCACGTGTGTGCTATGAGGGCAACGACAGCAGACGATTGAAAAGGGAAAGTGAAAGAGTCGAAGATGGAGTGAAAGAGGAGTTATCTTTCTCGCGTTAGCCTCTGCGTCCGGGCGGGGCTTTATCACTGGAGATGGGGTGAAGTGGGACCCAGCTGGCTTTAAAGCGAGGTCTCCGTGGAATTTCCGGTGCGAGGGGGACAGCGGGGCTTATAGAGCGACGAGCCGGGGCCGCGACAGGTGAAGTGCGCGGGCGAGGAGCGGAAGAAGGAGAGAGGGATAAGCAGGAGGAAGGGTGTCGCTGTCCCCTCGGTGTCCGTGAGGGTTTATGAGGCAGATGGGGGCCCGGGATACAGGATATAAGGGGTCGTGCATTAGGAATGGGTCAAGGGTGGGATTCGGGGTAAAGAGATGAGGGATTTCATGCCGGTAAAGGGAGGGAGATGGAAGTGGAATGTGAATTGGTCTTGGGTGGCCGAGCATTAGCGGACACGGCAGGAAATCCTATCGGGGTTGGAGCATTGCGATGTCGCCGTCGCCAAAAGGTAAAGGGAGGCAGAATTTTCGACGTCCGCGGGTTTTTTTCCATTCGTAACACGATCATCTCTCACTCTCGTGTTCCCATCTTTGATGTTTCCGTCAGCTCTTTCCATCATGTCCATTTTTCCCTGTCTCTCTCTCTCTCTCAAAAGGAAACCGGATACAACGTCGACTGCAAATGTCACATAGTAGAAAAACAGGAGTGGAGACATTTTGATTAGCAAGATATTTTGAACGACGCCGCACAAAAACGACAGGTCTCGATATTTCTCTGACTCATTGGGGTTTCCTTCAGAAAATAAGAGATTTTAGGCATTCAAATGGTCGGAGGCCTGGCAAGTTATCGCCAAGAAAAGGTATGCAAAAAGTTGTTTAGCACCAGAGACTTGAAAATCGGCCACATTGTCTGCATGAATGATATAAAGTCATTCAGGTTTGGTCAAAAAAACCTTATCAGCGAAATATGTACTTTCATAGAGCATCATCTGTTAGCACCTGTGTCTCATTATTCCATATTTTATAGCAAGTAATTAGATTCCTTGTATCCGATATATGAGGAGCACACCACCTGCGGCAGGATACAGAAAAGTAAGAAAATGAATATTTTCTAAATTTATCTCTCAGAGTAGAGTCATTCAGGGAGATGACATCCGATCAAATATTTCCAAAAATATCATAAAAACTAATATAATGCAAAAAACGAAGATGAAAATAATGTGAGGAGGTGGTGAAGAGGCATTTGGGGCCAGGCATGAGTGCTCACAGCAAATATAGGCTTGCTAATACAAAATTCATCCATAAATCCATCTATAGAAGACTAAAATGGCAATAAGTCAATTTTTCAGATATAAGAAATGTGTTGCAACTGAGCTTATAATGTTGAAGAAAGCCCTCAGCCTAATTTTACTTATTCATCCTACAGAATATAAACTTTCCACAAGCGAGTATAATAAATATAGCGCTACAAAATACAACTGTAGATGTTTTTTAAAAGGATTTATACCTTCTTTCCTAAACAGATCATTTGGGTATTACAAAGCTGTCACCACTTACGTGCATGCATACGTCTTCCACAACTCATAAAAAACTTAAAGATATAGTTCACCATTTAAATTCAGAGATTAAAATTACGAACTCCAAACGAAGTTAGAACACGGCCTACTTCATTAAAACTTGAAGAATAACGTCAACAATACTGCTCTAACCAGAGATTTAGAGCCAAGGAATAGGTGATAGGGCCTAGTCTTCGCACTAAAGCAGAATTTGTGGGTACGTGACATAATCATTTCCCTAATTGAGAAAAGTTGCCGCTCACGAGAACCTTCACCCTTTTGGGATTATACTATGCTAGATACAAATGTTATGGGGGATGATAAAGGTGAATAGAAACCCATCCATGTTCGATACGCTTTTGCGCCAACTATCAAAGGACCAGTAAAACTTTAACGTTCCGCCTTATCGAGGATTTTACTCCGTAACAAATCAGAGGAAAGGATATCTGAAGGAGAATAACGACATGATTGCAGGCAGACGGCTGTAAAGTCAGCGAGGGAACAGAGCAATCAAAACAGGGAAAAATAAAAATTCAGAGTCATTAGAACTATACATCTCTGGTAAAATGATCAATCAAGTGGAATAAAACTTCGTTACGTTTTGAGAACAAATATTTTCGTTCCTGAGCCAAAAAAAGGATTAAAGTCTCCTCCTGCTTCACTACAACTCTTTGTTTCGACATGAAATTCAGCAACTATAGACGCACAATTATCAAAGAAAATGTCTCAATTACCTTCACATGTGAAACAGCATAATTTGCCAAGTCCTGACCCATCCATCCATCAACATCCAGAGAATCAGCCAAGCTGCATCCAAGGTGTAAGCTATTCTACATATTCCATTCAGGCCACTATCATTCTGATATAATCTATGGAAATAAAATGTTCAAGCAATTCGACTAGGGCTAAAAATTAACAGTCATTCATTGGATAAGCAAACTAATCAGAAATTACTTATAAACACAACTAAAAAATCTTAAATCTATTCCATTTATCATTACAGCTACGCCACTTGAAACTCCAATGAAAACCTTTTATTTTCATTTGAAATTTTAAATAGTATTGTAATTCTCATCACTCAATCATGTGCAAAACCAGGCTTTGTCATGACAGCCAGCACCTTGTGAGCGTCCTAACAAATCTCAAATTAGCAAATCCTAGATATCCACCAAAACACCACTTTTATTTAAATATGAATATAAAAGCCAAATATATGGCGGGGTATCTCACTTTATTCCATAAAAGTCAAAGAAGAATGCTCAAAATTTGAAATGGCAATACCACCAGGATTCTTTAGTACTACCAATAAAAATCATCTTCCACTTCAATCGCAAAATATTTATATTATTCCTTTATTAAATGGGCGGGGTGTAGAAAAAGTTATAAATTGCGCGTAAAAAATTAAGAAAAACCAAAACAAAACTGAGAATATGGGCGCACACTTAATCAGTTATTTTACTTTTTGCGGTGACATGATATAGCTTGGTTATTTACTACAATGTTACATTAGGCCAAACACGCTAATACGTATCGGTAATATCGTCATCTTATACAAAAGAAAAATAAAAGCAATGGTTTATTTATAATTGATACATTGCAATTACTACAATTAAAGGTAGCTGCGACTGACTATACTTTTATACTTTCAAATCAGATCTAGCTTAGGGTTGTTGAAAATGTATATTACTTGATTGCGATAAATCATAGGTTAAATGATATCAATAGACAACCGAAAACTAAATATGCAGACATTCAAAATAGTAAAAATATCCTAGTTAACCGAAAGAACATATAAAAAAGCACAAGCCATGGGCATCGAAAGAACATCACACTGCAGAACACTGGGGGATAAGAAAATAAAATATGAAAAAGCAGATAGGTGCTAAAAAAGGATTTAAGTGTGAACCGGTAGGCATGTCTTAAGATCAACTGCAAAGGGAAACATGGGTATTCTCATTAGAAGAATGGGATGGAGCAAACTAAATGATATGAGAACACTGTCAACAAAGAAACAAAGGGCAGAGGAAGAAATTTGTACTTCGGTAGCCTACAGATATATTACACCATATTACTATACATTAAACCATAGCCGACGGACTGAAGTATCGAAGATTCCATGACCCAAATAAGGTCATGAGGAATTTCTAATAAACATAGTTTCCTAGTCTGAGAGGAGACATGGTTCCATTCCATGATTGTCCTGAGCTAATACTAGAAATAACGATGTACAACAAAATTTATCATGATGCACGTAGAAGACGTTGAAAACTGGGACAATATCAGTAATTCTTCCCTCACTTTCAGGTTGTTAAGTATTACAAATTGTATATGCTCATTGATAAGCGACGTAAATGTGACTCATTGAGCAATTAAGTGAAAATTAAATAATTAAGCAATATTTGTAACATAATGGTAATAAGTAAACTTAGTGATTGCAGAATAAATTTCTTTACTGGAATTTCTTGTTGAGTGGGTATTGAACGACCAAACTACAACCATGCCATATTCAAAAGTTAGTAAATATTTAATTAAAAACTCAGTTATGAGACGGCTAATCGAGATCAACGACGTTCGCCCATTTTTTTCAGTGCCAGAGCTGATAATGATAACAAAATATATCAGCAACGGAGTGAAAAATAATGAAAGACAAAATGGAATATTACACTTCATCATCATACTAATTAAGTATTACACTTCGATAGTAAATCAATACTTAGTGTCAGTCTTCCCCTTACATGCTGAAAGGATTGTTTCTGCTAATGTTTGTAATATTTCAAATGTTTGATTTTACATTTTAACTTCACAATAGAGTTATATGCATTGTCAGAAAAGGCTATCAATAACTGAGGCTTTTCAAATATGCAATAAGTGGGTAGAAAATTTATAAAGATACCATTGCAATACAAACACTCCGTGTTGTTCGTAGTAAGAACTTAGAGACAGGCGTTTAAGAGTGCTAAGCATAACATTTGACTCGATGGGCATTGCTTTGCATAAGAAGTGAATTCCTCTTATCACTCAAATTAAGAACGATTTTAATGTAAAACGGAAGGCTATGTCATCACCCAGCCACCTTGTAACTCAAAGCTCTTCAATTGAAGGTGATTAAGCCCACCTGATCCCACAGAGCCAAAAGGAAATGCTGAAAACATTTGTGAGGAGAGTATTTTTTCTGAAGGGTTTTCAAAATAAATGTTACTTACATTTTAATGGAATATTTTCAGCGTCGAGGTTATTTTTATTCAAGACACAGACCTCCAAACCAAAGTATAAAAATCGTCAATTCGCTCATATATGATAGCAGACACACACTCCCAGGTTAAATGTAAATTAATCCGAGGTGAGATGAAGCGATCTAGGATGCGATATTGAGAATATTCGAGCGCTTGCATTTCCTTCTCTGATCTGTGTGCGCAAGGAAGAAGACGGGAATGTTTTATTTCTCTCAGTTCCCAATACACCAACCTATCCCAATTCGATCCATCACCCCACCGACCCACAAACTTGACCGGCATCTCCACCTCCATCGCCCGCCCGGAATCCTTCCGCCACCCCCCGCTTCCTCCCTCTCGGCCGTTCACCCCCCCTCCACCCTCGCATCCTCCGTGGATTAGGTGGAGAGGAGACGTGGCTTGTAGCTTCAGCCTCTCCCAATAAAGGCAATTTCCTTTCCTTCCTCCTCTTCCCTCAACGGAAGGCTCTCAGTCTTCCTGCCTTCCCCTCCTCATCTCTCTTCCTCCCTCCGTCCCTCTTTCGCCACGGCCCTCCCTCCCCGCCCCCCTCTCCTCGCCTCTAAACTCTTCATAGAGAAGGAGAGAGAGAAAGCAAGCCTCGACTCCTCCCTCCTCCACCTGAAGTAATGCTCCGCTCCTTTTTATTACCTACTCCACTCTGGATGTACAAATATCCTCACTCCAACAAAGTCCCAGATAAGAGCTCAGCAAGTAAAGCATTCTCTCTCCATAAGGAATTCTTCCTCGAGGCTAATACTCTTCAATCGATATGGCCTCTGAGCGGCGCAAAACAACATTCTTATCCTCGAAATCCTTATGCATCGAACTTGAGACATCATCTGGCAAATAAAATACCCAGACATTTCCCCAACGTGCGATTGTCCTCAAAAGTTCATTTTGCTAACAGCATAAGGACTAATTCCAGTAAAAATTCCAAAATACGATGGTATCCGAGCATCAGATTCTCGTTAATTACAGTATAATAATCAAGTAAAATGTTTTCGCAAAAATTAAACACAAGCTAAAATATACAAGTACGCGTTTTCGAAAAATAAAGATCAATGCTTAAGAAAGAACACCGAGCCCATCCTCAAACATGATAACGTATTCTAAATTTTTCCATCGCAGACAATTTTTTTGAAGGTTCTGATTCGATTATTCAATTAAGCAAAGCATAGCTGTTGTAATAACACGCATAGTTAGTTTTTGTTCATCTAGTTGTTAAGAAGGGTATATATCGGAAAGCCTGTCATTACAAAAAAATATTATGCATGTAGCAAAACGATAGACGCATCTTCCCGCCACCCCCGCAAGATGTAATGCGAACGAAAGAACAGTGGCATTTACTTCATTTAACAATGATGTCACTAAATGATATAACCATTTACTTCATTTAACGAACATGCTAAAAGTATATCATTAACTCTGTACACTCCATCGGTGCATCATGCGTCCAAGAACGGGTTTCTCGGAGACGGAAGTCCATATGATTGTGAGTGCCAACTGTTTCTTCCAATGTGAAGCAGAAAAAAGTTCGAATAAGCGTTATCCCGTGTACCAAACTGTGTATGACTGCCTTGGAATCAGCTTGACACCAGTAAACAGAATCGCCGCCAAGCAAAAGGATTATGTGTTGAAGAGACTTTCTCGAGATGTCTTGAAGGGGCACACACTTAGTTTAGATACGCACTTTTACCGTGCGTGAATAGACATTTAAATGAACCGCGCTTCTGGCGAGTGACTGGCAGCCACGCGACTCTTTTTCCCTCACTCCACCGCAGCAGAGCTACCGGTGCGCTATGCGAAACATGATGATAATTAACAGAAAAAATTGGCTATACCAATGATACTGACTCTACATGATATAAGTACTTGTATTACTTACATTATAGAGCACAACAGTTTCAATCAATTTTCAATTGTGCCATTAGTTTCGAAGCTAGCAGAGGTGTGCGTTGTCTACAATAACTTGTTCAATTTTTTAGATATAAACAATCTGTTTTGTTCAAACAGTTAGGAATAGATTTGGCTTTCTTATATCGAAATTAAAAGTTATTCGAACGAAAATTACGGGTATCCCAAGCGCTCAAAGTTGGACAACTGGATTTTACGCGCAAAAAACGGGTAATTTTTTTACAAAAAATTAAATACAGGAAATACTAACGAGCAGAGGTTTTTTTAAGGTTCATCGTCTAACGTACAAATAAACAAGCTCTCTTATGAATTTTACCGAAATTTTATTGCATTGAAATTTGTTTCCTCGTTTGGACGATAGAGCATCTCAAACTCAGGTATCTTGCTCTTTTTTTACACACAGTAGGTAAGCTAATAAAAATAAACATTCGTCACGCAAAATTGTCCTTCTACTAAAAGCAAGAGCTGTGATGTGTTGTTTCGAGCGTTTCCAGTTTTGCTGGAAAGATGCACAATCCAATATTCGACGCAGAGATGAGTTACAGCACAAGCTTCGTCCACCCTACTATCTCCTCACCAGCTCCTCTTGTAGCGCTGCTCCCGCATTCCCGGCCATCCAGAGTAATAGATACTGGATGAACAAGCATGCGCCGGTTACTTTATTTCAAAATGATAAACCTGCCCCAAGAAAAGTTAGGGCCAGCTACCCACGTACTTGTCGCGAGTCAGTACAAGACATTCATCTAGGTTGTAAGTTGCCAACTGTGAGATTTCGGACAATTGCGTGGACTCATTTGCCATTTACCGCGCGTACAATTATTCGCGTTCCATGAATGTGTCAATTTGTTTTGTCCCATTGACGTCTCCTTCGGCTCCTAGTAACGGACGCCAACTGACACGTGTCCTTTTATTTTTCCCCGCAGCGAGAATAATCTTTTTCATTTCTCCAACTACGCGGAGTTCGGTTCCTATTCACCGGAGTAACTCCTCAACTCTCTTGGCGGAGGTGGAAGCTGGGTGGTGTAGCTGGCTAATACGCCTGACCAGCGATTAGGATATACAAATTTGAACCCCGGTCAATTTAATTGATTTTTTACGCCAAATTTCATCAATTTCTGTACATATGGTTTTGTTTATAATCGAAAGTTATCATTATACAGAAAAATATTTTATTCTGAGCAAGAGTAAATGTTCAAATAAAGCATAATGATAAATCGCATAGATGGGCCAAATCAAATTAAGAGGGCCTAGTTCAATACCTTATAGTTGACTACCTAGTAGTCCAATACCTTATAGTTTTGTAGACCTGAGACTCGTTTATGCACATGAGATATTAAAGAAGAGTTACACTGCACAGTAAGCCATTTCAAAGCCACCACAGTTTTCAAGTTGACTCATATTTAATACTTGCAGCTGTGTTTAACACATGTGATGAATATGAGCATTTATGTTGGAATGAGAATTATGCCAGTGGAACTTATGCACCTTCAAAGCAGTTTGCATAGAAAACCTAGTTTTGGCGCTTCCATAATTTATTCTTTGGCAACTGACCAACAAAGTAAAGATATTGTTCACAACTTTTAAGCTATCCGGCACTAGCCACGGAGTTCCACTTTTACGGAGTAACCCGCAATGCACAATTGTGCGAAATTCCACAGAGAAAAAAATCATCCGCCTTGACCGTGGTTCGAACCCGGATCCCTTGATTTTCGGCCGAGTGCATTAGTATAGTTTTTAAAAGATAAAGATATTTTGTCTGCTCAGCAGTGAATCTATCCATGTGGCAAATATTCTTCTAGGAAATTTTACGGAACATCAACGCGGAAACCTGCTGATTAAATTTATGTAATATTTAATTTTATTTAACAATTTAATATTTTTACTTATTAACACATCTATTAATAAAGGCACGCGAAACTGAAAATTTATTGATACCTCCGCCTCTTTATGGGCTGTTTTTACTATAGTCTCATAATATTGTAATAATTTTTAAAATGAAAACACTAAGTTTTTTCCACCAATACATTACAAAACAATTCGACCAGTTCCGGCCTTTTCAGGTCATTATTAATATTACAAAGCAAAATACCATAGAAAAGCATAGTTTTTTTAGGACCTTTTGAATCGACTGCGACGAAAACGTGCCATAGGCACATCCACTTCACATTCTCCAATCCTCCCGTTCGGCACTAAGTGGGTGAAGTTACCCTTTATTAATGATTTTGCATATAAGCTATATAGACACTTTCCGAAAAATAAGTACAAAATTTCTGTGAATAATCCTGTGACACTCAATAAATTATTATTTAATTCTAAGGACCAAATTGACACGAATGATAAAAGTGGGGAATATATACTCGAGTGTGATACTCCTGGTTGTAACTCTTTGTACGTTGGTCAAACTGGGTTGATTCCTTCTTTCGGGTTTTCCGCCGCGTTGGTACAAACGCGGCGGAAAACCCGAAGAAGGAATCAACCTCCATCAAAGCCCCGCGGAAGCCTTCATCAGAACTTCGTTGGCCAAACTGGTCGAAAATTGAATGAAAGAATAACTGAACATTTTAATCCAGCGTTAACGGTGAAAATAATCAAATGAGGGTCACAGATCCAATTTCACTCCTAAGCTCTCAAACGTTTGTGACAAGGGGGAAGTTGGGGAGTACAATGTGCATGGTGATAAACTACTCACTACTCAATGACAAAATCCCTTCAACCGCCTCGTCCTTGTTCTCTGTGCCAGTACTCCCACATCCTTTCCTATAGTCCTTGAGCCTGGCGTCACCACCTGTTTGTTCCTTCTACTGCAGTTTTGCTCAATCACCTTCTCAAAACTTACTCACTACTCATTCCCCCCCATTCTTTTAACCGCCTCCATCTAAAAAACTAAGTGTTTTCATTTTTAAGATCACCAAATTCCACAAAGTAAACTCGCAAACCATTGATTTATATTGTAATTAGTTGGTATTACCACGCAAAAACCAAGTATTCGTAACCTAATAATAACTTCTCCTATGCAGCTTGAAAGTCCAATAGCTTAAGACATCAGCAAAAATTTTGACCACTTTCCGCTCGCCCTAACTATTCGCTAACCATTATCACACATCCCATCCATGTTGACGGCAAAACTGCTTCTGAATGAACATGCAATACGTAGATGAAAGTGTATCAGGTAATACAAAGCATTTAAATAACGACATCAATATGCCAATCCTATAAAATAAACATTTTTCCGAAGTGAGAATGAAGGAGAAAATATGAAAATTATATCAGCCTTAAAAGAGAGCGGATTTTCAGTTCACAAGCCTCAAAGCTGTTTTTGAAACGACATCACAAGTCCACCGGCACAAATGCTAACGTTAATATTGTTGATTAAACATTTTGAGGAATAAGAATAACTATATTCTCTTTCAAAGCAGAAATATAACTTTCCATACACCGAATAGAGTATAAATCGTTCATGATACTTTCAATGCAAATATGAACGACTATTTTTGACTTTCGAGCATCATTGAGAAAACCTACGGTACTCTTAGGCATCTGCAAACATGAGCTCATTAAATGAATTGGGGAAAACCATATTTCTGAGAAAAATAGTACTAATGTGAGGGCTATGTTATACACGTATAAACGCTATTAAAACTAAACAATGACCAGCGTACTGGGCAATATCCGAGATGCTGTTCAATAGTAACTATATTTCTCCGCTTTTTCTTGAAGCCCTCCTCTTAGAAGTAACGTGAAAAAAATTGTACGAGCACTTCTACGTACGCGAAATAGGGCAAATAACTTGGTCCCCCATCTTCCCCTTCTCGGCCCATGAGTGTCCGTTCTTCATCATTAGCTAAGAATTCGCTCTTCAGATAAGAATTTTCTATATTATTTACACGATGGCGTTAAGTATTTAATATGTAACTTTTACAACTGTACAAGTAATGAAAAATAGTTTTTAATATTTTAAGGCGTTTTAACAGTTGACTATTACATATTCTTGATAAAACAGCACCTGAGCCAACAAATAAGAGTAGTTACAGGGCTCAGTACAACAGACTACGTCAATTAGATGAGGTGGAAAATTGCATTGAGGAAAAGATATTCTAAGGTTCCGCTATATACGTGTAATTATACAATGAAAATTAGTGAAAAACAGAGAAAAAGTGCATCAAATTAATCAATACAGTTCAAAGATGATCAGCTAAACTTATAGCCTACTATTTGTTTAGAAGAAGGAAAGACGATCGAGTTCTTCTATAATCTATGGTAGCCCTCGCTATAGAAACAAAGGATACAAACAACATTTTGGCTTTGAAAAAAGGAACAGACGGCCTAATTCATCGATTCCTAAGAAGGAATGAAGTAATTCCTTAGTAGGAATGGAAGCGCACTAACAAGGGCCAATTAACTAAATGGTATTCATTGACCGCTACGAATCTTAGCAACGCCGTGTTATTATAATCGCAGCTGGTTTTTAAACACTTTCCCGCCCGGTTTAGGAGCGCTACTTAATCCACATCGGGTAATAAACTGCATCCATAACGGATATTTTACGAGAAAATACCGATAAATACTGGTACTAAAATAAGATACTGGTGGAATTGTTTTCCTCAAGTCCGGCAGATGCGGCATGTAGACCTGCTGGATCAAATTCAACATTTTGATGATTCGTTCTTTGTCTGCGACGCCGTGTTATGATGCACAGTTGTGCTTCACGAGTGTTTTATTCAACAAAAATGAAATAGGTATTGAGGCGATATTTGTGGTCTTGAGTGCAGGAAGGTTCTTAACTTCACTTTTTCATCTCGTTTAATCACTCCTATGTCGCAAAGCATAATCAAGTGCATTAAGCCATAAGTGTGGGATGACTGTGTTTCAGGAATCCAATTTAATTTGTTAAGTCTTCGGGCCACAGGGCTGTTCGTTCGTTAGAAATATATATAACTACTCTACGATCATATAGCACTTTTTTATAGAAAGCATCGAGGAGGAAGCCTCAAAAATAATTTACCAGTGCAAATTAATAGCATTGATATTGCATCAAGTGTGGCGATTCAGAGTAACTAACCCGAGCATATAACTCTTCTATTGTCACAGAATAAATGTGACTTTAATGACGAAAAGGCGTTCAATAGCTTTCTGATCGAATAATAAGCATTTCGTATACGTGATAACTATCACGGAAAGTCTTTTCACATCAGAGCGCTGTTGTGTATAAATTTTGTCGCATATTCATATTTCATTTCATTTTTGTTATGACTGCAGAGCATTTTTATGGTTCATGTAGCAAAAAAGGTGCTCTCTTCAGTATTTCAGAAGTTAATGGAATCCTAGTTGGTGTTGTGTTCTCCATAATTGATATGTGAAATCAGTTTTTTATATAATGTCCTAAAGCATTCCTAAGGGGAAAAATATCCAGATTAAATTTTCCCGAAGCACAGTAGGCATGTTCATCTATCGTTTACAAAGTGAATTATAAGTCAGAGAATGTTATATTTTTTGTGTTATGACAGTTATCAGCCATGAAATTTAGTTAAAATTTTCCCTTTTGAATGTTTTTTTATTAGCAGAATAGTGAATACCTTCAAGCAAGATCTGTGTATGTTTAATTATAACTGATACCTGTATTTGGAAAAATTGGATGGAGCTAAAGACAGTCGCCACCTGAAATTATATACTCCACTACGAGAGTGGCGGTTGTAGCACATAATTAGTAGCTCCTAGTACCTCACTGGAAAGGATCGATGAATACTATTTTTTAGTTTAGCGTTTAGCGACTTAAAGCCCTTAGCAGCCGACTATGCATTACTAGCGCTTTAAGCTGAAATCTATGGATACCGCCGATAGAGTCGGGTGATAAACCTAGCACCGAGGTAACAATTTACTCCCTTCCTTAATCGATAGATTAAGCCACCCACATGGATAAAGGGCAAAAATGATTTACCTTTAAAGCTAAAATACTTTTTTTCCTTTGCAAAACCTATGATCACAACAGGGCCAATAGTACGTTAAAAATGTATACCTATTTAAATTTACAAGCATATCGCTTTAAAATTTTAGTATACATTTTTATCACCCATTGTGAACATTCCTCTCATTCACAACTGCGTAAAATTGGCTAACGTTTTCACACCGCACGCATTACGAGCTTACGGCCGCGAGATTCGACATAAATAAGAGAAAAAAGGATGGGATTTCATCTATAACGTATTTAGATTGGATTAGATATTTGGGGAGGCGACCGACAGCTAAGGTCATTTGCCCCATAGGGGACAGGTAAGGGAGGAAGGGTGGATAGAAACCCAGCGTCGGCATTAGCCTACTCTAAGAAAATGCACCAAGGGAACCACAGTTTAACGTCTCAGACGGAGTACTGTACTTGAAGTTCCCTCCACAAGACACTCAAGTGGGGATCGGGTGTCCTCTAAAAAACATTCTCCTCTACAGGGAACGTATTTAGATATAGCTAAGCAGGCACAGAATCAAGCAAGAGGAGGTGGAGCATAGCAATGGAATTCCGGGAGCTCAGATGAGTCCCATGGAAGACCGCCAAAAACTGTAATGTGTTATATCATTATTATGCTATAAACACTACTTTCTTAGACAATTTGATAAAAATACAACTATTTGCAATATTCTCTTGCAATTTGCAAAATATTATATACAACATACAAAATTCCTAACACTTCTTGGTACGCACTAGTCAAGGGTCGCGGAGAGCTTTGTAGATGCAGATTAAGTGAAATCCGGACCAATCTTCACTGAACGCGAAACGTTTAATTCAAATTGAACTTGCATATGATCAAGAGGATTCGCTGGACAGACATGAAAAATCAGTAATTATGGGAATTCACGGAAAAGTACACATTTATTTAACACAGCCAAATTGCATTCACATTGAACACGCATCTAATACAGAATATCACCGTGCCCGTTGTTTCAAGTCCTTGAAAATGCTCGTGGGACCACTAATAATGTGCACCATACAGATCAGTAAATATAGCTGTATTGGGACCACTTCTGCGGAACGCGGAACGTTTAACTCGAGGTGAGCACGGAGGAAGTCAAGGGGACAAGAGTAGAGTGGCAGGGAATCTTGAATGAAGAGTTCCACGTCGCGCCCATTGCTCCCTTGATCCAATTGTTTGAACTGTTCGCGGCGGCTTGGCAATCGCTCCCTGCATTATGCGGACGGGGGGAGGGGGAGGAGGGAGAATGAGGGTAGAGAGGAAATGGAGGACTAAGTGGGTACGGCAGGGAGGAAAAAGAGGCTGTATCGAAGCCATGAACAGGATGGGGGTGGGAAGGGGGGGGAGTATGAGGAGAGGAAGTGGTTGCTTTTAAGCCTTAACTCACTCACAGCCATAATGCAAATATTGTTGGCGTGGAAGAGAAGCGATCCACTTTCATCAATGTGAACCAGAGGGCTTTGGGAATTAACGTACGACGAACCCTTAATTGCCTTTGGGGTACGGCGGGGGTGGGGGGATGATGATGCTGTATGGGTGCGTAGGCGCCGGTGTCTGAGGGTGAATAGCGTTTAGCTCAGCAGGAGGTTCACAGAAAGAGCAAGGCGGTAAGGTCGTGGGTCAGTTGAGATGAAAAGGAAGTTGGCGATAAGGAGACAACGGAATAGACAAACAGGTTTCCCTGAGGACGTAATTGAAGACCGAGGTGCACTCTACGGCTTCGGATGAGTGCCACCTTAGAAGGCAATACGTAGAGAGAAGGAGTCGAAGACACTAGTTAATTAGTTCCAGGAAATGTACTGTGCCGGAGGACGGAGAGACTGCGAGTAATACCACCATGCGACAGTTGTCGACCATAATTTATTGGATAACTCCTGCGGATACGTACCATGTCACAAATAGCGTACTTTCGTGAGCATTTGGCTATTAGCTATGACTGTCTCTTGTTATTTCTTAATCAACGTCAACGTCTATTTTTGAGAAGCAAAGAAAAAAGCCTATTCGTCTAGTTGACTTAAAATATATAGCATTTAAGGGCGCTCACGTTTAATAAAGGTAGTTTAGTAGAACGGTTATTTTTAGAAAAGAGAACGAAAGTATAACAAGGGGCTTCAAGACGTAGATATAAGATCAGGATAGAGGAAGAAATATTGCTGGAAAAACAGGAAGACTGGCAAGTAAAACCCCTCAGTTAACATTTATACTTTCCGCTTTATTCAGTGACTGATCGCGTTTATATGGGGTCCAATAACTCGAAACTGATTTAATAATCCAAATACTCTCATCGATTAATTTTCATAAAACGTTTTACACTTATTTAGTATCGATTCGTGAGAATCTGAATAAGCAGGTTCAAAGTGCACAAATTAATAAAGCATTCTCTCAATCTCAAATTTATCCAGCCTAAGAGGCTAACCTAAACGGTAAATCACTAGATTTGTTGATGTCCATCAAATAATGTCTCGTTGAAAAAATAAACATTCTTACACCCACGATATTTTTAGGAAAGACATAGATGCATTGACGCGGGCATTTTGAATGACTGATTTTAATCATGAAGTTTTCGTATCAAATGCAACTTTGAAAGAATAGATTTCATAAATAGACTTGATCATAAAATGAAATTCAAGGCATGGTATAAACTCATAAACAAGTATACTGTGCAACAAAACACAAATATGCACTATCACCCAATATTTATCGCTTACTTCTGAAATTCCAGGCTAAAATAATACATCCGATTCCCTTATACACCCTTTTCCTCCACTAACTTACCTCCTTCATACTAGCATCAATAACGAACACACATTGTTTCTTACATATTGTCTGCAAAATCATTACCACGGATAAGATTGTGGGTAGTTTTTGTAAATTTTGTAACAAAACTCCTAGTCATGAATTTCTACATCGATAAGTACAGCAACTATCTTACTGAACTATGTCTGGACCCATGACAACATATTCTGAAGGTAAATAATTACGAAAATGCATCTTATATTTTAATTTACGAGTATAAATAAAAAAACTAATTTTAACGTCATAGTTCTGGAAAACGGGAGAAAAATTCACCTCTTCGCCACATTTTTTTAAATTTTAAATACACTTGTATGGAGGCATTTCCTTACTAAGGGAATACCACCAGGAATACTAGTATGGCCAGCAACTATGCCAAACAGCCAAAACTTACAAGGGAGGGAACCAACTTTAACTGGGAAGGACACGAATGCAGAAAAGTCCATTGAACAGACTACATCCGAAAAACAGGGTCAAATAAAACTCTATCTTAGGGCTTAAGCAGTAGACAAAATTCGTCTTACTTTCATTTTCAGCAGATGATGTGAATAACTTCAGTGAAAATCAGAGAAATTGCAACAATTCTAACAGCCATATTCCTACATCATTTTTTAGCACATTAATCAATCCATTAGTAAAAATTTTAGGCAACGTTATTTTGGCCAATTTACACTAATCTACAGTGGAACATTTATTTCATTCAGAGGGTTAAATAGCCTATTCTACCTTAATACAACATCTGGACGAGGTTAGGTAAACATTCTTTCACGATTTTGGACAGAAGGGTGTTGCTTCTGCTCACATTTGAGTTTTATAGCGAAAGGACAGAGGCAACTCCATTATTTTACGCCGAGTCAGGTCGTTTAAAAGATC
The DNA here is from genome assembly GCA_963169105.1 of Ceriagrion tenellum. Classification (NCBI taxonomy): domain Eukaryota; kingdom Metazoa; phylum Arthropoda; class Insecta; order Odonata; family Coenagrionidae; genus Ceriagrion; species Ceriagrion tenellum. The sequence goes on from OY720633.1 coordinate 26,080,861, forward strand.
GCTGAAGCGTTTTAGGGAGGCGAGTCCTTCTGCTCCATAATGAAACACGTTTTAAGCTTGAATGTCGGAGTAAGTTGGAGAGTGAGATAGCGAGGGAGAGGGAAACAGAGAGGCCGAAATGACAACGTGAGAATAAAAACAAAATGTTGTGGGCCATTACATAGGTTATAAAAGTGAAATAAAACTTCCCATTTCTCGAAAAATAAGACAAACAGACACTAAGAAGCCTTTAATAAAAGAGATAATCATAATTCCTCAATAATTTATATAACTGGCTTAAAATAGGCATACCTAGAAGAGTATCTAGCTTCATTTTAACGGGCAGTTTAATTTAACGGGCAATAACTGGAATAAAATGAATTAGCTTACAACAATAACAAAAAAATGGGTACGTACAAAAGAAACGTTTATTGATGAAATTTGAAGCTAAATGTTGGCATAAGTTTTAATAAATAGCTATCTAGCCAACTAATGGAACATTTCAAAAAATGTACTTAATGTGTATGTCATTCCCTTCGCTTGTCGTACCATTTAAGCATGAATATGCGTAATGGATTCAAATGGTAAGGAGGCTTCCGCGGTTATTTAATGACCGTATTCTGTCCGGGTTTTTGCCGCGTCGATCCATTTTTGGGGGACAACAGTTTCGCCTGCCTCCCAGCTGGCTCCGTCAGGTCCTAACGAAGGCATCTGGAAGGCAGGCGAAACTGTTGTCCCCCAAAAATGGATCGACGCGGCAAAAACCCGGACAGAATACGGTCAATGGATTCAAATGTTTAAAGTCGTTGCCTAGGCTACGTGTTGCCTAAATTTCCACTTTTAATTCATCCAGTCCTTGGCGCTACTCATTGTTAGAAAAAAGTCTTCTCAGTCAACTCGTAAACGGCCGTTGTTGATTGTTGTTAACGTGAGTCTGTGGTTAATATTCAATAACGATTGAAGAGGTACGAACTTCATGATGCTGTGAATATTAGCTAGCTATTTTTGAGACCTAATAGTTACTTTGTAAATGCTAGAGTGGAAATATCTACTACTGGAAGTGTGTAAGAGGCATATGATACTTCCCTCGTGAGCTTTTTCTCTGTTGTGTGGATCTTTTACTGTTAACTTACAGCTATTTTTACTTATTTATTGCCAGTTGAGAGCCTTAGGAATCAGAAGGTATGATCTAGAAAGATTGATGTGGATGTATATGAGTAACCAAATATTCATGTGTGGCCTCGGAGTAGGTTCAAAAGTCTCTCCTTTATTTGTTGTTGCTTTTTGATTCTTCCACTGTTAATAGTAGAAAGTGACTTCTAACAAAGGCTAAAATGATAGTTATTGGCGCAATTTCTCATCCATAGATGATATTGTCGGTTTCTTGCTTTTGAAACCCTAATTGTACTTGTATCCGACTTCTAATTCATTCCACCTTTTTACCTCGTATTATTATTTAAATGCCGTAGAACGATATTCACGAAGAGCTAAGAAGTTTCTTGTGCATCCGTGTAATTAAACTTGAAAAGGAATTAAATATATATGTAGACTGGACAGTATTAAAAAAAGTGTTTAATTACGTCCCGCGTGTAGTATTCAATTTTTTATTTACTGCATTATGATTACTGGTAAGTAAAACCGATAAGACGTGATTATTTACGATTTTTAGACTGTATTTACATTTGAACTGACGTCTTTCATCACTAGATAGCGCCACTATCGACACAGTTGTTCGTTTACGGAATTCTAGGCAACAAATTTTGGCGATGAGCCAGCAATACATATGTATATTCATGCATCAAAGTAACGCCGTGTTGTTGTTTTTAGTGACAAAATTTTCACTGTTGCCTGTCTGTTGTCTGTCTGTTGGAAACAATTGTCACTAAAAACAATAACGCGGTGGAAACCCCCACAAAAAAATGCTGCCTATATCAACGGAGCACCGCGGAAGCCTTCGCACCATCATCAAAGTAACGCTTTTGAAACACTTTTTCTTAAAGGTCTTTTATTCAAGCAGGGAAGTTGCATCGTGGCAGGACGATGGGCCGTCACAAAAAACAATGGGAATAAAAGAATCAACTAAAAGACCAAAGTAGTGGCTTTTGACCTGGAAAATTGGAAAAAGATAACATAGAAATGAGGAAATTGTGAAATGTGAAAATGAGTGAAATAATTGACAAATTGAACTAATTTTTGTATCTTGGTGGAATTTTGCGAAAGATGGGATGATCGGTGTATAAATGAAAAGGATTGCAAATGCTGGCAGAAAAATTTATAGGCAGTAAAAGGAGAATATTGAGGAAGGAATGGGTCCATGGAAGCGGAAATCACTGAGTACAAAAGTATTCAATAAACCGCGTTATTGTCTGGAATCGAAGTTCGGGTATACAGAGATGAGCATAGAGACTGATTTTAGTGGGTATAGGGTACCTGACAAATGATTGTGGTGAACAGAAGGAATAGGTTATGATATGAGAGAGTTAGTGTATTGTATGATCAACAGTCTTGCTCCGGTAACACTGTTTATATTTTTTTCAAAGCGCGAGATTCCGCCGACCCTTCTGAGGAGATATAAGGGGTTATTAAAGGATGTGAAATGAATGCTCCAGTATTAGACATTTCTTTAGTGAACAGTTTACTTTCTCAGTTTGGCGAGAAAACCGATGAAAATAGAATAATTAATCTGATTTAAGATACAGAAGTGAATTTTTCAAGAGTAAGTGTGACATTATGAAGGCATTGAGTAACTGTGGTGGAAGATGCCCCTCAGAATTGGAGTATTAGAAACCGTTAGAGCAGTTTGGTGTATTTTAAGCAATCTATGTGAGTGCTTGCACAAAACGATATATGCAAGGAGGAAATTATTCAAGCAGAGTCAGATTGAAAGGCCTATGAACGAGAGATTAGCTGCAATGTCTGTGTTTGCATCCAAAGGGAAGGGCCTGATGGGTATATACTCGTATGTATTGTAGGTATTCCTGTTCTATTTCTTTAAACATAGGGCTCCCTTTGCGTTTTCAATTTTGATTATTTTTTTCACCTTCGAGCATTTATACGTTTCGTTATAGTCATAATATTACAATTGAATATGATCGATAAGCGACATATACATATATTAAAGAAACGGTCTTTGTGGTTTTTTTATAAACACGTGAGCAAACTTCGGGGTGCCACATCATCTTCGAACAGAAGTTTGTGCGCGATCTTTCTACTTCAAAATAGAAATCAAGGCCTCTGTAAAGTCACCAGACTTAAGATTTAACAGCTCATGCGTCACTGTCTTCAGGTAAAGATCTTGCCTGAATATTGTATCGGCCACGTCGCCATTATACGAATTCTACTGACTACACATTAGGCCAGAGCTTCCCTTCCTGTAACGTCAACGCCAACTTTCAGTACAACTAGCGTTTTCTGTTGGATTTAACAAGGCTTGTGTATTGGAATTGTTCCTACATCAATCAGTTATTCAAGTATTCCTGTGGTCCTGTCAAAAGCTACGACGCATCAAAAATTATATTTCCACTTTTGAATGAATAATAACCATTAAGAGTACTGCCTGAAGAACACGTTTTTCCAGTATTGGTCAATTAATCAGGTTACCTTTTTTCTAAAACAAAAAGTTAGCTAACACCCGTAAAATAAAGTAAATTAATAAGGTTAAGCTTTTACGCAACGTACGAATTCCGACAAAATTAAAAAAACAAACAAAGCAGTCTCGTGTTCTGGGAAAAAACAAACACGTTTTACGATCCGAATTTTCGACCACTTTCCCATTCGTTCAATTTTTGCCTTCGACTATCATTAAAAATGCGAAAAAGTATTGCATTTAGGATCAACATTAGTAGATTAAGTTTGATGAAGCCCAAAAAGATAATCAATAACATTATTCACCGATGCATGGCAACCACGAAATCTATAGCTTCTTCTACCTCTTCTACATATTCATGTTGATGCTTCATCAACAATGTAACTCTGAAAAAACAGGTAAAACAGGACATGCAACGTTTTCGCAAGTAATTTGGGTGCTGGAAGAACATATACCCAAATAAAATGCTCAAAATAGAACAGCAAACAGCGGATGTGAAGTCACATACTTTACTACAACAGCAGAAGACAATTTTTGCCCTCGAGATGGACTACTTTTTAAGCTTAAATACGTCAATCCTTTCCCTCGACAAGTCTACCAGTGTGAATAAAAAATCACGTTTTTTCCGCTTCTTAATTTATCCTTTGTTTTCGGCCGCGACGGAGTCGCATGGAAAATGCACACGAATTCTTTTCCCCTAATCAATTTTTGTGTCAATGAACATTAACACATTTACAGGACATGTATTATAAAAATGATTCTCCATTTTTTTCAGACTAGCGCAACTTGGCTCCGCTCGGACCGCACTGAGAAGGGCCTTATACTGATAAGCCCCATTCCCCGAACAATACCCGCCGGGAGAGATCGTGCCAATCACGCGGCAGGTTCTAAGGGAATACGCCAAACATTTAATCGAGAAGGACCATAAAGGTGACTTTGTGCCGAAAGTGCTCCATATTAAGAGGAAAGGGGCCAAATTGAACTTTCAAGAACAATTTTAAATTTTGAATGCTGCCAACAACAAAAGTGTGAAACTTCTAAATGAATGTATTTTTCCCTCCCACTCTCCCCTATTATCTATACCTTTCCCCCACCACCTCCCACTAATCGTGACGCACGTCTCTGACGTCACTCAACCACTTCTCCCCCCCATCCCTCCCCAGGGCTCTATATATTGTCTCGCATGCCATCAATGTGCCTTGTACCTTGCGTACCTTGAAAATTATTGCTAGGCAATCGAAACAGAGATCGGTAATAAAATGTCAAGTGTGGAGTTTACTAAGAAATTTTTTCGTCATGTCAAAAAGAAATTTGAAATTGGATTGGATATTTGAGGTAGCGGCCTCGCCAACGGCTAAGGTCATTTTCGCCATAGGGGATAGGTAGGGGAGGAAGGGTGAATATAGACCCGACGTCGGCATTAGCCAATTCATTACGAAAGCCGCCAAAGGGACCACGGTTTAACGTCTCATCCGACAGGCGGAGTACTGTACTTGAAATCCCCTCCACAAGACACTCAATTAGGAATCAGATTCCTCTGAAAAACATCCGCCTCTGCAGGGATTTGAACCCTGGCGGCCCATGTGGTAGGCGCGAACTCTAGCCACCACATCAACTCGATCCTCCAAATTGATTTAATGCTCGCTTTACGAGAATAAAGTGCAAGAAAAACCCAAAAGTAGGATGGCGAGGGTTGCACCACCGTTCATTCAGCCGCTTCATAACCGATTAGATTGTTTCCAATTAACATCAATTAGGATCCTCCAGTCCTCTCGCACGTAAGCGCTCAGACAGACCACGGGGAAATTAGATCAGAGATAAAGATCTAAGCGAGTCGACCAGCGGTCGCTTTCCCTTGAAAAGCGACACACTGGGTTCGGTTACCGAGGGTAAAATTTGTTTCGAGGGAACCTTCCTTGGAAAATATTAACGCTTTCGGAATAAATAAAGCGTTGTCGATTTAATTTTTTGCACCAGCCGGGGAGACATAAATTCCCCAATTATGACGCCCCAGCGTTCAAATGGAAGGAAGATAGAAATCCGAACGGGAAAGAAAAAAATGATAAGAATGTCTTTGGCCCTTAACGTCTCAGTGAACACGATTACACCCTTTCCCGATGGGTCCTCATTGGGTAATTGGGCTGGTGGGGATTGGCCCGGAAAGGAAGGAATGAGACAGATCAGGTGCAGCGGGGGGAAAGTCACGACGGCAGGGAGGGCCCGCCAAACAAGGGACACAACGGGGGAAAGGGACGGTGAATTTGCGGAGGGCACTCCAAACACTTGAAAGGACACCAAGAGGTGGGAGAGGCTGGAGAGACGGAGACCTTTATAAAAACAAAACGATACAAACATTTCAAACTTTTTATCGATCGAAAAAAAGTGAATCAAGTTTCTCCTTTATATTGGGAGTTGACCTTCAATGGAGGAAAAGTTCATAGGATTTTAGACTTACCGCAGAGGGATATTGCGGTCGGCGAAAGAACGTCCATTTGGCCGCGGAGTCAAAATTCTCGCAGAGTACCGAAGTCGCGATGTCAAGCAACCTAATTTTTATTGATGGTTCACTTCAAGCAGGAATGGCATCGATTTAAGAAGCATTTCATTATAGAGGTGAATAAATTTTCACTCCAACAATGTTTTAATTTCCAACCAATTGCGCGCATTGTTCATGAGGAACACGTCGAGTCCAGCTCTACAGTATTTTGACGGCGATAGTATCCGTTGATTGTCTCGTCGGCGCTGCATATTGAAGCCAGAAATTTACGGCTATGAGTCTTCCCTCATTGACAAATTACTCAAGAGGAAACAAAGAAGGTTGACCATCTCATCATCCACAGGCCTCTCTCAAATTGTGCCCCCCCCCCCCCCCGATAAGAATTGGACAAAGGAGCCTTTCATAAACAACTCCATGTCCAATAGCATTCATAGAAATTTTCGCAATGTAAATTTGAAGGTTTGTTTTTATTCCAGAATGACTATTGGAAATTTGCTTTTCATTTTTTAAACATTTTTAATTCCTTAGACAAAAGTGGAGTGTATTTGTTAAGATGTGGTATTCAGGACTGCAATTGCAATTATACATGACAGATATGATCTCAAAGTTTTATCAAAAATCCAGCTTTGCACCTTTGTCATGAACATTTAAAATTTCTACTCTAAAATCCAAAATGTGATTGAAACCAGATAAATGAGATGAAAAAATTGATTTGTGATCACCATGAATAAAAGATTTTGTTCCTTTATCCTGTGTTAAAACTACTACATGGTACGGAGACTTCCGCGGTTATTTAATTACCGTATTCTGTTCGGGTTTCTGCCGCGTCGATCCATTTTTGGATCGTCGGTTTGGTTCGATCCATTTTTGCCTTCCAGCTGGGCCTGACGAAGCCAGCTGGGAGGCAGGCGAAAGGCTTCCGCGGTTATTTAATGACCGTATTCTGTCCGGGTTTTTGCCGCGTCGATCCATTTTTGGGGGACAACAAAAAACGGATATGACATAAACAAAGATTTAAAAAATTGACTAGTGCAAAAATTACGGTAGGTCACCGACACCGACGAAGTTTTATCCGAGATTTTTAATTTTAAAATTAAATTTTATCGTTAACTGATCGGGGCTATCGTCAGCTGGGGTCGGTCATACATGTGCCAGCGTTGAAAGTGAACTTACACATACCGTGGGAATTCAAACAGAGAGGCACATTTCAGAGGCTGTAAATTGTTTGTTTAAAAATATAGTACCACCTCGATCAATGACAAACATTGGTCAAAAACGAAAGTCTTTACATAAACCAAACAGGTCCGGTAAAATTCCTAAAACATTTTGTTGTCACATAATAATAATTAACATCACTTATAAACGACTGATAAATGCGGCATTTGTAGCTTTAATGAATGCTTGTAATCATAAATCTGTCTACTCATGTCTGATCATCGTATAGGCAGAAGTAGGCATATATACTTGCATTATGACCTTAGGTAACATTCCTATTCTTAATGCTATTGGCCCATCATCTATATAAATTACTTTCTTTACTCTTTTTTCTATATCATTTCTCAAAATTTTGAGCTCTAGCGTCTGAGCGGTCGATCTATTCGAAATTCTGACATTCAATTTTTTGTAGGCAACGAAACGTTCGTTCAAACGTTTAATTTTTATCTTTTTGGGGGAAAATATTTTTAAAGCGAGTTACGATAATGAAAACAAAATTTCAAAAGACATTAGTGAAAAAAACTATGAAAAAAAGAAACATATATTCCACTTCAGAGAATCAAACCTCACGCCTTCCACTTCACAATCCACTACCTCTCCTCTCGTCCACCGCTAGATTGGATCTAACGAGAGTGTAGCAGGAATTAAATTATACAGAAACAATGTATAAAGTGCGTTATAGCATTGATCTCCACGATAACTCCATTCAGTGTACAATTTAGTCCTGAAAAGGATTATTATGTGTTATGAGGACTTCTAAAAATAACTTATTCAATGTGTTTAAAGTAGAAAAGCACTTCAGTACATGCGCATCAAACAGGACATCAACAAAGTTCAGCTCATCATTGCCAAAGTTCATAGAAATTAATTAACCTTGAATTAAATGTAAATGTAGGGTTTACTTGATAAAATATTGTATTATAACAATCACATGAATTTTTAGATATTGCTGGTGATATATATTGTTGAAAAGGTTTCATAAATCTAATTACTTATTTGGGCATAATCGCTGCACGACTCCATTCTCAGCATTCAATTAAAAAATCTTTTCGTAGACTGATCTTCCTAATATTCATTTTTAATGCAATATTTCAGCTTTCCTCTAAATTAGATATATTACAAATCAAAGCAGTATTCTTTTAAAGGGTCGCGTACAAACTAAAACAATCGGGATGCCGCTAGAATTATGACTCACTCAGTCGCGAACCAATCTCCTTAATCACACCCTCTAAGCTCCTACCCCAACCACTCCTGCAGTGCCCTCCCTCCCTCTTTATAAATATATATATATATGGGCTCGCCACTGGGAGAATGTCAGAGTACCCTTGAAAATGACACGAGAGTGTAGAAGCCGGTAAGGTTTGGTATTCCAAATAAAGTGTGAAAAATACTTCGTTTAAGTTTAATTGGATCATAGTCAACTTTGCCCACTGCCTCGGACGACCCCCGAGGCGATGACGAGCTTGAAAGTCGAGCTTGACGTCATTGAAAGAGCCTCTGATATCCCTCCTTCCGCTGCTTTTATAAAAAAAATCGCACAGGTTTTTTTTAATGATACAAAGGAGGTATTTTTTTAATTTTAACTCTCCAGGGCCAAAATTGTAGACTACACACGATTTTTAATTCGAACGGCTTTATGGCTATGCACTATAATCTTTATAAAAGTTTTACCCTACTGAGATTCACGACCGTTATTACACACTCTATAGTAATTTGACGGCGATTCGTATTATTCACGCTGGAACCATACAAAACAGGCCCGGCCAAGGAGGTGTTGGAGTGATACTCAGCAAAGAGATGGGTATATGAGTCAAAGGATAGGTACGATTCTAGTCAATATAGGCACTAAACCTACGGAGACTCTGATAAAACAAACATATATGCCCAGATCAATCAGGAAGAAGAAAATATTGAAGAAATAGATAAGGAACTGGCCAACGCCATGAAAGGAATCAAAGGTGATGTTAAACCGGTAGGAATGACTGAAATGATGTAGTAGGGGAGGGAACCCATGGTGGAGTGGTAGGCCCTCATGGACTTGGTAAAAGAAATAACGCGAGATCGACTTGTGGAGTTTTGCAACAGCAACCAGCTTGTATTGTCTAACACCTGGTTCCAACACCTTAAGACGGCAATACACATGGATAGCACCTGGCGATCATAAACGATACCAAATAGACTTCACTCTAGTCAAAAGTTTATTAAGAACCAAATTTAAAACTGCAGAGCATACGCTAGTCCTGATATAGATTCTGACCACAATTTAGTCATGAACGAATGCTAACTCAACTTTAAGAAGCTGTAAAAGACAAAGAAGCCTATAAAATAAAGCCAAAAGCCCTTAGAAAAGCTAAAAAGGAAAATATTAGACATCTATTCGCAGTCAAAACGGACGATAATGTGGCTATTGAGGAAGATATGGATGGTGAAAAAAAGTGGAGCAACATCAAAACGGGTATGTGCGAGGCTGCAGAAGAGATTCTTGGAAAGTAGAAAGTTATAAAACATAATGAGTGGGTGACTGATGAATTGGTAGCCATGATTGAGCAAAGAAGGAAATTAGAAAGTGACACGACTGAGGAGAGTAGGTAAGAATATAAAATACTAGGGAAAGCAATAAATTGGGAAGCAAGAAAGGCCAAAGAAATATACTTACAGGACGGGTGCAAAGAGATAGAAGACCTCATGAAGGATGGAAACTTTGAAACGGCTTACAAAACAGATAAAAAGTTCTTTGGAAATAGGAAGATAACATGCAGTACCCAGCTGATTGAAAACAACACAATAGCCTCTGAATAAGAATAAATCGTTGATGTATATAAATTATATTTAGAAAAACTT